>CM076569.1:614154827-614887397 GCA_034641835.2 Pinus albicaulis
AATAAGGTCAAAAGTGTAGGTTTTAACCCTGAATAGAAATTATCTACACACGAATCTTATAACAGAAAATAAACAATAGCGAGAGCATAAAACATAAAACAGATAAACACAGAGATTTTTCCCCTAGATCCCAAATTGGGACGACCAGCTTGATTTTTCATTATTTTTCTTTTAGTGTTACAACACATATATATACATGTCGAAGCATACATAAACCCCAATCCATTAACCCTGGATTAGAACATAATCGTAGTTCCCTTGACCAGATCTACAAAATACCAGGGGTTGAAAACCATCGTACCCCAAAACCATGTGCAAACTCATGCACAAAACATGGGTGGGTCCGCATATGAGTGGGACCGCATACCAAAAAAAATCTCGCCGGGGCGCTACCCTGAACCCTGACAGGGGGGGCTGCCACCCCCCCTGTGACCCCCCTGCTGCACTCGGCGCAACGTACAGCGCGTGGGGCTAGTCGTGGAAATAATATAACACATACCCAACATTATCCCACTTGTTGTTTTCTTTCCACAGGGGGCCACAGGAGAGCTTAGTCATTGGGCCAATTCTTCAACACCCATTGTTTCTCTACACCAAGAGAACTTCTGAGTGCTCACAGACTTCGTCGATGCATCTGCAACATTCTTCAAAGTGTCCACCTTTACCAGCAACACCCTTTTAGCCTCAACCATATCTCTAACAAAGTGATATTGAACATCAATGTGCTTTGTCTTTGAATGATAAGCAGGGTTCTTAGCCAAGAAAATTGCACTTTGGCTATCACGGTCTATCCTTATAGCTTGTTGTACCAACCCCATACTTGAACACAATCTCTGCAACCAAACTGCTTCCTTGCTTGCATGAGTGGCTGCTATGTATTCTGCCTCTGCAGTTGAAAGAGCCACTACAGACTGCCTTTTACTCATCCAACTGACTGCGCCTCAAAATAGGCTAAACACATACCCACTTGTAGATCTTCTTTGGTCCAGATCTCCAGCCCAGTCTGCATCAACAAAACCACGAATGTCCAACATTCTTTCCAATCCTGGTCTTCCCTGGTAGCACAAGCCATAATCACTAGTGCCACGTAAATATCAGAAAACCCGCTTCACTATTGTCCAATGCTCCTTCCTTGGGTTTGACATAAACACCTTTCAGCTCACTACATGTGCAATGTCGGTCTAGTACGGAGACCATTACACATGCTATCCAGACTACCACTTTGCACTTGCATATGGAACACAGGACATATCCTCCTCTTCTTCTTGTGTCTTGGGACACTGTTCAGCAGACAGCTTTGCACCTACAGGAATAGGAACACTCATCGGTTTACTATCCTGCATATTGAACCTCTGCAATATAGTCTCGACATACTTCCTCTAGTTTAACCAGAGCTTCCTCTTTTCCCAATCTCTCTTAATTTCCATGCCCAAAATATAGTTTGCAGCACCAAGATCCTTCATGTCGAATTTGGAGAACAGTTGGGTCTTCAAATCTTGGATAATTTCTTTGTCATTTCCAATCAACAACATATCATCCACATATAAGACCAAATAGATAACACGGTCACCAATTAATTTAAAATAAACACGGTGATCCTCCTTGCTTCTGGTGAAGCCAAGTCCCCGTATATAGGTATCAAATTTCTGATACCACATCCTTGGTGACTGTTTTAACCCATACAGAGACTTCTTCAACCTGCATACTAGTTCTTTCTTACCCTTCACCATAAAGCCTTCAGGTTGCTTCATGTAGATCTCCTATTCTAGATCCCTGTGAAGAAATGATGTCTTCACATCCATCTTTTCTATCTCAAAATCAAATGCAACAGCAACAGATAAAAGTAATCTAATAGAAGTAACCTTGGCAACAGGAGAAAAAATATCACCAAAATCAATTCCTAGCACCTGGGAATAACCTTTTGCTACCAACCGAGCTTTGTATTTCTCCACCTTGCCTTCTACATTCATCTTCTTTTTAAACACCCATTTGCTCCCAATGGGCTTCCTTCCAGCCAGCAACTCCACCAGATCCCATGCATCGTTTTTGTGCAAGGATGCCATTTCATCAACCATGGCCTCCTTCCATAGTTTTCCATCCTTTGAATCTACTGCCTCCCTGACAGTTCTGGGTTCATCATCAGTTATAGTTAAGGCAAAACCTGAACAGAAAGCAGATGGACTATACCTTTCTGGTTGCCTTCTTTCCCGAACTGATCTTCTCAAAGCTGGAGTTTGTGGCTCTTCATCTTCTGAGTCTTCTTCTGTTGTAGAGTCTGATTCATCCTCCTTCAGCTCAAACTCTATCTTCTCAGGTTCCTTTGGTAGGACTTCATGTTTAACAACATCTTTCACTTCTCTAAACACCACATCTCGGCTGTACACAACCTTCCTTGTTTGTGGGTTCCAAAGCTTGTAACCCTTTAAACCATCCTTATACCCAATAAAGATGCACCTTTCAGATTTATTATCCAACTTGGTCCTTTTCTCCTTTGGAACATGTACATATGCATCACATCCAAATACCCATAGATGTGAAAGAGAGGGTTTCTTACCAGTCCATACCTCATGTGGGGTCTTATCCTCCAACGCTGATGAAGGTGATCTGTTAACTAAGTAACATGCAGTCTCCACTGCCTCTGCCCAGAATTCTTGTTCTAACCCGGTACCACTGAGCATGCTTCTTGCCTTTTCCATCAGTGTTCTGTTCATTCTTTCTGCAACTCCATTTTGCTGAGGTGTGTATGGAGTAGTCTTCTTCCATGCTATACCACACTTCTTACAGAACTCTTCAAATTCCTTCTTGCAGAACTCCCCACCATTATCTGTCCTCAATGCCTTTATCTTCTTCTCTTTCTGGTTTTCCACCAGAGCCTTAAATTCTTTAAATTTGTCAAAGACTTCAGATTTCTTCCTCAAGAAATATATCCATGTATTCCTTGAGAAGTCATCTATGAATGAAACATAGTACACGGACTTTCCCAGTGACGGAACTGACACAGGCCCAAACACATCACTGTGCACAAGTTCTAATATCTTGTTTGCCCTCTTAGCACCAGAAGGAAAACTCACCCGATTCTGCTTCCCATATACACAATGTTCACAGAAATAGAAATCTAGAGAACAATTAGACATACCTTCTACCATACCATCTCTATGCAGTATCCGAAGGCCCTTCTCTCCAATATGTCCAAGCCTTTGATGCCATAGCATGGTCTTTTCTCCAGAGACAGCTAGACTTTCCGTCCCACTTTCAGGAACCACAGAACTGTTACACCCATCAATAACAGTGCTACCTTGTATCTTGTACAGAGTTCCAGTCCGAACTCCCCGCATTAATACCAGTGCTCCCCGAACCATCTTGCAGGCATCTTTCTCGAACACTGTTTTTACACCTGCATCATCCATCTTGCTTACAGAAATCAGATTTCTGGCCAATGCAGGAATATGCAGAACACCGAGAAGTGTTCTAATCCTTCCACCTTGTAGCTTCAGCTTGACCTTTCCACGTCCGATGATTTTGGCCTTCCTATCATCTCCTAGGAAGACATCACCATCATATTTCTCATACTCGCAGAACCACTCCCTATGGGGAGTGTAGTGAAAGGATGCACCTGAGTCAATCAACCATGACTCATGATCTACATGTGTATTTGAAGAAGAAGCCAAATACATCCCCTTGCTGCCCTTCATCCCAATTGGTTTGCCTACGGAAGGAGCTTCATGCGGATCCCTTTTCGCTTTCTCGGCAGCTTTGGATACGCATTCCTAGGAAGCTGCCCTTCCGCTGCGACTCGACACACCTTTACAAACTTTCCGAAATTTAGATCTCCCTCTAGATTTAGATCTCCCTCGAAACACTTATTATTCTTGTTTCTTTTTTGGGACCTTCCTCATACAGATAAGGCATCTCCATTCTGGCCCTCCATATTTCTCCGTCTCATTGCCTCCGATAACAAGGCTAAGACAATGTCATCAAAATTCAAGGTATTTGTATTGGTACCTATTGTAATAACCAGACTGTCCCACGAGTTTGGTAGAGAACACAACAAACTAATGCACTTATCTTCATCTGAGATTTTAATATCAACAGATGACAGCTGACTTACCATAGTATTGAAGGCATTCAGATGCTTTATCACCGAGTCTCCATCCTTCATCCTCAGGTTATACAACTTTTTTCGCAGGAAAAATTTATTCAGCAAAGACTTAGATTGGTACAAAGTCCCTAACTTGTCCCACAAGGTCTTCGTCGTAGCTTCCCTAGATACACTCAACAATACTGAATCTCAGACACACAACCGTATTGTGCTCTTAGCCTTCCAATCCAGTTTCTTCCAGTCTTCATCTGACATTTCCGTTGGTTTAGTACCTGAATCTACCGCGATCCACTGATCTTTATCCACCAGCAGATCCTCCATCTTGAGCTTCCACAACTCAAAACTCTGACCATTAAATTTCTCGATCTCTATCTTTCCGCCGCTCACCATCTTCTTTCACCGCAAGAGTCGATCCCGCAGATATCCCACTGAACAGGGTCTACCTCAGGCCCGAGCAAAAAACCCTCAGTAGCAAAGGCATCCCCTTGAAGCCAAAATTTCTCTAATACCAAATTTAGGTTTTAACCCTGAACATAACTTATCTACACATGAATCTTATAACAAAAAATAAACAATAGTGAGAGCATAAAACATAAAACAGATAAACACGGATATTTTCCCACAGATCCCAAATTGGGATGACCAGCTTGATTTTTCATTATTTTCCTTTTAGTGTTACAACACATATATATACATGCCTAAGCATACATAAACCCCAATCCATTAACCCTGGATTAGAACATAACCGTAGTTCCCTTGACCGGATCTACAAAATACCAGGGGTCGAAAACCATTGTACCCCAAAACCATGTGCAAAATCATGCACAAAACATGGGTGGGGACGCATATGAGTGGGACCGCATACCAAAAAAAATTTCGTCGGGGTGCTGCCCCGGACCCCGACAGGGGGGGCTGTCGCCCCCCTTGTGACCCCCCTGCTGCGCCCGGTGCAACATACAGCGCGTGGGGCTAGTCATGGAAAGAATATAACACATACCCAACAAAAAGAGAAAATGTACTAAGGGCAGGGTAGATGACCTTCAAAGGGTTTGGAAATAGGCTTTTTGATGAAATGGCAAGATCTAAGTAAAAGAGAAATGAAGGATACTTAAGTTACATAAATGAAGATGAAAGAAAGGGGTCAAACAGGGACTAAAAGAGCATTTAAGAATTCTTAAGTGTGGTTCTCAGCAAAAAACATATCAATGAATAACTAGTAAAAAACAGGGAGCTTTTGACACTAATCCGATATAAATCCTCCTAGTCAATCATTCAAGACAGAAAACATGTAAATGTATGTATGGAACTTAGAAAGATAAACAGTGAAAACAGGAAAATACTTGACTTATCTGATCAGCACAAGAATCCTGAGTTATGATATCTATTTGACTTAGTTCCAATCTACTGCTTTACAAATCGACTCACACAAACTCCAATGTATTCAGCAAAAATGTCTATAGTAGTCTTGACAAATTTTATTCCACACAAAATACTTCAAAGAGTGAAGTATTTATACAAAATTATTAAAAAATATCTGAGAGACATGTAGGAATATCTCTAGGAAAAAATAAAGATTATTACATAAAAAGAGGGACAACTGCGAAACAAACTGGCAAGCTGTCCTCTTGTCAAGGAAAATAGAACTGATTTATCTTATCAAAATTGATTTTTTGCTTTCTTGTAGATGCTTGCTGGCACTTGGAAATAACATCTTGTTAGAAGATAGCTTGGAAGACAATCTTTCCAATTTACATTATGTAACCTGTGTTTCACCTCTGATACTCTTTCATGTTGCCACTTTTTTACTTTACTGCTGTAAAATAAAGAATTACAACAGTAAATATTGTTTTAACTGTTTCATTCCCGGATACTCTTTGACTCTGCTCTTTCACCTGATACACTTTTACTGCAAAATTTTACCCTTTGATAACTGTAAAAATGAAGAATATGATTGCATTTGTTCTGCTATGTTTGCATGTTGTTATATCAAATCAGTGAATTCCTGCCATTGCTGATCACTTGGTATCTTCAGGCTTTTTAGTTTTCTGTAGCTTTCATCAGCCTTAGTGTACTTTGAAAAGTTTTGCTTGACAATGAAGATGTGCTTAATTTCATTTTGAAAAAAAAAACATGTCCTCAAAGTACTCTAAGATAACTTTTCCAGTTGGGGAACCTTGTGGCAGAGGTTTGTTCACTTGTTCTTTGGCATATGCTCTGATCTTTTTGTCATAATCTATCTGAACCATTAGTTTTTTATTGAATTCATGAATGTCTGGAAGGCCTCCTTGTGTTAATATAGTGTATTTGGCCAAGAACTTTGTTATTGACAAGTTCATGTCTTTGCATATTTCCTCCAAACTGTTCATTATATTCCTTTTACTTGGGACCTTTTTGATTTGTAGTATGGTTTCAGTCCTATCCTAAATTTCAGTTCTTCAAGCTCTTCTCTATTTTCACTGTTTAGAAACGTAATTAGCTTTAAAGCTTGAGATGGCTTATCAACAAGCTCCTTTTTTGTTTGCTGAATTTCTACTTGTGCTGCTTTGAATAGATCTCTCTGTTCATAAATGATTTGAATGGAAGGCCACAGTAGATGTATGCCTTGAATTATGTTATTCCAAAGATAGTTTTTGATATATTTTACCTGTTCACTGAGATTGACCTGTTGTTGTAGAATTTTTACCTATTCTTGAAGCCTGTTTTCTCTTTGTTCATGTCCCTTAGATGTGATTAAAACATTCTTGTATGAGGATTCAAGATCTTTATTTGCCTTCTTTAAGTTATTGATCTCAGTGTTCTTAAGGGACATTTCTTCCATAGATTTAACTAAGTCTGTTGTACCTGTTACTTGTTGTACCTGTGACGTAGATGATGCAGTGGCAGGGGTATCTATAGATGTTATTGACACTACAGTTGCCAATACTCCTTTTGGTGCCAAATGATCTGCCAGTTTAGAAGGAACAATAGTACTGACAGTTGGGATGACTATAGGAAGGGAGACCTCATTTTCTCTTTTCAATGTTTCATTTTCCTTCATCAGAGTTTTTGTATGATTATCCATTTCTTTGATTTGGGATGTCATCTTCAGTACTAGCTGCATAGTTTCATCCTTTTCTTTTTGTTGTTGAAGAATCTCCTTTGCCTGTGGATGCTCACTCTGTGGAAGTTTAAGTTGCTTTCTCAAGGCAACAATATCTTCATTATTTTGTCTTATAAGAGTTTTAGCAACTTCAATATTGGAGGTATCCACTCCAGTTTCTATCACCAAATCTTCTAAGGACTTGATCCTCAAATCCTTAGCATGTAGAGATGCTTTATCTAATTTCATTTGAGTTTGTAAATTAGATACAGTATTTTGAAGCACAGTAGCACTCATAGTTTTGTTAACCACTTTTGAATAAAGCATTTCAGTGGTACTCCTATGGAATTCAATCTGATCTAATTCATGTATGGTATCAGTGTCCATCTCTACATCTGTTTTAGTATAATTAGCAATTGACTTTGGATCTGCAATGGTGGGTTTCATAAATGACATGATCATCTTGTTGGTGGAGTAATCAAAAGCAGTAAGAAATTTGTCTTTGTATCTTGGCTTTTCTTTAAGGAATTTAGAATAAACCTCATTCTTAATTTCCTCATTTCTTTCTCTGATTTGTTTGTATTTCTTTTGAATATCAGAATCTATCTCTTATGTTGCTTTGGAAGACGAAGGAGCTTCTGAATTTACCTGCATTCCCACTATTTCTCTGTCTTGTTCTTGTGTTAAAATCTGATATTTTTGAATTTCTGCCAGAGTTTCATTCACAATTATACTGGCTTCATCATTATCTAACCACTAGTCATCATTTATTTCAATAGCTTTGTTTTTCTCAGCATCAGTGATTTTTTCCCTTTTGTTGTAAATAATTTTGAACCTATTTTCTGCAATGGTTTATGTTGTATAGCCTTCTTCATTCCTGGTCCTTTCTGCTCAGTGACTGTTATTGCCTGTGAATTATGTGTTTGTCTCTCCCTCTCTATATTGGTAGAAGGATCAATCAATGTAGTTTCTACCCATTCCATTTGATTTGCATATTTTTCAATTTCTGGTCTGGACTCATGAAAGAATGGTGTTAATTTACATTTTACCCTTATGTTACTCAAAATGCCTTAAGGATCATAGTTCTAATAAAAGATTTCTTGGAACTTGAATTCTGACAATTTGCTGACTATTTCTTTCAAGGAATTCCTATTGTTTACTATGAAGGGACCTATTTTATTTTTGAGCTTCAACTGTGTATTCTTTTTGGAAGCCATAAAATTCACTGCATCTGCATTCAAAATTTGCCTCAAGTACTCCAAAGCAAAAACCCTGATAGTTAGAAATTTGGGCAATTTATAAGGGGCCAGGTTTTCTCCAAATATCCTTAGTTCTGTGTGGTTTTCATATAGGTACCAATCACCTACTTTGCAGTTTTTAGACAACTGCAAAATTCTCTTTATTTCCTCATTAACCCTTGGTTACTCTATCTTGTTCAATAAATTCATGGCTGGTCTGATAAACAAATCTGTTAAGTCCTTGTAGCTGAATTCATTTCCATATTTTCTGAGTAAAGAAGTCCAAACCACCATTGAAAGAGGTTTACCTTTAACATCTGTCTTCTACAATGCAATTGGGAACTATTTTTCTTGGAAAAATAGGAAGAGGTGAAATAGATAGGATGAATATTTAATTTGGTCAACTGATAGTGCATGTAGTCAGCAATGAATCTAGCAAAGTTAAATATCATTGCAGGAGGTTTCCCTGGGGATAAAGTTGAAAGAAAGCCAAGAATTGATGCATCCGTTAACTCATCATTAGAGTAACCTAGTATGAAGGAAATCATAGATATGATTTGTCTGGAAGATTCAGGAAAATCAGATGTGGAATATTGTGGATTTACTTTTTGTAAATCAACATGAGTAGGCATGAAATTTTTCAGAATTATAAACTTCCTAGGGAAATCTAATTCTAGGTACAACTGAGTCAAATATTCAATGGATAATGAGACTACTCTTGGATCATGGCTTAGTTGAAGCATCTCATTAATGGATTCTGCAGTTATAGAAAACAAGACCTCTCTATCTTTGTTTACAATAAATCTCTGGTCAGGGACATAGTGTAATTGGCATAGTCTAAAAGTCTTGAGCTGAATGAGTGATTGGGACCACATATTTAGGCAATTTTGAATCCCATAAAGATATATCATTTTCAACTTTCTTCACAAATTTCTCATGACACCAGTTATGCACTTTAAGTAGATCAAACTCTAATGTAGCATCAGTAATTTTGTAGTCTAAATAAATTAAGGAACTGCTCTCTTCAGAAGTAACAAGTGGTTGTAAAGGTCTAACCACTTCAATAGAATCTGTTGTTAGGGCTGGGGTAGGCTTATTTATCTTAGCAGATTCAGGGAGTGGAAGCTTGCTTGAGGTAGATTTTTGGGCTTTAGGACCTCCAGTCTTAGGGGTAATCTGTTTTCTTGTCATTTTGGGGAAAAATAAGCAAGATTAGACTGTTTTCTTAGTTAATTTTGAAAACAGGGGCTAATTGAGCAGATCTGGGAGAAATTTGGGAATCTAGGCAAGGGTTTTGGGATGAAAACACAAGTTTTCAAGGTGCAGAAGACTGAAACAGGGGTTCAATGGCTCTTGGTGTAATTTAAATCAAATTGAACTGTGAAAATTGCCTTCAAATGGCCGAAAATAGCTTTAAAACAGAGTTAGGAGAAATGGTACTTTCTAGAAAAATTTTGCCAATGTTCACCTTCTTTTTTCAAGGTTTAGGTATTTCTCAGATTGGCAATTATCTTTTTTTCTTCAATAAAACAAGTTCATAGTTTTAATTTCACTCTTTCAATGTATAAATTGGTGAGTTTTAGAACACAGAGAAATACCTTTTGTAGGTATTCTGATGGTCGAGGAGGGTTTTCAGGTTGGTAACAGTCTTCAAACTAGTCGTGGTGGTTTCTATGGCGAAGTTCTATGGTGAAATCTGATTCAGGGGGGGCAATTGAATATCAAAGGTTTCAAACTGAATTCTGAGCGTGATTTCTCAATGGGCGGAGGTGCAAAAGATAAGAAAACAATGAAAAATTAAGGTTAAAAACTTAGATTTTATTAATATGTAATGCATTGATGGCAGGTCGCAGTCAATGGCGGAAGCAGTTTTTGCTTTGAATGTGAAAACCATTCAGCAGTATCGCATGGCTTTTAGGCTATAAGTTTTATTTCACTTTTGGAACGCGATCAAATGGAATTGAGACACGTAGCAGTGGGTGGTTTTGGAAAATAGCTTTTATCGCATAATTTTTTTCCAACTACGTCCATTCATTTTCGGCGTGCGATATGGAATGTGTGCCATGGGATCGCGATGGATGAAGTGAAGGGTCAGGATATTTCAGAAAGTTGCAGGGAAACAAGGTGGGACCAGGATTTTTAATATGTGTCGTTGATTTGGTAAGTGATGATCGACGGTTTAAAATCAATGTGATGAGAAATGGTGAGGATGGAGGCCGGTTGATCACGCTTAGTGCAAACCGTCAGATTTAAAATAATTTGAGGATCGGACGGTTATGGCTTAACACGATGGGGAAGGATGGCACATGAAGCCAGTTCATCGCGTTCAATGTGAATCGTTGGATTATGATTTGAAAGATGATCGGAGGGTTGAGGATGAGCGCGAGGGTGCCGATTTAATTGATGAGGCTTATGTATAAAAGGAGTTTATATATAAAATAAAGTGGATGGGGAGAGTTAATAAAGGGTTTAACCAAGGTTTAAACGTTGGTATAGGGGTATATAGTGGGCAAAGAGGGGTAAGGTTAAAACTGTAACCTTGGGTAAAGGTAATGCAGGAACAGGAGTAATGGTGTAAGTATTCTTTTTTCCACGCTATTTTATATACACAGTATGTAAACAAAATGAACATTTTGCAAATTAAATTATATTATAGAGTTTTAGATTTATTTAAAGTTCTAGAACTATAAGGGAGCGGGGATATTTTATTATGGGTAGTTTTATATCAAAGGGATAATTTCGGGATGTATTTTCAACATGTGAGTAATATATTTGATATTAAAAGCATATAATAAGGGGTTTTGTGGGGATATTAAATTAAAAGGAGTTATATTAATAGGACTAGGATATTTTATAGGGAGTTAATAAAATAAGTTAAATATTAATATGAAAAGGGACAATGAATACTCAAAAATTCATAACTAAAACTAAGGAAAGTGAAAATTGGAATAAAGTTTTGTTTTCATAACTCATTCACTTTTACTTAGTATATCATGTTTTTTGAGGGTTTTATGCTTTGTAAAATGGAGGAAGTTAATAAAATGGGCCTTTATGTAACATTTAAGTAAGAAAAGAGTTCTCACTTATGAAGTTAAATGGTGATGAGTGCATGAAGGGTAAATGATGCGAATTTTAGGGATTAATATAGAAATTTAACATTTTCAACTAATCAGTCATTGAGCCTTGGGTCCGGTCCCAACAGACGTCAAGGAAAGGCCTTGAGTCTCTTTGAATAATATTCTAGAATATCAAATTTCTATGGGTAGGGGAAATTAGTTATTTACAACCTGGTGAAAGATATTTACAATGATGTTTCTTACCTTCTTCTACCTACTTAGTCATATCTTCTAACATTTTTTCTTCTATTTTAATCAAGTGCATTTAAGCTAGTAACCTTACAACATTTTATTCTTTTTGAGAGCAGTAAAATATCTAATTCTATATTTATTTCATCCAGGAATCTAGATTAAACTGTTGGATTCTTTTATTCTCTACCTAATTACTGAATTGTCATGATTAAACTGTATGACAATTCTTTATTCACTATCTACAAAATTTGAAATTGAAAGATGACAAGTTAAGATTAAATTGTTCAACTCATCACAGATTATGGCATTTATTGACACTTTGCCATAATCAACTGGAAAAGGTAAAAGTAGTGGCATTTAGACTTGCACACTTTCATGTTTTATTCATGTTTTTTATTTTGGGGTATATTATTTTTTCTAAGTCCTTTGATTTTTCTTTTAGGACTTATTACCATCTTTTTGATTTTTTGATTTTTTATTTTTTTACAAAATATGGGAAAATAACTTGCAAAAAGAAAAATTTGTACATATTTACAAGACTACCATCATTCAAGTCAAAATTATGAATCCTATATTTATAGGTTACTAACATCGACTTCATTTGGGGATGGCATTTCCTTGTGAGATGTCAAGAACTCTGAGGTCAGTAGCCTTCAACTTTAACCTTAGTGATCTTGTAATTGTCGACTTCACTTGGGGATGGCATTTCCTTGTGAGATGTCAAGAACTCTGAGATCAGTATCCTTCAACTTTAACCTTGGTGATCTTGTAATTGCCTTCTAATTTCTACAATAATTCATACTTATGATATTTTTATATTTCAAAGCTTAGGGCCTTCTCTTCGGGCTTCAACCTTGTAGTTAAAATTTCCAATCCAATCTACACACTTGCAATGAATATTTACAATGATAAAATTCAATCAATCTAACTGGTGACTGACTCAAAAGAATAGTAGTGTTTCATAATCCTACCATTCACTGGTCATTCTTGAAGTTCAATTCCATCCAAATTCTTGATGAAAAAAAAAAATTTACCCCTGTAACCATATATCACATAAGGTCCTTACCATAGAAAGTCAAACTTTCCATGTTTTCCTTTGTCCTCTCTCCGCGAATCCCATCTCAAAACTTGATCTCCAATGAAAAAATCATCTTCTTTAATTCTTTTGTCAAAAATGTTTTTAATTTTATCATGTAAAACTTGTGATCTTTCATAAACTTCTTCCCTTGTTTGTTGGAGATGTATGGTTTCATTAATTCTTCGTTGAATATCATTTGTTTCCACCTATGATTCCTTAATGATCTTCATGACTTGAACACCCAAGGAAGAGGGGAAAACTACATCCATTCCATAAACAATCTGATAAGGTGAAGTTCCAATAGACTTCTTTGTGGTAAGTCTATCAGCCCATAAGGCATAGACTAGCTTTTTATTCCAGGTCTTTTTGTTTTCTTGAAGTAATTTTTTGATGATATTGATTAAGCTTTTGTTTAATGATTCGGCTAAACCATTACCCTGGGGATAATAAGAAATAGAATGACCTAAGGTAATATGGTATTTATGACAGAAAGAAATCATTTTCTTGGATTTTAATGCAGTTGCATTGTTAGTAATAATCTTATGTGGGCATCCAAAACTTGACAAAATATTACTTTCTATAAATGAGATTATAACTGAATCAATGGCTTGCCTAGTAGGAATGGCTTCTATCCACTTGGTAAAATAATATGTAGCAGTTAAAATCCATTTATGTTGGCCTGATGATGGAGGGTGGATTTCACCAATGAAGTCTAACCCCCATTGTTGAAATGGCTTTTCAATAGATATAGGCTTAAGAGGTAAGGGCAATAGTTTCTTTTTCCCTTCAAAATTTTGGCATTTGTGACAGGAGGTAACAAATTTTTGACATCAGAAAATAAAGTTGGCCAGTAGAAACCAACTCTCAGTATTTTTTCTGATGTACTCTTCCAGTATAAGTGGCCTCCACAGTCACCTGCATGAAATTCCTCGAGAATTTTGTCAGCCACTGATTTTAATAAACAATTTAGTAAAATCCCACTATTTTCTTTCCAGTAAAGTGCATTATTTAATATACAAAACCTCATTTCTTTTTGTTTGATGAATCTGGCTTTGGTTTTAGTTAAACTAGGAGGAGCTTGTAAATGTGTGAGTACAAAGATAATATCAAAGTACCATGGTGAGTCTAGATAGGCCTCACTGATCAATGGAGTCGCCATATCCTCTTGGTCATCTATCTGTGCAATGAAATTTATATCTAAAGAATTATAATTGGATTTAGCCATCAATCTGGCTAAACCCTATCCTTTAATGAGCTTTGTAGGTTTGATTTCCAGATCATATTCAAGGATAGTGGCAATCGACTTTCCTCTCCTACCATCAGGTCCATCTTGTGTCAGAATATCTTTGATTACAACATTGGGGACATATGCAATGATGTGGGAATGGAATATGTAAACTCTGAAATACTTTATGGTGTTAACCAAGGCTAAAGCTTGTTTTTACATTATATTGTACTTCAGAAGTGCATCTCTAAGGGATTTACTAAAAAATGCAATTGGCTATTCAAAACCTTGGTTGTTTTTCTGCAGTAGAACTGCAGCTATGATATGCTCTGAGGCAAATGAAAATATTATGAAATATTTTGTATAATCTGGGCTGATTAGGACTGGTGCTTTTGTCAAGGCCTATTTTATGGATTCGAAAGATTGTTTGGCTTTTACAGTCCATTTTATTGCAGAGTCTTTTTTAAGCATATTGTTAAGTTCTTTTATGATTTCAGCCAGGTTAGAGATAAATCTTCTTAAAAATTTGATTTTACCCAAGAATGCTTGAAGTTCTTTTATGTTCCTTGGTGGTTGAATGTTCAAAATAGTTTCAATTCTTGTAGGGTCTATTCTAATGCCTTCCTTGGAGATTATGTGTCCTAACAATTTTCCTTCTTCTAGTCCGAAAAGAGTCTTTTTAGGATTTAGGGATATACCATATTTTCTACACTTGATAAACACTTGTCTCAGGTGATCCAAGTGTTCATCATTTTTTTTTGAAAAGACAACAATATCATCAAGATAGATAACTAAAAATTCATGGATCTCCTTAGCAAAGGCAATATTCATGGCCCTCTGAAATGTAGCTCCTGCATTTTTCAATCCAAAAGGCATTTTCACATACATGAAAGTGCCCCAAGGAGTGGTAAACGCAGTTTTAGTTTGATCATTTTCATGAACTAGAATTTGATTATAGCCAGAGAAACCATCTAGTAAAGAAATTCTTGAAGAACCTGCTACCCTCTGCAAAATATGGTCCATTTTAGGCAAGGGGTAATTGTCTTTCAAAGAAGCCTTATTGAGATTTCTAAAGTCTATACACAATTGAATTTCTCTTGTTTTCTTTCTGGTGGGCACTAAGTTAGAAACCCAATCAGAATACCTGATTGGTGCAATTATTTGTGCATCAAACATTATTTTGACTTCTTTCTCGATTAAAGGTAACAAAATTGGATTAATCCTTCTTAATTTTTTGTTGAAAAGGTTTTTGATTTTCTTTCAAAGGAATCTTATGTTGAATTATGTATTTTTTGTAAGTTTTTAGATCTTCGTAAGCCCATGCAAAGACATATTTATATTCTTTTAAAAGTTCTATATATTTAACCTTTTCTTCTAATGGTAAGGATTTTGACATTTTGATCATTTTTGGTTTTTCATTTGTTCCTATGTTACACTCTTCAATATCAGACCTGACTAGTTCCATTTTTGGCTTTTTGGGCACATCATTGGAATCAAACAAGTCTTCTAAGGGATTTAAACCTTTTGGTAAAATGTTATGTTTCAAATCTATCAAATCTATCTCATCTTCAATCATTTCCTCGATATCTAATTTTTCCAAGTCATTTATGTCACTCTGAGTAAATATAGTGGGTCTATTAAAAGTATATACATCTAAATCATATATTTGATAAAAATTTGAATCTATGTTACAAGGTGAATCTATATTACAATCATTATCAATTTGGAAATTCTGAAACTCTCCTTCACTGTTCAAAAAGTGATAAATATTTTCATCTTCTGAGAAAATTTGCCAGTATTTTACATTATCTGGGACAATAGGTCTATGTTTGATTTCAGCAGTGTATTTTTTTATTGATGAAAATGGAAGTTTGCAGGTGCTGGCAAAGGTTGCTAAACAATGGGCTTGTAAATTTTGTTTTCTAGGAATAATGGCAAATTTTCTTTCTAAAAAATCTTCAACCAAATCTTTTGTTGTGTCCTTGTTTTTGGCCAATCTGGGATTGTGAACAGAGTATTCTGCATTTATTTGTTTGATAACTAACTCCAAATCTCCCATGATCAATATTCTTTGACCTCCCAATTTTCTAATGATTTGAAGACCTAAGATTAAAGCCTCATATTTAGTCATGTTATTGGTGCATTTGAAATTCAATCTAAAGGCATGCCCTTGGGAATGGTTAGTTTCAATGTTGGTGATCCACACACCAGCTCTAGCTCCTGATTTATTCACTGAACCATCAAAATCTAAATGCCATAAAGCTTCATGAAAAATGTAATCCTCCATTATTTTAGGTTTTATATCAGTGAGTTCAGTTTGGATATTATTATGGTCATAGTTACAAAGAATAAAGGAATCAAGATCAGTTTGGGTTGAATAGATTGGATAATTGGTAGGTCTTTCGACATTGATGATTATAAACTTCATTAAGGTTTCTCTATAAAGCTTTTTGGGTTGTCAAAATACCGAGATAGTGGCATAACTCATGTCAAGTTGTATAGATCCCTGCAACTTTTCTCCCCATGAGCGAGAAAGAAGCATGCCATACTTTGGTGGGATATCAGCTACCACAACATCCATGGTCATGCTAATACCAGGATATTGGACCAAGTTCACACATAAATCCTTAATCAATCCTATGCATTAGACTTTACTTGAATCAAAAGAGAATAAATCTTTATATGGATGGGTTATGTCTAGATTCAGAGTTTCCATTATTGCTTTGGGCATTAGATTATGGGAAGCTCTAGTATCTAGCATTGCATTATGTAATATCTGATCATGGATAGTAATACTTAAGTAAAATGGAGGTACTAACCCATATAAATGCTTACCATCTACATTGGGACCAAAGATTAATTCAGGTCTATCATCACTCATATTAATTGTATCCTCATTTTCATTTACATTCAATGTTTCAGTAATAATAGATCTATACAAGTCATTTTTAGCCAATTCAGTTAAGGGAATGGCTATCTTCAACTTAGATATTTTAGATTGAATATTAAATGTTGAATGAGATTTGATAGATTGAATTAATTCATCTTTTGGAATTATTGTTTGGGATGATTGTTCTTTGATTTCACCAGTTGTTTTACAATTTCCAGTTTGAGTCTGTTGATTACTGTTGTCTTTATTTATTTTTTCAAAGGAAGTTTGAGTAGAAGCAAAAGCTTTATCGGTTTTTGAACTATCAGCCAAAGGATTTCTTTGAGTGTCATTTTTAGAACTTGCTGATTTAGAATCAGTAGAAGTTTTCTTTGGATCCGGGATGGTTGTTTTCACTGAATTAGATGATTGAACAGTTTGATTAGTGATATCAAAAATCTTTGGACTTGAGGGATTATAGTTTTGTTTATTATCTCTAGGGAGAATTTGAAAATTTTTGTTTTTTGGAGTTTCATCCTTCTTTTTATTCTGGTTTGAAGCAGATTTTTTGTTAGAAGGATCATTGGTTTTCTTTCTTCGAAGGTTATATTGACTATGAATTTCGTTTATAGCAGAATCATAACCTTGTTTAAAATCAAAATATTCATTAGAATCTAGTCTGAGTTGTTGAAGCTCAACTATTTCTAAATCTTCCCATGTGAGGAAAAGGGTATTTCTTTCATCTATCCCCAGTACTATGTTAATTTCTTCCTCTTCATCATCATGATCATCATCATCTTGAAATGGGGTTCTTATGTTCTGATCTGGAGCAGCCTCTTTAGCCTTTCCAGGATTGTTGTTTTTCTGAAAATTTGGATTCCTTATTTGGGTTTGATTGTCCCAAGCAGACTTTCTTTCCATGTTATCTAATCTATATACCACTCTGTATAAAGTTCTGGCAAGAATATCTAACTTTGTTTCAGGATTTGATGTTTCCTCTTTTATAGTAACCCTTCTTTCATTTCTCAATCTTGCTTTTCTGGCTAAGATATTAATTTCTACACTGACAGCATTCAGTTGCATTTGTTCTAGAGTCTTTGCATCTCTTTCTCTTAGTTGGTAGGCCATGTCTACATCAAAACAATTAGGGAATTTGAGCAGCACGGAATATGGAGTGGGTTTAAGATCTGCAGGAATAAAATTTTAGATACTATTTTATCTAGTGCAAAAGTCTTGAACTGACTCAGTAGGATTTCTCTTCATGGAATCAAATTCTGATAAAATTTGTAAAGGATTTTTATTTTTCTCCCATTTATTTATAAAGGCTCTATGAAATGTAGCTAAATCCCTGATACTACCAGTAGCTAAATTATTAAACCATTTTTTTACTTCTTCAGTTAGACTTTAGGCAAATAATCGCATTTGAACATCAGCTTCAGCTTCATCTTTAGTACTAGCTGCATAGGTCTCATCCTTTTCTTTTTATTGTTGAAGAATCTCCTTTGCCTGTGTATGTTCACTCTATGGAAGTTTAAGTTTCTTTCTCAAGGCAGCAATATCTTCATTCTTTTTCCTTATGAGAGTTTTAGCAACTTCAATATTGGAGGGATCCACTCCATTTTCTATCACCAAATCTTCTAAGGACTTGATCCTCAAATCCTTAGCATGTAGAGATGCTTTATCTAATTTCATTTGAGTTTGTAAATTAGATACAGTCTTTTGAAGCATAGTAGCACTCATAGTTTTGTTAACCACTTTTGAATAAATCATTTAAATGGTACTCCTGCGGAATTCAATCTGATCTAATTCATGTATGGTATCAGTGTCCATCTCTACATTTTTAGTATAATCAGCAATTGAATTTGGATCTACAATGGTGGGTTTCAAAAATGACATGATCATCTTGTTGGTGGAGTAATCAAAAGCAGTAAGCAATCTGTCTTTGTTTCCTGGCTTTTCTTTAAGGAATTTAGAATAAACCTCATTCTTAATTTCCTCATTTCTTTCTCTGATTTGTTTTTATTTCTTTTGAATATCAGAATCTGTCTCTTCCACTGCTTTGGAAGAGGAAGGAGCTTCTGAATTTACCTGAATTCCCACTATTTCTCTGTCTTGTTCTTGTGTTGAAATCTGATCTTTCTGAATTTCTTCTAGAGTTTCATTCACAATTATAGTGGCTTCATCATTATCTAACCACTGGTCATCATTGATTTCAATAGCTTTTTTTTTCTCAGCATCAACGATTTTTTCCCTTTTGTTGTAAATAATTTTGAACTTATTTTCTGCAATGGTTTCTATTGTATAGCCTTCTTCATTCCTGGTCCTTTTGTTTGAAGCTTCTGTTTGCTCAGTGACTGTTATTGCCTATGAATTATCTATTTGTCTCTCTTTCTCTATATTGGTAGAAGGATCAATCAATGTAGTTTCTACCCATTCCATTTGATTTGCATATTTTTCAATTTCTGGTCTGGACTCATGAAAGAATGGTTTTAATTTACATTTGACCCTTATGTTACTCAAAATGCCTTGAGGATCATAGTTCTAATAAAAGATTTCTTGGAACTTGAATTCTGAAAATTCGCTGACTATTTCTTTCAAGGCATTCCTATTGTTTACTATGAAGGGACCTATTTGATTTTTTAGCTTAAACTGTGTCTTCTTTTTGGAAGCCATAAAATTCACTGCATCTGAATTCAAAATTTGCCTCAAGTACTCCAAAGCAAAAACCCTGATAGTTAGAAATTTGGGCAATTTATAAGGGGCCAGGTTTGCTCCAAATATCCTTATTTCTGTGTGGTTTTCATATAGGTACTAATCACCTACTTTGCAATTTTCATATAACTGTAGAATTCTCTTTATTTCCTCATTAACCCTTGGTTGCTCTGTCTTGTTCAATAAACTCATGGCTGGTCTGATAAACAAATATGTGAAATCCTTGTAGCTGAATTCATTTCCATCTTTTCCGAGTAAAGAAGTCCAAACCACCATTGAAAGAGGTTTACCTTCAACATCCATCTTTTTCAATGCAATTGGGAACTATTCTGCTTGGAAAAATAGGAAGAGGTGAAATAGATAGGATGAATATTTAAACGCTTCTTCCTCAAACAATTTGGTCAAGTGATAGTGCATGTTGTGAGCAATGAATCTAGCAAAGTTAAATATCATTATAGGAGGTTGCCTTGGGGATAAAGTTGAAAGAAAGCCAAGAATTGATGCATCTGTGAACTCATCATTAGAGTAACCTAGTATGAAGGAAATAATAGATATGATTTGTCTGGAAGATTCAGGAAAATCAGATGTGGAATAGGGTGGATTTACTTTTGGGAAATCAACATGAGTAGGCATGAAAATTTGCAGAATCATAAATTTCTTAGGGAAATCTAAGTCTAGGTATAATTGAGTCAAATCTTCAATGGATAATGAGACCACTCTTGGATCATGGCTCAATTGAAGCATCTCATTAATGGATTCTGCAGTTATAGAAAACAAGACCTCTCTATCTTTGTTTACAATACATATCTGGTCAGGGACATAGTGTAATTCGCATAGTCTAATCAAGTCTTGAGCTGGATGAGTGATTGGGACCACATATTTTATATGCAAGTTTGAATCCCATAAAGATATAACATTTTCAACTTTCTTCACAAATTTCTCATGACACCAGTTATGCACTTCAAGTAGATAAAACTCTAATGTAGCATCAGTAATTCTATAGTTTAAATCAATTAAGGAACTGCTCTCTTCAGAAGTAACAGGTGGTTGTAAAGGTCTGACCACTTCAGTAGAATCTACTATTAGGGCTGGGGTAGGCTTATTTATCTTAGCAGATTCAGGGAGTGGAAGCTTGCTTGAGGTAGATTTTTGGGATTTAGGACCTCCAGTCTTAGGGGTAATCTATTTTCTTGTCATTTTGGGGAAAAATAAGCAATATTAGACTATTTTCTTAGTCAATTTTGAAAATAGGGGCTAATTAAGCAGATCTGGGAGAAATTTGGGAATCTGGGCAAGGGTTTTGGGATGAAAACACAAGTTTTCAAGGTGATGAAGACTAAAACAGGGGTTCAATGGCTCTTGGTGTAAATTAAATCAAATTGAACCATGAAAATTGCCTTCAGATGGTCAAAAATGGCTTTAACACAGAGTTAGGAGAAATAACACTTTCTAGAAAAAATTTGCCAGGGTTCGCCTTCTTTTTTCAAGGTTTGGGTATTTCTCAGATTGGAAATTATCTTCTTTTCTTCAATAAAAAAAGTTCATAGTTTTAATTTCACTCTTTGAATGTATAAATTGGCGAGTTTTAGAACACATAGAAATACCTTTTGCAGGTATTTTGGTGTTCGAGGAGGGTTTGCAGGTTGGTATCAGTCTTCAAACTGGTCGCGGTGGTTTCTATGGCGAAGTTCTGTGGTGAAATCTGCTTCAGGGGGGGTAATTGAACAAGAAAGGTTTCAAAATGAAGTCTGAGCGTGATTTCTCAATGGGAAGAGGCGCAAAAGATAAGCAAACAATGAAAAATTAGGGTTCAAACCTTAGATTTTATTAATATGTAATGCATTGATGGCAAGTCACAGTCAATGGCGAGAGCAGTTTTTGCTTTGAATGCAAAAACCATTCAGCGGTATCACGTGGCTTTTAGGCTATAAATTTTATTTCACTTTTGGAATGCGATCAAATGGAATTGAGACATGTAGCAGTGGGTGGTTTGGGAAAACAACTTTTATCGTGTAAAATTTTTCCAACTACGCTCGTTCATTTTCGGCGTGTGATATGGAATGTGCACCGTTGGATCGCGATGGATGAAGCGAAGGGTCGGGATATTTTGGAAAGTTGCAAGGAAACAAGGTGGGACCAGGCTTTTTAATATGCACCGTTGATTTGGTAAGTGATGATCGACGGTTTAAAATCAATGCGATGAGAAATGGTGAGGCTGGAGGCTAGTTGATCGCGCTCAGTGCGAACCATCGGATTTAAAAGAATTTGAGGATCAGACGGTTATGGCTTAACGCGACAGGGAAGGATGGCGCATGAAGCCAGTTCATTGCGTTCAATGTGAACCATTGGATTATGATTTGAAATATGATCGGAGGGTTGAGGATGAGCGCGAGGGCGTTGGTTTAATTGATGAGGCTTATGTATAAAAGGATTTTATATATAAAATAAAGTGGATGGGGAGAGTTAATAAAGGGTTTAACCAAGGTTTAAACTTTGGTATAGGGGTATATAGCAAGCAAAGAGGGGTAAGGTTAAAACTATAACCTTGGGTAAAGGTAATGCGGGAACGAGAGTAATGGTGTAAGTATTCTTTTTTCCACGCTATTTTATATACACAGTATGTAAACAAAATGCGCATTTTGCAAATTAAATTATATTATATAGTTTTAGATTTATTTAAAGTTCTAAAACTATAGGGGAGCGGGGATATTTTATTATGGGTATTTTTATATCAAAGGGATAATTTCTGGATGTATTTTCAACATGTGAGTAATATATTTGATATAAAAAGCATATAATAAAGGGTTTTTTGGGGATATTAAATTAAAAGGAGTTATAATAATAGGACTAGGATATTTTATAGCGAGTTAATAAAATAAGTTAAATGTTAATATGAAAAGGGACAATGAATACTCAAAAATTCATAAATAAAACTAAGGAAAGTGAAAATTGGAATAAAGTTTCATTTTCATAACTCATTCACTTTTACTTAGTATATCATGTTTTTTGAGGGTTTTATGCTTTGTAAAATGGAGGAAGTTAATCAAATGAGCCTTTATGTAACATTTAAGTAAGAAAAGAGTTCTCACTTAGGAATTTAAATGGTGATGAGTGCATGAAAGGTAAATGATGCGAATTTCAGGGATTAATATAGAAAATTAACATTTTCAACTAATCAGTCATTGAGCCTTGGGTCCGGTCCCAACAGAAGTCAAGGAAATGCCTTGAGCCTCTTTGACTGATAGTTTAGAATATCAAATTGCTATGGGGAGGGGAAATTAGTTATTTACAGCCTGGTGAAAGATATTTACAATGATGTTTCCCATCTTCTTCTACTTACTCAGTCATATCTTCTAACATTTTTTCTTCTATTTTAATCAGGTGCATATGAGCTAGCAACCTTACAACATTTTATTCTTTTTGAAATCAGTAAACTATCTAATTATATACTTATTTCATCCAGGAATCCAGATTAAACTGTTGGATTCTTTTATTCTCTACCTAACTACTGGATTGTCATGATTAAATTGTATGACAATTCTTTATTCACTATCTACAACATTTGAAATTGAAAGATGACAAGTCAAGGTTAAATTGTTCAACTCATCACAGATTATGGAATTTATTGACACTCTACCATAATCAACTGGAAATGGTAAAATTAGTGGAATTTAGACTTTTCATCTTTTTTCTTTTGGGGTATATTCTTTTTTCTAAGTCCTTTGATTTTTCTTTTAGGACTTATTACCCTCTTTTTGATTTTTTGATTTTTTATTTTTTTACAAAATATGGGAAAATAACTTGTAGAAAGCAAAATTTGTACATATTTACAAGACTACCATCAGGCAAGTCAAAATTATGAATCCTATATTTATAGGTTACTAACAAGCCTCTCGGTTCAATAAGAAGTTAATTAAAAGTTCCAGTGGTATATATGCATGCATTTTTGAGACCATTAAGGATAATAATAAACATTTTAAGTAGACTACATCAACATATCACAATGTCAAATTTCTCATATAGAGGATTATAGAAAAACCAATTTTAACATTGGTGTAAATTCATTTCAAGTAGAAACAAATGCAAGTCGTGTTTCCATTGGGACATGGATGCCCAATTTATTACTTCAATGAAAATTTAAATGAAGCTAAGTAGAAGTATTCTTCATATGAAAAATAGTTTTATGTTGTTGTGCAGACTTTGAAGAAATGGAAATATTAACTTAATCCCAAAGAATTTATCCTATTCACTGATAATCATGCTCTGCAATTTATAAATAGCCAACCAAAATTAAATAAAAAACATGCCAAGTGGGTGTAGTTTTTACAAAATTTCACTTTTGTAATTAAAAATACCAATGGATCATCAAACAAAACAAAATATGTTTTAATAAGGATTAATTATTATGATAGGATTTATATTATGAAGTTCTTTGTGGTGATGTTGTTGAGATTTTTCGTCCTCAACAACTGGCCCAAATCTTAACAGTGTACACCTGCTAGGAAAAATCAGGTATTCAATGCGGGATTTCAAGGTTGTACTCATTGGCCCTACACTTTCGGTCAATTCATGCCCAATTTTTAGTTATTAAATACATAACATGACTACTATTGACTGGTGGACTACACTCCCTCTTAATATTGAATCAGTATGAATTATTAATTTAAGAGTGAATTTCCTCTCCCTTGAAAAATGCTAAGTGAGTGAAGGTTTTGAAATTTCTCCCACCTGAACTAAACATGTGGATAAAATGGGTTGTCTATCTAGGGAGGTGCTAAGGATCACCTATTGAAACGAAAAATTGAAACAAACACCCTGCCCCTTTACTCCTTCCAAGATATTCAATAGTCGAAGCTATAGGGGGAAGGAATCCTGAGAATATTTGGCGTGGGGGCTCAATATTATGTTTGCTATTTCTTCAGAGCTTCAACATTCAAATTTGTAGTGGGAAGGAATCCTGAGAAGCTTTGGCATTTGGGCTCAAGACTACCAAGACATTTCTTTAATTTGAGATAAATAAACTCCACAACATCAAAATTTGTTCATATGTGAAGATATTTTCTTCTCTTCGCCATTCAAATTTGCCTCAGAAGCACTCCAACACACAATATTCTTTGTTCTGGTATCAATGGATGGAGATGCATTCATCGTATTTGCTATAGATAGAAATGATTTCATGTTAAATACATGCATCACAATGCTCCTTGATTTCTTGTTCTCATTTTCATCTGCTACAGAGCTAACACTTCCACTGACAATTGCATCATTTTCAATTTTCATCTTGTCAGCCTTGGAATCATCTTCCACGCAGGAGTTGAACATCTAAGACCTTGGAGTCTACATATCTGTAATGTACACAAACTGGTAATTTGTTTTTTCAATGTCTATGCTCCCAAAAACATAGGAAATGGTTTTGATGTTCCAATTTCACATCTTCTTGAAACAAATTTTTACCTCATCCTCGCAATAGTAATTGTAGTGATCATATCAGCTATTGTGCCTTGTGGAAGATGGCATAGAAAGGACGTGTCCATTTCTAAAATCTCTCTTTTTCTTCTTCAAGGAATTTATTAAGGCCAACTTCCTTTTTGTTCTTTCCCCCTTGGCGGTCGCAAAAGTTCGAACAGATTTCCATAATTTTTTTATTGTGACTCCAGATCTCACCATTAGATATTATGAGCAAAGTTGGAAAAAAAAATGTGAAGGACTACAAGTAACTTGATAAATATAGCAATTTATCAATGTGGTACATAAATATGAGAATGTGTAGTTTAGAAGGTAGCGTAAAAACACAAGTCACCAAGTTTCCAATTAGCATGAGTGAAACAAGACAAAAGCATCAATTTTTTAGGGTCTTGCTACTTTGTAGGTCTAGTTGGTTATTGGGAACTAGCATCTAGACTAGCTGCAACAATCCAATTGACATATAGAGATTCAATTTCTGCACCACTTATTGTAGCTTCTATACAACCTACTTTGTGTGTTCCTTACAACCATTGAGCATTCCTGAAAATTGCAGATGAACTTCCACAGACATGATGAATTGGATAATAAGGATAATTCTCATATTTCTATTAGATTATGAAATATAGGGATTAGATATCCAGGATCAACCTATTTATCTTGCACTTTTTATTGTCATCAAACTGGACTGTTACATTTTGGACCACATCCTCAACCCTTCCCAACCATGGACCATATACAACATGATCTCTGACTGCAAAGGTGTGAAAATTTATGAATATCTCAGACATAAACCCTATTGTTAATTTTCAAATTTACTTCTCCTACTTATATTAATTTATTAATGTGAAATATTCAACATTAACATTGAAGTAAATACATTAACAACCTACACACATACAGATCTAAATTGAATACATGCACAATGACAAAGTGACACACAAGGCTTTTTCTGGACAATTGTCCCCAAAAAAACCCAATGCGGGAAAACCAGTCTTCTGGCTACTGGAGGGTTTTATTATTAAGTAGAATTTGAGTACAAAAAATCTAGGCACCAAACTGGTTAACCTAACAGAGAAATAAACTGCATCTATAACTCTGTTTTGGAGACCAAAAAAACTTATTGATTCACACCCTCAAATAGGATTTATTGAACTCATCCTTTTTTAGTCTTCAAAAACCCCAGCGCTACTCTGAATCCCTCTGCGTAACCTCTGCTAGCCTGCATCAGCCCCTGCGCTACTTAGAAAGGGCCTGCATCACCCCATACTAGGTTACGCTACCCATGCGCTACCCTAGTTGGGCCTCCGTCAGCCTTGCTGGCCTCTTGCTGCCCCTGTGTTACCCTTTCTAAGCATGCGTCAACCCTGCGTAGCCCCTGAAGCCTTTGCACTGACTCTGCTAGGTTGTGGCTACTCTGAACAATTGCTGCATAGATGATGCTCCCTTTGCGTTGCTCAGTCTGCTGCTTCTATGCCCTTGTTTCACTCTTGGCCTGGGATCAAACCATCCCTTTCGCCAATAATACCCCTCCCTGTAGCTAAAACACTTCTGGAAATTATTTGCAAACCACGCCCTATAATTCTAGCTTAGTCTCAGTGCTCTGGCACTGTGTGTATCCTCCAATTGACCCCAAGCCCTCTTCTTATACTTTTCTCATTGAAACATCAATGGTCATGATCTAATCTTGAATCAACGGCTAAGATTAGAAGATGCTCAATCCATGTGACTTAAGTAATTTTCATCACATGTTTAATTTAATTAAATTTAATCTTTTAATTTTCTTAAGTTAGACTTAGGGTCCTTAATTAAAAATATTAATTAATTAAATATCTCTTAAACGGGATGGAATTTCTTAAATCGCTTTTTGGGTCTTGGAGATCTTACGTACTCTAGTCCCTCCAAAACGTTTGGGAGCTAGAGCACATCCGATGCTACCCAAACACCCCAAAATATCAACACTCCCTCTTAGTGAGGAATGTGTTATAGCAACAATACTTCACCTCGAAGTTATGCACTGATCTTTGGTGTGGGTCTCTGCGCTGATTCTTGGCCTGTTGCCCTTTATCACTGCATTGATGCTGCTCTCCCGTACTAATGCCCATGATGCTGCCACCGCCACTACCACATCTGTACTACAGCTCCCTCTCAATCTGCTGCATCATGGTGCCAACTTTTGCACTGTAACTCAGTTTCTAAGTGTAAGAAATTGAATTTCTCCTACCTAATCTTGGATAGACAAGTTAGTTAGGTTGCATCCTCATCACTGAAGCTCCATACGTTGCTGCTTTGTTGTCATCTGGAGGCTGTTGCATAGCTACATATTTGCACTGTGTAAGCAAAGATTCTATGCACTGAAGTCCCCTATGTTGCTACTGCATTGCGTTGTCCTCCTGAAGCCTTTGTGCTGCTGTAGATCTGCACTGCAAAAGCAAACCTACTTTGTGTTATTGAAGTCACATCAGCCCCTCTGCGATGTTGCTACTGCATCTGCACTGCACTACTCCCTCTCAGCATCCATCTCTGCCTCTGCTCCATCTATGATTCTCTTCACCCACTTCTCCATTCGCCTCGCTACCATATTAAGGCTCTTGTAGCTCATATGTCATCCCAGAGTTGGGCTACTCAAGGATCCTACCTACACTCTGTAGTTGCTCTACAAATCCATGTCACCTCACTTTTGTGGTTCATGAGAGCTCATGGATACGTCATCTTAAGAGCCATCATCTGCCAAAGTAGCCTTGGAGCTGGAAGCTTCCTTGTCCTTTTTCTTCTGAGGACAATTGTTGGCGAAATGTCGTAATTCACTACACTACAAACACTTGATCTTCGATAGATCACACTTATTTCTCCCTTGCTGCCTCTTTGATTCCAAGGTTATATCTTCCTCTTCTTCCTTTGTCACTTTGCTCGAACCAGTTTTGTACTATATTTTTGTCATCCAGAGGATTTCCTCTTGTCGTAGGATAGCCCACATGTTGTCCCAGTTGGGAAGGTCTTATCTGCCCAAGATACTTTGGACAAAAGCTTCGCAGTCCTCTGTGACCGCATTGGGATCATTCCTCACCATGAAATCATGCTCCACCTTCACCCCCATGCCACTCAATTGATCCCGGATCAATTGTAGTATGAATATAAAAGTATCGATCTCGTCTCCCTTGGCCATCATGAATAACCTCAGCTAGTTCTCCAGAAGCATCTCCCTCTAGAAGGATTTTCCTTCATACATTGTGGTTAGAGCTACCCACATCTCATGAGTCGTTTCCTTCTCGACTATGTATGGAACCACATGATCTTTGACCCCTTCCATTATGAAGCACTTGGAATGTGCCGTTGCTTCTTCATGCTTCTCCAGGAGCTTTGCATCGATCGATGTGGCCAGGACTTTCTATGCATGCTCCCTCAAGTCGTATGCCTCCATGACTACTAGGATTTTGGCCTTCCATATTGAAAAGTTGGACATGTTGTCCAACCTATCATGATCGTGTAGTCCATGGGGTGCCATCTTCTCAAAAAATGGGTCAAAACGAATCCTCCTCTCTATGCTAGAGACTTGAATCTAGGGTCCTTGGCAAGAAAGGAACCCTTTTCTCCCTCTGACAACTGACTCCCTCTCTTGGAAGTCTGCCAAATAAAACAAGTCATCTCTCTTCGATCCTCTGATCGATCTTCAGATTTCTTTGGTAGGAAATATTTGAGAATTTTTTCTCCTCCCGCTCTTCGTCAACTTAGCTTAGGATAAATTTTGCATTGAAAAACTTTTAACCCCACCAGAAACTGCTGAAGGTCCGTAGCTCAGCTTCTGACACTCTAAACAAAAATCAGTTTCTAGACTACGTCACCCTAGTTGGCCTCTGCATGAGTAGACAGTCTCAACGTAGCTTCTGCGTTGCCTCTGTGCCGTAAGTGTGTGGGCCTACGTGGATCTGTGTGGAGACTATGTCACCCTTGCCTTTGCTCGGCTCTGCTTCCTTCTATTGTTGCGTTGCCTTCTATGGTCCAGTTTACTGTTGTTGCTGCTGTTTTCTCTATTTCTTTTTGCAGAAAATATTCTTCAGTCTTGTTGTTGGAGATCTAGGCTAGATCTGCAATCGCTCTGATACCATGTGAAAATTTATGATTATCTCAAACAGAAACCGTACTGTTAAATTTTCAGATTTACTTCTGCTACTTACATTAATTTATTAATGTGAAATATTCATCATTAAAAATGAATTAAATACATTAACAGCATACACACATACAGATCTAAATTGAATACATGCACAATGACAAAGTGACACACAAGGATTTTATAAACAAATGTCCCTGGAAAAACCCAATGTGGGAAAACTGGTCTTCTAGCTGTTGGAGGGTTTTTTTATTAAGTAGAATCTGAGTACAATAAATATGGGCAACAAACTAGTTAACCCGACAGAGAAATAAATTGAAATTATACCTTTGTTCTGGAGACAGAAAAACTGATTGATTCGTACCCTTAAACGATATTTATAGAACTTAGCCCTTTTCAGTCTTAAAAAACCCCAATGTTTCTTTGAAGCCCTTTGCCTCAACTCTTTTAGCATGTGTCAGTCCCTATGCTGGTGAGGAAGTGATTGCGTCACCCCAGACTAGGTTACGTTGCCCTAGCTGGGCCTACGTCAACCCTAGTGGCCTCCTACTACCCCTGCGCTACCCTTTCTAGGCATGCGTCAGCCCTACCTAGACCTTGAAGCCTCTGCTAGGTTGTGGCTGCTCTACGTAGCTGCTACATAGTATTTTCTCTTTTTATGTTGCTCAGTATGTTGCTTCTCTGCCCTTGTTGCACTCTTGGCCTGGGATCAAACCATCCCTTTCGCCAATACTACCCCTCGATGCAGTTGAAACACTTCTGGAAATTATTAGCAAACCACGCCCTATAATTATAGCTTAGTCTCAATGCTCTACCATTGTGTGTATCCTCCAACTGACCCCAAGCCCTCTTCTTATACTGATCAACGGTCGTGATCTAATCTCGAATCAACGGATAAGATTAGAAGATGTTTGATCTGTGTGACTTAAGTAATTTTCATCACATGTTTAATTTAATTAACTTTAATCTTTTAATTTTCCTAAGTTAGACTTAGGGTCCTTAATTAAAAATATTAATTAATCAATATCTCTTAAACATGATGGAATTTCATGAATCCCTTTTTGGGTCTTGGATATCTTATGTACTCTAGTCCCTCAATAATGTTTGGGAGCTAGAGCACATTCAATTCTGCCCCAACACCCAAAAATATCAACAAAAGGGACATAATCTTACCAGATGCTTGCTATCAATGTTTCTTGTAGTTTCTCTACTTGGAGCTTTTAAATCCAAAATGAGATGAACATTGACCATTGTGCCCGTCTACCCTGATGGATCTGAAATAGATGCAACAATGTGAACATAGAAAAAATATTTGTCAACTACTAAAATATAATCAATTTTCTCAATTTACTTTTCCATAATTTTCCATATTATCTGAGCATGGTCTTTAAACATAGATTCACTCTCATCCTGATCTTCATTTTCATTGCTTCTGTTGTCCAAATCTGAATCACCTAGGATTTTAGCTGCCATCTATACCACTCCTGACTATTTAGAGCTTTGGAGTATATCTTCGTTGTAAATATCTGCAACAAGTGATTTGGAAGTAGCTTCAGTTGGAAAAGACAATGGTTTAGTTAAATAGATTTTAGATCGATATGTATATTGAGATATATAGTACTCTTGGCAAAGAGTCAGGAAGGATGACTCATATTCTATTACTCTTTGGTATATCTTTATACTTGAATGTATGATATTTTTTCTTGATCTTTTCACTTCAATCTAATTCCCCTGAATTAATTATGATAATTTCAATAGACAATGATCAATAGGAAGCAACTTCTAATATGTGCTTTGCATTGCTTTTATTGTGCAATTCCCAAAGAAAAGTGACTTTCTAGATTCATTACATTGATACATATTAACATGATCTACTTGAGCAATCTTTGAAGAACTGTCAAAAAAGAAGTCTTCTCATACTGAAGTACTACAAAAGATGCTTAATTTGAGTGATATTTGGCAAAATAAATACCAAAGAATAACTGACTAAATCTTGAAAGTAACTGCCAAAGGAGAACTGTCTGAAGAAATTGTTGAATGTAGCAAGCTTCCAAACAACAACTACAAAAGAGAATTTCCAGAATCAATCTTCCAAAAAATTAACTGATATGAGATAACCTTCCAAAGGATAATTTTCCAAAGACACCCTCTCAATATAGAACCTCCCAAAGGATAATTTCATAAGCAACCTTCTCAATATGGAACCTACCAAAGGAGAGTTTCCCAAATAATATCTCGAGACATAGATCCAAAGGAGCACTACCCTTAGTAATCTATCAAGATATAAATGCCAAAGGAGATTTTCCCAAATAAACTTTCTCAATATGGAAACTGCCAAAGGAGAGTTTCCAAAAGAAGCTCTCTAGACATAATACCGATTTCCAATGGTGCACTACCCTCGGTAATCTTTCTAAATATAAATTCTAAATGAGAATTTCCCAAATAAATCTTCAAAAATATAAAATTTTTCAAAGAAGAACTTCCGAAAGGAACCTTCAAGACCTAGTACCAAAACTGTTGTGACTGGTCTTCTAAATAAAACTGCTAAAATATAACTCTTTATCTATCTTCTAAAAATTCCAAAGGATAATTGGTTTGAACTACTCCAAGCACTGAACTACTAAACAACACGTATTCAAAAATCTTCAAAGATCAATCTTGAAACTGTTGAAGAGGATTGTCCAGTTATCTTCAAAAATAAAACTGCTAATGTCGAATTTTGAAACTTTGAAATGCATTCTAACACAGGATGCTAAAAGATGCAGTAAAATAACACCAATATCCATAATCATAGAGCCATAAAATGTGTTGAATAAGAATAATATCCCCTAGAAAGGGATAAATCAAGCATGAAAAGCATCATGAACTCCTACTCCAGAAAAAAACTACGTGAATTTACTCGAAAATCCAAAAATTTCTTCCAAATAATCCAACAATTTCTTCCAAATGTTAGCCAACTACAGGATAAAAATAATAATTTCTACCTTAAGAACACTTTTGGTTCCGAAAATAATGGATATTATTAAACTAATCCAAATCTTAGAAAGTGAGAAGATGCTATGGAGAAAAGAAGTTAAAAGTGAAAAAACATGTTAATTTCGATATACTAAACTTAGCGTCAAATTCAAGTGACATCTGCATGAATGTTTTACTTTGTCCCTATACTCTAACGAAATTCAAACTTCAATGCATAATAATAATAAGTATATATTGATATCATATCATATTTCATCCTTAATATTGTTGTTGGAGTGCACTTTACCAACTATTGTCATCTTTTTTATAATCAATTCTAATTTTTAAATGTATAGTAATTGGTGTCTTGTTGTAGAAAAATAATCTTTCTTTTCTTAAACCTATAGTATGTTGCCATGTTGGTGTTTAAATGTAACCTTTTTTTTAAATTTACAGTGTGAGTGTGGGTGTCCTGTAGGCTGCAATCTAGTAACAAATATACAAAGAAGTTTAAGGAAATGCTAACTTCATCTCTCGTCCTTCAACTATCTCACCCATATTTTAAACTGTATAGGGTTTGTGTCAAACGGGCTACAATCCATATGGTAACAATATACAAATGAGTTTAAGGAAATTTAAAACTCCTCTCTAGTCATTCCACTATCTCACCCATATTTCAAAATAAACACAAAAGATGTAGTTTGCAATATGAAGTTGGAGTATAAACATTATAACATTAAAAATAATCATTTAAACTCCACACAACACTTTTAACTAACTGATTAGATGCATTATGAAGGAGTTTTTTATATTGGGGTAGGAAGAATTCGTAAAATAATATTATTAAAGACAACCGTTTAAACTATGCATAACACTTCTAAAAATAAACTATAAACTAGATGTGGTGTGCAATACGAAACTAGTGGAGTTTAAATCATTAACTTGTTAGATGTGGTGTACTATTCGAGTTTAAAAGAACATATAGATTTAAAGAGAATTTTCCTTTTGAAAATTTCATTCTCGATATGTAATGTAAAAGGTAGAATTTTATTTATGCAAATAATAATTTATTATTCTTATATATTAATAAGAGAAATTTAAGGGAAATTAGAGTTTTACCGATAGGAGGCTCTAAGATCAATGATGGAGGGAAGGGACAACAATACGACTGTAATCTGTTGTAAGAGTTTTGAAACCACATGGAATGTTATGATCATAAGGAGGAAGTAAGGGGAATGTTTGACGGTCAGGAAACAGAGACACTTAATCCTTCTTGCTGCAAAGGTTAAGGGTTTTTTCCGAGCATTTTTCTCAGGTATTGTTTCTCTCATCACACATTGGTTGCAATTAATTTTTTATATTTGTGGATTTTTTATGAACTAACCTCCCTTAGCAGCTAGAGAAAATTTTTAATCCACAGGACTATGTTGATCTGGAACCAAAACCAGATGATATTCTCTCGGTTTGGGGCTTGGAGCCAACTCAACACAATCTAGAGAAGGTAAAACTTCCATCTAAGAATCTAGCTCGCGGAAGAGGGTAGTTGGTTTTGAATGGAATGCAGGTAGTGGTTTTGGTTTTATGGAGGAGGAAAAACCCAGTTATTCTATGGTTCAATGTGAAGCCCCCGTTAGTGGTTTTCAGGATGTGAAGGGTCATGCAACGAATCTGGAGGATCTGAATGTTGGAATCCTGATAGAACTTTTGGTGAGTCCAAAAACCCCTTAAGTATTTCCTGAATATGAATACTTTACTGACGACCTTGAAGATATTGTAAAAAGTAGTGTTAAGAGGGCATGAGGGCATTAAAATCATGTTTGGTGTTGGGACAACTTCCCTCTGACTTGGGTTCTTCCCAAAGGCTCATCAGAACTCATGTATGTATAATTTAGGTGCGAAAACAAGAGGTTGGGTTCTTTGAACCTATTTATTTAGGCAGTAATGGTGCGGAAAAAGAGGGTTTGGAACCAAAGAGCCAAGCTCTAAAGGCAGGACTCACCCTCATCGATTGTGAGGTTTTTGAGAAAGTTGGAGGTCAGGGACCTTCAAATGACTTTCATGGTCTTGAGCATGCAGAGGTTTTGGGAATTGGCCTCCAAGGGGAGGGAGATTCACAGACCCATAACTCGGAGGTGGATGTGCAGTCCATAGACCTCGGTGCCTTTTTCTTTCAAAATGTAGCAGGAGAAGATAGTCTCGGGCATAATATTGAGGAGATAAGCCATGCCCAGAAAGGGAAATTAACTCTCAAGCTAGCCAAGAATAAACATTCCTCAGGAACGAAGAGAAAAAAGGGGCGGGTAATTAAGAAGAAAGTGGTAAATCCAAATTCAGTACTCAATTTGATATACAAATTGACAGATCTATGGAAGAATCAGAGTTTATTCCGGTGGGAAGATAAAAAGGGAGACATTACTTGGTTAAGTATATCACGGGATGGATAGGAAAGGCATGGTATTGGGCTCCAAATTTACAGGTTGAAGCAATTACCCTAGCAAGGTATTGGTTAGTGGTGCAGTTCGAAAAAGGAGAGACACTGGAATGGGTATTGGAGAGAAATTGGTGTTTTTGAATTTCCCCAATATTGTTTAAGAAATGGACACCTCTCTTTGATGAACAGAAGGAAAAGCTCGAGGAAATTCTGGTATGGGTTCGACTCCTGGCACTACCCCCACAGTTATGGACTGAAGATGTGCTTAGAGCCATTGGAAATACTCTAGGATCTTTCTTCGAAGCTGATACATCCTTTTTGGAGATAAAGAGCAGGAATGTGGCCCAGATTCTTGTTAGTTTAGACCCAAGAGAGGGCTTGGCAAAGAAAATTGTGCTACAAATCCAAGGATATTTATACTCCCAAATTATAGACAATGAGAAGGTTCCTTTTCGTTGCCACTGATGCCATCATGGACATTTGGCGCCGGAATGTCCATTAGGATACCACAAAAGAAGATGACATGAATCAGAAGGCAGAGAAAATACTGAGGTGGAGGAAAATATCGAAGAGGTGGTGATGATGGAAAAACAAACAAGAGGTTCGGAACCTATGGAGATCCAAGCAGATCAAGATCTTGAAGCGAACTATGTAGTGCCTGAGGAAGCTCAACATCGAGATATCCTGGATGTGGTTAAGTCCATCAGACCTACTCCCCTCTCGGCGGGTACTTCTAATCATCCCCAATCATATGTTTCTATTTCTCTGTTTTCATTATTAGATACTCTCTCGAGGCGTGGTCCCTCCGAGCCCCTCCCTTATGATGTGTCTCAATGTAGTACTTTATCTCTGGCTCTGGATAGTGTTATTACCTCAATACTGGCTCTAAACTTTTCCTCCCTCTCACCAGCTTCCTCTGATGAAGCTCCTCTCCCTAGTCCATCTCTTGGGGTGCCTCACTATAATTTGCGACCCAGAGACAAGATGGATTTCTCTTTGAGGCCATAGGAGGGATGGGGGGTCTACGAGAGCCTGAAATGTCTCGTAAAACATGAGGTAGGAAAAATGATATATCTAAGGCTCGAATGAAATACAAGTTGGACATTGCTGATGGGAAACAATTATCTCTAAAAGGGGCACTTATAAAAATGCATTCCCATGTGGTGGTTACCAAATTATTATGTTTTCCTTCAATTGTAGAGGGTTTTCTAGCACCTGCAAGAAACTAGAACTAAAGGATATTTTTGAAAATATGGGTCCTTATGTTATTATGTTACAAGAAACTCTTGGTTCTGGAGAATATGTGAATTCATCTCTCTGCAAACTGTTTCCAGGTTGGTCCTTTGTGATAGCTGACATAAAGGGGAGATTTAGGGGTCTTTTGTGGGGTTCAAAGACCGCAACATAAAACCGCTAAAGTCATGGGGTGCGGAGTTAGTCCTGGGAGTGGAGGTCTATTCTTCATAATTATGCTTGGAGCTTTCCTTTATGAATATCTATGGGTCATGTCAGGATAGGGTACCTTTCTGGAATTCCCTGTTTTCCCAATATTTTATGAACCACTTCGATATGGTGGTAAGGGGGTAACTAAATTTTTCATTGGGCATGGATGACTCTTTGGTGCCTTTGGCACAGGCAGATACGCTGGTTGATTTCTTTCAAAACAAACTCATGAATGGGGAGATCTTAGATGTGAATCTTATCAAATCCATTCCTACTTGGAGAAATAGGTGAATGGGAGAAGCAAGGGAGGCAAAGAGATTGGATAGGTATTTTCTGAAGGAGGAACTAGTTAATATCATTCCATTTTTTAGACAATTGGTTGGGATGGGAGGAGAGTTGGATCACTTTCCCCATCATTCTAGAGCTAAAATGGACCAGTAAGAAGCCTAGCTCACATTTTAAATTCAATCAAGTTTGGATTAAATACCCTAGTTATAATAATATGGTCAATGCAACTTGGAATCATCAGACCACTGATCAAGGTGGCTCCTTGGCTCAGAGCTTTATGGGAAATATAAAAAGAATGAAACAGACCATAATCAACTCGAAAAAGGAAAAGAGGTCAAGGGAAGAAGCTGATCTTAAAAGCATTAATGCAGCACTTCAAAAATTGGAAAGTGTAGAGGAGGATGGATACGAGACAGGGGAGAAAAAAGAGAGAATAAAACCACTAGAATCCTCTAAAATAAATATACTATTGGAATTTGAAGAAAAATTGATACTTGAGAGCAAAGCCATTTGTCTTGCAATAGGGAATGAAAACTCCAAGTCCTTCCAAAATTATGCAAAGGGACGGAAAAATGCCAACACAATTTGGGAGATGGATCAGGTAGATGGAAGAACTGCAAAATCATTTGAAGAGATGGAATCAATGGGGAATAGATCACTTCAAAATATTGTTTAAAGATCTAGAGGAAGAAACTATAGAAAAATTGATTTAGGTGGCACAACTGTTCCCAATATATGTGGAGGAGGAATAAATTGATATGATTATGGCACTTTTCACAAAAGGAGAAGTTGAAGTTGTCATAAAATCAATGCAGAAAGACAAAATCTTGGGACCATATGGGTGAACCGTGGAATTTTATCTTCATTTTTTCGTGACCATTAGGGATGAGCTCACAAGGGTGGTGGAAGAATCAAGGATCAGGGGGTTTGTATATGAACCTATTAACTCTACTTTTCTATCTCTAATTACTAAAACATATTCTCCCTCAAGTTTTGAGGATTTCAGGCCCATATCCCTTTGTAATTACCTCTATAAAATTATTACAAATATCATAGACTCCCGTATGAAACCTATACTCTCAAGGAATATTTATAAGGAACAATTTGTGTTCCTGATCCATGAAGCTATAGGAGTGGCACAGGAAACTAGGCATAGCATCAAGAGGAGCAAAAGGAAAAGTATGATAGTTAAAATAGATCTCTCAAATGCTTATGATAGAATAAGATGGTTGTATATTCACCTCCTTACTCATTTGGGGTTCAAAATTAGTTTCATCAGCTAGATAATGTCATGTATATCAAATGTTTCATTTGTTGTTCCTATAAATAGTTTGGCTTCTCCTTTATTCACAATTAGAGGGGGCTCAGACATGGGTGTCCTTTTTCCCCGCTTCTTCTTTTACTAGCGACCAAAGGCCTTAGTCAATTGGTTCTACCTGCTAAGTGTAGAGGTGAGATCAAATGGATTGAAGTAGTTTTTAATATGTTTATCACACATATTTTATTTTTAGACAATATCCTCTTGTTTAGTGATGGGTCTCAAGGGGATATACAACAACTAAAACTTGCTCTTTATTTATTTCTCAAAGCTATAGGAATGTGCATCAATGTAGAGAAATATATAGTTGCACATGAGGGGTTTTCAATGGTAGAAGTAAACCATGTGCTTTATATTCTCCCCTTTGAAGTTAAAGCTTTGATTGATAGCTTCAAATATTCGTGCTTCCATCTTAAACCTAATACTTACAGAAAAAGTGATTGGAAATGGTTGTTGGCCAAAGTGGAAAAGTGTATTAACCATTGCAATTTCAAGTGGCTATCAAGAGCAGGAAAATTGGTGTTAATCAAGTTGGTACTTACTACCAGTGTACTATATAGCTCTCACTTGTGTCCCAAAAGGTATTATGTCCCAGATCAAGAAGCTATGTGGTAATTTTTATGGGAAAAAAGAGGAGGAAATCCTCACATGGATTTCTTGGGACAAGGTTTCTCTCCCTAAGGCATGGGGAGGATGGGGAATCAAGAATCTCCCTAAATTTGCATCTTCCCTAGCAGCAAAATCTGGGTGGTGCATTTAAATAAGGAAAATCTGTGGACTATTGTGGTAAAAAGGAAATATATTGACATCGTTCCTATGGACGAATGGATGAGAAGGTCAAATAATAAAACTCCAAATGCATTTGCAATATGGAAGGTCACCTTAGAGTCATTTGGAATTATATAAGAAGGACTTACTTGGCATATCAGGAAAGGAGAAAATCTCAGGATTGGGATAGATCCATGGGTGGGATGTGGCAAAGGTTATGCCTTACCTCAAGAACTAATGGACTATCTCAATAACCGATGATACATTTACCCAAATCATATTATGGCAGCTGAATATTCGTCACACTGGCATCAAGTCTGGAAATCGGCCAAGGATATCCATCTTGAGGCATATTGGAGAGCTACTTGGAAGAACTATACTAGAGATTTGTAGCGCACGAATGTGTGGATAAGGGACCATCCTGATGTTCTCAGGTGGGTGTGAACACCCACATGCTTATACTCACCCAAGTTCAGATACATTTATCAAATGGACAGGAGAGGTCAAGGGGTCCAAGCGTGATGGTGGAAGACATTGTGGAAATTAAAAAATTAAAATGCCCATTGGACAAGATTGTCTCTTCTCCGGTGCCTTATAAAAAACAAAGCACCCACCTGGGATAATCTCCAGGGAAAGGAACAAGAACGGGCCTACTTGGTGTATTTTGTGTAAAAATTTTGAGGAATCAGTGAGCAACCTATTCCTACAATGCGTTTTAGTGTCAAAATTTGGGAGGCTACTCTAAGCCTTCTGGGTATTAAACAAAGCTGGAATGGCTCAAATACATTGGAAGCATGGAAAAAATGGTGGAACTTAACCCATGACGAACATATGAGAAATATACCACCAATTATTTCATGGCCAATTTGGATAGAAAGGAATAAATGAAATTTTCAGGACCACACTCCAGCTCCCTCACCAATTGCAATAGAATGCGCAACAATTTTTTCCTTGATACTTGAGACCCCACCCAATCAGAAAAAGAAGACCATAATAGAATAAATTATCAAACCAACATCGCTTGGGGAATATTTCGATGGAGCATCAGATGCTAAGAACAGGTGTGGGGCAGGTTTGGTTACTCACATAAATGAACACAAATACTTCAAAGCTTCAGTGGGCCTTAGACACGGAACAAATAATTTTGCAAAGCTCCAATCATTGAAAATCTTAATGTGTTGGCTTCGAGAAATGGGGATTAATTCTATTCAAATCTTTAGTGACTCTTTAAATGTTGTTCACTTGTTTAATGAAGTGAAAATATGTCAAAACTACATTTTGATTCCCCTCATAGAAGAAATTTTACTTCTAAAATTGGGTTTTGATTCTATATCTGTTTGCCACATATATAGGGAGAGGAACTCAAAATCATACCTCCTTTCTAAGGAGGTTCTAAAACAGGTTTTGGATGCATGGCACATAACAGAAGAAGAATAAGGGAGTTTCCATGTGTCAGACCAACAATTTTACATCATATGTTCATTCTAGAATATGCTTATACTTTTCCCTTTATCTATTGGTTATTCTTATCATTTTTTGGCATACTTATGTTTTATATTGATCACAAATGGAACAATTTTTAGATATTTTTTATTAATGTATACAGTGGTTCTATAAACCTAGTAACTATGATGTATGGGTCGTTTTATCCTTAATGGGGAGGCCCAACTATGATATTTTGTTGTAACTTGCTAAACTTACCATGATTAGCATATTTACTCAATCTTAATAGTGTTTTTCTGCTTTGTAAGTGGGATCATAGTTCGAGAATGCTTTTTGCATCTACTATTATAACTTTTTATTGACTATACTATTTTGGATATTATATTATAGTGTGTTTTGGATATTGATATTTAAAATTTTAATTAAATTGTAAATATTCTTGTAAATATAAATAAAAAATGAATATGAAAAATTTCTAGGGGAAAAAAAAGATTGTTTGAAATCTTAGGAGAAAAAACTAAGAGCCAATTCCCCAATGTATTTACATATGTTTCACATTGATAGAAAAAACACAATTCTAGAGTTATTCTAACTTGTTAATGGTATAAAAGTTGGTTATTGATAACTCCATGAATAGTTCATTAGGAATCTTTGCATGAAGTTAATCTCTATCTCACTTTTTTGGGCAATGAAATGTGTGGATTCACTATATTTCACAAATTTATCACAACTCAACCAAGTTTTTCATGCTCACATAAATTTTTTTAATAAGTGTATATGTAGACTAGCGTGTGTTTTATTTTTCAATTAAAGGAAAGCATTACTCATCCAGTAAATTTTTCTTCGATTTTGATAGATAATTTGTCTCCCAATATCCATATTTTTATAGCCCATTTTTCCCACTTCATTCAAGTAGAGAAACCCCAATTTAACCTCGCCCTTAATGCATCCTTATCCTTTCTTGACTATGCACTTTTATCAACCCAACTCTCCCACGGGCTTGTCATCTTGACATCCATTACTCCATTGTAGTTGGGCAACCTAACACCTAGGTACTGTACTTGCCTTTGACATGGGAGCAATGTAGGGAAAATTTCTGAAATAGATCATTCCTGTGGAGATCAAAACAAAGTATAATTTAGCTTTTCCAAATTTTTGTGGTGTTAATTTCACTCATCTCTAATTTAGAGTATTTTATGGAGTCTTTTTATCAATATAAAATGTATTGCAATAAATAAAGCATGTATTTTGTTTGTAAGATAAAAAGAAAAATGTATGTGTATTAAAAAATAAAATATAATTACATATTTTTATATCATTATGTATTTTTTAAAGAGTCTCAAATGCAACTTCTAATCATTACTATTACATTTGAGAATAATATTTCCTTACTTATATTTGGTGTATTTTTAATTTCTCTTTATATTTTTTAACAATTTAGACTCTCATGAGTTAATATTAAACTTGTTCAACTTCAAATATGGTGACAAGATAGTTTGAAAACATTTACAATGGTAGGTAGCATGATCTAGCAGCCAACTAATTGTAGAAATAGACAATTAAGGTTATAAAATGGCTCTTTAAAATTGTCCATCGACCACTATTAGTTTAAAATTAATCAATTAAATATATTTATTTTTTAAAACCAAATATTTTTCCAATACTATAAAAAAATAATAATTTAAATATTTACATTACTATATATATATAATGACATCCCACATAGTGAGGCCCCTTGGCACATTCGACCTTTGAAGAGATATGTGAGCTGTGAACCCTTTGACCAGTCAACCCCTGACATTTAATTAGACATTAGAAATCCTTTCATTTCAAATGTTATTGTATATATATTGGGATGGTAAAAGAAGCCCCAAAACACCTCTTATAGATGAAGAGTTGGTGAAGAATGGGGACTTGATGAGCTCATGGATTGAGAAAAGCATAATAATAAAAATCAGCGTGAAACGTTGCATGCCAACATTTCGAAATTTAATTTCCAAGTATTTACTCGCTTGATTAATTGTCTTCCCTTTTATTTTGTGGCTATCTTTGTCTCCTAGGTGATTTTATGATGACATCTGATTGCCTCGACAAAATCCCTAGATTTAGATAACCCACCCATGTCCCACATGCAACACTATACTTCAACAATTCCTTCTCATTCCACCCCACCCCTCGCCTTCTAATTCCTCATGCCTTCAACGTCCACATCCTTGTTTCCTAAAACACTACCTCTGTGTCACTGTACAGTCATCTACACTTTATCGACATGTCTTTGCACCCTTTTGGTGCAAATTATAGTTTAATTCTATTACAAAATTTCACTTTTATAATTAAACATGCCAATGGATCGTCAAACAAAGGAACATATGTTTAAATTAGGATTAATTTAATTCTATAGGAATACAGGACAAAAATGAAGTATATCTCAAAGAAACCTATGCAACAAGTGAAAACCTAGAGCACAAATAACCCAATGGTCAAGTTACATGATTCAAGAGGGTTTGTTATTTAAAGATAGTGAACTTAGTATTCCTAGATGTTCTATGAAGGGAGATTTAATATAGGGAAAGCATAGAGGAGGATTCATTGGACATGTTGGAGTTGATAAAACTTTTTTTGTATTAATTTCAATTTATTATTGGCAAAGGCATGCAAGCTAACATGGGAATAAATGTGGAAAGATGCATTGCATGTCAATTAGAAAAACAAAAAGGTCAGAATGTAGGATTGTACCAAGCACTTCCAATTCCCAACATGTCTTGAAATTAGATTAATACAAATTTTGTCTTGGATTTGCCCGTACAGAGAAAGATAATGAATATATTTTCGTTGTTGTAAATAGATTTTCCAAAATGGCACATTTCATTATTTGTACAATGAAATTATAAGATTACATGGATTGCCGAGAAGCATCACATAAGAGAGAGATACAATATTTCTAGTTCACTTTTGGAGAACCTCATGGAAGAAATAGGTACCAATATAGTTCAACTTATCATCCACAAACAAATGAAAAAATAGATGTTTTGAATACAAGTCTTCAAAACATCCTGAGAAATTTGGTGAATGAGCATCCCAAGCAGTGGCATCAGGTGTTTGCTTAAGTTGAATATGCCTACAATGATTCTCCTAACAGAAGTAAAGGGATGAGACCATTTCAAATTTTATATGGAATGCACTCCAGGGGAGTATAAATTAAGGAACTTAGGTAAAGATGAACTCAGGTGGCATTGGGTGGAGATTTTGTAGTTTATATGCAAAACTTGCAGAAAGGGTTAAGTACCAGTTATTGGAGAACAATAAGTATACACAAAAATCAAATCTAAAGAGAAGTCAACTAGATTTTAAATTTGAGAGACCTAATAACAACATATTTGTGAAAGAAAATCTTTTCTGTAGGGACATATAACAAGCTCGATAAAACTGGTCCATGTAAAATTTTGAGGAAATTTTCTTCAAACACTTTGAGATACAACTTCCAAAGGACTTTGGAATATCACCAATTTCAATGTAGCAGATCTATATCTTTTTAACGAATCAAGTAGTATTACAATAGATGCACTTGTAAGTGATGAAGATTATAGTATCAAGTGGAAGAAACAATGTCATAAAGAAACTAAAATGAAATTAAAGGCATATTGGTCAAATGGAAGAAACAACCATAGGTAAAGAGTATTAATAGTAGCAAGTGGAAGAAATAATGTCCTAAAGCAACTAACATGAAATTAAAGGCATATTGGTCAAATGGAAGCAAGACTAGTAGAAGATGCTACATGGATGACAAAAGAAAACATCAAAGTATGACACCAATATTGAAGAGATGAACAATTCTTTTCTTCCCCGAGAGTCTTGAAGCATGAGCATCTACAAGTCAAGATCACCTTTAGTCAAAATAACCTTTGACATGGATGACAAAAGAAAACATCATGGAGAGTATGACATCAATATTTAGGGTTGAAGAGATGAACAATTCTTTTCTTCCTCGAGAGTCGTGAAGCATGAGCATTTACAAGTCAAGATCTTCTTTTCTAATTTATCTTCCAGGGGGAGGTTAGGTTCCCTAAGTTATTTCATTTTGTAATATATAATGTAGTCTAGCAGTGAATTTACCATTCAAGATCAACTTTAGTCAAAATCACCTGTTTCTTTTCTAATTTATTTCATTTTGTAATATATAATGTAGTCTACGAGTGAATTTTTATTCCTATTTAAAACTAACTTCCCCAAGTTATCTCATTTTGTAATATATAATGTAGTCTAGGAGTGAATTTTTATTCCTATTTAAAACAATAATTTAGATATACTTGAGATAAATATAATGCAGTCTAGGAATGATTTTTTTTAGAAAGTTAGATGCGATTTAGTTCCTATTTAAAACAAGAATTTAGATATAACTGAGATTTTGTTAAAAAACATAGGAATCAGATTTGATTTTTTAGATGAAAAATTCAACACCAATTGAGATTTTGTTAGAAAACATAATTTAGATATAATTGAGATTTTGTTAGAAAACATAGGAATCAGATTTGATTTTTTAGATGAAAAATTTAACACCAATTGAGATATTGTTAGAAAACATAGGAATCAGATTTAAATTGTTTGATGAAAAATTTAACACCGAAAATATTTTCATGTTTAAATATAACTACATTGTCGTGCAAAATTATTGTTTTTGATTTTCATCTTTCGATTTGTATATGGATCATAGCCTCCTCGTTCAATCCCTCAGTGTATCTTGTTTTTTGAGCTAATTATGGATCATAGAGTATAATAGTATTTGCAGGCATAATATAGGTGAGGACAAGATCTTTCAGTCATATCTAGCTTCTATTATATACCGAAATCAAACAATGCATAAACTCACCCGACATGGGACCTACAACTGGCTAGGTTGTAATTGGTGAAGGTTCATTTGGTGCACCATTGTATTCGGTGAAGTTTTATACAGAAGGTACAAATCCAAGTACAGAGTAATCCATATTTTAATAGAAGTCCTACACATCCAAGTTCGTAGAAATCCAACTTTTAACAGAAGTCCTACACTGCTACACTGTTGAATTTTCTGGATGTGAAATCCACTGAATCCATGTACTTTGTTGTGGACCTCGGTGGAAGGTGCATATACCAAACGTAGATAATATATTATTTTATCAAGTGTTTAAAAGTGATCTGGGAACATTCACAACAAACAAAGATATCCAGTACTAACAATATAGAAAGATATACATTACTAACAATATTCAGGTTTTTAGTAAAAGAAGTCTCTCAAACCTAAATTCCAGATATTATGAAAACTAAAGTACTCGTGAAATCAAAACCAACAAGAGATTAAGTGATCACTTTCCCCATCATTCTGGAGCTAAAATGGACCAGCAGGAAGCCTGGCTCGCCTTTTAAATTTAAACAAGTTTGGCTTAAATACCCTAGTTATAATAATCTGGTCAATGCGACTTGGAATCATCATACCACTGATCAAGGTGGCTCCTTGCCTCAGAGCTTTATGGGAAATATAAAAATAATGAAACATACCATAATCAACTCGGAAAAGAAAATTAGGTCAAGGGAAGAAGCTAATCTTAAAAGAATTAATGAAGCCCTTCAAAAATTGGAAAGTGTAGAGGAGGATGGATACGAGACAAGGGAGAAAAAAGAGAGAATAAAACCACTGGAATCCTCTAAAATAAATATACTATTGGACTTTGAAGAACAATCGAGACTTGAGAGTAGAGCCATTTGGCTTGCAACAAGGGATGAAAACTCCAAGTTCTTCCAAAATTATGCAAAGGGACGGAAAAATGCCAACACAATATGGGAGATGGATCAGGTAGATGGAGGAACTGAAAAATCATTTGAAGAGTTGGCATCAATGGGAAGATATCACTTCAAAATATTGTTTAAAGCTCCAGAGGAAGCAACTGTAGAAAAACTCATTCAGGTGGCGCAATTGTTCCCAAAATATGTGGATGAGGAAGAAAATGATATGATCATGGCACCTGTCACAAAAGCAGAAGTTGAAGGAGTCATAAAATCAACGTAGAAAGACAAAAGCCTAGGATCGCATGGGTGGACGGTGGAATTTTATCTTGATTTTTTCGATACCATTGGGGATGAGCTCACAAGGGTGGTGGAAGAATCAAGGATCATGGGGTTTGTATATAAACCTATTAACTCTAATTTTCTGGCTCTAATTCCTAAAACATATTCTCCCTCAAGTTTTGAATATTTCAGGCCCATATCCCTTTGTAATTTCCTCTATAAAATTATTGCAAATATCATAGCCTCCCGTATGAAACCTATACTCTCAAGGAATATTTCTAAGGAACAATTTGGGTTCCTAATCCATGAAGATATAGGAGTGGTGCAGGAAACTATGCATAGTATCAATAGGAGCAAAAGGAAAGGTACGATAGTTAACATAGATCTCTCGAAGGCTTATGATAGAATAATATGGTTGTATATTTTCCTCCTTACTCATTCGAGGTTTAGTATTAGTTTCATCAACTAGATAATTTCATGTATATCAAATGTTTATTTTGTTGTTCCTATAAATGGTTTAGCTTCTCCTTTTTTCACAGTCAGAGGGGACTCAGATAGGGGTGTCCTTTGTCCCCGCTCCCTATTTTACTAGCGACCGAAGGTCTTAGTTAGTTGGTCCTAGCTGCTAAGTGTAGATGTGAGATCAAAGGGATTGAAGTAATTGTTAATATGTTTATCACACATATTTTATTTTTAAACGATGTCCTCTTGTTTAGTGATGGATATCAAGGGGATATACAGCAACTAAAACTTTCTCTTGATTTATTTCTCAAAGCTATAGGAATGTGCATCAATGTAGAGAAATATATAGTTGCACATGAGGGGTTTTCGATGCCAGAAGAAAACCGTGTTATTTCTATTCTTCACTTTGAAGCTAAACCTGTGACAGATAGCTTCAAATATTCGGGCTTCCATCTTAAACCTGATACCTACAGAAAAAGTGATTGGAAATGGTTGTTGGCCAAAGTGAAAAAGCGTATTAACCACTACAATTTCGAGTGGCTATCAAAGGGTAGGAAAATTGGTGTTAATCAAGTTGGTACTTACTTCCATTCTAGTGTACTAGACAGCTCTCACTTGTGTCCCAAAGGGTATTATGTCCCAAATCAAGAAGCTAAGTGGTCATTTTTTATGGGCAGGATCAAAAGAGGAGGCAGTCCTCCCATGGACTGCTTGGGACAAGGTTGCTCTCCCTAAGGCATGGGGAGGATGGGGAATCAAGAATATCCCTCTTTTTGCATCTTCCCTGGCAGCAAAATCTAGGTGGCACGTTTTAACTAAGGAAAACATATGGAAAATTGTGGTAAATAGGAAATATATTGACTTGGTTCCTATGGATGAATGGATGAGAAGGTCAGATAATGAAACTCCTAATGCATCTTCAATATGGAAGGTCACCTTAGAGTCATTTGAAATTATAAGACTTACTTGGCATATCGAGAATGGAAAAAATCTCAGGATTAGGATAAATCTGTGCTTTGGATGTGGCAAATGTTATTCCCTACCTCGAGAACTAGTGGACTATATAAATAACCGAGGATACATTTACCCAAATTAGATTGTGGCAGTTGAATATTCATCACACTGGCATCAAGTCTGGAAATTGGTCGAGGATATCCATCTTGAGGTATATTGGAGAGCTACTTGGAAGAACTATACCAGAGAGTTGTAGCGCACGAATGTGTGGATAAGGGACCGTCCTGATGTTCTCAGGTGGGTGCGACCACCCATGGGATTATATTCACCCAAGTTCAGATACTTTTATCAAATGGACAGGAGAGGTGAAGGGATCCAGGCATGGGGGTGGAAGCCATTATGGAAATTAAAATTCCCAGGGAAGACAATATTTTTCTTCTGGTGCCTTCTAAAAAACAAAGCGCCCACCTGGGATAATCTCCAGGAAAAGGAACAAGAACGAGCTTGCTTGGTGTATTTTATGTAAAAATGTTGAGGAATAAATGAGACACGTATTCTTACAATGTGCTTTTAGTGTCAAAATTTGGGAGGCTACTCTGAGCCTTCTGGGGATTAAAAAAAGCTGAAATGGCTCAGATACATTGGAAGCATGGAAAATTGTTATTGATACCAATTCTGATGAGGGATTTGATTATTCTAACCGAAATGGTGGTATATTTCTAAAGTTATTCTAACATCACAATGGTATCAAAGTTGGTTATTGATAACTCCATGAATAGTTCATTAGGAATATTTGCTCAAATGAATTTTTAACATTAGACTTCTAAAAATAACATGAAGTTAGTCTCTATCTCACTTTTTTGGGCAATGAAATGTGTGGAGTCACTAGATTTCAAAAATTTTCCACAACTCAACCAAGTTTTTCACGCTCACACAATTTTTTAACAAGTGTATATGTAGATTGGCGTGTGTTTTATTTTTCCATTGAAGGAAAGCATTACTCATCTAGTAAAGTTTGCTTTGATTTTTATAGATAATTTGTCTCTCCAATACCCATATTTTTATAGCCCATTTTTCCCACTTCATTCAAGTACCGAAACCCCAATTTAACCTTGCCCTAAATGCATCCTTATCCATTCTTGACTATGCACTTTTATCAACCCAACTCTCGCACGGGCTTGTCATCTTGACACCCATTACTCCATTGTAGTTGGGCAACCTAACACCTAGGTACCCTACTTGTCTTTAGAGTGGGAGCAATGTAGGGAAAATTTCTAGAATAGATCATTCTTGTGGAGATCAAAACAAAGTATAATTTAGCTTTTCCAAATTTTAGTTGTGTTAATTTCACTCATCTCTAATTTAGAGTATTGTATGGAGTTTTTTTGTTTTTGTTTGTAAGACAAAAAGAAAAATGTAAATGTGTATTAAAAGTTAAAATATAATTATATATTTTCATATCATTATATGTCTTTTTTAAAGAGTCTCAAATGTAACTTCTAAGTATTACTATTATATTTGAGAATGATATTTATTTACTTATATTTAGTGGATTTTTAATTTCTCTTTATATTTTTTAATAATTTACACACTCATGAGTTAATATTAAATGTGTTCCACTTCAAATATGGTGACAAGATAGTTTGATAACATTTCCAATGGTAGGTAGCATGATCTAGCAGCCAACTAATTGTAGAAATAGTCAGTGAAAATTATGAAAGGGCTCTTTAAAATTGTCCATCGACCACTATTAGTGTTAACATTAATCAATAAAATATATTTATTTTTCAAAAACAAATATTTTTCCAATACTATAAAAGATTAATTTAAATATTTACATTACTCTATATATATATATATATATATATATATATATAATGACATCCCACATAGTGAGGCCCCTTGGCACATTAGACCTTTGAAGAGATAACCCCTTTGACCAGTCAACCCCTGACTTCTAATTAGACATTAGAAATCCATCCATTTCAAATGTTATTGTATATATATTGGGATGGTAAAATAAACCCCAAAACACCTCTTATAGATGAAGAGTTGGTGAAGATTGGGGACTTGATGAGCTCATGGATTGAGCAAAGCATAATTATAAAAATCAACATGATATGGTGCATGTCAACATTCCGAAATTTAATTTCCAAGTATTTACTTGCTTGATTCATTGTCTTCCCTTTTAGTTTGTGGCTATCTCTATCTCCTAGGGGCTTTTATGAAGACATCTGATTGCCTCGACAAACTTGCTAGATTTAGATAAACCACCCATGTCCCACATGCAACTCTATACTTTTACAATTCATTCGCATTCTACCCCACCCCTCACCTTCTAATTCCTCATGCCTTCCACATCCACATCCTTGTTTCCTACAATGCTACCTCTACGTCACTCTAGTTTCTTCTACACTTTATCGACATGTCTTTGCACCCTTTTGGTGCAAATTCTAGTTTAATTCTATTACAAAATTTCACTTTTATAATTAAGCATGCCAATGGATCATCAAAAAAAGCAACATATGTTTTAATTAGGATTAATTTAATTCTACGTAGATTTCAAAGAAGCCTATGCAACATGTGAAAACCTAGAGCACAAACAACCCAATGGTCATATTACATGATTCAAGAGGGTTTGTTATTTAGTATTCCTAGATGTTCTATGAAGGGCAATTTAATATAGGGAAATCATAGAGGAGGATTCGTTAGGCATGTTGGAGTTGATAATTTTTTTGTTGTATTAAGTTCATTTTATTATTGGCAAAGGCATGCAATCTAACATGAGAATAAATGTGGAAATATGCATCGCATGTCAATAAGCAAAACAAAAAATTCAGAAGGTAGGATTGTAAAGGGATGATCCCATTTCTTATATGGAATGCACTCCAGGGGAATATAAATTAAGTAACTTAGGTAAAGATGAACTCAGGTGTGCAGTGGGTGGAGATTTTGCAGTGAGTATGCAAAAATTGCAGAAAGGGTTAAGTACCAGTTATTGGAGAACAATTATACACAAAAGTCAAATCTGAAGAGAAGACAACTAGATCTTAAAGTTGGGAGACCTAGTAACAACATACTTGTGAAAGAAAATATTTCCTGTAGGGACATATAATAAGCTCGGGAAAACTGGTCCATGTAAAATTTTGAGGAAATTTTCTTCAAAGAGATGACTAAATCAAGTAGTATTACAATAGATGCACTTGTAAGGGATGAAGATCAAAGGAGCAAGTAGAAGAAACAATGTCCTAAAGAAACTAAAATGAAATTAAAAGCATATTGGTCAAATGGAAGCAACAAACCATAGGTAAAGAGTATTAATAGTAATTGGTCAAATGAAACCAAGGCCAATAGAAGATGCTACATGTATGACAAAAGAAAACATCATAGAGTATGAAAACAATATTGAAGAGATGAACAATTCTTTTCTTCCCCGAGAGTCCTGAAGCATGAGCATCTACAAGTAAAGATCACCTTTAGTCAAAATCACCTTTGACATAGATGACAAAAGCAAACATCATGGGTAGTATGACACCAATATTGAAGATTGAAGAGATGAACAATTATTTTCTTCCACGAGAGTCCTAAAGCATAAGCATCTACAAGTCAAGATCACAAAATCACCTATTACTTTTCTAATTTATTTTCGAGAGGGAAGTTAAGTTCCCCAAGTTATTTCATTTTGTGATATATAATGTAGTCTAGGTGTGAATTTTTATTCCTATTTAAAACAATAATTTAAATATAATTGTGATAAATGAAATATATAATGTAGTCTAGGAGTGATTTTTATTTTAAAAGTTAGATGTGATTTAGTTCCTATTTAAAACAAGAATTTAGATATAATTGAGAGATATAATTGAGATTTTGTTAGAAAACATAGGAATTAGATTTGATTTTTTAGATAAATAATTTAGCATAAATTGAGATTTTGTTAGAAAACATAGGAATCAGATTTTATTTGTTATATGAAGAATTTAGGATCAATTGAGATTTTGTTAGAAAACATAGGAATCATATTTGATTTGTTTGATGAAAAATTTAACACCATAAACCTTTTCATCTGTAAATATAACTACATCGTCGTGCAAAAATATTGTTTTCCCTTTTCATCTTTTGATATGCATATGGATCATAGCCTCATTCAAACACTCGGTGTATGTTGTTTTTTGAGCATGTAATCCCTCGGTCTATGTTGTTTTTTGAGCATATAATTGAGTTATTATGGGTCATAGAGTATAATAGTGTTTACAGGCATAATATAGGCGAGAACAAGATCTTTCACTCATATCTAGCTTCTATTATATACCCAAATCAAACACTGCATAAACTCACCCGACATGGGACCTACAACTGGCTAGGTTGTAATTGGTGAAGGCTCATTTGGTGCACTGTTGTATTTGGTGAAGTTCTATCGACATGGTACAAACCCAAGTCTAGAGTAATCCAATTTTTAACAAAAGTCCTACACATCCAAGTCTAGAGAAATTTGGCTTTTAACAGAAGTCCTAAACTGCTACACTACTGAATTTTATGGATGCCAAATCCACTAAATCCATGTACTTTGTTGTGGACCCCCGTGGAAGGTGCATAGACCAAATGTAAATAATATAATATTTTATCAAGTGTTTAAAAGTGATATGGGAACATCCACAACAAAGAAATATATCCAGTCCAAACAATGTAGAAAGATATACATTACTAACAATATTCAGGTTTTAAGTAAAAGAAGTCTCTCAACCCTGAATTCCAAATATTATGAAAATTGAAGTACTCGTGAAATCAGAACCAAAAAGAGATTAAGTGATCACTTTCCCCATCATTCTGGAGCTAAAATGGACCAGTAGGAAGCTTGGCTCTCCTTTTAAATTTAATCAAGTTTAGCTTAAATACCCTAGTTATAATAATCTGGTCAATGCAACTTGGAATCATCATACCACCGATCAAGGTGGCTCCTTGGCTCAGATATTTATGGGAAATATAAAAATAATGAAACATGCCATATTCAACTCGGAAGAGAAAAATAGGTCAAGGGAAGAAGCTAATCTTAAAAGCATTAATGAAGCCCTTCAAAAATTGGAAAGTGTAGAGGAGGATGGATACGAGACAAGGGAGAAAAAAGAGTGAATAAAACCACTCGAATCCTTTAAAATAAATATACTATTGGACATTGAAGAACAATGGAGACTTGAGAGCAGATCCATTTGGCTTGCAACAAGGGATGAAAACTCCAAGTTCTTCCAAAATTATGCAAAGGGACAGAAAAATTCCAACACAATCTGGGATATGGATTAGGAAGATGGAGGAACTGCAAAATCATTTGAAGAGATGGCATCAATGGGAAGAGATCACTTCAAAATATTGTTTAAATCTCCAGAGGAATAAACTGTAGGAAAACACATTCAGGTGGTGCAATTTTTCCCAAGATATGTGTAGGAAGAAAATGAAATGATCATGGCACCTGTCACAAAAGAGGAAGTTGAAGGATTCATAAAATCAATGCAGAAAGACAAAATCCCAGGACTGTATGGGTGGATGGTGGAACTTCATTTTTTCGATACCATTAGGGATGAGCTCACAAGGGTGGTGGAAGAATCAAGGATCATGGGGTTTGTATATGAACCTATCAACTCTAATTTTCTGGCTTTAATTCATAAAACATATTCTCCCTCAAGTTTTGAATATTTTAGGCCCACATCCCTTTGTAATTGCCTCTATAAAATTATTGCAAAGATCATAGCCTCCCGTATGAAACCTATACTCTATAGGAATATTACTATGGAACAATTTGGGTTCCTGATCCATGAAGCTATAGGAGTGGTGCAGGAAACTATGCATAGCATCAATAGGAGAAAAATGAAAGGTATGATAGTTAACATAGAACTCTCAAAGGCTTATGATAGAATAAGATGGTTGTATATTCGCCTCCTTACTCATTCGAGGTTTAGAATTAGTTTCATCAACTAGATAATGTCATGTATATCAAATGTTTCATTTTTTGTTCCTATAAATGGTTCAACTTCTCCTTTCTTCACAGTCAGAGGGGACTCAGAGAGGGGTTTCCTTTGTCCCCGCTCCTTATTTTACTAGCGACTGAAGGCCTTAGTCAGTTGGTCCTAGCTGCTAAGTGTAGAGGTGAGATCAAAGGGATTGAAGTAGTTGTTAATATGTTTATCACACATATTTTAGTTGTAGACGATGTCCTCTTGTTTAGTGACGGGTCTCGAGGGGATATACAACAACTAAAACTTTCTCTTGATTTATTTCTCAAAGCTATAGGAATGTGCATCAATGTAGAGAAATATATAGTTGCACATGATGGGTTTTTTATGCTAGAAGTAAACCATGTGCTTTATATTCTTCCCTTTGAAGCTAAACCTATGACGGATAGCTTCAAATATTTGGGCTACCATCTTAAACCTGATATCTACAAAAAAATTAATTGGAAATGTTTGTTGGCCAAAGTGAAAAATTATATTAACCACTGCAATTTCAAGCGGCTATAAAGAGCAAGAAAATTGGTTTTTAATAAGTCGATACTTACTACCATTCCAATGTACTAGATAGCTCTCACTTGTGTCCCAAAGGATATTATGTCCCAGATCAAGAAGCTGTGCGGTCATTTTTTATGGGCAGGATCAAAGGAGGAGGCAGTCCAACCATGGATTGCTTGGGACAAGGTGGCTCTCACTAAGGCATGGGGAGGATGGGGAATCAAGAATCTCCCTCCTTTTGCATCTTTCCTGGCAGCATAATCTAGGTGGCACATTTTAACTAAGATAAACCTAGGGACTGTTGTGGTAAAAAGGAAATATATTGACCTGGTTTCTACAGACGAATGGATGAGAAGGTCAGATAATAAAACTCCAAATGCATCTTCAATATGGAAGGTAACCTTAGAGTCATTTGGAATTAAAGGACTTACTTGGCACATCTAGAATGGAGAAAATATCAGGATTAGGATAGATCTGTGGGTGGGATGTGCCAAATATTATGCCCTACCTCAAGAACTAGTGGACTATCTCAATAATTGAGGATACATTTACCCAAATCAGATTGTGGCAGTTGAATCTTCATCACACTGGCATCAATTTTGGAAATCGATCGAGGATATCCATCTTCAGGCATACTGGAGAGCTACTTGGAAGAAATATACCAGAGATTTGCAGGGCACGAATTTGTGGATAAGGGACCATCCTGATTTTCTCAGGTGGGTGCGAGCACCGACGGGCTTATACTCACCCAAGTTCAGATACATTTATCAAATGGAGAGGAGAGGTGAAGGGGTCCAGGCATGGTGGTGGAAGCCATTCTGGAAATTGAAATGCCCAACGAAGACAAGATTGTTCTGCTTGTGCCTTCTAGAAAACAAAGTGCCCACCTGGGATAATCTCCAGGAAAAGGAACAAGAACAGACCTACTTGGTGTATTCTGTGTAAAAATGTTGAGGAATCAATGAGCCATGTATTCCTACAATGCGCTTTTAGTGTCAAAATTTGGGAGGCTACTCTGAGCCTTCTGGGGATTAAACAAAGCTGGAATGGCTCAGATACATTGGAAGCATGGAAAAAATGGTGGAACCTAGCCCATGACGAACATATGAGAAATATGCCACCAATTATTTCATGGGGAATTTGGATAGAGAGGAATAAATGAAATTTTCAGGATCGCACTCCACCTCCCTCACCAATTGTAACAAAATGCGCAACAATTTTTTCCTTGATACTTGACACCCCATGATCTGAATGTGATCGAATAAAGTGCTTAAGCAGTTTGATTAGTTTGTCCTTTAGATTTATTGTTAATTGAAGTATGCTTTAATGAAATACAACCTAAACCAACATCAATAAATGATTAAATAACATAAATAATCAAAGAGAAGAAGAATCAAATATTTTGATGACGGAGATCATCCCTCCTGGACTACATCTACGGGTCCGCTTTTAAGTGGGCATCCATTTTTATTACGATTGATCTTGGAATTTCTTTACACTGAATTGGAAAAAAATGAATATGCTCGCAGACACTTCTAAACCCTGTAAATAGAAAGTACTCTTCCTCTTCTTTTCGACGCTTGTCTTTGTGCTCAATTCCGACACCCAACGGCTGAGCAATGCTGCAAACAAGATCGCCTATGTCCTTCTGAAACTGAACACTGAATTCTCTCCAAGCCTTCACAAAACAAATATTGACTTTCATAATGAAATATCCATGGCTTTATAAGATTGCATTGAACCTTTGATAGCCAAAAATTACAATTGGTTGAGCCAAAATTGTGATAAGGGATTTGAATCCCTATCTACATACATGAACCTTATACCTAGGAATAAATATCCCCAAAACTTAGTACTTTATTTAATTCATAAAACCCAAAATTGACCATATATTAAAATATCAGCCCGACGGTTAGGCTAACCGGGCGGAGGTAAAAACCGTCGGCATGTGAACATATTTCTAGACGACTATATTGGTGGTCGGATCCCGGTGGTCATGGATACCTTATCTGCCACCGCTCCATACCTGTCACATGTGATCCCCGTCAACAGTCTTTGTGGTCATAACTGAAGACTTAAAAAATTCCGCTGCCTTAACATTTATAAAGTTTTATAATAATGTCTGATTACGGGTTTTGTAATGTTTTAAGGATTTGTACCTAGGAAACTTTGCACTAGGAATAAGTTTTAATATAGCGCTTAGGTTATTTTTTTCATAGGTTTAAAACTTAGGACAAGGATTTAATGTCTTAGACTTAGGCTTAATGTTTAGAACATAGGCTATCACTTAGGTCTTTAAACCTTAGGTCTTAGATGATGTGGATAGGGTTTTAGACATAGGTATTATGGTTTTAGATCTAGGTTTAACTTTTAACCATAGACCTTTACAATGTCTTTTTAAACCTTAGTTTAGGATTAAAACCCTTTACATCATATCACAAAATTCAATCCTTATGACATCTGGAGGACCTTTTCATAGGCAAAACTAATGAAACTACGTGTATGAAGACTGAACTGGTCATCGAACTATTGAAGTTGACTGGACCTTTCTGCTGAAGTTGATTGGACCTTTCTCCACTTAAAAAGCTTTTGGACCACAAAATATTGATTTTAAACTGACAATAAGTGAGAATATAGCTCTCTCACTTTCATATTGACTTTGATGACATAAAACCATACCTGATCGTCGACCTGAAACTTATGCTTATCATGGCGCAATTTGAACCTAACTTGACTCAATGCTTGTCATGGCGCAGAAAAATGTAAGGCTTGATTGTAAGCTTGATGCACATAAGTTAGAAATTCATCCCACATCTTAGGATGTTTACTGCAGTTACCTCGAAGAATATGTATCCTAGTTCTCGTCACCATTTCCATCTATCCTTGAACCAAATCCATGCTGCCCCATGGTTGCAAAGGAACTGGCAGTGGCATGTGCAAACCAATATTTCGATTGCATGGCTTGCTTGTTGAATAGATTACACATCCCTTTATGTACTTCACAATTGTTTCATACATATGAGGCCAGTAATAATACTTTTGACTTTATGTCGTAGTCTTGCTTACGCTGAAATATCCTGCAATCCGAGAAAGATGAACTTTCCAAATAACCTGCACTCTTTCTATTTGAGCATTATGAGTTAGTGATTCAAAATTTTCTTCAAAATCATCATCAGTATTATACTGTTCTACATAACTTTCATGAACCAATGAACTTTTATGTAGTACCACTGAAGCATTCAAAGGCAGCGTATCAACTAATTTACTTGTTACACCTTCACTATCCTTAATTACTAAGTGAATTTGCTGAAGAAATCCCATCCAACTGTAGTGAGATTGTTGCAACTTAGTATATGACTGAAAGTATTGAAGCAACTGATAATCGATGTGAATCATTGTTTCCATTGCATATCCTTTAACATCTGTTTTAACTTCATATGGTTGTTGATGATCTAACAATGCTATGAAATTTTTCTGCTTGAATGAATCAAATTTAACATCGACACTTATTCCCCATATCCCGTCTTTCTTATGAGCCAAAATTGTGGGTGAACTATATGGAGATGAATTGGGTCGCATTGATTCTTTTCCAACCTTCCCTGAAATTTGTTGCGTTATTTCTTTACACTCTATAACTGACTTGTGACACATTTCAACATTAGAAAGAAGGGCAACAGACATCAACTGCAACTCATGTGATATTTCCATTTTACGAAGTAAATGTTTTGGTTCTTTGACTAGATCTTGAAATGAATCTACCTTTTTAACCAAATTACCTTCATACTGAATTTCACAACCTGAACAAGTATCTTATGTTGCTCTTTTATCGACATGAGTGTGTAATATCTCTTACTTGAACTTATTAAGCGCTTCATCTGATTAGAATTAATTAAATTCAAGTGATCTTTGATTTTATGTGCCCGAACGATGTACTTAATCCCATCTTTTATGAGATGATACATATGTTCCTTCCTATAAAATATTGCATCACGGTCATAGAGATAAGGGCTACCTAAGACAATTCCACAAATGTCTAACGGTATCACATCTAACTCCACTTCATCGATATAGTTAGCTATGATTGAAAATTTTAATCGACACTCTTTGGTAACATGAATTTGAGATTTTTTCTTTAACCACCCTAAAGAATATGGCTTTGGATGATTATGTGTTTTCAAACCCAATTGTTTAACCAATGACTCAGAAATCAAATTTTCCTATGCTCCCGTATCAAACAATGTATCTATCTTAGTATGCTTTGAAGTTACCCTTATATGAAATAAATCGATTCTTTTATCTTCATTCTGTTGTCTGATGTTTCAAGAAGTAGAAGTACTAGCATCAGAAATTTTACCTGTTGTAACCATAGCGGTGATTTTGCTTTCATCACCTGAATCGGATCCTAAGTCCAAGCATTGTTGGATTGTTGTTTCAGCCTTCTTTTCACCCCCCTTCGTTTGGAACTTCTTTGGCTTCAGTTCCGAATTAAGTTTCCAACACCTAGCTTCATCATGGATGATCCTTTGGTAATGTATACACGTAGGTCTATATTCTTCCTTCTAAGCTGTGGCAGTCTTCTTTCCCTTTGAATTTCCCTTCTTTTTGTTGTCTTCAGTTTCCATTTGATTGGATGTATTTGGTGTAAAATTGAAAGGTCTACCACCTGATTCTACATGAATAGCTTGAACACAAAATTCATAAAAATCATCAAGATTGAACATTAATAATGTATGCTGCAAATATGAATGAAAACTGCCAATATACTTCAACAAAGTTTCTTTTGTGTCCAAAGAAATACCAAGTGCTAACGCTTTCTTTCTGAATTCCTGTGTGAACTCTTGAAAATTTTGTCCCTTACCTTGTCACAAGCATTGCCAATCCATTACAGCTTGTTATGTGTGACCCAACGGATAGAATTGTTTCTTTAGAGATTTAATAAACTTAGTCCATGAGGTAATAACTTTTCCTTTACGCTTTAAATCTATCAGTCTTACTTTCCCACCAGATCAAAGTAGTACCCCCCATTCTAAGAGTAGCTAATTGGATATTTTTCTTATCATCAGTAATATTTTGAATACGATAATAGACTTCTAACTGTTTTACCCAATTATCTAGTTTCTCAGGGTTCATTTCACCATTGTACACAGGTATTTCAAACTTAACATCAAGTTTCAATAGTGGACTCTTAGGTTTCTTTTCTTTTTCTGATTCAGAACTAGAAGTAGAAGAGGAAGAAGAAGATGATGGAGATGACGGAGGAGAAGGAGATTTATCTACCTTGCCTTTACCCTTTTCCTTCTTTGATGCCTTCGACGATGAGGTTGCATCTCTCATCTTCTTGTCTTCATATAATTCTTCCAACATTTGTTGCATGTTTAGAAACATCTGCTGGATTTGATTCCCATCCATGGGTTTCTTTTCAGTAGCTTCAGAAGTCTCAATGGTCTCAGTCCATGTCATCGTTGATTGATGAATGACTTTCTACTTTCCAATCTCTGGATCGAATTCCTCAAGCTCATATTTTCCACGTTGCAATCCCAACTTGGTTAAAATCCACTGACAAACAAACTACAAAGCACAAACTGCTCTAATACCAACATGATCTGAATGTGATCGAATAAAGTTCTTAAGAAGTTTGATTAGTTTTTCCTTTAGATTGATTGTTAACTGAAGTATTCTTTAATGAAAGATGACCTAAACCAGCAGCAATAAATGATTAAATAACAGCAATAATCAGAGAGAAGAAGAAGCAAACAGTTTGATGATGGAGTTCATCCCTCCTGGACTACATCTCTGGGTCTGCTTTTAAGTGGGCGTCCATTTTTATTAGGATTGATCTTGGAATTTCTTTACACTGAATTGGAAAAGAATGACTGTTCTTGCAGGCACTTCTGAACCCTGTAAACAGAAATGATTCTTCCTCACCTTTCCGATGCCTGTATCAGTGCTCAATTCTGACACCCTGTTGAGATTCAACAAGATGATGAGCTTAGTGAAAAGAGTCGCCTTCACTAAGTGGACCCGCAGGCTATTTTTGGCGCAAGTATATTTTTAGACTATGTCTATTTTTAGACATGATGATCATATTTCAGAAGTTGCAGGATGCTATTTGTGATGGTTGATCAAACTTGGGAAAATGTATTTGAAATTTTATTTTATAATATAGAAGTCTATTTATGGGGATCACAATCTGTGTAATAGATGCATGTCATTTATTATTAGTTTCCAATAATCGATTTCAACTAGGCAGCAACTATTCTCATGAAGCACTCAGCTCCACAGCACAGATGTGGCACAATAGCCGATGCATGAATTTACGTTATTCCAGGCCACTGGAGCTATTTGGCGGAGGAATCAGTTAGAACTCAAGTGGCAGTAGAAGACATATGAAAAGTAGTTAGTGGAGTTGTATTTAGTTTAACTCAGTTAGACTCAGTTGAGCTAGTTGTATCTAGTCTAACTGATTGATACACTAGTGAGAGTGGTGTGAATTAATTAGTTAATTAATTCACTAAAAAATAACTCATTAATCAACTGAAGAATACATCAGTTAACTATAGTGCATGGCAGTTTCAGTGGAGACCAGTGGAGAGATAGGTGAAAGGGCAAGATAGACTATCTGGTTGTGACTTGAAAGGGAAAGATGTATCATCTATTGTGACTATAGTGACGATTATCGCATCCAACACTCAAGTGAGATAACAATGAGGATTATGCAATAAGGATGGAGTATCCTAATCTATTTAGAGCTATTTCACAGAGATTGCGAGTGGAGGCAGGCTAGTAGGTGGCAAATATTGGTGCATGTATTTGCAGATTAGGTCTGGAGCTAGTGTAAGGACGATTGTGTAACAAATGAGCCAGACAGATTTAGATAACTTGCATGAGAATGTCATATGATTCCATACATGAATATGGCAGCTGGGGTTTCAGCCAAGTTTCTGTGCTGAAAACAAAGGTTATGTGTGATTGAATATTTTTGTTTATGTTTCACATGTGTGTGCAATTAATTTTTCCGCAAAAGATTAACAAGTGGAATAGATTCAGTATCTTGCATAAAGTTAAATAGTGTGAGATCAGGTGGATCTTGGACATATGCATGCTTAGTGCATATAATTTCTACACACCCGATGGCTGTGAAATGTTGCAAACAAGATCACCTATGTCCTTTTGAAACTGAACATTGAATTCTCTCCAAGCCTTCACAAAACAAAGATTGACTTTCATAATGAAATCTCCATGGCTTTATAAGATTGCAGCAAACCTTGGATAGCCAAAAATAATAATTGGTCGAGCCAAAATTGTGATAAGGGATTCGAATCCCTATCTCCATACATGAACCTTATACCTAGGGATAAATATCCCCAAACCTTAGCGTTGAATTTAATTCATAAAACCCAAAATTGACAATATATTAAAATATCAGTCCGACGATTAAGCTAACCGAGCAGAGGTGAAAACCGTCGACATGTGAGCAGATTTCTAGATAGCTATACTAGCAGTTGGATCTCGGCGGTTAGGGTGGCTTCGACGGTCACGGCTACCTTATATGCCACTGCTCCATACCTGTCATATGTGATCCCTGTCGGTGGTCTCTACAGTCATAACTGCAGACTTAAACAACTCCGCTGCCTTAACATTTATAAAGTTTTATAATAATGTCCGATTATGGGTTTTGTAATGTTTTAAGGATTTGTACCTAGGAACCTTTGCACTAGGAATAGGTTTTAATATAGCACTTAAGTTTTTTTTTTCATAGGTTTAAAACTTAGGATAAGGATTTAATGTCTTAGACTTAGGCTTAATGTTTAGAACCTAGGCTATCACTTAGGCCTTTAAACCTTAGGTCTTAAATGATGTGGATAGGGTTTTAGACTTAGGTATTAGGGTTTTGCATCTAAGTTTAACTTTTAACCATAAACCTTTACAATGTTCTTTTAAACCTTAGTTTAGGATTAAAACCCTTTACATCATATCACAAAATTCAATCCTTATGACATCTGGAGGACCTTTTCACAGGAAAAATTGGCGAAACTGCATGTATGAAGACTGAACTGGTCATCGAACTGTTGAATTTGACTGGACCTCTTTCTGAACTGTACTGATCAAGATCCTCTTGGATCACCCCACCCAATCAGGCTACTCAGACCATAAGAGAATAAATTATCAAACCCAAAATCCCTTGGGGCATATTTTGATGGAGCATCAGATGCTAAGAACAGGTGTGGGGCAGGTTTGGTTATTCAGATAAATGAACACAAACGCTTCAGTGGGCCTTAGACAGGGAACAAATAATTTTGCAAAGCTCCAATCATTGAAAATATTAATGTGTTGGCTTCGAGAAATGGGGATTCATTCTATTCAAATCTTTAGTGACTCTTTAAATGTTTCTCACTGGCTTAATGAAGTGCAAAGATGTCAAAACTACATTTTGATTCCCCTCATAGAAGAAATTTTACATCTAAAATTGTATTTTGATTCAAAATATGTTTGCCACATATATAGGGAGTGAAACTCAAAATACGAACTCCTTTCTAAGGAGGGTCTATAACAGGTTGTGGATGCATGGCACATAACAGAAGAAGAAGAGGGGAGGGTTCATGTGTGGAACCAACAACGTTGCATCAAATGTCCATTCTGGAATATGCTTATACTTTTCCCTTTATCTGCTAGTTCTTCTTATCAGTTTTCAGCATACTTATGTTTTATATTGATCACAAATGGGACAATTTTTAGATGTTTTTTATTAATGTACACAATGGTTCTATAAACCTAGTAAATATGATGTATGGGTCGTTTTCTCCTTAATGGGGAGGCCCAACTATGATATTTTGTTGTAACTTGCTAAACTTACCATGATTAACACATTTACTCAATCCTAAGAGTGTTTTTCTCCTTTGTAAGTGGGATGAGAATGCTTTTTGCATCTACTATTATAACTTTTTATTGACTATACTATTTTGGATATTATATTATAATGTGTTTTAGATATTCAATATTTAAAAGTTTAATTAAATTGTAAATATTCTAAATATAGATATAAAAGGAATATAAAAAATCGATAGTGGAAAGAAAAAAAAGCATTGTTTGAAAGCTTAGGAGAAAAAACTAAGAGTCAATTCCCCTTTGTATTTATATATGTTTCACATTAATAAAAAAACACACAATTCTAAAGTTATTCTAAGCTCACAATGGTATCAAAGTTGGTTATTGATAACTCCGTGAATATTTCATTAGGGATCTTTGCTCAAACGAATTTTTAACATTCAACTTCTGAAAATAACATGAAGTTAGACTCTATCTCACTTTTTTGGGCAATGAAATGTGTGGAGTCACTAGATTTCACAAATTTACCACAACTCAACCAAGTTTTTCATGCTCACACAATTTTGTAACAAGTGTATATGTATATTGGCGTGTGTTTTATTTTTTGATTGAAGGAAAGAATTACTCATCCAATAAAGTTTTTTGCGATTTTGATAGATAATTTTTCTCTCCAATATCCATATTTTTATAGCCCATTTTTCCCACTTCATTCAAGTAGAGAAACCCCAATTTAAACTTGCCCTAAATGTATCCATATCCTTTCTTGAATATGCACTTTTATCAACCCAACTCTCCCACGGGCTTGTCATCTTGACACCCATTACTCCATTGTAGTTGGGCATCCTAACACCTAGGAACCCTACTTGTCTTTGGCATGGGAGCAATGTGGGGAAAATTTCTAGAATAGATCATTCTTGTGAAGATCAAAACAAAGTATAATTTAGCTTTTCCAAATTTTAGTTGTGTTAATTTCACTCATCTCTAATTTAGAGTATTGTATGGACTTTTTTTATAAATAGAAAATGTATTGCAATAAATAAAGGATGTATTTTTTTTGTAAGATAAAAATAAAAATGTATATGTGTATTAAAAATTAAAATATAATTATATATTTTTATATCATTATATGTCTTTCTTAAAGAGTCTCAAATGTAACTTCTAATCATTACTATTATATTTGAGAATAATATTTCCTTACTTATATTTGGTGTATTTTTAATTTCTCTTTATATTTTTTAATAATTTAGACTCTCATGAGTTAATATTAAATGTGTTCAACTTCAAATATGGTGACAAGATATTTTGATGACATTTCCAATGGTAAGTAGCATGATCTAGCAGCCAACTAATTGTAGAAATAGGCAATGAAGGTTATAAAAGGGCTTTTTAAAATTGTCCATCCACCACTATTAGTGTTAACATTAATCAATAAAATATATTTATTTTTCAAAACCAAATATTTTTCCAATACTATAAAAAGATTGATTTAAATATTTCCATTACTATATATATATTATGACATCCCACATAGTAAGGTCCCTTGGCAAATTAGACCTTTGAAGAGATAACCCCTTTGACCAGTCAACCCCTGGCCTCTAATTAGACATTAGAAATCCTTCCATTTCAAATGTTATTGTATATATATTGGGATGGTAAAATAAACCCCAAAACACCTCTTACAGATGAAGAGTTTGTGAAGAATGGGGACTTGATGAGCTCATGGATTGAGCAAAGCATAATTATAAAAATCAACATGATACGGTGCATGTCAACATTTCGAAATTTAATTTCCAAGTATTTACTTGCTTGATCCATTGTCTTCCCTTTTAGTTTGGGGCTATATCTATCTCCTAGGTGATTTTATGAAGACATATGATTGCCTCGACAGAATCGCTAGATTTAGATAACCCACCCATGTCCCACATGCAACTCTATACTTTTACAATTCATTCTCATTCCACCCCACCCCTCGCCTTCTAATTCCTCATGCCTTCCACATCCACATCCTTGTTTCCTACAACGCTACCTCTGCGTCACTCTACATTCATCTACACTTTATAGACATATCTTTGCACCCTTTTGGTGCAAATTCTAGTTTAATTCTATTACAAAGTTTCACTTTTATAATTAATCATGCCAATGGATCATCAAACAAAGAAACATATGTTTTAATTAGGATTAATTTAATTCTAAGTAGAGTTCAAAGAAGCCTATGCAACATGTGAAAACCTAGAGCACAAACAACCCAATGGTCAAGTTACATGACTCAAGAGGGTATGTTATTTAGTATTCCTAGATGTTCTATGAAGGGCAATTTAATATAGGGAAAGCATAGAGGAGGATTCGTTGGGCATGTTGGAGCTGATAAATTTTTTGTTGTATTAAGTTCATTTTATTATTGGCAAAGGCATGCAAGCTAACGTGAGAATAATTGTGGAAAGATGCATCACATGTCAATAAGCAAAAGAAAAAGTTCATAATGTAGGATTGTACCAAGCACTTCCAATTCCCAACATGTCTTGAAATTCGACCAATACAAATTTTGTCTTAGATTTTCCTCGAAGACAAAAATATAATGAATATATTTTTTTTGTTGTAAATATATTTTCCAAAATTGCACATTTCATTACTTGTACAATGAAATTATAAGATTACATGGATTACCGAGAAGCATCACATCAGATAGAAATACAATATTTGTAGGTCACTTTTGGAGAACCTTATGGAAGAACTAGGTACCAATCTAGTTCAACTTATCATCCACAAACAAATGAACAAATAGACATTGTGAATATAAGTCTTGAAAACATCCCGAGAAATTTGGTGAATGAGCATCCCAAGCAGTGGCATCATGTGTTTTCTCAAGTTGAATATACCTACAATGATTCGCCTAAAATAAGTAAAGGGATGAGCCCATTTCAAATTTTATATCGAATGCACTCCAAGGGTGTATAAATTAAGGAACTTAGGTAAAGATGAACTCAGGTGTGCAGTGGGTAGAGATTTTGCAGTGAGTATGCAGGAATTGCAAACAGGGTTAAGTACCAATTATTGGAGAACAAGTATACACAAAAATCAAATTTGAAGAGAAGACAACTAGATTTTAAAGTTGGGAGACCTAGTAACAACATACTTGTGAAAGAAAATCTTTTTTGTATGGACATATAACAAGCTTAGGAAAACTGGTCCATGTAAAATCTTGAGGAAATTTTCTTCAAACACTTTGAGATACAATTTCCAAAGGACTTTGGAATATCACCAATTTCAATGTAGTATATCTATATATCTTTAATGAATCAAGAGTATTACAATAGATGCACTTGTAAGGGATGAAGATCCGAGTAGTAAGTGGAAGAAAAAATGTCCTAAAGCAACTAAAGTGAAATTAAAAGCATATTGGTCAAATGGAAGCAACAACCATAGGTAAAGAGTATTAATAGTAATTGGTCAAATGAAAGCAAGGCGAGTAGAAGATGCTACATGGATGACAAAAGAAGACATCATAGAGTATGACACCAATATTGAAGAGATGAACAATTCTTTTCTTCCCCAAGAGTCATGAAGAATGAACATCTACAAGTCAAGATCACCTTTAGTCAAAATCACCTTTGACATGGATGATAGATGCAAACATCATGGGGAGTATGACACAAATATTGAAGATTGAAGAGATGAAAAATTATTTTCTTCCTCGAGAGTCCTGAAGCATGAGCATCTACAAGTCAAGATCACAAAATCACCTATTTCTTTTCTAATTTATTTTCCAGAGGGAAGTTAAGTTCCCCAAGTTATTTCATTTTGTAATATATAATGTAGTCTAGGAGTGATTTTTTTTAGAAAGTTAGATGTAATTTAGTTCCTATTTAAAACAGGAATTTAGATATAATTGAGATTTTGTTAGAAATCATAGGAATTAGATTTGATTTGTTAGATAAATAATCTAGCATCAATTGAGATTTTGTTAGAAACCATAGGAATCAGATTTGATTTGTTAAATGAAGAATTTAGGATCAATTGAGGTTTTTTTAGAAAACATATGAATCAGATTTGATTTTTTTGACGAAAAATTTAACACAAGAAATCTTTTCATGTGTAAATATAATTACATTGTCGTGCAAAATTATTTTTTTCCCTTTTCATCTTTTGATTTGTATATGGATCATAGCCTCATTCAAACACTCGGTGTATGTTGTTTTTTGAGCATGTAATTGAGTTATTATGGATCATAGAGTATAAAAGTGTTTGCAGGCATAATATAGGTGAGAACAAGACCTTTCACTCATATCTAGCTTCTATTATATACCCAAATCAAACACTGCATAAACTCACCCGACATGGGACCTACAATTGGCTAGGTTGTAATTGGTGAAGGCTCATTAGGTGCACCGTTGTATTCGGTGAAGTTCTATCGAGAAGGTACAAATCCAAGTCCGAAGTAATCCAGCTTTTAACAGAAGTCGCACACATCCAAGTTCGGAGAAATCCATCTTTTAAGAAAAGTCCTACACTGCCACACTGTTGAATTTTCTGGATAATCCATGTACTTTGTTGTGGACCCCCGTGGAAGGTGCATAGAGCAAATGTAAATAATATAATATTTTATCAAGTGTTTAAAAGTGATATGGGAACATCCACAACAAAGAAATATATCCAGTCCTAACAACATAGAAAGATATACATTACTAACAATATTCAGGTTTTTAGTAAAAGAAGTCGCTCAACCCTGAATTCCAAATATTACGAAAACTGAAGTGCTCGTGAAATAAAAACCAACAAGAGATTAATTGTTCACTTTCCCCATCATTCTAGAGCTAAAATGGACCAGTAGGAAGCCTGGCTCACCTTTTAAATTTAATCAAGTTTGGGTTAAATACCCTAGTTATAATAATTTGGTCAATGAAACTTGGAATCATCATACCACCGATCAAGGTAGCTCCTTGGCTCAATTCTTTATGGGAAATATAAAAATAATGAAACATACCATAATCAACTCAGAAAATAAAAATAGGTCAAGGGAAGAAGCTAATCTTAAAAGCATTAATGAAGCCCTTCAAAAATTTCAAAGTGTAGAGGAGGATGGATACGAGACAGGGGAGAAAAAAGAGAGAATAAAACCACTCGAATCCTATAAAAGAAATATACTATTGGACTTTGAAGAACAATGGAGACTTGAGAGCAGAGCCATTTGGCTTGCAACAAGGGATGAAAACTCCAAGTTCTTCCAAAATTATGCAAAGGGACGGAAAAATGCCAACACAATCTGGGAGATGGATTAGGCAGATGGAGGAACTGCAAAATCATTTGAAGATATGGCATCAATGGCAAGAGATCACTTCAAAATATTGTTCAAAGCTCCAGAGGAAGCAACTTTAGTAAAACTCATTCAGGTGGCGCAATTTTTCCCAAGATATGTGGATGAGCAAGAAAATGATATGATCATGGCACCTGTCACAAAAGGAGAAGTTGAAGGAGTCATAAAATCAAATGCAGAAAGACAAAATCCCGGGATCGTATGGGGTTTGTATATGAACCTATTAACCCTACTTTTCTGGCTCTAATTCCTAAAACATATTCTCCCTCAAGTTTTGAAGATTTCATGCCTATATCCCTTTGTAATTGCCTTTATAAAATTATTGCAAAGATCATAGCCTCCTGTATGAAACCTATACTCTCAAGGAATATTTCTAAGGAAAAATTTGGGTTCCTGATCCATGAAGCTATAGGAGTGGTGCAAGAAACTATGCATAGCATGAATAGGAGCAAAAGGAAAGGTATGATAGTTAACATAAATCTCTCAAAGGCTTATGATAGAATAAGATGGTTGTATATTCACCTCCTTACTCATTTGAGGTTCAGAATTAGTTTCATCAACTAGATAATGTCATGTATATCAAATGTTTAATTTGTAGTTCCTATAAATGGTTCAGCTTCTTTTTTCACAGTCAAAGGGGGCTCAAACAGGGGTGTCCTTTGTCCCTGCTCCTTATTTTACTAGCGACCGAAGGCCTTAGTCAGTTGGTCCTAGCTACTAAGTGTAGGGGTGAAATCAAAGGGATTGAAGTAGTTGTTAATATGTTTATCAAACATATTTTATTTGTAGACGATGTCCTCTTGTTTAGTGATGGGTCTCAAAGGGATATACAACAACTAAAACTTTCTCTTGATTTTTAGCTTGGTGTATTCTATGTAAAAATATTGAGCAATCAATGAGCCACGTATTCCTACAATGTGCTTTGTGTCAAAATTTGGGAGGCTACTCTAAGCCTTCTGGGGATTAAACAAAGCTGGAATGGCTCAGATACATTGGAAGCATGGAAAAAATGGTGGAACCTAGCCCATGACGAACATCTGAGAAATATACCACCAATTATTTCATGGGGAATTTGGATAGAAAGGAATAAATGAAATTTTCAGGACCGCACACCAGCTCCCTCACCAATTGCAACAAAATGCGCAAGTTTTTTTTCCTTGATACTTGACACCCCACCCAATCAGGCTACTCATACCATAAGAGAATAAATTATCAAACCCAACATCCCTTGGGGCATATTTTCATGAAGCATCAGATGCTAAGAACAAGTGTGGGGTAGGCTTTGTTATTCACATAAATGAACACAAATGGTTCAATAGGCCTTAGACAGTGAACAAATAATTTTCAAAGCTCCAATCATTGAAAATATTAATGTGTTGGCTTCGAGAAATGGGGATTCATTCTATTAAAATATTTAGTGACTCTTTAAATCTTGTTCACTAGTTTAATGAAGTGTAAATATGTCAAAACTACATTTTGATTCCCCTCATAGAATAAATTTTACATCTAAAATTGGGTTTTGATTCGATATATGTTTGCCACATATATAGGGAGTGAAACTCAAAATAAGACCTCCTTTCTAAGGAGGGTCTATAACAGGTTGTGGATGCATGGTGCATACTAGAAGAAGAAGAGGGGAGGGTCCATGTGTCGAACCAACAACGTTACATCATATGTTCATTATGGAATATGCTTATACTTTTCCCTTTATCTGTTGGTTAAAAGTTTAATTAAATTGTAAATATTCTTGTAAATATAAATATAAAAGGAATATGAAAAATTGCTAGTGGAAAAAAAAACATTGTTTAAAAGCTTAGGAGAAAAAACTAAGTGTCAATTCCCCAATGTATTTATATATGTTTCACATTAATAAAAGAACACACAATTCTAAAGTTATTCTAACCTCACAATGGTATCAAAGTTGGTTATTGATAACCACATGAATAGTTCATTCAGAATCTTTGCTCAAACGAATTTTAACATTAGACTTCTGAAAATAACATGAAGTTAGTCTCTATCTCACTTTTTTGGGCTATGAAATGTGTGGAGTCACTAGATTTCACAAATTTACCACAACTCAACCAAGTTTTTCATGCTCACAAAATTTTGTAACAAGTGTATATGTAGATTAGCTTGTGTTTTATTTGTCAATTGAAGGAAAGCATTACTCATCCAGTAAAGTTTGCTTCAATTTTGATAAATAATTTGTCTCTCCAATATCCATATTTTTATAGCCCATTTTTCCCACTTGCCCTAAATGCATCCTTATCCATTCTTGACTATGCACTTTTATCAACCCAACTCTCCCACGGGCTTGTCATCTTGACACCCATCACTCCATTGTAGTTGGGCAACCTAACACCTAGGTACCCTACTTGTCTTTAGAGTGGGAGCAATGTAGGGAAAATTTCTAGAATAGATCATTCTTGTGGAGATCAAAACAAAGTATAATTTAGCTTTTCCAAATTTTAGTTGTGTTAATTTCACTCATCTCTAATTTAGAGTATTGTATGGAGTTTTTTTATAAATAGAAAATGTATTGGAATAAATAAAGGATGTATTTTTTTTGTAAGATAAAAAGAAAAATGTATATGTGTATTAAAAATTAAAATATAATTATGTATTTTTATATCATTATGTCTTTTTTAAAGAGTCTCAAATGCAACTTTTAATCATTACTATTATATTTTAGAATAATATTTCTTTACTTATATTTGGTGTATTTTTAATTTCTCTTTATATTTTTTAATAATTTAGACTCCCATGAGTTAATTTTAAATGTGTTCAACTTCAAATATGGTGACAAGATAGTTTGATGACATTTCCAATGGCACGTAGCATGATCTAGCAGCCAACTAATTGTAGAAATAGGCAATGAAGGTTATAAAAGGGCTCTTTAAAATTGTCCATCAATCACTATTAGTGTTAACATTAATCAATAAAATATATTTATTTTTCAAAATCAAATATTTTTCCAATACTATAAAAGATTAATTTAAATATTTACATATATATATATATATATATATATATATATATATATATATAATGACATCCCACATAGTGAGGCCCCTGGGCACATTAGACCTTTGAAGAGATAACCCCTTTGATGAGTCAACCCCTGACCTCTAATTAGACATTAGAAATCCTTCCATTTCAAATGTTATTGTATATATATTGGGATGGTAAAAGAAACCCTAAAATACATCTTATAGATGAAGAGTTGGTGAAGAATGGGGACTTGATGAGCTCATGGATTGAGCAAATCATAATTATAAAAATCATCGTGATATGGTGCATGTCAACATTTCAAAATTTAATTTTTAGGTCTTTACTTGCTTGATTCATTGTCTTCCCTTTTAGTTTGTGGCTATCTTTATCTCCTAGGTGCTTTATGAAGACCTCTGATTGCCTCGACAAACTCGCTAGATTTAGATAACCCACCCATGTCCCACATGAAACTCTATACTTTTACAATTCATTCTCATTCCACCCCACCCCTCGCCTTCTAATTCCTCATGACTTCCACATCCACATCCTTGTTTCCTACAACGCTACCTCTGCATCACTTTACATTCATCTACACTTTATCAACATGTATATTCACCCTTTTGGTGAAAATTCTAGTTTAATTCTATTATAAAATTTCACTTTTATAATTAAACATGCAAATGGATAATCAAACAAAGAAACATATGTTTTAATTAGAATTAATTTAATTCTACGTATATTTCAAAGAAGCCTATGCAACATGTGAAAACCTAGAGCACAAACAACCCAATGGTCAAGTTACATGATTCAAGAGGGTTTGTTATTTAGTATTCCTAGATGTTCTATGAAGGCCAATTTAATATAGGGAAAGCATAGAGGAGGATTCGTTGGGCATGTTGGAGTTGATAAAAATTTTGTTGCATTAAGTTCATTTTATTATTGGCAAAGGCATGCAAGCTAATGTGAGAATAAATGTGGAAAGATGCATCGCATGTCAATAAGCAAAAGAAAAATTTCAGAATGTAGGATTGTACCAAGCACTTCCAATGCCCAACATGTCTTGAACTTCGATCAATACAAATTTTGTCTTGATTTTCCTTGTAAACAAAAACATAAAGAATATATTTTCGTTTTCGTTTTTGTAAATAGATTTTCCAAAATGGCACGTTTTGGATAGAAATACAAGATTTGTAGGTCACTTTTGGAGAACCTTATGGAAAAACTAGGTACCAATCTAATTCAGCTTATCATCCACAAACAAATGAACAAATAGATGTTGTGAATATAGGTCTTGAAAACATCTTGAGAAATTTGGTGAATGAGCATCCCAAGCAGTGGCATCATGTGTTTGCTCATGTGGAATATGCCTACAATGATTCGCCTAACAGAAGTAAAGGGATGAGCCCATTTCAAATTTTATATGGAATGCACTCCAGGGGAGTATAAATTAAGGAACTTAGGTAAAGATGAACTCAGGTGTGCAGTGGGTAGAGATTTTGCAGTGAGTATGCAGAAATTCCAGAAAGGGTTAAGTACCAGTTATTGGAGAACAAGTATACACAAAAATCAAATTTGAAGAGAAGACAACTAGATTTTAAAGTTGGGAGATCTAGTAACACCATACTTGTGAAAGAAAATCTTTTTTGTAGGGACATATAACAAGCTCGGGAAAACTGGTCCATGTAAAACTTTGAGGAAATTTTCTTCACACACTTTGAGATACAATTTACAAAGAACTTTGGAATATCACCAATCTCAATGTAGTAGATCTATATCTCTTTAACGAATCAAGTAGTATTACAATAGATGCACTTGTAAGGGATGAATATCAAAGTAGAAAGTGGAAGAAACAATGTCCTAAAGCAACTAAAATGAAATTAAAAGCATATTGGTCAAATGGAAGCAACAACCATAAGTACAGAGTATTAATAGTAATTGGTCAAATGGAAGCAAGGCCAGGAGAAGATGCTACATGGATGACAAAAGAAAACATCATAGAGTATTAATAAGTAAAACAACTAAAATTAAATTAAAAGCATATTGATCAAATGGAAGAAACAACCATAAGTAAAGAGTATTAATAGTAATTTGTCAAATGGAAGCAAGGCAGGAGAAGATTCTATATGGATGACAAAAGAAAACATCATAGAGTATGACACCAATATTGAAGAGATGAACAATTTTTTTCTTCCCCGAGAGTCTTGAAGCATGAGCATCTACAAGTCAAGATCACCTTTAGTCAAAATCACCTTTGACATGGATGACAAAAGCAAACATCATGGGGAGTATGACACCAATATTGAAGATTGAAGAGATGAACAATTATTTTCTTCCCCGAGATTCCTTAAGCATGAGCATCTACAAGTCAATATCACAAAATCACCTATTGCTTTTCTAATTTATTTTCCAGAGGGAAGTTAAGTTCCCCAAGTTATTTCATTTTGTAATATATAATGTAGTCTAGGAGTGAATTTTTATTCCTATTTAAAACAATAATTTAAATATAATTGAGATAAAAGAAATATATAATGTACTCTGGGATTGGTTTTTTTTAGAAAGTTAGATGTGATTTAGTTCCTATTTAAAACAAGAATTTAGATATAATTGAGATTTTGTTAGAAAACATAGGAATCAAATTTGATTTGTTAGATAAAGAATTTAGCATCAATTGAAATTTTGTTAGATAACATAGGAATCAGATTTGATTTGTTAGATGAAGAATTTAGATATAATTGAGATTTTGTTAGAAAACATAGGAATCAAATTTGATTTGTTAGATAAAGAATTTAGCATCAATTGAAATTTTGTTAGATAACATAGGAATCAGATTTGATTTGTTAGATGAAGAATTTAGGATATTGAGATTTTGTTAGAGAACATATGAATCAGATTTGATTTGTTTGATGAAAAATTTAACACCAGAAACCTTTTCATGTGTAAAGATAACTACATTATCGTGCAAAATTATTGTTTTCCCTTTTCATCTTTCGATTTGTATATGGATCATAGCCTTGTTTAAACACTCAGTGTATGTTGTTTTTTTAGCATGTAATCCCTCAGTCTATATTTGTTTTAAGGCATGCAATTGAGTTATTATGGATATGAAATCTATAATAGTGTTATTATATACCCAAATCAAACCTTGCATAAACTAGGTATGTCATACTACTAGTGCCTGGCTAGGTTATGGTGGTGAACTCTCATTTGGTGCACCATTGTATTCGGTGAAGTTCCAAGCTACACATCCAAGTCCGGAGTAATCAACTTGCACCGTTGTATTAGGTGAAGTTCCAGAAGCTACACATCCAAGTCGGAGTAATCCAACTTTTAACAAAAGTCTACAATACTACCTGTTGAATTTTTTGGATGCCAAATCCACTGAATCCATGTACTTTTTTGTCAAGTGTTTAAAAGTGATATGGGAACATCCACAACAAAGAAATATATCCAGTACTAACAATATAGAAAGATATACATTACTAACAATATTCGGGTTTTTAGTAAAAGAAGTCTCAACCCTGAATTCCAAATATTATGAAAACTAAAGTACTAATGAAATCACAACCAACAAGAAATTAAGTGATTTATAGGTGAACAATAATATATTGAGCGGCATATGATGACCATGTGAAGAAATAATTCTGTTTTTAACTCCCACAATAATATATTGAGCATTCGCTGACTCTTGAGATGAGGCTATGATTGGACGGAGAGTTTACACCATCATGTAAAGAGATTGAGTGGTGTGGGTGATTCTTGAACTGAACCCATAACTGGAAGGACAGTTGTTTCCCACACCATCATGTAAACAACTTATAATTGGAATGTAAACAACCTATAATTGGAAGGAGAGTTGTTTCCCACACCATCATATAAACAACCTATAATTGGAAGGAGAGTTGTTTCCCACACCATCATGTAAACAAATTGACGCTTGGTGTGGCTGAACCTATAATTGGAGATTTGTTTCCCACACCGCCATGTTGAACCTATAATTGGAAGGAGAGTTGTTTCTTTGAGACTTGGTGTGGTCAAACCTATAATTGGAAGATTGCTCCTATAATTGGTAGGAGAGTTCTTTCTTTGAGACTTGGTGTGGTTGAACCTATAATTGGAAAGAGAGTTGTTTTCCACACGCACCACCATTCTAAGACATGGTGTGGCTCTTAAGACTACTTGTAGTCGATTCCTACACTGAACCTATAATTGGAAAGAGAGTTGTTTCCCACATTATGTTGAGACTTGGTGTGGCCAATTCTTGAACTGAACCTATAATTGGAAAGAGAGTTGTTACCCACACCACCATGTTGAAACTTAGTGTGTCCAATTCTTGAAGGACACTTGGTTCCCAAACCACCATGTTGAGACTTGGTGTGGCCAATTCTAGAACTAAACCTATCTAGAACTAAACCTATAGATGAAAACATCTTATCCATCAAGATATAGAGAGACATATGAAGATATCTACAAGACTAAACCTATAGATGAAAACATCTTATCCATCAAGATATAGAGAGACATATGAAGACATCTATATCCTCAAATGATTGGGATGGAGAGACATATGAAGATGAGGATATAGATGAAAACATCTTATCCATCAAATTATGAGGATATAGATATATGAAGATGAGGATGACAAGGATATAGATCAAAACATCCTATCCATCAAGATATATGAAGATGAGGATATGGATGAAAACACATTATCCCCATCAATGAAGATGATATAGATAAAAACATCTCATCACTTATTAGAGATATATGAAAATGATATGGATAAAAACATCTTATCCATCAAATGATGAAGATATAGATGAAAACTAACTAGGAATTTATCTTTTTTTAACTTGTTAGAGAAAATGAAGATCTCTAACCTATTAGAAAAGATGAAAACTAGAAAAGATGCTGAAGATATAGAGAAGATGATGAAGATATAGATGAAAACTAACTAGGAATTTCATTTCTCATATTAGAGAGGATAACCCCAACAACTCACTTTTTTTTGGCAAATCTTATACATCAAATGATGAAGATATAGGTATAGCTGAAAACTAACTAGGAATTTATCTTTTCCCTAGCCTATTAGAGAAGATGAAGATATAGACAAAAACTAAAAAAGATGATGAAGCCAATGAAGATATAGAAAAGATGATAAAGATATAGATGATATAGAGAAGATGATAAAGATATAGATAAAACTATGAAATTCCTATTAGAGAGGATAAAGCCAACCACTATCACATTTATCACATTTTTTTACATTTTTCTTGATAAATCTTTACATTTCATCTCTCTTATTGGAGAGAATAAAGCCAACAACTATCACATTTTTTTTGCAATCATTTATATTTCTTATATAAAAAATTTGATAATGATTTATATTTATTAAAAAAAATGAATAATTCTTTATATTTCTTAAAAAAAAAAAGGTAATTCTTTGTATTTCTTATATATATATATATAGCTATTGCATACATACGTAAATCTCTCTAGGCAATACGTAAATCTCTGTAACTTAATATATGAGATGTACTAAACTACTGAGATTAACATGGTCATAACAAAATATTCAGATATTTTCATTGTCATAACAAAATATACTCACTATTTCACGTAAGTACAATAAATATATATCTTATATTATTTATTATATATAATATATTATATTTATTTTATATGTTTTTTAAGTTCTTTCCCAATACCAAGAAAAATAAAATGGGAAAAATAAAATTTTAATATATTAGAAAAATTACAAAATTATTATTTAACTAATAAAAATAAAATTTTAATATTATAAAAAATAAAAAAAAATATTCTTTAACATATTCCATCTCTGGTGCTTTCGTTCAGAGACAGCATCTCACATTGGATATGGTTCTCAATCATGGGGTCAGAATCAGCAGTTTGATTGTAACCATGGGGATGCTACGGGTAAATGACTGACTCTGCTACTCCTCACCAATCAACATTTGTAATTTCTCCTATATTTCAAAGTTCTTACCCTCCAGAATTACCCTATTTCTCAAATATTGCTGCTACTCACCAATCAACAGTTGTAATTTCTCCTATATTTCAAAGATTTTACCCTTCAGAATTACGCTATTTCTCAACTATTTCAAAGAATTGACTATTTCAATGTTTCATTTGCTTGGAGAGTTGGGGAACTCAGATAAGATTAACATAGAACGTCGTATTTTTTTAATTTAATTTCATTGAAACTTATAGGAATTACAAGTTTGTTTCTAAAGAATAGTACAATTTGGAAACATGGAACTTTCAGAATATAACGAAAAACATTTTTAGTAGTTGAAATTAAGGACACCTCTGATTTATAATAGAGGTTACATTAACAAGTTGACATACCAATCAAATATTTTGCTCACCTAGACCCACGATCAAAAACAAGACATGTTTACACCAAACCACGACAACGATCCCCCCATCGACAGTTATAAGCACAGTCCCTCACCAACAACAGAACTATTAGAGCCACAGAAAATATAAGAACCAAAGAAAATCAAGCCCTAAACACCATGCTTATCTCCTCCAAGAACCATCAGAGCCAGCACCACCACCGTAGCCACCACCGCCACCACCACCGTAGCCTCCACCACCGTAGCTTCCACCCCCGCCACTACCGTAGCGTGATCCACCATAGCCTCCCCTACTACCGTAACCCCCGCCACCGGCACCACCGTAACCCCCGCTGCCGGCACCACGGCCGCCCCCATAACCCCGGTCCGGACGGTCACGGCCACCACCGTAACCACCACCACCGCCACCACGGAAGCCACGGCCACCGCCACCGCCACCACCACCACCACCACCTCCGTTGCCTCTGGACTGGGCCGGATTAACAGTGATGTTCCTGCCGTCGAGCACCTTCCCGTTCATGGCATCGATAGCATCCCTCATTGACTGTTCATCGCTGAAGGTCACAAAGCCGAATCCCCGGGATCGGCCAGTTTCCCGGTCGCTTATAATCTGTCGAAATTAAAGCCACGGAAACAGATCGATCAAGAATTGTTCAAAAACTTCAAACCCTAACATATGGATAAAGAATTGTTGAATAAGTTCAAACTCGATCAGGAATTGTTAAAAACTTCAAACCCTAACAGATGGATAAAGAATTGTAGAATAAGTTCAAACTCGATCAAGAATTGTTAAAAAACTTCAAACCCTAAGAGATGGATAAAGAACTGTTGAATAAGTTCAAACTCTGACAGATCGATCAAGAATCGTTCAATAAGTCCAAACCCTAAGGACAATGATTGTTGACTAAACTTCAAACGCTAGGAAAAATCAACTGTAGAACTAGCCATTAATATATTAAAGAAACAAAAGATTGATTTACCTTCGACTCCAAAATTTCACCGAAGGGACTGAAAGCCTCCTGCAAGCTTCGATCGTCGGTGGCCCAAGCGAGACCCCCGACGAAGCAACGGTATTCGACCTCAGCTGAAGCCATCATCTTTAATCTCTTTAAAATTAAAGCACGAGAGCCTCGACAGATCAAGAAACCACGAACCCGAACCCGAACCCAGAACCAGAAACAAACGGAACCGAACCAGAGAACCACGGAACCAAAGAGAAGGGACAGGCCGCCCCCATGCGCGATGAATCCTAATCTGCTCCCCGAGCCACTCTTTATAGCTCTCTACCGGCCCTAAACCTTCGTCTGCCCACAGTTACGAAATCCGTTCATCTCTGAGCCAAGCGTAACTCGGGTTTAGAAGGCGGTTTAACCCCGATCAGAAGAAACTGGCGGTCAATCTACCCGAGAGTTACGGCTTGCGTACACGCGGCGCCTTTGAGTAGGTGAAACGGCGTTTGCGTCGAGGCGGACTCGAATATTTTAATAGTGGGCGTTATATACAAGCAATCATCCATTCCGTCCTACAGTGATGATTCGTTGGCATGTCGTTTTCGCCTTTAATGAAGTGGGCCCGGAAAACCACGTGCCACGTCCTCTTTACACGTCACACTTCGGAAGCATCTTCTTCTCTTTTACTTTTTAATGGCGAGGGAAATATCTGGCATACGATCCGACGGTCAGAACTCTCTCCAAGAATTTGGATGCTCTATTGGCCGTTGGATTGGCGCCCCTAAAAATCTGATATTGCGATTGACGTGACGTAACTTGAAAGATTGGACCGCTTTTGTGAACATGGGCTCTGTAGATTCTCTCCTTTAAGAACTACTTGGCTGAACATGGGGCCTGTTTCAGGTAATTGGCGCGCAAATACCACTTTTATGTATATGTGTTAATTTTAAAAATGTGTTAAAATGAGATTTTAAAGATATGAAATTTTATTGGGTTGTTTTAGTGTTATTTTTTGGAGTTTTTTTGTCGGAATTTAGTGGAAAATTTTGAAGTGAAAACTTAATTTGTGTTATTTAAATTGGTTTTTTAACTATAAATATGGATTCACTATTGATTGCGCAGGAGTTATCCATTAAACTTGTGATTTCAATAAATTCCATCGAATTTTATTACTACAATTTTAGTTTTATTGTTCATGTAATTAGGGTTGAGGATGAGTGTTTTTTTTTTTTTCATGTCATTGGAATTGAGGAAGGTTTTCTTTAAACGCCTTTCAGAATCTATATAAAAGTTGGCAAAACATATGTATTTTAGTGATTGGTTGGTAGTGGATAATCATAGTTGCAAGTGGGATAACAATTGTCTTGTTTCCTTGATTAAATTTAGTATTAAATATAGATGAAAATATGTTGGAAGTTAGAGTTCCATCAATGTGAAAGGAAATTTCTCTGTTTTGGGTCAATTTTAAGATTACTGGGATTATTGGTTTTTTGAAAAAATATCAGTATGATGGCACTTTGATTGGTTGGAAAAAATGGGCTCATAAAAGGAGGATAATTTCAATACTTCTTGGTTGTTGCTATAGTGCCCTGCTATTTGTGAATAGGCATAGTCTAACTTGTAGATGAAATAGTATTTTTTCACTCAAAGTTGACAACACAATTTCAAACAAGTGTAACAATCTTGGTTAAAAATCCATTTAAAAAAATATAAGACCAAGGTCATGGGACATGTATTCCAAGTTGGACGGTGGGAAAAACATCTTAGTGGGTGTTCATTCGGTTTATTATGTTTAAAGGAAATTGGCAAAGGCATTGGCAAAGACAGAGACATTTATTGGCATTTATTTATGAAACTAATGGAAATTAGGAGAAAAAGAAGGTCAAAGGTCAAAGGTTGCATGTGAGAAGGAAAATGAAGGAAAATAATGGAAAATGATAAAAATGCTTATTAGGATCAGTGGGTAGCCTTTTGACAAGTTTGGGTGGAGCTCTCATTTTATTCTCTCTCTCTCATACTCTTATACACTTAGAGTTTTCTTGGAGCACTCTTGGAGGAGTGTGGCATACTTAGGATTTGGAGCAAGAAGACAAAGGAAAAGCAAGAAAGTGCAAGAGGGCATCGGGATCAACAATATGGGTTTTCCTTGCAGGTACCAAGTTGCATGTATGATTTCCTTGCTAGTTTTGGCATGCATGGCATATGCATGTGATTTCTTGGTTATAATATGTCATTGGCATGGAGGATTCTCTGGATTGACAATGATTTTTCCTAGCCTTGTCATTTCCTGGATAGACATGGTGTTGTGGGTTTAATCTTTGTTTTTTGGTCGGTGCTCATGTTCCTTTGGATGTGGGTTGAGTTATTAGTTCCTGAAAGCCTTGGTTGGACAAATTCTTTGGAAACCTTGTAACAACTTGGTTTGAGTTACTAGTCTTGGAATCCTTGGTTGGACAAATGCTCTTGAAGCCCTCGGTGGGTTGAGTTACTAGTCCTAGAAGCCCTGGTTGAACAAACGTTCTCGAAGCCCGACGACAGATGTGGGTTGAGTTACTAGTCCTGGAATCCATAGTTGGAACAAACACTATGGAGCCCTAGATAGCTTGGGTAGAGACCAATTTGGTGATAGTTAGTGATGTCCGACTGTGAGGTAGAATCATTGGTTGAGGGTTGAGGTGGTTTGGCCTCTGGAACCTGGTTTGGTTTTGTTTGGTTTATTCCATGAGATGCCACATTCATGCTTGGAATATGGCAGGGAGGTGATTAGTTGAAAGAAAGATTTGGTTCAACCAATTTATAGTTGAGTGGTCCATGGAAGTTCCAAACCTGGTTGGATTTTGCATTCATTAATAAGAGCTTCTTCTTCTTGGTATTTCATGTGTAAATGTGTTGGTTTATACACAGATTTTATGGTTGTTATATCCTAGTTATTTCTGTTGGTTATGAGCATGCTTTATAACAAACTTGATGTATGGCTCTCATCATGTTTTAATTAGTAAATGAGTGTTCAAATGGATCTATGACCTAATCGATGATAGTTCAACTATTGTGATATGGAAACAATGTTTCCTTACAATTTTCTGATAGGTATGAGACCTGTATGCTCAAATATGTTGTTATGACTTGTAGATTACATAATTGTGACATGTTTAAAGAAATTTTTTTCATGGCTCGTAGGAGTCATATCAAGTACTTGTATCATTATTTGCATCAATATCCTTTATTGAAGAGGTCTCCGAATTTTTCACAGTGTCATAGAACATTTGTCGACATCTCGAATCCCAACGGGTATCCATCTTTAGGACAAAATTGTTGAATGAAGGACTAAAAGAAGGAATTTGGTCAATTAATAGTGAAAATAAAAGTAAAAAGGTCGGCAGCCCTTCTATCAATCTTCATTCTGATTTTTTCAAGATAACAAAAATCTCTCCAAGAATCCCCTTCGTGCAAGGACATAATTCTGGTTTTCAAGCTCTTGTGGTTTTCAATTATTGAAGAGGTCTTCGGATTTTCCACAGTGTCATAAAACATTTTTCGACGTTTCGAATCCCAACGGAGATCCATCTTTAGGACATGATTGTTGAATGAAGGACTAAAAGAAGGAATTAGGTCAATTACTAGTGAAAATAAAAATAAAAGGAGTCGACAACCCTTCTTTCAATCTTCATTCCAATTTTTTCAAGATAACAAATATCTGATGTAGGTGCATTAGGCTCAAGAAACACTTAGTATTTTTATAAGACATAGGGGGGGTCTTACGTTTTTAATTCCTTATGTAATTGTTAGTATTTTGAATAAAAATAGTGAGGAATTGTAAATGTTCCCAAATCATTGGAGAACATGAGAGGGACTTAATTAGTTAGGGATATGAAGAGACAACTGAGGGTTAAGAGTAAATTTAGGATCAGTTTCAGAAATTTTAGGAATTGAATCTAAACCTAGGACTTGGAGAATTCCAAGAGTTTTGTTGAGCTGTCCAGGAAGCTAGATCGATTCACTTTTAAAACTGTATAAATGTAAGCCTACGGGCAGATAGGAGATAGTTGTTGAGAGCTGGAGGCAAAGTAGTGAAGTAGAAGGCCATCAAATTGAAAACCAGGTCGAGAAGGAAGATCTCCATGTAAGGTTTGCATGACTAATAGAAGAACTTGATTTTTGAGTTAATTTCCATTTCTGAGCTATATGGTTATGGGATTGTTAAGTTTTAAATGTTGAATGGGCGAGAGCTAAATCCATACTTCGAATTTTAATGTTAAGGCCAAGCGTTGATTTGAATAACCATAAGTCTGTTGAATTAGTGCGTAAGTAAAAGTGAGACCATAAATTAGATGGAAGAATGGAATATCCCAGGCGAAATTGTTTTGATTTGAATCTGAATGAACTGTCGAATTGAAGAATGCTGTGAAAATCTGTTGGACGCGTTACTAAGTACGCGGAGGGGTCACATTGAAAGGTAATAACGAAATTGTGGTGAAGTCTCATCACATAAGAGGCACAGAGTTATTGTTTAAACCCTGGTTGATAAGGAATTATATTCCGAAGCCAATCTCAACGTTGAAGGTATGGGAGCCAGCAAGAAAATGGAGAATAGAACGAGCATGTAAAGTTAATAATGGAAGGCTTGTGTATAAGGCCGGCTGATCGATGACTTATATTGCAGCAGTGATAGCGCAAAAGGATTAACCTGGTCGAGAATTAGAAATGAATGGAGGCAGTGAATCATGTTCCGAACCCAAGTTAATGATGCAGAGTTGAAGGCGGAACCATGAAGGTAAGGAGCGAAACTATGAAGCGGTCTTAAGAAACCACTGATGGTATTCGCATAATTTAAAAATGGTAAATGGTATTGAGAAAAAAAACGTGATACATTCCAACGTTTGACGCGTGTCTTGAAGTGGTATTTTAAAACCACGAATTTCACGTTTTTTTGGAGAGTTAAGCCACGAGGTTAAAAAAAACGCGATTTCCGTCCAATTTCTAGCCATTGGAGATCGACGACATCTGCATCATGGAGATGTGCGAAAGTTAACGCAAGGTAAGTAATATGGTTGTTGTGGGCCCGAGTTGAAGTTCGAATTTTATCATTGGTCGTAAGGGTTCAATTATATTAATAAGAAGTGAGCGCATATGGTCGTGCTAAAATCATTAATGCATTGATATTTATTTAATCGAAGTTTGAAGTATGGTTGTTGATACATGCGGTGAAAGCCGAAGTTTATACTTCAGAATTAAATGCTAAGGGTCGAATAATTAATATTCATGAACCAGGTTTCAACTATGGTTTTATAACCATTGAATAAAAGGGTAAGTTTCCACATATCTTCTAATGATCAATTACATTGGGATTGTTGGCATATTTAAGTGTTGGGATAATTGAAAACCTTAGATGTAAGGTTTTGTTTGGTTTTCAGATGATAGATTATATTTGAGATGCGTTGTGGGTTTATGCTATGGTTTGAACCGTAGGAAAATAGATCCCGCATTTAGTAAATTGCCAGATAAGATATTACAATTGGGTGTGTGCAATCTTATGCATAGTGGAGATTGTGGTTTTATAATCATAAGAGAGTTTAATTAATATCTCAAATCTCAGATTTGAGATATTAAAGCTTCCCTCTATTATTTAAGATTGCCAGATTTTGAAATTGAGGACCACTTTGAGATTGCAAAAGAGAAATTGCATTTTTAGAGTTGAGAATGTGGGTATATAGCAAGGTAGCCCGGCATCAATATCTCTCCAAGAATCCCCTTCGTGCAGGGACATAATTCTAGTTTTCAAGCTCCTGTGGTTTTCAATTATTGAAGAGGTCTTCGGATTTTCCACAGTGTCATAGAAAATTTGTTGACGTTTTGAATCCAAATGGGGATCCATTTTTAGGATAGAATTGTTGAATGAAGGACTGAAAGAATGAATTAGGTCAATTGATAGTGAAAATAAAAATAAAAAGAGCCAACGGCCCTTCTTTCAATCTTCATTCTGATTTGTGTTATTTAAACTAGTTTTTTTACTACAAATATGGATTCAACACCAGAAAAACCCCTAGGGCACTTTGATTGTGCAAGAGTTACCCATCAAACTTGTGATTTCAATAAATTACACCAAATTAGAGACATTGGATCGGAAAAATCCACTCGAAAAGCTTCCAAAAAGTCTCAGTAATGACAACTTGAATTTTATTACTTCATTTTTAGTTTTATTGTTCATGTAATTGGGATTGAGGACGCGAGTTTTTTTTTGGTTTCATGTCATTGGGATTGAGGAAGTTTTTCTTTAAACGCCTTTTAGAATCTATATAAAATTTGGCAAAACATATGTATTTCAGTGATTGGTTGGTAGTGGATAATCATAGTTGCAGAGTGGGATAACAATTGTCTCGTTTCCTTGATTAAATTTAGTTTTAAATATAGGTGAAAATATGTTGGAAGTTAGAGTTCCATCAATGTGAAGGGAAATTTCTCTGTTTTGGGTCAATTTTAAGATAATTGTCTTGTTTCCTTGATTAAATTTAATTTTAAATATAGGTGAAATTAAGTTGGAAGTTAGAGTTCCATCAATGTGAAGGGAAATTTCTCTGTTTTGGTTCAATTTTAAGATAATTCGGATTATTGGTTTTTTGAAAAAAATATTAGTATGATGGCACTTTGATTGGTTGGAAAAAAGGGGCTCATAAAAGGAGGACAATTTCAATACTTCTTGGTTTTTGCTTTCGTTCCCTGCTATTTGTGAATAGGCGTAGTCTAACTTATAAATGAAATAGTATTTTTCACTCGAGTTTGACAATACAATTTCAAGCAAGTGTAACAACCCTGGTTAAAAATCCATGTAAAAAATATAAGACCAAGGTCATGGAACACATATTCCAAGTTGGATGGTGGGAAAAACATCCTAGCGGGTGTTCATTTGGTTTATTATGGTTAAAGGAAATTGGCAAAGGCATTGGAAAAGACAAAGAGACATTTATTGGCATTTATTTATGAAACTAATGGAAATTAGGAGAAAAAGAAGGTCAAAGGTCAAAGGTTGCATTTGAGAAGGAAAATAATTGAAAATGAAGCAAATAGAGACCTTATTGATAAAAAGTCTTATGATGATAAATTTGTAGCCTTTTGACAGGTTTTGGATGGAGCTCGCATTATATCATCCATATTTCATACTCTTGGAAACTTAGAGTTTTCTTGAAGCACTCTTGGAGGAGTGTGCCATACTTTGGATTTGGATCAAGAAGATAAGGAAAAGAAGGAAAGTGAAAGAGGACATCGGGATCAACAACTACAACGGGTTTTCCTTGTAGGTACTGATTTGCATGTATGATTTCCTTTATATTTTTGGCATGCATGACATATGCATGTGATTTCTTGGTTATGATCTATCATTGGCATGGAGGATTGTCTGGATTGATAGTGATTTTTCCTAGCCTTTTCATTTCCTAGGTAGACATGGTGTTCTGGGTTTAATATTTGTTTTCTGGTTGGTGCTCATGTTCCTTTGGATGTGGGTTTAGTTATTAGTTCCTAGAAGCCTTAGTTGGAAAAATGCTCTAGAAGCCCTGTAATAATTTGGGTTGAGTTACTAGTCCTGGAATCCTTGGTTGGAAAAATTCTCTAGAATCACTCAGTGGGTTGAGTTACTAGTCCTAGAAGCTCTGGTTGGACAAACGTTGTTGAAGCCCGAAGACAGTTGTGGATTGAGTTACTAGTCTTGGAAGCCCTAGTTGAAAAAAAACTCTCTCGAGCCCTGGAAAACTTGGGTAGAGACCGATTTGGTGATAGTTAGTGATCTATGATTATGAGGTGGAATCACTGGTAGAGGGTTGAGGTGGTTTGGCCTCTAGAAACCTAGTTTGGTTTTGTTTGGTTTATTCCATGAGATCCCACATTCATGCTTGGAATATGGCATGGGGGTGATTGGCTGAAAGAAAGATTTGGTTCAGCCAATTTATGGTCGAGTGGTTCATGGAAGTCCCAAACCTGGTTGGATTTTGCATTCATTAGTAAGATCTTCTTATCCTTAGTATTTCATGTGTAAATGTGTTGATTTATGTGTGGATTTTATGGCTGTTATATCTTGGTAATTTCTGTTGGTTATGAGCATGTTCTATGACAAACTTGATGTATGGATCTCATCATGTTTTGATTGGTAAATGAATGTACAAATGGAACTATGACCTAATCGATGATAGCTCAGCTATTGTGATATGGAAACAATGTTTCCTTAGGAATGTCAGATAGGTATGAGACCCCTATGCTCATATATGTTGTTATGACCTGTAGATTACATAATTGTGACATGTTTAACGAATTTTTTTTCATGCCTTGTAGGGGTCATATCAAGTACTTGTATCAATGTTTGCATCAATATCCTTGTTTCAATGTTACTATTCATTTCTGGAAGTTTCATGAAGTTTTTGGCAGTGACATGAAACCTAGCCCTCAAAAAGTGGCTTAGAATCTGTGGTTGCTGGCACAAAATTACCTGGAAAAGTCCATAGTCGTTGGCATGTCTTGGTGTGGGAGTGACTGGAAGGACTTAGTCGCATGCATTGCTTTTCATGGGAGCGACTGAGGGTATAGATCAGCAAAATGACAAGTTACCTCAGGGGTTGATCACCTAGAAGGGTTGGTTGGCTCTTGAAGGTTATTTAGCATGTGTGGAAGGTCAGTTTGGTTTAGTTATGTTGTTTCCACTTCCTTAACTATACCTAGGGAGTTGAATCACATCATAGTATCCTCTCATCACATGTTTACCCCAACATACTGGTTAACTTGGGTAAATGTGGGAGGAGGGTGGTTATAGGGTGGTATTAGAGCAAGTTTCTTTCTCTTTGGGTGGTGTCTGGTTTTCTTTCTCTATGTGTGATATCTGATACCACAAAGTGATATCAAAGCATGGTTCAACCCTTGGATTAGATGGGTGGTGTGTTGGTCATGCATACATCTTGGTTTCATAAGTTTTCTTTATGCTTGTGGTATATGTGCTTTTTGTCTATGCATGGTGGTGGTCATGGTTCCAGTTGTGTTTCCATGTGAAATTTGATGGTATTGATGTTGGGATGTGTTTTTCATGAATTCATGTCAGTTTTATATGCATTTGTTATGCATGTCAGTGTATATATGTTGTTATGCATGCATTTCCATGGTTAATGTATGTATGGTAGTTCAAGAATGTGTCGTGGTGGTCATTATGTATTTTGTGTCATCATAATGTTGTTGGTATGTTATGATGTTGATGCGTTGCTTGAGATAAAACATGAGACACAAATCTTCAAGGCAAGGTTGCAGAACTGAACTTTAGGGTAAGAGTGAATCATCATATAGGTTGGTATATTGGGTATGTAGGTATGTTTTTTAATGATTGTTATATGCATTATGATTACATACATGTCTATCATTCTTTTGTCATTGTGGTTACATGTATGATAGATTCTAGTCGTCAGTGTGGTCATATGCACATGCATCGGGTAGCCATGCATGGTTGTAACTTGTTGTTATATGGATTGCGGTCATACAGATGATGATTATGGTCATTGCTTTAAGTTCTTGATGTTATTATGTATCGTGCTAATTCGGATTTGCCTATGAAGATGATTAGAGTTATGACATCCAGGTATGAGTCGACCTGTTGGTGATATTATGTTGTAATAATCTAGAATAATTATGAATATGTGATTGTTATGCATGAATGACACTTTATTATGAGTTTATGATGTGAACATGTTGTATAAATTCCTTGTAGATTCAAACTGCTAATTGTAATTTACTAAGACAATAGGCTTGAATATACTCTACCAATTAAACAATCGCGAAATCACGAAGCATACAAGAGAAAGAATTCAATAAACACATTACACAATGATTTCGTGCGCCTAAAAATCCCTCCTATCTATATATTGCATTAGTCATAAAATATGAGAAGATTACAATGCTTTGATCAAGCTCGAGCAACCTCTACATTATCTCTATTTATCTCATTGCTTCCTAGACTAACTTTGGACAACACTTAGCCAATTTCCTAACCTTCCAAGCTCCTACTTCCTTGCATTTTTCAATGACGAATTAGGCCCATATTTAATAGGGAAATTCCTCATCCATAAATACAAAATCCATCGAAGGCCTTCCTCTAACTGCATGCACCACCTTTACAATTTGGATAATTATACAACTGATAGTACACTACCCTTGAACTCTGATCTAAACTGGGTAACTCGTAGATCACACATGTATGAGTTATTAATGGCTGGTTTATCAATTAACTCGTTGATCAATGAGTACACAACTCACTACTAGACCTCCAACTAGTTCCTCAAACAGTTAAAACTAGTTTAATTGACTTTAGTTAAACAAAATTAATTAATTACAACTCAAAATAAACTCAATCGGGGTTCCTAAAAAGTAGGAACCACTCTACATGACTCAATTTATACCCTGAACACAAATTAATTGAACCAACTAAGTCAAACTAAATTACTTAACTCATACAAGTTTTCATGTGACGTGGAATTACAATTATCTTCTAATTTAATTCAAGGGAAATTTAAATTAGAATCTTTCTTGGTGCCATTTTCAACACTCCCTCTCGGCAAGAAATGGATTGACATATATCCCGATCTAGTAACTTTGGAATGTTCTACATGAAACACCTCTCATTGTTGATGTTGCTACTGCAACATCTGCAATTGAGAATAATCATTGAATCAATCTACAACTGTCTACTGGGAAAATTGCATTGCTTCTAAATCTACTACTGAGCCACCTGCTCTGTTGTCGACACTGATTTTCATTCCTTAGTACCTTACTGACCTTGATCCTCCTACTACTAAATATTTTGGGCCCTCGTAACAAGGTAATGATCCATGACACAAAAACACCTCAATGGACCTTGCCCAAATTTCTGCAACTCTTGGCACTATTTCTTCACATCGCCCCACCTCACACCGGGAGGTATGGTTGTATGTGCTTCCTCTGCCCACTTGGCTTGAAATATCCCCCTACTGGAGGTATCTACTTGAATGGATGTCTCCACTCGGCCTCCTCTATGCTTCTCTATGGCTTCTCCACAAATTGTTGACACTGCTTCTGAGGCTGCATGTTGAGAGGTAATTCATGCTCCCTCTCAACCACCAAGTATCTAACCTTTTCCTTGCTCCTCACGGCTTTGAATTCATCTTCAACCTCAACTGCATACAATTTCTTGAATCACACATTGATCTGCTTCACCAGTACCATGGCGATATGTCTAAATAAAACTTCCCTTTACTAAATATCACATCATAGCCACAGTCTTCCAATGCCACGACAGAAACAAGATTATTCTTTAGTCCCAAAAAAAACATCACATCCTTGAGTCTGAGAGGGGAACCAGACTCCCTTTGAAAAGAAACTACATCGATATCAGTGGCGCTATACCTCTCATCATCTCCAAACTCAATGTTCTGCTTGAGGTATTTCTCGTCCAAGTCACTGAAGATATCTCTATTCCCCGTCATATGGAACGAGGCATCGTTGTCGACATACCACATGATTCCCATTGTTGTGATTGTCATGCATGTAATGAGAGTGAAATCAAGCTCGAATTTTTAAGCTATAGCTTCGCCTATTGTTGCTACTGCAGGTTCCTTCTTGCTTGCCTTCTTCTGTGGAAATTTCGTGGCATAATGCTTGAATTACTGACAGTGAAAGCACTTGATGTTGGAAAAGTATTTCTTATTGCCCTCCTCGCCTTGGGGTTTCTTTCCCTTGGCTTTATTTTATTTTTTAACTAATGCAAGGTCCTATTCCACTTCTTTGGATGAGGTCTCTTTTCGGTTGTCCTGCCTTATTTCTTCCTACACTAGATCAGACCATAACCGCTCCCAACTTGGTAGTTTATCTCTACCATTAATGAAATCTTGATAATTGTGCCAGCTCTTTGGAAGACCCAACAGAGCTAGAGCTACCAAATATTCTTCTATAACAGTAACACAGACCCCACCAAGTTCATTACGACACTTTATGAATTTTCTCAGGCATTATGGAATTGTGTCATTCTTTTGCATTTTGATGCTACGAAGCTTGTCCATTACCAGCTTCATGTGGTCATTATTGTTCTCAAACAAGTCCTTAAGTGTTTTCCACATCGTGAATGGAGTTTATTTGTAGCGGAGATTCAAGAATATTTGATCTTGAACTCCCTCCAATACGATCCTCTTCGCTTTAGCTACATCCTTCTTCCACTGAGTGAGATCTTAGGCATCAGCTGTTGGGGGTTTAAATACATATGCCTTGATGTAACCCAGTAGTCCGTTATCATCTAATACTGCCTCCATACGAATCTTCCATGCCAAAAAATTTGCGGTTACTTCCAAATCATACCCGAGCTTGATTCTGGTGGAAGTCATTCTCTCAATCCTAGAGAAAGCCTGCAACACTGATCTTGAAATTTGAACCTCCTGCAAAAACTTCAAATTCTATTATCTACTGTGATTCTAGCTTCGATACCATGTAGAAATTCCTTGTATATTTAAACTGCTAATTGTAATTTACTAAAACAATAGACTTGAATTTACTCTACCAATTGCGGAAACCAATTAAAAGATCATGAAATCATGAAGCATACAAGAGAAATAATTCAATCAACACATTACACAATGATTTCCTGCGGAAAACCACGACTAAAAACCCCTCCTATATGTATATTGAATTATTCATAAAATATTATAATATTACAATTCTTTGCTCAAGCTCGAGCAACCTTTGCACTATCTCTATCTATCTCACTTCTTCCTAGATTGACTCTGGCCAACACTTAGCCAATTAACTAGCCTTCCAAGATCCTACTTCCTTTCATTTTTCAATGAGGAATTAGGCCCCTATTTAATAGGGAAATTCATCATCCACAAATACGCAATCCATCATAGGCCTTCCTCTAACCGCATGCACCACCTGTATAATTTGGATAATTATACAACTGATAGTACACTGCCCTTGAACTCCAATATCAACTGGGTAACTCACAGATCACACATGCATGAGTTATTTATGGTTGATTTATCAATTAACCAGTTGATCATTGAGTACATAACTCACTACTAGACCTCCCACTAGTTCCTCCAACATTTGGAACTAGTTTAATTGAATTTAACTCAGTTAAACTAAATTAATTAATTACAACTCAAAATAAACTCAACAGGGCTCCTAAAAAGTAGGAACCACTCTACATGACTCAAGTTAAACCCTCAACTCAAATTAACTAAACAAACTAAGTCAAAATAACTTATTTAACTCGTACAAGTTGTCATGTGATGTGGAATTACAATTTTCTTCTAATTTAATATTAAATTAGAATCTTTCTTGGTGCCATTTTCAAGAATGTTAGCTAGTTACTATTATGGACATCATGACCTTATTCATGTTTGAGTTGATATGTTTTGAAGTTATATCATGCTAATCTATATTGATTATGCAGACATGTAGCCTCCCTTGAGATACATTATGGTATGAGTTTTCTTATGTCATCTATCTGTTGTTTGAATGTTTGATTAGTTTCATGATATGAGTTTGCATCTATAAGATTGCATGAAGGAATGATCTTGTTTTGAGATCGTTACACTAACACATATGTGTTGAGACAACTAATATGTACTTGAGTGTAAGTAGGTGATAGTTGTAGCAATATGTATTATGAATGATGAATGTAAATCTATTGTTGATTATGACATGGTTGTTAGACTCTGTAAAGGTTGATTTAGAATTGATAGATATGTTGTCTTGATCTTTGGAACATGTGGCTGACATGTTTGTTCAGTTACAAGGCAGTGTGCATGGAAAATCAAGGTAAGGTAACCGATATATTGTTATAGTTATTTATGAATTGACAATTGTGTGTTTATGCAAGTATAATGCAAGGGATTGCATGGCAAAGAGGCTGCCATGATATTTTGAAGAAGGCTCAGGTTGACCTTTCCCTTGGAATCACTGGGAACCATAGGGGATTGAGTCATGGTGTCTTTTGTGATTTATTTGTGCTTGGTTTTTTTTATTGATTACGTCTACTGCATGATCATGCCACTTTGTTTGTGGTGTCATATTGTCGTTGGTATTTTCATGGTTTTCTTCTTATTATTTTGTGTTCTTGTCTTCTATGTTTTGAGGGTCTTGGGAATTGGTTGGAAAAAAGGAAAGTAATGGAGTTCAGGAAGAGTTGAATTAAACCTAGCAGGTAATGCAAGACCTGATTGAAGCCCGGTGCATGTATAAGGTCAAATGAAGGCAAGAGAATGACAATCAGTTGCATTGGTTGGGTCCATTAGTGTAAACAGATGGTGTCAGGATAGTTATGAGAAAGGTAAAGTGAATGGATTTTATGCATCATATGCCTTGGCTATGTTGGGAATTTTTGTTCTCAATTTTGTGCATGTTGTGCACGGATAAAGTGAGTTATCTTAACCTATACTTTATGATATCTAGTACTTATGCTATGATCATGATTATGCTGATGTCTATATATGTATATATGTATGTACATATGCTTTTTCTAACAGGTTCGTAAGGGATCATGACCATTTTATGTTGATGTTTATGTGTATATATTTATGTGTGTATATATGTTGTGGTCTGATAGGGTCATTAGGAATCATTCTTGTGGAGGAATGATTGCTTATTGATCAACAGTTCATAAATTGGGTTGAAACCAGTATGGATGCATAGATCTCATCTTCCTGATTCCGGCACTGTGAACGGTTCGAAAAACTGATGTCGTATGAGGGATATATCGCGTTTTGATCGATTTCCCAAATAGTTAAATTTTCCGACAGGTTTGACTGGGATGCCCAGTCAGCATGAGGGTGCATAATCATCAAAAAAGGAATATTCAAAAGAATATTCCTTTTCTCAGAGCTAATCAGAGGCTGAAAAGTGGCGCTATGTGATTGGGTGATGAGCTGTATGTTGTGTTTTTGTGGCCAATTGGAGGGTGACACATGGCCAGCCTTGAGGCCACCACGTGTCCCCTAGAAGGTGGAATAAAATTTTTTGGAGGTTGTCGGGCTCGACCCTGCAACCTCCCATGGAGCAACCACCTACCACAACCATATGCACTGCACATTAGATCTTAACCATACTATGGCATCAGACATATTTAAATTTTTAAAGAAATGCATTTGGGGGTTAGGACCGTCGGCGGTCCCAACTCGTCGGCGGTCCATTATATATGGTCACATGGCACTGCCACAAATCGCAGCAACAAACGTTTAACCGACAGTGACATCATAGACTCCATAGCGTTAAAACCTTTCACATGTTACTCCGCAGACTCCGTGGTTAGTGCCGATAGTTATGAAAACTTCACGTTAAACTCCAGTTTCAAAACAACTTACCACAGTTTCGACCTGTAGTTTCGCTAACGACTAATGCAACCTCGGGGTTTCAGGGGTTGGCATGTGGCCACCCCCTACCTTTAGCATTTAAGTTTACAGTTTAGACTGGCGGTAAGTTAGAGCGCGCCCCAAATTTGAGGGTTTTGGCCGAATTTAACTGTAGTTAAGTGCAGTTCACCAAAATTAGTGGAGTTTTTCTAGGAGTTACTGAGAAAATGACTTGGAGGGTCAATTTTTGCTCAAATGGAGTGAATGAAGAGTCAATATAGACTAATTAGAGCATTCTGGAGCCATTAGTGCAGAGAAAACAACCATTAGAGGCATGTAAACACATGAATTTGCAAATTTTTGCATATAATGAAAGATGGACATGCCATTGGGAGTTGGACCAGTAGATGTAGCCCAGGAGGGGTGAACTAATTCATCATGCCTGCTGTGTAAATTTTATGTGTGGTTTTATTTCTCTGTTATAACCGATGTTTAGCATTATTTTCTCTTATTTCATGCTTCTAATTCACATAATCATCTAAATTTCATGGTTAAAATTCTCAATCCTTAAGCAAACTATGGAAACAAGTATGCATATGTTTTATAACTGAAAATACACTTAGCACAACAAACTAATAAAGTCCTTTCAAATTAGGTTGGTATCAGAGCTAGAGTTTATTCTTTGGTGTTGTTTTGTGCAAAGATTTGTTTAATTGTTTGCAAGTGTTAGATGCTTACTAGGCCCAAGCTCAAGAGAGGAGAAGGCACATTGGTGGAAGCAAGAGGGTCTCAAAGTGAGCCACAACAAAGGAGAGAAATATTGCCACAAACTCAGCCACCTAGCGCATCTCCTAAGGAAGCAGAAGCAACATTAAGCATGCCTCAAGAGGAAGGAGAAATCCATGAAGAAGTTGATCCCAAAGAGGAAGAAAGAGAGTTTAGGAAAGCATTTATTGATTTGACTAAGATGGTTTGAATCATTTATCAAGAAAGGAATGAGAAACTGGAAGGAGAAGGATCCAAACTTCACAAGGAAGGACAAGGATCATCATGAGGTCACAATGATGAAGATAAGTCAAAGAAGGGCAATGGAGGAAATGGAGGCAGTGGAAAGTCACCATCCTCACCCTCATCATCATCATCCTCTACTTCATTTTCAGTACATCAGTCACACAAGTCAAAGAACACTGGTAAAAGTCCTTTTCTAAAACTTGATGTTAAGTTTGAATTGCCAACGTTTAATGGTGAAGTCAATGCATAAAATATTTATAATTGGATTAGGAAATTGGAGGTCTATTTGAGAATCCAGAACCTTCAAGATGATGATACCAAAATCCAATTAGCTTCATTGAGAATGGAAGGTGCAACACTTGTTTGGTGGGAAGCCAAGACAAAGGAGGAGATAAAGAACCATGATAATATTATTCTATCATGGAATGATTTCATTATTGCAATAAAATGACAGTTTTATCCATTAGCTCATATGCAGAAATCCATAATGAACTAGCAAAATTTTAGACAATTGAAAGGACAGAATGTGCAAGAGTACACCCAAGAATTTAGGAGAAGAGCTATCTTATTAGGGGTATATTTGCAGAGCTAAGATACTTTGCTCAAGTACATAGGAGGCTTACATAGCTACCTAAAAAATACTATCCTCATGTTTAACCCCACAAGACTAGATGAGGTATGTGTTCAGGCCACACATCTAGAAGCTAGAGGGAAAAACATTTCTGAAGAGGGTAGGAACAAACCTTCTAAGGGGAAAAAAAAAGAGAAGACCTCAAAAGGTAAAAGAAAAAATAATGCATCTATTAAGAAAGAGGGAGAAAAAATAGTTTGTAAATTTTTTTCAAAAGAAGGACATGATGAAAAACATTGTTGGAAATTACATCCTTAAAAGAAGCCCAAGTATTTCAACAACAAAGGGAAACATACAACTGCAGCTACAACTCAACATGATTTAGGAGAGGATTCAGGTGATGAATCTAAAATTACATACATGGTATTGAAGAACGTAAAGGGGAAAGAAATTGAAACTAAAATCAGTACTAGTACATCAAACTGTCACATACATGCTCCAATTGAAGAAGAAAGAATTGAACTGTTTCATGTGAGGGTCATATCCAAACAAACTAAGATTGACACATTGTTTGACAGCGAGTCACAAGAAAACTTAATCTCTGAAGACTTGGTCAAGAAATTTAATCTTGAGACCATACCACATCCAAAACCATATCCACTTGGTTGGGTTTGTAAGGATGCAGATTACAGGTTTCAAAGAAGTGTATATTGCAGTTTGCAATAACTGCACATTTTGTTGACATAGTTGAATTAGATGTGGTTCTGCTTGACATAACAGGTATTGTGTTGGGGAGTCCTTACTTGTATGACAGGAAAGCGATCTTCCATCGCCATGAGAACAAATACCATTTATTCAAAGATGACAAGGAGTACATTATTAGAGCACATCACAAGAAGACAAATATTGCTATGGTAAATGTTGGACAGGTAAAGAGGTTGGTAAATTCAAGTAAGAATTTTGTTCTTCTAATGATTAATCCTAAATCTGATGTTAATCATGAATCATTTGAGGTTTTTGATCCTAATTTGAAATCATATTTATATGATGTAGTTGATGCACATCATGATATGTTTCAGGAGCCAACATGATTGCCTCCAAAAAGGGAGATTCAACATGAGATTCAGTTGCAACAATATTGTCCTCTTCCAAACATCAGCATGTATCACATGTTGATAATGGAGAATGTTGAAATAAAGAGGCAAATCAAGGAGATGTTGGAAAAAAGAATCATAAGGCCAAGAATTTCGCCATGCAGTTCACCCATAGTCTTGATTCCAAAGAAAGATGGGACTTGGCGCATGTGTGTAGAATTCAAAGCTTTGAATAAGTTAACGGTAAAGAATCGATACCCACTCCCAAGGATAGATGATTTGTTTGATCAGCTGAAAGAAGTAAATTTTTTCACTAAGTTAGATTTACGAAGTGGATATCATCAAGTAAGAATTGCAGAAAGTGATATATGGAAAACAACATTCAAAACCAAACAAAGACTCTTTGAGTGGTTAGTTATGCCAATTGGTTTGTGTAATGCACCAACGACTTTCATGCGTGTTATGGATAGTGTTTTGCGTCCATTTCTTGATGACTTTGTGATTGCGTACTTAGATGACATATTGATTTTCAGCAAAACAAGAAAAGAACATGCCTTGCATGTGAATAGAGTGCTTGATGTTTTGAAGAAAGAGAAATTGTTTCTTAAGATGTCAAAGTGTGAGTTTAGAAAGACTTCTTTGGTTTATTTGGGACACATTGTAGGAGGAGGCGAGTTGAGAATTGATCCCTCTAAAGTGGAATCCATTGTGAATTGGCCCACTCCCAAAATAGTAACCGAGGTAAGAAGATTTTTAGGTGCAACTCAGTATTGGAGAAATTTTATTGCTAAATTTTCTGCCATCGCAGCTCCTATGCATGCAGTGACAAGTGTGAAGAAAGGCTTCCAATGGGGAGGCAAACAAAAGAAAGCTTTCTAAGCTTTAAAAGACAAGATCAGTTCAGTTCCATTCCTTGCATTACTGAATTTGAGACAGCCATTCGAGATACAAACTAATGCTAGTGATTATGCCATGGGCACAATTATTTTGCAGCATGGTAAGCCTATCACTTTTCATTCTGAAACATTCAATGGTGTTGTAACTAATTATCCTACATATGACAAAGAATTGTATGCGTTGGTACAAAGCGTCAAGAATTGGAACACTACTTGATGGGTAAAGAGACGATTATACATATCGATCATCAACCATTATAGTACTTGCAGTCGCAAACAAAATTGTAGCAATCACGACATTTCAGGTAGATGGGATTTCTTCAACAATTTCACTTGGTTATAAGGTACAAGAAAGGTATTTTCAATAAATTTGTTGATATGCTTTCAAGACCAATTATAAGTGCTTCTACTTTACTCAAAAATGATCCTATTGTACATGAGAGTTACATAGAACAATATGCACATGATGTTGATTTTCAAGATGTGTATGCTAGTTTGAGTGAAGGGAATCAAGTTGAAGAAAATGATTATCACATGCATAACAATTTGTTGTTTAATTTGGGAAAACTGTGTATACCACAAGGAGAGAGGCTAAGTTTCATGAGAGAATCTCATTAATCTCTTATTGCTGGACACTTTGGGGTAAGCAAAATAGTGGTGCATCTACAGAGGTATTGCTATTGGCCTCACATGATAGATAGCGTGTCGCGTTTTATAAGAGGTTGTTTTATGTGTGCAACAATAAAGCCTAGAAATAGGAAGCTTGGGTTGTACATGCCACTATCAGCACCATCAAGGCCATGGGAGAGTTTCTCAATTGACTTTTTTGGAGGTCTACCTATGTCAATAAAACATCATGATTATATTTATGTAGTTGCGGATAGATTTAGTAAAATGTGTATACTTATGCCATGTAAGAAATCCATTACTGTTGAACTTTATTTTCAACATGTATGGGTTCATTATGGATTGCCTACTTCTATTGTTAGTGACAGGGATTCCAGGTTCATTGGTAATTTTTGGTCCAATCTTTGGAGTATGATGGACACAAAGTTGAAAAACCAAGGTGGTGAACTGAACCATTGTGCATCTATTGAGAGGATATTGCAGCAAGCATCCTAAGTTGTGGGATAAGCAACTACATTACATTCAACACTCTTACAACCGAGCAAAGCACCCTTCTACAAATACATCACCTTTTGAAGTATGCTTTGGGTATTTTCCAAAATCGCCATTATACTTCATCTTTGAGAAGGATGTTGCAATTGATGGGCATAATGTTATTGACAAGGCTCGAAAGTTCATTGAGAAAATTCAGATTATACATCAACAATTTCAAGAACAGGCTGAGAAAAGTCAAATCAAATACAAGGAGAGGCATGAAAAACATAGAGTTGATCACAAGTTTCAAGAGGGAGATGAGGTATGGTTGCACATTAGCAAAGAAAGGATGCAAGGGGAAGGTAAAAAGCTCAAACCCATTCGCTATGGTCCATTCAAGATCATAAAGCAAGTTGGTAACAATGCATTTCAACTTGACTTTCCTTTATATATGCAAATGTATTCAGTTGTTAATGTTGAAAACTTACTTTTGTATGGGCCACCTTTGATCGATGATCAAGGAAGTGATGTTTAGCTGCCTTCTATTGAAGATTTATCGTCAGAATTTCTAGATGAGATCAAGGAAGATACAATTCTTGATAGGAGGACATGAGCATCCAAGAGGGGCAGCATTGACTACCTTCGAGTTGGGCTCAAAGGCAGTAAGCCAAGCAAGTCAAAGTGGATGGAAGTTGGAAAGGTGAGGGAGTTGTACCCTCATCTACTAAATAGGTAATCAAAGTCTTTTTGGGTCCAAAAGCTTCCCAATGGGGAGGTGTGATAAGGAGTTCATAAATTTTGCTCAAAATTGAAAGTTACAGGATTGGGTTGAAACTAGGATGGTTGCGTAGATCTCATCTTCTTGATTTTGGTGCCATGAACGGTTCAAAAAACTGATGTCGTATAAGGGAGATATTGCGTTCTGATCAATTTACCAAACAACTAAATTCTACGACAGGTTTGACTGGGATGCCCAGTTAGCATGAGGGTGCACAGTGAGAAAAAAATGAATATTCCAAAGAATATTCCTTTTCTCAGAGCCAGTCAAAGGCTAACAAGTGGCGCTATGTGATTAGGTGATGAGTTGTACATTGTGTTTTTGTGGCCAATTGGAACGTGACATGTGGCCAGCCCTGAGGCCGCCACGTGTCCCCTGGAAGGTGGAATAAAATTTTATGGAGGCCGCCAGGCTCAACCCCGTAACCTCCCGTGGAGCAACCAACCACCACAAACGTCTGCATTGCGCATTAGATATTAACCATATTATGGCACCGGACATATTTAAAGTTTAGAAAAAATGCATTCACGGGTTAGGACCACTGATAGTCCATTATATATGGTCACATGGAATTTCCACAAACCGCACCGACGGTGATATCACAGACTCCGAAATGTTAAACCCTATCACATGTTACTCCGCAGACTCCATGGCTAGTGCCGATAGTTATGAAAATATGCGTTAAAATCTGGTTTCAAAACAACTTACCACAGTTTCGGCCTGCAGTTCTGCTAACGATTAATGAAACCACGGGGTTTCGGGGGTTGGAATGTGGCCATCCCCTGCTCTTAGCATTTAAGTTTATAGTTTAGACTGGAAGTAAGTTAGAGCATGCCCCAAATTTGAGGGTTTTGGCCGAATTTAACTGTAGTTAATTGTAGTTCATGAAAATTAGTGGATTTTTTCTAGGAGTTACTGGGAAAATGATTTGGAGGGTAAATTTTCACCCAAATGGAGTGAATGAAGAGTTAATATAGACTAATTGGAGCATTCTGGAGCCATTTGTGTAGATAAAAAAACCATTAGAGGCCTTTAAACACATTTAATTGCAATTTTTTGAGCATAATGAAAGATGGACATGCCATTGGGAGATGGACCATCAGATGTAGCCTAGTAGGGGTGAACTGCTTCATCATGCCTGCTGTGTAAATGTTATGTGTGGTTTTATTTCTCTATTATACACTATTATTCAGTGTTATTTTCTCTTATTTAATGCTTCTAATTCATAGAATCATCTAAATTTCATGGTTAAAATTCTCAATCCTTAAGCAAACTATGGAGACAAGTATGCACATGTTTTATAAATAAAAAAACACTTAGCACAAACAACTAATATAGTCCTTTCAGATCAATTATGAAGGTGAATGACATGAAGATGTTCCTGGTTTATGAGGAATAAAGTGGGAAGAAGTGACCCTTATAGATCTACAAGGTCAGTATCATGTAGATATGCATTGATATAATATGTTTGTACTATGCATATGTTTATGTTACGGAGAGGTAATGCTGAGGAATACATTAGCAGAATGAAAGTAGTGTAATATGTGGCATGCTGGGACAAGCATGGATAGTGGAAAGACACTAGAAGCAAGGTTGTTTGGTAAAGTAAGTGTGTGGTATATGGATGTGCAGTACTGTTGTTGTGTATATGTTGTATATGTTGTACATGTTGCACCTCTGATGTTGTGTGCATGCGATGTGTGTATATATAGTGTGTGTACATGTTGTTTACACAATGTTATGCATAGGGTGGTATAAATGGTGTCGTGTACATGTTTTTTATGAATTGCTATGTACATATGGTGTTGTGCGCATGTTGGATATGCGGTTTTGTGTACATATGGCGCTTTGTGCATGTTACATATGCGGTGTTGTGTACATATGACGTGGTGTGCACATCGTACATATGGTGTTATGTACATGTGGTGTTGTGTGTGTTGTAGCTCCTAGAGACAACCTTGAGTTGCAAAATACCAGTGCCTATGACATCTTAAAATCAGAGGTTAAATGTAGACAATTGTATAAATGCCTCTGACATAATATGAGTAAAGAGATTAATGGTATTAGTGGTTCTAGGATGGAGAATAACTTGGATTTGATTCAGGTGAATTCCCCAAATAGTGAGAGGACTCAGGATACTGTGAGACTGATAGCTTTTAGATGGGCCAAGTATAAAACAATGATCAGAAGCTTTAAAAATATGTAGGGGGCGTTGAGAAAGAACTGAGAAGGAACCCACCATAAACAGGCTTAATAAGATTAAGAATCTATCCCCCGTGAACTCAGAGGAAACGTATATGAATGAGATATGGAAAACAATAGAGGTTCATGGAGCACGAATTAAGGGAGTGTAGAAAGATTAATACATGAGTGTTAACACCTGAGCGTTATGCAAACAAAAATTGATGAATAAAATTGCAGACTACTAGCAGCTACATTACACAGACCTTCAAAGCAGCAGAGGAGATTACTGATAACAGAGTAAAACAGATACATACTACTCATTGCTCCATCTAGAAACCAAATAACAACGCTGTATCACACTAAGTTCAAGCAACTCTCCCAAATATGTATCTCAGAGCACAGTGAGCACAATCATACAAAACTACAACAAAATTCTTCCAAAATTCCAGAACCCTACTTTCATCTGAGAACTTACTATATATAGAGTTCTCCTTTAGGGTCTACGGTACTTAATCATTTATGATTGACCCATATATGAAATCAAAACATCCTACCTAACTTGCAGAGCGTACATTGAGCAATTACTTTCTGTACTGAGAGAATTAAAACAGGAATGGGCTGAAATTGATATTTCACCAACAAAATCATCAAAATTAAACCGAAAACAGAAAGGACATGTTCAGAGGCCCATAATGGGAGCCTTCAAGATGTGTGGTGAGGAGCGATCGTAGGTGAACAAGTTGATTGTCATTTTACGATTCCATATATTTTCTGCAAACCTCCACTCCCTCAGTCTGGTGATTTCCAATTAATCCCTTATGAGGAGGCCTGTCATATTGAGCGCACTTAGTTCTTTAGCGGAGATCTCCTTAGCAGACCGCATAAACCACAACTGCATGTTCAGCCTCAAAAGCCCACACAATATTTTTTTTTTTATTGCAAAAACGGGAATCGAATTTCAGAGGGGGTCTCAAGTGGTAAGCGGTATCGGAGAGAGGAGGTGTGAAATGACAAGAGGACGACACGTGGAGGAGTGGACGATAATGGATACCGCCTATTTCTGACCCCCCCCCCCCCCACCCCCCCCCCCCAATGGTTAAATTTTGAAAGCTGCGGGGGGTGCGAAATGAAACAAGGACCTTTAGATGAGGAGGGAGTGATTGGAGATGGCGGAAAGGTGGAGGGTGGTGAGGAGAGTATTATGGCGGGGCAAAACAACTGCCCGTAGGTTGCAACTCTTTACCATAAAGCAGTAAAGATAAACTCTAAAATGTGCAATGTGCGAAGCGCGGGGAGAAGGTAAGTGACGTGGAGGGAAGGTGGAACCTGGCCGCATCACAAGTTAAAAAAATAGGACGTTGCGGGCACTTCAAAGGTAAATTAAAACAAATGCGATGCAATATATCACAAACCGGCAATCACAAGTTTTAAGTTTTAGTTGCGATCTGAAAGATTATAATGTGCGATCTGCGATGGAGGGTGGGGAGAAAAGGGTGATGTGGAGGAAGGTGGGACCCGACCGCTACCCGCAAATCATGACTCTTAACACTAAATAGTGGAGCTAAACTTTAAAGGATGCGAAGTGCAAAGCGCAGGGAAGAGGTAAGCAACGTGGCAAGGGAAAGTGGGGGGTGGAGCTGCTGTGGTGGGGCCAAACACTGCATCACAAATTAAAAGAAATACATTGCGGATGCCTAAACGGTAAGTTGTAATGTTTGAGAAATGTGATGGATGGTGGGGGGAAAGGGATGACGTGTCATGGGAACTGGCCCACTTTAAACGCAATCGGGGAGATGGGAAAAAGCGAAGGAGAAACAATGATATAGCGGCGAAAGAAAGTAAAGTAGAGAAATGAAGCAGGCAGAAAAGGTAAGGTTTTAGGGAAATGGAATGAAAGGGAGTGTGGTGGGTCACTGGGTCCCACTGCCATCGCACATCACACTTCGAGATCTTTAAATTTTACCCTTTGCACCTATCTTGCAACACTTGTGATTTGCAACTGTGATTTTAATCTCCGTCGTTGATCGATGCTCGTATCAACAGTCCTCATTGCTCCCTTACTGTGTTTTTCCAACCTTGTCTCTTTGATTGCACTCGGTCATTTCTTATTTGTTCGTGGAATACTTTCCCCGTGTTCACGACTTGACCTGCTTTAGCATTCACAACTCGACCCGAACATGTGCATGAATTGACCCAATCTCATTCAGGACTTTGCCCTGTGATTTCCTTATAGGGACCACTTCTCCATGTTATGTGCAGTCACAGGCCAACATTGGCTCTATTTGGGGACAATGTGCTATTATAAGTGCGTTGAGGACCTGCAGACCCTGAATTCCTGTGATTTATTGGGCTCATGGAGTCACAAATACATACAGATTAGACAAAGTTTTTTATCGATAGTCAAGTGGACATAAAAATGTAAGATGAAATGAAAGATGAAATGGGAGGAATGTAAACAAAATGGAGTATAGACAGTGGAATGATATATAAAATGAGTTGTATTAGGCCTCGTTAGTGATGAAAATAGAACTTAAAGAACTGCCCATTCACGTGCGCCTCAAGTATATCTCCTTATAAGTTCTCCAGGGCAAAAGTATTGTTGCCTTTAACTTCTGCCACCCTGAAAGGACCAAACCAAAGGGGGTCGAAATTCCCATGTTTCCCTTTTTCCGCTCTCCTAACATCCCATCGCAACACCAAATCCCCCTCCTGGATTTCTTTGTCTTTAGCTCTTTGGTCAAATAAGCCTTTCATTTTTTCTTGATATTCTGCTATTTTGAGGCTTACATGTTCTCGTGTTTCATTCAACTCCACTAACTGATTCATTCTTTAGATATTGTCATTTGGCTCCTCCTCACTTTCTTGTAAAAATTGGGCCACAGCTAATGCAAGATGAATAGGGAAGACTGCAGCCCTGGCATACACTAGTTCACAAGGGACTTTCCTGTGGATATTTTCGCGGTGATGCGATTTTCCCAAAGTGAAAACTTGAGCTGGGAATCCCAATTCTTTTGATTTTCATTGATGGTATTCTTCAAGATCCTCACCAGTGTCTTGTTAGATGATTCCTCTAGCTCGTTCCCCTATGGGTAGTACACAGTGGATTGGCCTAGTAGGATGTTGTAACGCTGATAGAAGTTAACAAATTTAGCCAACTTGAAAGCCTAGGCATTATCTGTGATGATTTTAGTTGGGCATCTGGACCTAGCTATTATGTTCTCCTTGCTATGTGGAATTATGGATTACGGATAAAAAAAATTCCCTAAATGTGGTGCTATGCATTTAGAACAACAGATCAAAGACTTTGTAGACACTTTATCTAAGAGTAAATAGACACAAAGAAATATGGAGGAACTTACTTGTGATCCAAGCACTTCCTATTCTCTTTCTGTCACTCATGTTGTAGCTTCCAATCCAACTTTGATCACTAGACTAGTTCTTGCAAATATAAACACTAAAAAACAAAGAGATTTCAATATATAGATGGCTATTTATCTTAATCAGTTAAATCAATGAAACATGAAACATATATTTCAGTTAAGAATCCATGATATGAAAAATAGAAACATAAAGAAATACATATATGAAAAAATGAACAACAATATTTATTAATGGATAGAAGGGGGAGGTTACAACCAACAATTTATTTGATGTCACTAGCTCCAACATTCATCCTAGCCTCATCACAATAAACATCTCACCAACAACATATCACTCTTATCACACTCAATTGAGAATCCAACAACATTTCTTTACCAAATTTCTTACTTCCCTAGCACTAGGATCTGTGCTCAATTTATAGGGCAACTGAAGGTAGTTTCTCAATCAATGAATTTCTAATAATAGGAAAGACATATTCCCAAGCTCAAAGGTGTTACATGGACACATGGATTCAAAGTTTGACACTGGCCATGTGGAGGTTCCAGAACAATGAGAATTTTGCTCCCATTTGACCAACACACTCTTGAATGTTGGGAAGTGCTTTGCAGAGCACCCTTGAATGGAGGTAACTACATATGCAAAGAAATTAGTCCCTTGAGAGACTACGTTGGTGAGCTCATATGTGATATAACATGTACTTCAAACCTTGGAAACCTTGCAATGGAAGTGATGGATGATTTTTTCTTGTTCTTCTCTTAGGGAATGTAGCAACTGAAATGATAGGGGATGATAGACCCTATTTCATTGGTTATGGGGATGATGTATAGTTTAACCAGGTCATTGGGAATGATGCCCAAATTGACCTATAATAGCTGCCTCCTAAAGCATGAAGTCAAAATAATAACAATATTTTTTGAATGAGACGCCTTACTCTGTGATGGGATGGAACTAAAGCGGAGTGGCGACCTGCATCAATATTACAATACATTAATCATGATATATCCTCTTGATCACGAATTGTTGAGGGAAGGCATTCCCATGCTCAGCACATAAACTATCTAATAACATGTACATAGTGCAGAAAGTCGTCTACATTGGAATGTTGCCCAATACAGACATACCTACAAATATAGGCCCATGTTCGGATGATGATATGTATGTAAGGTCACCGTATAGATTATGTGTACAACAATCCTGGAATCGTAGTCCAGATGGCTGAAACTAGACCCGAGGTATTCTTATCTCGTTCACTCGATTGTTCGAGTACAAGTCTAGCCATGCGAATATATGATTGGTAGTCAAACATGGCAAGACATCGTTTGATTACCAGCCAATGATGTGAGTTGTTAACAAACACAAGAGAACCACCATTAATGTTAATGGCCCTCAAGTTACTGCAATACATTTCGTAAGGCGTGAATAGATGATTTAATGTCGAAGGGCAAACAAAATATTTCGGTCAAATGTCCAGAAGCGAGGATATTGTTGATTCTGTAACAAGCTTCATGGTACTGGAACACGATGTTTCAAAGTGAACTTCCTAGATGATGATTTGACGTCGATAGGAAGTCACTTTATTGCGAAACGGGAGTTACTGATTTAAAAGACAAAATATTACTTGATATAGCAATGTTCAGGGATGAATGTCATGAGAATGAAGGTTTATGAGTATTGCAGAAGGATGAGTATTCATTGGATTACTTCTCTTGAACATATCAGCGACACTGATATGATTTGGTAGCATTGACCAAAAACCAAAGTGAAGGTATGAATGAACCATCAAGAAGATTACCCAACCCAAACAGTCACGATGATGGAGTGAAGTGTCATGTTCAAGAGCGACCTGCTACCGTAAAAGTTCTGTTCACTTTCCCAAATTTTCCCTGGTCATCTGTTGACCAGTACCTCTTTATTTTTTAACAAGCTTTAGGAGGATAAGACATGCTTGATCTATAGTTCAACCCTTCGAGCGAATAATGTATCGCTATTTAATAATTTAACGAGTCTAGCGATGAATGAAACTCGATTCTTGCCATGATTGACAAGCCCGTTGCTATTTTATGTTTTAATGAGCCTAACGACAATGAAAACCCAATCCTTTTTCAGATTTAGAGAGTTTGAAAAAGAGGACGAAAGAAAAATCCATTAGTACTTTTTCGTAAAGTTGTCGCTCAGATCCGAAAAAGTGTAAAATAATGTCTGAGAGAACCTCCTAGCCATGATTGACTAAGGCATTCATTTTTCATAAATAATCTATCCTAGTCCGGAAAAGGGTTAAACTTATACTGAGTAGATATCAATTCATTTACTTTTACGAGCTCAAAAAGACAAGTGCTCGGAAATCTTTTCACATTATCGGAGTCTGAAAAGAGTTAAAAGAAGACTCCATGGGTTCCTTTTTCGTTTTTATCGAAGCTAGAAAAAGAGATAAAAGTGTGTTTCAAGTCCTTTTTCATTTTTATCAAAGCTCTAAAGATAAGGATAAAAGTATGCTTTGTGGTAAAATCATTCTTGAAATAGATCTACACGGCTAATCTTCTCATCAGTTGCAAACCTATTCAGAACAACATCAAATGGATTAAAAATACCTATTTCATGATAAGAATTGAATAAAACCATAGTCACATCAATAAATATGAATTTCAAATAATAAAATGACTAATTAAAAGAGTTTTACTATTCATTTTTACCATTTGAAAGTTACCATTTGCATTTTGGAGCTCTGAACCTGTTTTTTTCCTTGAACTTTAGCTGTTGATTGCGATCGATTTTGTGGACAATTTTCATCGCCATTTGATCTAGGTTGGTGCCATAAACCCTCTCTTTCTTTTAGTAGTCATTTAATTTCATTTCACTAAATTTTTTTAGGGATTTGGGCCCCTTAGGTTAAATTATATTTCCAAAGAGGGCAACACACCCTTGAGCATTGAAAACTACGTTGTGGAGCACCTAAAATGAAGCCTGGGTGCATATGCAACACATTGTCTATTGATCAAGATTGCGTTGGGCACAACTCACATTCTTGATTCTTGCACTGTACCCAAATTTTTCCTATTTTTTTGCATGAAAAGGAGTCTAATGAGTCTTATGGTTATGTTTCAGGGATTCATCAGACTATAATGACGATTACTTGGATAGAAAGAGAGCATGAAGAACAAAATATGATTGCCTTAATGATCTGGGTACTGTAAGAGCCCTAAGATATTGTGGGTTATTAAAGTACTTCTGCTAGTCAGGTATGAGGCAACAAATAGAAATTTTGGAGTTCCTATTTCGTGAATGGGATCCAACAATTGAGGCATTTCACATCAGGAACAAAGTGGTTCCTATTACAGTGGAGGACATATATTTTCTGACAGGATTGTTAAGGAGAGGCTTACCCATTTCTCTCTCAGGGTCTTCTCTTGGAGGATAGACTCTGAGATACTATGTTTTATAGGATTTTTATCTAGGGGAAGAGCTAAGCAAGGATGGGAAAATAAACTTCCATGAAATTCATGATTTTCCTTTGAGAACCATTCTATTTACGATCATAAATGTTTCCGACACTGTTACACTCCATGTAGTGAATAGATCTTATATGCAGTATGCGTTAGAGTGCATGGAGCCGACAGTGTTCAACTGGTCTGAAGCTATAATTTCTCAAATAAAATAATAACTGAACTAGGCAAAGGGAGGAAGGAAGAAAAACTTCAGTTATGGTTCGATCCTCATTTCTTTTTCCATAGATTGGATTCCACTAATGCAGCCTCAGTATGTGACGTTGTGTGTGTCTAACCCTAGAGATCCGAGGATGCAAAGATGGGTATAATTGATGGCTGGACATGTAGGCCAATCATCCATCGTGTTCTTGACTGCATTATTCGGCTATTTCAGGCGATAGGTTATCACATCAATGAGTATGCATACGCAGGCGTCGATTTCCGAGGAGATCCAAAGTTAGCTTTACCAGAATGCACTCAGTGGGGTGCAATGCGTAAGAATTTTTTGACCATGTTTTTTATTTTTCTAAGGTTTTAAACAATGTTTTTGTATTTTTATGTTTTAACAAGACTAAAATAAAGTTTTAATGTAATGCAGATGTTGGTCGAGTTCAACCAGTAGAGGAACTGGAGCATGGAGTGGATGAGTCAACAGAGAGTGTTGCCGGGAGGGCAGTCCTTCAGGATTTAGACATGGCTAAGACTCTTACTAAGCTTCTACAACACATAGAGGGGTTTACCTTTGGGATTCTAGATTTTCGGATAAAATATTTACCCATGCAACTGCAGCATCATACTATTGACGTTCCTAACTGCTATATGCGATTACTGTGTATGATAGCTAGATCGATAGCATGTTACCATAAGCATCACTAGTTTAATTTTGACATGTTGCATACATTTTGAGGTTAGATGACCAATGTGTCTTGGTAAAATCTTTTTGTAAAAACCTATAACTATCCATGTATTTGATTTCAGTGTTTTCCTATGTTTATTGCACAATCTTATTCAATTATGTGAATGCATCTTTACATGTGTTGCAAATGTCTGTCTATAACATGATTAGCTAAAGAATCAGTCAATGTGTTCAAGTTTCTGGAAATGTGTTGATATTGAATAAAATCAAAGTGTCTTTCCAAAATTCGAACTCTTAGGAACAAACGATACAGTGTTGGATTTATAACAGTATAAACACTAGTTAGTTGTAATACCACAAGTTGTGAGTCTAACATTATGATGATGTGGTTAATACCAAATGAAATGGAATCAGAGAGAAGTTCGATCAATGAGTTATACTCAACAATATTGTTTGTCGATCTACCGATACAAATCCCTTGAAAACTCACTAACTCGCCGTTCGGAGTGAAAATGGCCCACACTGCAGAGGATAGATTCTGTGTACTATGACTGGCACCATAAACATACCCAACAAATGGTTCCAAAGATTCAGACATCTGTGATGAAATTTAAAGCAAATTACTAACGTCAAGAAAACTCTAAAAAACAAACTAAGACAGTTAATGCAAATCAACAACATTTATATACAATATAATACAAAAAATTACTACACTCATGATTAAGCATAGTAATGTTTCTGATACAACCCATTTCTGGGTTGCGCCAATAGAATCCAATCGTAATCTACCAACTCGTAGGCACCCTTAGCAAGAACTCTTTTGACAATATAGGGGCCGTTCCATAATGGCTCAAATTTCCCAGTACCTATTACATCAGCTTCTTAATCATAAAGAAGGACCAAGTTGCCCTCTGAGAAAATGCGAGGCTGGAAATTTTTGTCGTATCGCACCTTTATACATCTCTTATGCGCTTCGTTGGGCAATTGGGCTTCACGACGCATTTCATCAAGATGGATGATGTTAAAAATAATCGCTTCTTCATCTGAGGTGTCAGGTAACAAGTTGATTGCGAGTTTCAACGACGATATTTCACATTGGATTGGCAAGATAGCTTCCAAACCATACACCAATTGAAAGGGAGTAAATCCAATTGCATTTCTCACCGAGGTTCAGTGCACCCACAAGGCCGAGTATAGGATCAAATGACAGTTTCTTTTACGAAATCCTATAATTCATTGAAGCATATGTTTAAGAATCTTGTTGATAGCCTCAACTTGTCCATTTGATTGTGGATAATAAGGAGTAGAATTATCATGTGACAATCCTAACTTGGTAGTCAATTCAGTCATCATATGGTTGTGAAAATGCTTCCCATGATTTGTGACTATAGCCTGTGGGACCCCAAACCATGCAATGACATGATTAAAGAAAAAAATGCAGGTGCTTGTCTTGTGCTGTTGAATGTATTCATCGCTTTGGCCCACTTGGTAAAGTAGTCTACTACAACAATAATATAACCATGCCCCTCGGACGAACGAGGGTTACAAGTCATGAAGTCAATGCCCCATTTTGAAAATGGTCCTACAGAGACAAAATGATGCATTGGCATTGGTAGTTTGTGGATTTTACGATCAAATATCTGGCACGCGTGACAAATTCTGACCGCGAGGATGCAATCACAAAATATGGTAGGCCAAAGCAACTGGCATGGAGTATGTTCTACGTGGTAGCGTATCCAGAAAAGTGTCCACCACAAGCCCTAGCATGACAATCATTTAAAATATTTTCGGCCTCCTCATGAGTGAGGCACCTTCTTAAAATTGTATCGACACCACTACGATAAAGTGTATCGCCCACGATCAGATAATCTTTGGCTTGGTATCGAATACATCGTTGGTTGGAGTGATAGGTATCAGGCCGAAAAGTTTGGGTGTAGAGATAAATGATAAAATCCCCATACCAAAAATCATATTATCCGATCAGAAATAGAGACTCGTCAGGAATAGATGGTTCCGACGTAGTAGAAGTACAGTCAGAGGGAAGGTCACAGAGAATCTTAGCCAAAACTAAAGAATTCTTTGACTTGGATTTGATGAATTCCAAATCAAATTCCTGAAAAATGACAATCCATTTTGAATAATTCCCCCCGAGCAATTGACATGATAAAATATAATTCATGGGGTTGCAATCTGAAATGACAATGGTCTTCCAGAAGAGGATATAGTGGCGAAATATTTGGACAACTTGAACAGCTACCAATGCAAGCTTTCATACGTATCTATATCATTGAGATTATGAATCAAATAATAGATCGAATGTTGTATCCCATTTTCTACTTGGACCAATACCATAGCAATGGTTGTATTAGCCGTGACGATATATAAGAAATAATCACTTTGATAATTGGGGGGATATATTAATGACGCCCAGATAAGAGTATCCTTGACAACATCAAAAAAAGCTTGTGCAACTTGGTCCCAATGGAAGGGAACCCCCTTTTTCAACAGCTGAGTAAATCCTTTAGCCATTTCGGTGTAGTTGGGTATGAAATTCCTTAGGAAGTTAACCTTCCCTTGAATTTTCTGTATCTGAAGTAAATTTGATGTCGCAGGAAAACCAAGAATAGCCCAGACCTTCAATGGGTCGATTCGAATTCCTTCTTTTGAGACAACGAATCCTAGAAAATGACTAGAACCAACACAAAATAGACATTTGTGTGGATTGAGGCGTATTTTATAGTGTCGACAGCATAAAAAGATAGCTCTCAAATGCATTGGGTGATTAGTCCAATTTCATGAATGCGCATGTAAATCATCTAGATAGGGTTGAACAATGTGCTTGATGTCATTGAAAGCATAATCCATTGCTCTCTGAAAAATTTTCCCCAACATTCTTTAAACCAAACGGTAGTTTTCTATAAGCGAATGTGCCCGAGGGACAGATGAATGTTGTCTTATATTGGTCCTCTGGGCGGATATTGATTTGATTGTAGCCAGAAAATCCATCCATGAACAAAATTTTTTGCATCAAGCACAATCGTCAATAATCTGGTCGATAAAGGGAGTAGGATAGTTGTCTTTTGGACAAGAAAGATTGACATCCCAATAATCGACGCAAACTTTGATGGTTCCTTGTTTTTCATAGCAGGAACGATGTTGGAAACCCACTCAGTTAGTGGAATAGGGTAAATGAAACTAGCACGCAAAAGTTTTTCAACTTTTGTTTTAATGGCAGCGATCTTCTTCAGATGAACAAGACGAAGGCGTTGACGTACCAGTTTGACATTAGGGTACATATTAATAGTGTGTTCAATGATACTAGTATCAATACCTAGCATTTACTCATAAGACTAGGCAAAGATATCTCAGAATTCATGAAAGAGAGAGAGATATGTTTTGAGTTCTGATGGAGAACAAGACACACCGACATGAATATTTTCTACAATGCCAGGTTTGGTCGAAATATTGATAGAAATGGTTTCTTCAATATTTGAAAATTTTCGCTCGGAATAGATTGCATTAATAGGAAAATAATTTGAAAAGAAATTTTTGATCGATGGGTGATATAGTTCACTAAGATTATTTTATTCATAATTAGGAAGATGGGAACGATGATGATAATATTCCCATGTTCTCATTCCAACATCATGGTTTCCAAAATAACCTCATCTATCAAGAAAGTTGAGGAAAAAGGATCAGATGGAGTTCCAAAATATAATGAATGATCAACCCAAACAACTGGTAACGATGATTTCGGATTCGCCGCCCAAGCCAGATAGATTGATTGCTATGCCAACTCAACAGGGCTAGGCAGTAGAAACTTATCCAACATAACAATATCAGAATCACCCGTACTCTTCCTTAAGCTAGATGGAGTGGAAGAGATCATGTGGCAGGTCTCTATACTTGCAATTTATGTTGATTTTGTAGGTGGTGGTAATGCAAAGGTTCGCATGAGATTGGAATCCTTTAACAGTCCTACACGAATGTTTTGAAGTGTGAGTTGGGGTGTGTGAACTAAAAGAACACTTATAGTTACCTGGGAACTGGAGGCAAAGAAGGATCGCTGATTGATGATTGTGATAACTCCTTTATGTGGAAAGGTGATCATTCTAAAATATATACAAAAAATTGCAGTCATAGCATATACCCATGGCCTGCCAAGTAGAATATTGTAGTCAAGGGGTCCATCAACAACCTCAATTTCGACATTCACTGTTTCCCCCCCCAGTTCGACATGCAGGTTATTAATAATATCGTAAGGCTTATATGTACGTTCGTTGAAAACCTTCAATGTCATTGATGATTGAGACAAGCGTGGCGAGCCAAGTGACTTCCAACAGTTTAGAGACATAATGCATGCAGATACTCCCTCATCAATAATAGTACGATGAACAAGGTGATTGAGAACATTTACTTGGATGGAGAAATCCAATTCTACTGGTAATTGTGACACATAGCCCGTATGGTTAAAGATTATGAGATTAGAATCAGATGGATCGATTCCACCAATTGCCAACAACAAAGCCTGTTTTTGGGAGGGACAATTTTGTAGCACCTAAAGCACTAACATAGTTGAAGGGGATTGAGCCAAATCTTCAACTATATTATAATTGTGAGCAGCTATGGCTCGAGGATTAAATTTCGATTTATGAATGACTCCCTTCGGTGGCTTGAGTGTCAATTTAGGAATAGCAGTAGGTGGTACCAATTCGGTGGATGGATTCGTGGTCGAGGTAGTAGGTTGATTAGTAGCTTGAATACCATAATATTTATTATGTGTTGATACCAAAACATTAGTTGATGGCTTCATGATAGATAACATAAGTACTTGGGAACTAGAAGCTGGATCTGTAGCAACCAAATTTGTGTTAGGATTCGGAAATGGATCTGTCAATAAAGCTTACGCATGTGAGGTATTAACCATTTTTAAGACTTCAGCGTGGTGAGGAAAATCCCGAAAAAAGTGTTCTTCATCAAATATTATGCATGGATAATGAGGTTTTTTATTTCCAGACGATTGATCAGATGATCTTTCCTGCGGGGTAGAATTTTTTTTTCTTTGATTTCCCTTTTTTCTTACTTCCGAGTTTCTTGTCACTTTTTCCTTTGTCAAATGACATGGCATTGATTTCAGAAGAAGGCGCAGGATCAGATGCACTAGTATGATGTGTGCTTGCAGTATCGATCATGCCGTCTCTGGCATGAGAGTCCTTTGATGGAGGAGGAACAGTAAAATTAGATCTCGGCATGTTAGGAATTTTCTCGTAGAGCATTCCAGACTGAGTATAAATCAAGTCTAAATATTGGGCACGAGCAATGACCTGCTCTTCAGTGATGATGTCACCCTTAGCCACATCCTCAGTTATATATGGTAACAAGGACTTAATGAGCCACTCAGCAAGGAGTTGATCAAGAACAAATGTCTTAACCATTCTACGATGACGACGCTACTCATGAATATGATAAAAAATGTGAGTAGTATTAGTCTGTTTAAAATTAGTTAAGAGTTCCATTCCAATTTCATATCATATGGGTAACTGGAAGTGAGTAAAAAAGGCAGTAGCTATGGCAGTGAAATTATCAAAAGAATCTCTAGGTAACTTAATGTACCATTTTGTGGTCGGACCAGCAAGCGTACGCTGGAAAAGACATAGTCGAACAAAGTCATCATTCAAGGAGTTTGATAAGCACCACAAATGATAAGTCATAACATGAGTTGACGATTCTTCCCCAGGGTTTCCATTGAACTTAGGAATATCTAAGGGTTATTTATGAGGTATCACCGACCACCAAGGAGCATATTGATTGGGTCGTTGGTGAGCTGGTTTAAATCTAGTAACTCTAAAGTTGCGACAAAAGGCAACTGTCGATTGAGGTCAGGTTGAGCATAGCCAGGGTATGATGGAATTTCTTGGGAAACAGGTCTTTAAGCACTAGCATAAGGAATATGTTGCTGGTAACCCAGATAGGGGTTGTTTTGATAGGTAAACGCTTGAGGATTCTATTGACCAAAACTTGGGTACGATACTTGTTGAAATGAAGGTTGTGGAATTTGTGCCTGTGGCTGCAAAGGGTTCTATCCACCAATGTTATAACCCAAATTAAGTAAACTTGGATTCAGTTGAGGATAGGTATAACCTGGTTATGGCTGTGACATCCCATAATATGGTAATCCAGCTTGTGAATAAATGATTCCGGATACAGGTGGTTGTTGTAAACCAACCGAAGGAGTTGGAGTCTGAGGACCCAATACTTGATAGTATTGAGCTGAAGGACCCGCCTGAGATGGTTGAGGTACAAAAATTTGAGTCTGTAACAGGGGAAAAGATGTATTAACAAGTGGAGTTGATTTGGGTGCAATAGGTTGAATTGGTTTATACGAGTGTACAACCATTTGTGGTTGGATAGGAAGAGTGGGCTGCCATTGACAAACATTTATTTCGACATTAGGATGACCAAATAAAGTTGGAGTATTGTCAAATTGGCTAACCATAGGTTTCCCCCAAGCATGAGGAGTGTAATAAGATGGAAAATGTTGTTCTCCAAATGCAGGGAGTTCAATTGAGATTGTACTGGATGGAATATACCCAGATGGACTAGCTTGATATTGCCCTGATGATGGATATAAAGGATCAAGCCGTTCAGTACTCACTATAGGTTTACTAGTTAGAATACCAGACGATGGCATTGGTAAAGTCCATGGATTTGAATATGCACCAGATAAAATTCCAGATAAATATTTATAACCTGATGGGACCATAGGGCCACCATGTAAATATGACTCTGGTGAAGTTGTGAACATCGACGGGGTAGCGAGAGCAGGTGTTGTCGCAATCAGAATAGATGGTCCAACCGAAGATGTTGGTTTAGGCATGATTACTTTACCAAATGTATACCCTTTTGAATCGACGAGAACTTGAATAGGCACAGGATCAAAAAAAGCAGAGGCAGTTGATTGAGGAAAAGACTCGTACAGGTAAAGATCCTCCCCAAAATGGGTTGGAGTTAAAGGTGTTTTGTCTTGTGGTATTTCTTAAATCGAAATTAAAATAGGTGGAAGGATTTCGCCGTCAAGCCCAAAGTATATTTCAGGAGGTTGACCGCGCGATATGAGAGACTCAATGGCTACAATAGATTGTGGGGTGACCAATACATGAACAACTTCCGGTCGTTCGACTTCGGGATGCCGATGTTCTGGAAAAAAAGAGACAGGATCTGGATGAACTTCATGTTGAACAATGCCGGGCACGGGAGGTATGGTCTCACTGATTGGATGGATCATGACCATGAGTAATTGTGAGGACTCCTTCTCAACAATAGTAGACAGGCCATGATTTGAAGAAACAACTTGTGTTGACTCTGTTATATGGGAAGATGATACTTCACCGGAGGTACTAATGGTACTGGTTTTGGTAGAGCGATGTTGCCTTTGCCAACTAGAATTGACTTTCGGTGGTAAAGGTGGTTTCAATGAAAGTCTACGTGAACGATGGGGAAAAGGATTTTCTTCTTCTAGGATGATTGATTGATTTTGTGACAAAAAAAAAGTAAAAAAAATAAAAGGGTAATGCTAGGAAAAAGGTTTACCAAGAAACTGTGAACTGCATAATACCTCCTAGCAAACCAAGAAGTACGGGCTGGAAATATACTCGAATGTTGTGTTTGGTGTATCAAAATTTACAAGGCGGCCGACTCGGTTCACTATGGATGTATAGCAACCTAAATTTATCCTCCCAAATATACCTGAAGGTACGTGGAGGCCCAAGTCCATATTAGCGCTGTCTAATGTGAAACTGCACAGTGAGAGCACCCCTTTATACTTTTCGTACTATAACACCGCTCAATATATGTGAAGGTATGTGGATGAGATACGATATAATTACATATGTGGCGCAGACAATTAACGACATCTGCTATGTTTTACGACTCTGGAACATGTCTCTTGCCTAGACCTTCTAAATGTTATTATTGTGGTTCCAATGATTTTTTAGGTAAATTGATGTAAATTTTAAGTTGATCTTGTTTATCAATTTTCCTTTCAAGGTTCACCACGATGATGTGATGGAAATTCCTAAAATGCAAACTAAAATGATAAGAAAACTTTTCAATTTTAACTTTTTCAATGAAAATCCTAGCTACTAAAGGGAAAGAGAAATTAATTTTGAGAGCAAAAAACAAAGAGGACAAACTAATATGCAACTTTCCTAATTTTTTCCTATGCGAAACACACAATCCACTATATGAAAATGCAGGTTTTTATTTTCAGTCCCCTTAATGTGAATGCTAAAAGGAAACTATGTGCATCAAAACAACAAAAACAAATGCTTTCTTCTTTGAGAAACAATGAATTTAACAACAATTTCTCTTTTAGGAAAAATGAAGAATGGAACTACAATTTTTCCTATAGGAAACGAAGAATTTAACGACAATTTCATTTACGAAAACAAATGGATCTAATGTAGAAATAAAAATACTTTGAATTTGATTTGTCAATGATTAAGAAAACACTTAAAGAGACATTGAACAAACTTACTTTTCAAAGGAGGAAGAATCAGGTAAATTCACTGGTCTCTATAAGGTATCAATCAATTGAAAAGACAGGAAAAAAAGGCTGAAAGTGATGGCAATGAAAAATTCAAAGGGAATTTGGTTGGCTTAGGGGGCAACGCAGTCTCTAAGGGGAGACAGTGCATTGCAAAGCACCCCTAAGTGGGAGACAGTGCTATTCAAAGCACTGTCTTGACCAACAGTGTGTTGGGCGCAGTAGAGAACAAAATTCGAGCTACTAAACACACTTCTAATGCAATTCTTTGATTTAAAAGTCTAATAATTGAGAGTAGATGCTACTGGGTGGATAAGTAGAGGCAAAAACACCAGGAATGAAGGGAAAACTCCCCAGTGGAGTGGCCTATTTGTTACATGGAATTATGGATTACGAATCAAACACATTCCCTAAATGTGGTGCTATGCATTTAGATCAACAGATAAAAGACTTTGCAGACACTTTCTCTAAGAGTAAATAGACACAGAAAGATGTAGGAACTTACTTGTGATCCAAGTGCTTCCTATTCTCCTTCTGTCTCTCTTGTTGTAGCTTCCAATCCAACTTTGATCGCTAGACTAGTTGCCACAAGTATAAACACTAAACAACAAAGAGATTGAAATATACAGATGGTTATTTATCTTAATTAGTTAAATCAATGAGACATGAAACATATATATCAGTTAAGAATCCATCAAAAGAAAAATAGAAACATAAACATATACATATATGGGAAAATGAAAAACAATATTTATTAATGGATAGAAGGGGGAGGTTACAACCAACGATTGATTTGATGTCACCAACTCCAAATTCATCCCAGCCTCATCACAATAAACATATCACTAGCAACATATCACTCTTATCACACTCAATTGAGAATCCAACAACATTTCTTTACCAAATTTCTTCCTTCCCTAGCACTAGGATCTGTGCTCAATTTATAGGGCAACTAAAGGTAGTTTCTCAATCAATGATTTTCTAATAATAGGCAAGAAATGTTACCAAGCTCAGAGGCATTAGATGGACACATGGATTCAAAGTTTGACACATATGGAATCTTCTAGGAGGTATTGGCCATGTGGAGATTTCAGAATAATGAGAATTTTTCTCACATTTGACCAACGCACTCTTGAATGTTGGGAAGTGCTTTGCAGAGCACCCTTGAATGGAGGTAACTGCTTCTGCAAAGCAATTAGTCCCTTGAGAGACTACTTTGGTGAGCTCATAGGTGATATAACATGTACTTAAAATTTTGGAAACCTTGCAATGGAAGTCATGGATGATTTATTCTCGTTCTTGTCTTAGGGCATGTAGCAACTGAAATGATAGGGGATGATAGACCCTATTTCATTGGTTCTGGGGATGATGTCTAGTTTAACCAGGTCGTTGGGAATGATGCCTAAATTGGCCTATAACACTCCTCTAGGAAATTGGTCACCACCGAATCTGTAGCATTTCTTGTGGGCACTGCCTCTACCCACTTGGTGAAGTAATCTGTAGCAGTGAGGATCCATCGATGCTGATTGCTAGAGGCAGGGTGAATCTCTCCTATGAATTCAATCCGCCATTATTTAAAAGGTTCTTCAACATGTACTGGAATTAATGGGAGAGATGCATACCTTTGTTTTTTGGCAAACGCCTGACACTTCTCGTAGGCTCGGACTCGGGCATATACATCGCCAAAAATCTTAGGCCAAAAGAACCCTGCCTTTAGGATCTTGTGTGTAGTGGATCGCCAACTGTAATGCATGTCACATATCCCTTCATGGAACTCGGTCATCACGTGGCCAAATTCTTGCTCTGTCAAACACAATAATAAGATTCTCGCCGGGTCTATCCAATATAGTTGCCCATTTGCCACAATGTACTTTTGAGACCTCAGTCTCAAAGTGCGATACTTGGTTTTATCATAGTGAGGGGGAAACCTCAGCGTCAAAAAATAATTCACTATATATTTATACCATGAGGATAGGAGTTACTTTACATGTGCTTTCTGAGAGGAATATTCTATGCCTTGGTGTGCACCTGTGTCCTCCTATGCCTCTCCTCCTATCATAGATAGATTTATTCCAAGAGCTTGACTGTTGGATTCAGAAAGGATTTTTTCCAGCCCCTGGCCTTTGATGAGTTTAGTAGGCTTTATCTCCAGTTCATACTCTTGGATCTTAGCTATCTATTAGCTCCTCTTCCCTTCGTTTTCACCCTGTACCAGAATATCCTTCACTGCTACAGTGGGTACATAAGTTGTTATGGCTGATTGTAACACATACACTAGGAATTCCTTCAATGATTTGACCAAAGCGTAAGCTTTCTTCTCCAAGATATCATATTTTAGTTCAACATCTCGCAGGACTTGACTGAAGAACACAATGGGTTGTTCATGCCCATCACCATTTTTATGTAAAAGTACTAAAACTATTGTTTGAGGAGAGGCAAAGGAGCAACTTCTCATAATCTGGAGCTGCCAGCACTAGAGCTTCTGCAGAGGCCTGTTTGACCCTATTGAAAGAGTCCCTGGACTCAGGGTTCCATCTAACTTCACTATTCTTCTTCAACATCCCAGTGATGTTTCAGACAATATCGACATAGTTGGGAATGAACCTTATGAGGAAATTTATTCTTCCCAATAACACATGTACTTCCTTTTTTCTTCTTGGCAGGGGAATTTCATTTATCACCTCTACCCGCTTTGGGTCGATCTTCACTTCTTCCTTAGTTACTATGTGCCCCAGTAAATTTCCTTCTTCCAAGGCAAACATGGATTTTTGAGGATTTAGAGACAAGCCATTCCTGCAACATTTATCAAAGGTTCATTGAAGGTGCTCTATATGTTCAGTGTCACCCTTTGAAAATACGGTGATGTCGTCCAAGTAGATCACCACAAATTTGTCTTTCTCTCCTATGAAAGTAATGTCCATCGCCCACTGGAATGTGGCACCGGTGTTTATCAGGCCAAAGGGAATTCGGGCGTACATCAAGGTCCCCTAAGGCGTAGTGAACGTCGTCTTCTTTTGGTCTTCCAGGAGAACTAGCACCTAATTATATCCCGAGAAGCCATCCATCAGGGACATGCGGGAGGATCCCACCACCTTTTGCAAGATGTGGTCCATCTTCAGGAGAGGATAGTTACCTTTGAGTGAGGCTTTGTTCAGATTGCTGAAACCCATGCAAAGCCTAATTTCACTGTTCTTCTTTCTAGTTGGCACCAGGTTTTCCAACCATTCGAAGTATCTTAGAGGGACGATGATCTTGGCCTGCAAAAACTTATTTATTTCATTTTCAATGGCTGGGAGAAGAAGGGGATTGATCTATCTCGGCTTTTTCTTATGAGTCTTGGTGTCCTCTTTTATGGGTATCTTGTGTTGTATAGCATCAACATCAAAAGTCTTCAGATCCTGGAATGACCAGGCGAAGTCATCACTATATGACTGAAACAGCCTGAGGTACTGATCTTAGTATTCTTCAGGGACCCCTTTCGACAACTTTATCACCTTTAAATATTCTTCTATCCCAATGTTCACATCCCTGACAGGCTCATTGAGGGTAAGTTTTTTGGGATTCACTGGGATATCATTATTATCAAACAGTGTCTCCAATGGCACAAGACCCCTGGGGATGGCATTTCCTTTTAATTGTAGAACACGATGCCCCGCCAGTGTCTCTTCCCATCTGGTTTTTGGATCCTCACTGTCATCCTCCGGGAATGAATCGACCACCATATTTGAGAACTCGCCCACCATTTCCATAAAATGTTGGACCTGCTATTCATATTTGAAGACTTGCCAATGCTTAACGTTGTTCGGAATGGAGGGGCGGTATCGCACTTCAACCTCATATCTGAGCAAAGGATTCTGCGGGGGGCGGAAATCACTAGCAGCCACATCTAGTGAGTCTGTCATTTTTTTATTTTCCATTGGCATGAACTGAATGTTAAAAGTAGAAAATGAGTTCTCAACTAAATTCCATACCTCATTCTTGTAAGCTCCGAGCTGCGGGTGTTTAGTTTGGCATTGGCTCCTGACTTACCTCACTACAAGCTCTGAATCTCCAAACACCTTGAGGTTCTGTATGCCCATGCTCCACGCTGCCTGCAATCCTAACAACAGGGCTTAATATCTAGCCATGTTATTTGTGGCTTCGAATTGTGGCTTAAAAGGATAGGGGAACCAAGCATCTTTCTGGTGATATCAAGAGTGCCCCAGCCCCGTTTCCTTCCTGTGAGTAAGCTCCATCAAACTGCAAGGTCCATATTTCATTTTCCTCTCTAGTCATAGGATCCTCCTATATGAGAGGATAGATCTTAGTTTCTTGTAGGAAATGTTTGTCCTCCTCGAGCATAAGATAAGAGAATTCACCCTCCTTAGTATATACTGGAGAATTTGTGGCACCATTAGCTTTGGTGGCCATCTTCATGAATCTAGAATCACGGTATAATCGTCTTTCCTCCCCACCGAATACTGGAATAGTGGCATAGGCGAGGTAAAGTTTTATGGATCCTCCAATCTTAGTACCCCAAGATCTGGACAACAACATTCCAAACTGAGTTGGGATATCGGCCACAACAATGTCCATAATTACCATGATTTTGGCCAGAATCTGGGCTAAATTTACTACCAGATCTTTTATCATGCCCAAGCATTTCACCCTCTTGGAATCAAAAGAATACAGATATTTATAAGGCCTGGTGAGCTACAACCCCAACTTCTCCATGACAGACAATGGCAAAAGATTATGTGAACCCCCAGAATATCGCATGCAGTTGTGCAATAACAGTTCATGTATAACTAGAGTCACATAAAATGGAGGAGTGGATGAATCCAGCTATTCTACATGAGGTCCAAAAACTACCATGGGTCTTTCTTCTTGGATATTGAGGCTATCAGGGAGAGGGCCTATGCCCTGGGGAAACATGAACTGAGAGACTTGGGCCTTGTATGAGGGTTGTTTTAGAAGCTCGATCAGGGGGACTGGGGCTCTTGATATTTTCTAATTCTTTCTGGAGGCTAAAGGCTATGGAAGATTTTTCTGCAATGACTTCTTTGGACTTATATTTAGGGTGGTCAGGCAGGTTCAAGGCTACAAAAGATGACTTCTTGTTTGCGGGAGGGTCATAGCCTTGCTTTGTGGAAGTGGGCGCAAAGGCTTTATGATGGGAAAACTCTTCTAAAGGCTTCTTCCCTTTACTACCATAACTAGAAGGGGTTTGATCTCTTGATGTCGACTCTTCATCTTATTCCTGCACTCGGGTTCTCTTCCTCGAGGACTTGAGATCATACTTTTTTTGGAGTTAAGCTTGCATGAAATCCATGAACTGCCTGCAGTAATCGTCTATATCTCGATCCTCTAGGGGGCCTTCCTTCTCTTCTGGCTCTTCTTTTAGGTTGAGTTCACCTTCTTCATCCTCTGAGTAAGCAAGGAATTGATCTTCTTGACTGTTTGTGACTTCCTCGGCTTTTCCCTCCATTTCCTCTTCCAGGTATAGGGGAGGTTGGATGCGATCTTGCTGCTCTTTTCTTTCTCGCTACAACAACTGCAAACGGGGCTTCCGGTACTGGGGGTTAGACCTAGGGTTTGGAATCATTTGGTTAGGACAAGGAGGGGAATTATTGGCCTCCAATTCAAGCTTCACCAGCTTATTTGAGAGGTTATTGATAAGATTATTCATCTCTTTCTTTCTATACTATTGTGATTCCCTCTCTTGATTAGAGGTAGAAGCCTCCTCCCTACCCCTTCTCCTAGCCTCATGCTCTGTCCTCCCTTTGAATTTACCTGTAGAAGAAAATTTTTCTTCTACCTCCAGTGCATTAGTTTGGATCTGATCTAGAGATGCAGACTTTATTTCCCTTAGGGTGAACCCAAATTCTGGTTCAAAAGCTCCTACAAAAGCCACCTTAACAGCTGCTTATGGAGGATTTATTTTAGCAGGAAGATTATTATAAAGTTTATTGAACCTATTTGTAAATTTTGTTACATCCTCATTGTGTATATTCTTGAGAGTATTTAAGTCTGTAAGAACATATCCATGGTCCCGCTTTTATCCCCATTTTAGTGTGAAAAAGTTCTCCATTTCTTCCCAAGTGGTGACTCTGTGATTAACAAGAGATTTGAACCAATTTCAAGCCTCTCCATCCAAGGATTGGACGAAAAGCCTCAACACCACATCTAGATGCTCTACATTTACATTCTCAGCAAAGGTGCACAATTTTTCAATATGTCTCTGTACTATCATCCCTGGTGAACGAGGCAGGAGTTTTAGATAATCTTGAGGCATGCCATCCAATACTTGAGGTAGAGCTAGTGGGGCATCTTTGTTGAGGAGGAAGCAAGGTGCAGCCATGAGGGGCGGTGAAGGTATATTTTGAGGATTAATTGGTTGTGGTATAATAGGTGTGTGTTGAATAGAGGTTGCTATATTGGTCTGTAAAAAGCTATGGAGTACTACAACTTCTTTAATCTCTTCAACCTCAAGAGTAGGGTGTAAGGGAGGAAAAGAAATATCAGCAGATTCAGCTTCATTTCTTATGATTAAACTAGCTAAAGAAAAGGATTTTGGAGAATACTCAAGTACGCGGGCTGTGGTTCCAGGACCATAGATGTCAGATTTCTGAGATGAGGAAGGTGAAGCTTCTAGAGTAAATGAGTGAAGTTCAACCTAACTGGGCCGCTTCTCCTTCTAGACTCTCCTAAATATAATATTTTCAGGATCATACACAAAAGGGGTTTTCTGCTGGAAAGTATCTGATTGAGTATGAGGCCTTTTGTAAGCCAAGATTATGACTAACTTGAAATTTAATAATAGTGGAGTCGCCAAGGTGAGGGCTATGCAACTATCAACCCTTCGTGTCACCTAATTGAAGAGTGAAGATAATATTGTATCCCATCGAAAAGGTTTTCTAATTCGTTTCCCCGACAATAGTGCCAAAAAGATGTTGTAGATTTTAGAGACAACCTTGAGTTGCAAAAGATCAATGCCTAGGACATCTTAAAATCAAAGGTTAAATGTACACAATTGTATAAATGCCTCTGACATAATGAGTCAAGAGAATAATGGTTTTACTATTTCTAGGATGGAGGAGACCATGTGATCTAAAAATGGAACTATTTGTAAATGTTGTGCAAAGTATCCATGTCCATTTAATTAAGTGTGCAAAGTATTCTCCATGTCTTGCAAGTTAAACAAAGTGTTTTTGGTAATGTTATGAGTTTTATGTGTGAGGAAATGTTAATTAAATTTACTTTTTAACACATTATATCAGAAATACGCAACAAGAGAAATTCACCACAGCATAACATAGCAAACTGATGACGCAGTTCACCCCTCCTAGGCTACATCTGTCGGGTCCAAGGCTCCCAATGGGCATGTCCTTGTTCTATTAAGTTGCTCAAAATGGTTATACAATGAGAAATATGCCTAAATAGGCAAAACCAGCTGTGAAATTGACTTTAGAAGACATAAATAAGCTAAAAATGGCTTTTGTTTCACCTCAAACAATGAAGTATAACCCAATACAACTCCATCTTCCTGATGACCTTGGTGGCCCTTTCCTCTTTCCTGAAGAAAAAATGGCTAAAGAACACCTCTTTTCACTCTGAAATCTATCCCAAACACTCCAAAAGGTCAAAGAAAGCCAAAATTTACTAAACTTTTGTCTTGTTTGATCAAAAATTGAGAAAGTTATGATCAATTTTTTTTTTTCCCAGTGGCACTAGAAAATCTCCTCCAAAACCAGAGGAACTCCAGTTAAATTTGAAAAAAATGGTGGAATGGCTTAAAAGTTGGAACTGCCCGCTAATTTTGGGGGCAGCAAAGGCGGAGTACAGTTAGTGTTGGCGGTTAGTGTTTTATCCACGCGCACGGTCATTGCCTATAGGTCCTATGTGACTGTAATATTCCCATTTTAGCACATGGCTAAATGGAATATTAAAATTTTTCTTTTATCACTTTGCAGCTAAATTAATGGGTAAAGGAACCCATTCTTATTTAAGAAATGAATAAAATCCCTCATAATGTGAAAGGGATCATCATAGCAGCTTCATTTTTCACCCTCAAGTGTGAAAAGGGGCAAATGCATGAAGACAAGGTCATGTTTGACCAAGTCAACAACGCTGCCATAGGAGGAGTGGATCACTTTATGAGACAGCGTAGTGTGAATGAGGAAGAGGATATTTGGTAGAGGAAACCCTAATGGATGGGGCCCATGGAGAGAGAGCTTTCACTTGTTTAAAAGGAGGGCAAGGCAGCCATTGTTATTCATGCTTTGGATTATTGATTTCATTGTCTATGCAGACATTGTGCATTCTTTTGTTGTTTAGCAAGACTTGCCGGGGAAATCCTATTTATGATTTATTCAACTTCTTGAGAGGCCTCCTTAGGGATTTTTCTTCATTATCCACATCTCTTGGCACCAGGCCAAAGATACTCCTTTCAGTTACTGCGTTATTTCTGCTCAAGAATAACACAGTGTTGCTGGGTGTTGCAGTGGAGGACACCATACACCATTTCCTTGGCTCATCTGTCAGAGGAGGGAGCTTCTATTCCTTTGGGAGGTTAGTGAGGGAGATTCATGAGAATATGGCAGATCATTGGCATCAGGCCAAGCACTTCCCTTCACCAACAGCGCAGTCCCTTCTCTAGACTGCGTTATTTCTGAGTGCAATTGCAGTGGGGACTGACTCCACTATTTTGGAGGGCGAGATCTTCAGGGATTGGACCAACCTTTCACCTGAGAGATCCTTTGGATGAGATTCATCCATCATTTTCAGCATCATCAACTATCTCTATCCATTTCTATTTTCTAAGTTGCAACTGCTGCCCAACAACTCCGACATTTTTGCAGATTTTCCATTTTGTGTATATTTCAGCCAATCCTTTTGAGGATTGTGTATTGTTGTTTCTAGGGGTTGATATCTTGCTCCCAATTCTTTATTTGAGCTCTACATTGATGTATCTATGTATTGACATTATTTTGCAGCAGTTCCTCTTCATGGATTGCATAGTCATAGCCAGGGTTTCTTTTGTGTAACATTATTTCTCCATTTGTCATGTATATGTTTCATTGAGGCTGCATTACCTAGCTTGAGAGATAATTTCCTCGAGATATTGTATACATTATTGCTGCTATAATCTAATGTAATGGTTATGTGGATCTTCCGGCATTCTTGTATAAATGCATTAACTGTTATTTTCTAGCTCATGTTTATGTATTGCTGATCTCCACATTGGTAATATCTTGAGATATTCCCAATAGTGTAGCTGTTCCTAATTTGGAATATTACAGTGGTATCAAAGCATGATCTCTGTCTCAGCCTGTGAGTCTCAACCAAAGAAGATCAAGATGATGAATAAGATGAGTTTACTCTCATCAATTTTCAAATCCAGAGGAGACCTCTCCAAGGAGGTCAAGAAGATTGAAGAAGGAGAAGAGGAAGGACCATGCACTTCCTACTCTCATAGATAAGAAGACCAGAAGCATGAAGAACACTTGGAATTTGAAATTCTAAGTGAGTATCTTGCTGAATACCAAGAAAAACCTAGAGCCTTCCAAGAGACTCTAGCTTTTCCACACTTTGTTCAGTAGAAAGAAGAAATAATACCCCACAGGTATGGGATGATGAAAGGCAATAGATTTATATTTTCCACATTTGATGGATCAATCACATGTGCAACAGAAGATTGGGTGAAGAAACTAGAGTCTTTCTTCCTACTACATCATGTATTAGACAGAGAGGCTGTAGAAATTACCATGTTGCACCTTGAAGGTGAAGCAAAGAATTGGTGGATCAGCCATCTAAGCCATACAAGGGTTTCTACTCTTGTTGAGTTTTCTCAGAGATTGATCAGGAGGTTTGGCAAAAGGAGGGAGGATCCTACACCACCAGTTGATGAGGCATGTACCAACGCTATCAAGACCATGGAGGAGCAGCCTTCATCTTCAAGAGATTGGGAGGCCAACATTTATGAGGAGGAAACTCTTGCAGCCTTGCAAAGAACTTCCACATTTCACCAAGGTATGATTGAAAATCCATCTCTTTCCATTTCAACAAACACTTTGGATGAGTCTATATCATTACATGCAGTTGACCTAGAGTAGCAGAATAGCACTACGTTGTACAAAAGCAGTGATGAAGAAAAGAGGAACCATTCCTCATGTGAGCACTCAAAGAGCAGCTTCATTCAGGAAGCCATGGAGGAAACAACGAGGAGGAGTACACATTTGGAGATAAGAAACTCTTTCTCCTCTCTAGATGACACTCTCTCAATAAGCATGCCACAGTTCAAAGAGAGACTTCTACTGGCAGCAGATCCAAGGCCTTTTGGGTTTTGGGGGACCATGCATGAGGAGGAGATCTTCGGGAGAGATTTCAGTAGAGGTGCACTCCCACACATCATCGAGTGCAAGATTCTTCAACAGTTTGAGGAGGTTATTCCCTTCTCATAGGAGCGGATAGAAGATGGAGGACATCTTTGGATGGATAAAATCTCTCATGACTGTGTTGGACATTCCTTGAGCCATTCACATCATGATGGGAGGTTTTTGCCTACCCCCTATTTGGATTCTTATAGGGTAAAATTGATCCTCAGGATGGTTGCATTTCAAGGTCCCATGAAATGTAGGAATCTGATTTGGGATGATGGTAGCCCTCATGGGAGGAGTACCAAGATGAAGGGTGGAATTAGGCATCCACAATTGGTTGAGTGGATGTGGATGGTGTGAAAGGAGTGGGTAAGCTACTTGCAGATTTATGATACTGGGCAACATGAGGCTTGGCTATGCTGGTTACTCTTGAAGGAGTTTGGCCATCACTTGGCATACACTCTTTCCAAGGGTATGAGGGTGGAGAAGATGTGGCAGGATGCTGGCATCATGGAGCAACAAAGAGTATGGGTGCATAGTGATGATGCAAAATTCATGTCATTCACTATGTCTTCATCACATATCTTGCATGATGAGAGCATGAGGAAGCAGCAAAAACATTTTTTGTTGGGGTCATTCTTTGGAGAGCAAGGGCAGATTTGCTCTCATTTCTTGTATGATGTTGTAGGAGTAGGAGATGGCACTATCATGGTGAAAAGGGGATACTCCTTGACCTTTGATGATCAGGAATTACTTCCACCTTGGGAGAGATTCCATATGTGCAGAAACATTATTGGAGGGTTGCCCATCTATGTTGAGGAAGCTGAGGGCAACAACACTGTGCCATCTAGAGATTATCTAGTGCCTCATGCAGAGGAAGGAGGAGCTCTTGCTCTAGGTAGAGGGATTCTTGCATATTTGCAAGGAAGTCCCTAGGATCTCATTTGTGGAGACCAAGGCACAACCTCTGTTCTATATGTGCCATTGTTGAGGAGGTGTGGAACCATGGAGACACAAGGAGGAAATAGGGAGGATGACCATCATGATGTGATGAGGAGCACACATCCCTGTCTATTTTATGAGGCTGATGCACCTAAGAAGGTGATTGGATTGCATAGTGGAAGCATGGACATACTTGTTCATTCATATATTCAGTCATCTCTTGTTGAGGATGTCTCATTGCATGGAGACATTTTTCCGGGGAGACCACTGGACCAGCAGAGGAGGAGGGATGCTTCACATGTTGAGGTAGCATTCATTGATTTCAGAGGAGTGGAGTGCTCTCAGGATCATCTTACTTGCATGATATTGACAGATCAACATATGAGGAGATGCATAGATCATGTGCAGATGGAGGAGATACATAACTCTTTGGAAGATTTAGCACAACCACCTCTTTTCCCTTTGAGGATGAGAGGAGACTCATTTTTGAGCCACTCCATTTTCATACACAAAACTTATGGTAAGGGTATTTTTTATTTACATGATGATTTGTATATTCATCCCTTAACCATATATGTACAGGATGTTGCTCCAAGGAGGAGCATTCTTATTTCTAGACCCCATGGTCTACTTAAGGCCATGAGCACTATTGGTGACCACTCCCTAGGAGGACTTGGGGAGGAAATGTATTTTGGAGGACCTACTAATCTTGCCCCATACATCATTCACTTTCTCCATACACTTGAGGAGAGTAGGACAACAAGCAACTGGTTGAGAGGCCACACTTTTTGTCACACTCTTTTGCAGTTGAGGGTCAAACTGCATTGGTTACAATTGAGGGACCATTGTCCTTCTCCCTTGCCACACATGAAAGCAAGAATGGTTCTCATTATGGTTAATTATGTTGATGTTGTCTTTTTATTTGTTGAGAGCATGATTGGGGGAATGACACATTGGTTGGATGTGTACCTTGGGGGAGAGATCTCCCACATTATTTGCATTGCATGTTCTAATGGGAGCATGAGAGGACATGTGGCCACTACAACAAAACATTTGTTTCCATTTGAGGTGAGCCATATGATTGATTGGATGCCATATGATGGTGACTTCCAAATCATCACATATGAGGTGATTTGGGACAACATGTTTCATAACGCTGGGGAAGAGATCCTTGGAGGTCTAGTCTTCATCTTGCCTTTGGAGGGAAAATTTATTGTAGCCCAAGATCAGCATATACTCTACACTTGTTCTAAGTGGAGAGGAGGACAACGTGGGGTAAGCTATTTTGTCTACCAAGGTTATATTTTCAGCCCACCTATATTGCAGGAGCCAAAGGTGGAAGATGATTGTCAGGAGTTGCCATGTTGGGGGGTAACTCACATTGTATGGATGATTTCTTGGGGGATGGAGGATCTACATGAGGAAGATGTTCCTCAACATATTTCAGACTCCATGCCTTGGGTGGAGATTCTTCAGTTCTATCATTGCAGTTGCTTGAGGATAAGCAACATTTGGGAGGGGAGGACTATAATATTCCCATTTTAGCACATGGCTAAATGGAATATTAAAATTTTGATTTTATCACTTTGCGGCTAAATAAATGGGTAAAGGAACCCATTATTATTGAAGACATGAATAAAATACCTCATAACGTGAAAGGGATCATCAGAGTAGCTTCATTTTGCACCCTCAAGTGTGAAAAGGGGCAAATGCATGAAGACAAGGTCATGTTTGACCAAGTCATAAAACACTGCCATAGGAGGAGTAGATCACTTTATGAGACAACACAGTGTGAATGAGGAAGAGGATATTTGGTAGAGGAAACCCTAATGGATGGGGCCCATGGAGAGAGAGCTTTCACTTGTTTAAAAGGAGGGCAAGGCAGCCATTGTTATTCATGCTTTGGATTATTGATTTCATTGTCTATGCAGACATTATGCATTCTTTTGCTGTTTAGCAAGAATTGCGGGGGAATTCCTGTTTATGATTTCTTCACCTTCTTGAGAGGCCTCTTGAGGGATTTTTCTTCATTCTCCTCATCTCTTGGCTCCAGGCCAAAGCTACTCCTTTCAGTTACTGCATTATTTATGCTCAAGTATAACACAGTGTTGCTGGGTGTTGCAGTGGAGGACACCATGCACCATTTCCTTGGTTCATCTGTCAGAGGAGGGAGATTCTATTCCTCTGGGAGGTTAGTGAGGGAGATTCATGAGCATATTATAGATCATTGGCATTAGGCCAAACACTTCCCTTCACCAATAGCGTAGTCCCTTCTCTAGACTGCGTTATTTCTGAGTGCAATTGCAATGGGGACTAGCTCCACTATTTTGGAGGGTGAGATCTTCAGGGATTGGACCAACCTTTCACCTGAGAGATCCTTTGGATGAGATTCAAAAATAATTTGTAGCATCATCAGCTATCTATATCCATTTCTATTTTCTGAGTTGCAACTGCTGCCTAGCAACTCCGACATTTCTGCAGATTTTCCATTTTGTGTATATTTTAGCCAATCCTTTTGAGGATTGTGTATTGTTGTTTCCAGGGGTTGAGATCTTGCTCCCCCTTCTTTATTTGAGCTCTACATTGTTGTATCTATGTATTGATATTATTTTGCAGCAGTTCCTCTTCATGGATTGCGCAGTCATAGCCAGGGCTTCTTTTGTATAGCAGTATTTCTCCATTTGTCATGTATATGTTTCATTGGGGCTGCATTGCCTAGCTTGAGAGATCATTCCCTCAATATATTGTGTACATTATTGCTACTATAATCTAATGTAATGGTTATGTGGATCTTCCAGCATTCTTGTATAAATGCATTCACTACTATTTTCCAGCTCATGTTTATGTATTGTTGATCTCCACATTGGTAATATCTTGAGATATTCCCAATAGTGTAGCTTTTCCTAATTTGGAATATTACAGTGACAAGGGCTAGCACCTGGGGGCTTAACCCAACTCTTCGCCATTTGAAATGGGCTTAGCCCCTGGTCTTGGTGCGAGGTCACGGAGCGCCTTATCCCTTAGCCCTAAGGGCTTAACACCTAAACTCCGCCCATTGAAAAGGGTTTAGCCCATGGTCTTGGGTCCCCGGTATTATTACCAAAGCGCTGACCCTTGAGGGTTTAACATGAAATTTCTGCTCATTCAACCAAGCCTGATGATTCGATTTTCCCATTTCGATGACCCGAACATGTTCACGCTTGCCCGCTATCCGCTGATCCGAACACATTCACGAGTGACCCACATCTGTTCAAAAAGGGTTGGGTCAGCCCACAACCAACTTAAATTTCCTTTGTGCATTTTACCAATTAGGCCTGGGGCCACGTGGCACCCACTGATAGGCCCTATAAAAACCATATAAAATTGAAATTTTTTCCATAATAATTTTTTTGCAAAATTTTGACAAAATCATAGTCAAAAGTCTTGTTTTTGGTGGTCATTGGGAAATTTCAAACTTCAGTAACTTTCACATAAGGCATTAGATTTGAGTGCCGTTCATGGCGCTAGAATCATAGCGATGAGGCCTTTTCGGTCGTTTAGGTTGTAACCAAATATGAGCAGTTCCATTTTTGAGCATTTTTTCGACTTCAACATGATCTCCTAATCACACCTCCCCATTGGGAAGATTTTGGACCCCAAAAGCCTTCAATTACTTGCTAAGAAGATGAGGGTACAGATCCCTCACCTTTTCCACCCGTCCATTTTGCCTTACTCAGTTTGCTGCCTTTAATACCAACCCGAAGATAATTAACACTTCCCCTCCTCAAAGTGTGTGTCCTTCTGTCAAGGATAGCATCCTCTTTCAGCTCATCCAAAAATTCTGGCGAGAAATCCTCTATGGATGGTAGCTGAATGTTAATTTCATAATCAACAATTAAAGGAGGTTCATACAAATGTAAATTTTCCACATTCACAACAAAATACATTTGCATATATGAAGGAAAATCTAGTTGAAAAGCATTATTTCCAACTTGTTTAAGGATCTTGAATGGACCATAACTGATGCAGGGATTCTGGGTTAAATCAAATCCCCGCATATAAAACAATTAACACTTCCACCATTTCATAAACACTTGAGAAATTGCACTAAAATACTATTAACTTCAACTCCAAAAATGCAAATCATAGGAGAGCTTATACAAACAAATACATATATTAATCACATAAGAAATCCTGAGCCAAATATTACAATGGAGAGCTTCTCTCAACTCTTGGCCCTTTACAAAAGCTCTCAAATAATTTCTTACTCTCTCTGAAATCCTCACTTCTCACCTCCTATTTACACCCTCATACAACCCTCTTATTTATACAAAAATAGGAATTTATTCCATTCCATAAAATCCTCCATACAAATCTCAACTAAATTTAAATTATATTTATTCTATTTTTGGACTCAACAAAATCCCGTATATAGAATTCCTACTCCCTAGATTATCTACCTAATCCCATTCCACTCATATCCTTTAATTATTAAAGAATATTTACAAAAATCCTCAACTTATAATTTCTCTCCTAATTTATTAAAAATAATCAATTTAATTAATAAAATAATTAAAATGTCTCACCCCCCTTATTAGATAATTGAATAATGAAAATTTGGCTTGGATGCTCCTGTATCAGACTCCCCAAGTAGAGAAGTTTCCATAGAATCCTGTCTATGAGGTCTGTCGCTTTTCTGTAACAATGCGACAGCCACAAGTCCTGATGACTTGTTCCCTCCAGGATTCCATACTCTATTCGGTCGTTGGTCGTTCGAAGTATCAACTCGATGTGATAACTCATCGTCCACTCTGTCGATCAGATTCCATCAGCTTCTCCAACACTTTCTTTCGCCAATTCCTAGGAGTAATACTTCTTTGCCAAACTCTTTCGTCTCCAACTGAGATGAATACTCAACTTCCTGCAATAGAAAATAATCAAGAACTCCTTCTTGATTACAACTATAGTCTTGGATTGATTTTATAGCAACAACCCTCTCATCCGATACTGTACCTGTATTCACCAACAAAATGTTAGTTTTAAAAAGGTAAGACCTTTCGGTCTCTTTTGATGCTTCAGGAATCAATCTTCCATCATCAACTTTATGGACTTCAATAGATTCTGTTTCGAACTTCTGGCTACTTCCATCTTCATCCTGCTGATTCACTGTTTTCTTTATGTCCCTATAGACACAACTTCCTTGCTGCTTCTGATCTTTCATCTCAACTCCAAATAATTTCTGCTCAATTTCTCTGATTTCGACATCATGTCTATTAATGTTTCTTTCTGTACATAAAGTTACGTTATTATATGAAAAATTATAATATTCATTCAACTCTGCAAATGTCAAAAATATTTCATCTCTATCATGCATCGTAACTGTAATTTCTTCTGGATCAGGTTCTGCAAGTTTTCCTCCTCCATCAGGTTCCTTTAGCCACCGTTCCAAGAACTCGTTTTCCCTATGAAATCTTTTCAACACTTCATTAATACCTTCACTCTGGCAATATTCCTGAGTTGTCCTGGTTTAAACATCATTACATTGTAAACTTTTGTCAGCAATTTCATTAAACAAATACATTTGTTTACCTCCTTGGATTTTTTCTTTGGCATTTCCATTTTGCTCCCGTTCCATAACAGCTTCAACTTGCTGTCTTACCCCAAACAAGAATTCATATATGATTTCTTCTTGTTGTAACCAATCAACACTTTCCTTCTCTGAAAGAAATTCTCTACCAGACTTTACCTCAAGAGTTTCATTCTCCTTTGTGATAGTTCCATCAGACTGCTCATCGTCTTTCGCACATCCTGCAAATAGACATAAACTGTGAGAAAAAATGTAAGGCTTCATGGCCTCATCTGCTTCTTTCACCAACACATCTTCAGATGCTTCTGAACTATCCCAATAGTTCATGAGATCTTACTCATTGATCTCTTCACCCAGAATTGCACCCTGTTCTGGGCCACAAATGGAAACATCCATTTTTAACTTAGCCTCTCTGAGTTCTTCACAACTCAACATCTATTCGAGCTTCCACAGCTCTTCCATAAACTGTATTTTTACCTGCTTTTCCCTCTTTGCGTGTAGCTTCTTCCACTTCACCTTATTTTTCATGGTCCAACCATGTGTCTGGTTTTTCACATTTTCTTGCAATAACTCCATTAACAATTCAAGGTGAATTTTTATCTCAACCTTCTCCCACTCGTACTCTTCATCCATCCACTGTTCAAATATGCTACTTACCTTGTAATTTTCCCTCTTCATACTTTTGTTGAGGTCTTTTTCTGAACCTCTGTAATGACTATCAGCAGTCATTTTCTCCTCCTACATTTGGTTTCTCTTGGTTCTCTATCTTGGAACCAATCTATGGAAACCCTCTTGCTTCACTTTGCTGCAAAGGACACTTTAGTAACTCATGTGTTACAATGACCAATTCTTTGTGTGTTTGGCTCCACCGATCATGCAACCCATTACATTTAGACTCTTGAATTAACCTACGACTCTTTGACTTCAGACTTACACCAATTTTTCATCTTGGATGAAAATACTCAATCTCAGCTCAAACTATCCAAACTTTCATTTGAATCTAACATCTATTTTCACTTCAAGATTTGTCATAATAACAATGATAGTGTACATTTTGACTTAATTGAAGATATACAATTCTTCAATAAACATACACCCCTAATACAGTTTTAGGATGTAAAATCTTCACCGTCTTTCATACTTCATTCTTATGAAAAATCATCAGTTTGCCCTTATCATTTCACATGATATTGAAGTCTTTAGTTGAAATGCCATTTAGGTTCTTCAATATTTATTTTAAGGTGAAAAATAAATAAACAATTCAATCTTCAATGTTTAAAATTACCTTCCTGAATTATCATACCTCATGTCCTGTTAAGGTTATTAATAAACCTCTCTCTCTACAGTCTCAATTCTCTGATTTCCGCTCTTCTGTGTTGTTTTTTTCACTGTAACCACTCGCATGCCCATAAGTTTGTCATCTTAAGGCAAACATTTCCCTGCACTTTTATACACCATGCAACATCAATTCACATCTCTTCACCTGTGTATAGAGAACAAGAAACCTCTTCGATGTACAACTTGTACATTGTGTTCATCCTGAATATCACCTCCTTAAATTCTGTCACATGATGGTAAAACAAAGGCTTTACAACATCAAGAAATTGTGGTTTGTCTATGTTTTCAAACATAAACAAAAATCAAAAAGTCCTCCAACTACAAATTTTGATCCAAAGTGATGCTACCAAAATTGTGAAGAATCCACATTATGCATAAAAATGCATGTTTCAAGATTTCAATACACTTTAGCATGGTGAAAATCCACATCACTTAAAAAATAAAAGTTCACACAAATTTACTAGAATTTCATTAACACCATCACTGTGTTATCCTCCATGAAATAAAAATAAACAATATGATTTACCTTTTTCACCAATAACACATTTACCGCTGCTCTCTTTAGTTTCAAATCTCCACCATCCTCAGACCTTTCAAAACGAAGCCCTTATTTTCAAAGACCCATCCATCACTCCAATGATTTCACAATTAATAGGCTGCACATATCTTGAGGCTCTTCTTCTAATCTCCACCGTTGATTTTGACTTTCATGCTTATCAGATATATTCTCTCCAAAGCTGTGCGAAAACCCTTGTTGGTTTTCAAAATTGTCTTCACACCTTTTCACACTAATTGCACAATCTTGAACAACATGTGAGAAAAAAACTCAATAACACAAACATATAATTAAATTAATTTTCTCACCAAACTTCAAAACAATAATGCTCCTAGCACAGGCTTTGTGTCACTGCAATTCTCTTCATGCAATCTCTTTCTCACTTCTGACACCAAAATGATGTAGGAAAGTAAACTGAGGACCTTTTCCCTTCTTAAAATCACAATTTCAATAGGTACACTTTCTCACTCAAGAAATTCCATTAATATGGTTGTTAGATCCATATGGAGCAGTTGTAACTATGCATCACCACAAGAATTGGATTTAAACCACACCCTTACTAGGAAAATGAAAAATTTCGTATTACACTGCACAAGTCAAATTTTTATTTGCACTATTGATAAATAAAGAGCCATTCAACTTTTACCCATGCACTTTAAAACCATGATTTTATATAACGCAAATCATCAATTCATACTACAATTTGACAACAATTACTAACTCACCTACGCAAGCATCTTACCATGCTGCGTTACCACTTCACTGGTGTGATATCAATCATGCACGGAAACCACTTTCATGTTGTGGTTTGACCACTTCCAAACGCAACCTTTGCCAATCTCACAAAACCGCAATGTTGCCATTCGGCAATCTGCACATCGACATTTTTAACGTTGGCTGCAAATCATCTCAGGACATGGGATTGACTATGTAATTCACACAATTCCTCTGCGACTAAGTCACTTATGCAGGCATCCCATGATGATGCAGATCTACAACAGTTCTTTTCAAAAATGCTTCTATTAATCTCAGACTTACCCTTCACCCAAATGTGACTGATCTGTTATTTGGATTTATCATGCAATACCCATAAAATATGTATATGCAATCTTCATTTGCGTCCGCAATGGACCATTAGAATCATATAACAAGTTAGAGCCACAATTAAAATTCAATTCATTTGTTAACCTCAAGTTTTCATCTTGTCCCAATTCAAGCCAACTACCAATCTGTCATAATTGATACCATTACCTTTCAACGATCTCAGAAAAGCAGTCATGCCAACTCCGTGTTATGGCTTTGTGTATTGGTGATACATTACAACATTTACTTCATAATTCAACCTGCACAAACTTGAATCACTGTTGTATTCTTCAATTGCACAACAACGTCCTTGCATAACGATGTCCCTTGAGATGCTTGAGCCACCTTCAACGCTCGACAGAGTCTCCACACAGAACCGATTTCTAACAATTATGTTTCAACGCCATACACAGCAACACAAAGTTCTAACGGTCGTGATCCAATGATGTATGCAGCAACACACCTTCTACCAATCGTGTTCAATGTTGTATGCAGAAATACGCCCTTTTAACAGTCGGTTTCAATGCCATATGCGCATCATGGCCTTCTAACAATCATGTTCAATGATGTATGCGGAAATACGCCCTTTTAACAGTAGGTTTCAATGCCATATGCACATCATGGCCTTCTAACAACCATGTTCAATTTTTTATCTGGAAATACAACAGTTGTTTCAATTCCATATGCACATCACGACCTTCTAATAATCGTGTTCAATGCCATATGCGACATTACAACTTTATAACAGTCAATCTCAATGTTGTATGCAGCAATCCCGTTCAGTAAGCTTTTGATCCTTGGCTCATTGATCCAGTGTATGATAGCTCTCAGTTTTGATGACTGATATCTGAGTGTGTTTGCTTATGGGTCATCGATTGATGAATTCGATGCAAAGTTTCAACATGGAGATGCACCATCGACTGGTGAAATCGATGCAGCGTTCCAGCATCGCTTTCGTTGGGCAGCTGGCCATAGGATGAGTCGCAGATCTTTGTTTCCCATGAAATTAACTAATTACTCTTTGAAACAATGGTGCCACCATTCCCTTTAGCACTTGCTATCACACCTTTCCCTGATGCACGTATTTCTACATCCACAACTTGCACAGACAGTCTATGCATATATAAATTTGCAAATTCAAAATAGGTATCTTTCTTGCTCTGATACCAAATGATGCAGGGATTCTGGGTTAAATCAGATCCTTGCATATAAAATAATGAACACTTCCACCATTTCATAAACACTTGAGAAATCGCATTAAATTCTATTAACTTCAACTCCAAAAATGCGAATCATAAGAGAGCTTATACAAACAAATACAAATATTAATCACATAAGAAATCCTCGACCAAATATTACAATGGAGAGCTTCTCTCAGCTCTTGGCCCTTTACAAAAGCTCTCAAATCATTTCTCACTCTCTCTGAAATCCTCATTTCTCACCTCCTATTTACACCCTCATACAACCCTCTTATTTATATAAAAATAGGAATTTATTCCATTCCATAAAATCCTCCATACAAATCTCAACTAAATTTAAATTAGATTTATTCTAGTTTTGGACTCAAAAAAATCCCATATATAGAATTCCTACTCCCTAGATTATCTACCTAATCCCATTCCACTCATATCCTTTAATTATTAAAGAATATTTACAAAAATCCTTAACTGATAATTTCTCTCCTAATTTATTAAAAATAATCAATTTGAGTAATAAAATAATTAAAATGGCTCACCCCCCTTATTACATAATTGAATAATGAAAATTTGTCTTGGATGCTCCTGCATCAATAATGAATAGGCTTCAACTTTTTACCTTCTCCTTGCATTCTTTCCTTACTAATATGCAGCCATACCTCATCTCCTTCTTGAAACTTGTGATCAATTTGGTGTTTTTCATGCCTTTCCTTGTACTTGCCTTGAATTTTTTCAAGATGTTCTTGAACCTGCTGATGTATGAGCTGAATTATTTCAATGAACATGCGAGCTTTGTAAATTTCACTATGCCCATCATTGGAAACATCCTTCTCAAGAATGAAATCTAAAGGTGACTTAGGCAAATACCCAAAACAAGCTTCAAAAGGTGAAGTATTTTTAGAAGCGTGCTTGGCCCGGTTGTAAGCATGCTTAATGTAATGCAAATGCTCATCCCAAAGCTTGGGATTCTTGCTATAATAACCTCTCAAGATATGTACAATGGTTCTATTCACTACCTCTGTTTGGCCATCTATTTGTGAATGGAAATCAATACTCTTCTTCAACTTGGTGTCCATCATCTTCCATAAATTGGACCAAAAATTCCCAACAAATCTGGAATTCCTGTCACTAATAATAGAAGTAAGCAAGCCATAATGAACCCATACATGTTGAAAATATAAATCAGCAATTTTTTCAGTAGTTATAGATTTCTTACATGGCATAAGAATACACATCTTGCTGAATCTATCAACTACTACATAAAGATAATAATGTTGCTTTCTAGATAATGGTAGACCTCCCACAGAATCCATAGAAACACTTTCCCATGGTCTACAAGGTACCAAAAATGGCGTATATAAACCAAGATTCCTATTGCTAGGCTTGCTACTAGCACATAATGAACAACCTCTAATGAAACGTGAAACACTATCTACCATGCGAGGCCAATAACAATACCTCTGTAAATGTGCCACCGTTTTTCTTACCTCGAAATGTCCATCAATAAGAGAAGAATGAGCTTATCTCATGACACTTAGTCTCTCCCCCTGTGGTATACATAACTTGCCCATATGAAACAATATATTATTATGCAAGTGATAATCATTCTCCTCAACATGATTCCCTTCACTCAAGTTAGCATACACATCCTTAAAATCAACATCTGATGCATATTGCTCTATGTAGCTCTCATGTAAAATAGAATCATTCTTAAGTAAATTAGTAGCAGTAATAATAGGCCTTGAAAGCATATCAGAAAATTTATTGAAAATATCTTTCTTTTACCTTATTACCAAGTGAAATTGTTGTAGGAAGCCCATCCATCTGAAATGTTGTGATTGCTGCAATTTACTTTGCGGTTGCAAGTATTGTAAAGGCTGATGGGTGGTATGAACAACTGTTTCTTTGCCCATCAAATAGTGTTTCCACTTTTTGACGCTTTGTACCAATGCATAAAACTCCTTATCATATGTAGGATAATTCACAACAACACCATTAAATGTCTCCGAATGAAATGCGATAGGCTTACCATGTTGTAAGAGAACTGCACCCATGGCGTAATCACTAGCATCAGTCTGAATCTCAAATGGCTGTCTCAAGTCCAGTAATGCAAGGACTAGAGCTGAACTTATGTTCTCTTTAAAAGACTCAAAAGCTTTCTGTTTCTTGCCTCCCCATTGGAAAGCACACTTCACACTTGTCACTGCATGCATAGGAGCTGCTATGGCAGAGAAGTTAGAAATAAAATTCCTCCAATACTGAGCTGCACCCAAAAAAATTCTTACCTCTATAATGGATTTGGGAGTAGGAAAATTTACAATGGCTTCTACCTTAGAAGCATGAATTCTCAAAGCACCTCCTCCTACTATGTGTCCCAAATAAACCAATGAAGTCTTTCCAAATTCACACTTTGACATTTTAAGAAACAACTGATTTTTCTTCAAAACATCAAGTACTTTCTTAACATGCATGACATGATCTTCTCCAGTCTTGCTGAAAATTAATATGGCATCTAAGTAGAGACTAACTAAATCATCAAAAAAAGGACGTAAGACATCATCCATTACCCACATGGAAGTTGCAGGTGCATTGCATAAACCAAATGGCATAACAAGCCACTCAAAGAATCCCTGTTTGGTTTTAAATGTTGTCTTCCAAATGTCACTTTTTGTAATTTTAACTTGATGATAACCACTACGTAAGTCTAAATTAGTGAAATATTTATCATCTTTCAGCTGATCTAACAAATCATCTATCCTTGGGAGTGGGTAACGATTCTTTACTGTTATCTTGTTCAATGCCCTGAAGTCCACATACATGCGCCAAGTTCCATCTTTCTTTGGAATAAACACTATCAGTGACCCACATGAAGAAGTGCTTGGTATTATGAAACCTTTGTCCAACAAGTCCTTAATTTGCCTCTTTATTTCAGCATTCTCCATGATAGACATGCGGTACATGCCTATGTTAGGAAGAGGATAATCTTGTTGTGACTGGATTTCATGTTGAATCTCCATTTTAGGAGGCAAACCTGTTGGTTCCTGAAACATCTCATGATGTGCATAAAATACATCATATAAATCTGATTTACGATTGGAATCACAATTTTCAAATGACTCATGATTCACATCAACCTTGGGCTTAACCATAAGAAGTACAAAACCCTTACTAGAATTCACTAGTCTTTTTACCTGTCCCACATTTACCATCTCTATATTTGTCTTCTTATGATGTGCTCTGACAATGAACTCCTTACCATATTTAAAGAGATGATACTTATTTTCATGGAGATGGAAGATCACTTTCCTGTCAAATAAGTAAGGACTTCCCAAAACAATTCCTGATATATCAAGCGGTACTAAATCAAATTCAACTGTGTCAATAAAGTGTGCAGTGATTGCAAATCGCAATATGCACTTTCTTGAGACTTGTAAGTTTTCATCCTTGCATATCCACCCAAGTGGATAAGGCTTTGGATGTGGAATGGTCTCAATTTTAAGCTGTTTGACCAAGTCTTCTGATATGAGATTTGCTTGTGACCCACTGTCAAACAGTGTGTTAATTTTTGTATGTTTTGAGACTACTCTCACATGGAACAATTCAATTCTTTCTTCCTCATTTGGAGCTTGCACATGACAGTTTGAAGTACTAGTGCTTGGCTTAGTTTCAGTTTCCTTTCCTTTCATACTCTTCAAACCCATGGCTGCAATTTTGGTTTCATCACCTGAATCATAACCTAAGTCTTGTGGTGTAGTTGTAGTAGTTGCAGTTTTCTTCTTTCCTTTGTTTTTGTTAAACTGCGTTCTTTTTCAGGATGAAATTTCCAACAATTTTTCTCTTCATGGCCTTCTCTTGAAATTTTTTTACATATCACTTTCTCACCCTCTTGTTTGATAGATGCATTCTTTTTTCCTTTTCCCTTAGAGGTTTTATCTTTGTTTTTCCCCTTAAAAGGCTTGTTTCTGCCCTCATCAAAAGTGTTTTTCCCTCTAGCCTCTAAATGCGTAGCTTGTATACAAACTTCATCTAGAATAGTAGGATTGAAAATAAGGATAGTATGTCTAAGGTAGTTGTGCAAACCACCTATATATTTCAACAAAGTATCTAGACTTTGTAAGTCTACCCCTAATAAGAGTGCTCTTCTCCTAAACTCTTGAGTGTAGTCTTGTACATTTTGTCCCTTAAGTTGTCTGAATTTTTGCCAGTTCATGATAACCTTTTGTAAATGAGCTAATGGATAAAATTGTTTTTTAATTGTAGTAAATAAATTCAGCCCATGATAAAGTGATCTTACCATGCTTTTTAATTTCATCCTTGGTCTTGGCTTCCCACCATACCAATGCTGCTCCATCCATTATCAAAGAGGTTAACTGTATCTTGGTGTCATCATCATGAAGGTTCTGTATCCTCAAGTAAACTTCCAACTATCTTATCCAATTGTCAAGTTTCTCTGCATTGACCTCACCATTAAACATAGGAAACTCAAATTTAACATCAAGCTTTAAAAATGGACTTTTACCAGTGGTTTTAGACTTGTGAGATTGATTCATCTAAGTAGAGGATGACGATGTAGAGGAATGGGATGAAGATGGGGATGGTGGATCACCATTTCCTTCGTGTCCTTTCTTTGACTTGTCATCACTTTTATTTCCCCCTGAAGAACCCTCTCCTTCTTTCTTGTGTTTAGACCCTTCTCCAACAAGCCTATCATTCCTTTCTTTGTAGAGTATCCTCACCATCTCCGTCATGTCCAAGAAATCCTTTCGGAACACCCATTCCTCTTCTTTGGGATCAATGTCTTTAGGAGCTTCTCCTTCTCTTGAAGACATGCTTGAAGCTACTTCTATGGCTCTTGGAGGTGGCTCTCTGGCCATTCTTGGTTGAGGATTACTTTGTGCACTAACCAAGTGTCCTTCACCTCTCTTGATTTTAAGCCTAGTAAGCATCAAAACTTGCAAACAATCAACTATATATTTGCACAAGAACAAATGAAGAGTAAAAATCTAGCTCTGATACCAACTGATCTGAAAATGGAACTATTTTTAAATGTTGTGCAAAGTATCCATTTCCATTTAATTAAGTGTGCAAAGTATTCTCCATGTCTTGCAAGTTAAAAAAAGTGTTTTTGGTAACGTTCTGAGTTTTATGTGTGAGGAAATGTTAATTAAGTTTATTGTTTAACATATTATACATAAATACACAACAAGAGAAATTCACCATAGCATAACACAACAAACTGATGAGGCAGTTCACCCCTCCTGGGCTACATTTTCTAGGTCCAAGGCTCCCAATGGGCATGTCCTTGCTTTATTAAGTTGCTCAAAATTGTTATACAATGAGAAAGAGAAATTCACCATAGCATAACACAACAAACTGATGAGGCAGTTCACCCCTCCTGGGCTACATTTTCTAGGTCCAAGGCTCCCAATGGGCATGTCCTTGCTTTATTAAGTTGCTCAAAATGGTTATACAATGATAAATATGCCTAAAAATGTAAAATCAACTGTGAAATTTACTTCAAAAGATATAAATAAGCTAAAAATGGATTTTTTTTCACCTTAAACAGTGAAGTACAACCCAATACAGCTCTATCTTCCTGATGGCCCTGGTGGCCCTTTCCTCTTTCCTGAAGAAAAAATGGCTGAATAACACCTATTTTCGCTCTAAAACCTATCCCAAACACTCTAGAAGGTCGAAGAAAGCCAAAATTGACTAAAATTTCGTCTTGTTTGGTCAAAAATTGAGAAAGTTATGATCAAAACAAATTTTTCCCAGTGGCACTAGAAAATCTCCTCCAAAACTAGAGGAACTCCATTTAACTTCGAAAAAAATGGTGGAATGGCTTAAAAGGTGGAATTGTGCACTAAGTTTGGGGGCAACAATAAATTTAACTGTCAGATAATTGCGCGTTCACATGAAGAAAAGGCAGAGTACCGTTAGTGCTGGTGGTTAGTGTTTTATCCGTGCTCGTGGTTATGGCCTATAGGTCCTATGTGACGAGGGCTAGCACCTGGGGGCTTAACCAAAATATCCACCATTTGAAATGGGCTTAGTCCCTGGGCCTAGCACGAGGTCATGGAGCGCCTTATCCCATAGCCCTGAGGGCTTAACACCTAAACTCCGCCCATTGAAAAGGGTTTAGCCCATGGTCTTGGGCCCCCAGTGTTATTACCAAAGCGTTGACCCTTGAGGGCTTAACTTGAAAGTTCCGCTCATTCAACCAAGCCCGATGACCCAGCTTTCCCGTTCCGATGACCCAAACATGTTCATGCTTGCTTGTTATTCGCTGACCCGAAAACGTTCACGAGTGACCCACATCCGTTCAGGGTGGGTCGGGTCGGCCCACAACCAACTTAACTTGCCTTTGTGAATTTTAGTTAATTATAACTAGGGCCATGTGGTAGCCTCTGGGAAAGCCACGTGGCACCCACTAATAGGCCTTATAAAAACCATATAAAATTGAAATTTTTGCCATAATAATTTTTTGCAAAATTTTGACAAAATCATAGTCAAAAGTCCTGTTTTTGGAGGTCATTGGGCAATTTCAAACTTTAGTAACTTTCACATACGACATTGGATTTGAGTGCGGCACCAGAATCGTAGAGACAAGGCCTTTCTGGTCATTTAGGTTGCAACCAATTCTGAGCAGTTCCATTTTGAGCATTTTTTTGACTTGGACATGATCTCCTGATCACCTTGGATTCGATTCATGTGAATTACATAAACAGTGAGAGGGCTCAGGATATTGTGAGACTAATGGATTTTAGATGGGTCAAGTATAAAACAATGATCAGAAGCTTTAAAAATATGCAGGAGGCGTTGCGAAAGAACTGAGAAGGAACCCACCACAGACAGGCTTAACAAGATTAAGAATCTGTCCCCTGTGAACTCAGAGGAAATAGATATGAATGAGATATGGGAAACAACAGAGGTTCATGGAGTGCAAATTAAGGGAGTGTATCAAGCTTAATACATGAGTGTTAACACCTGAGCGTTATACAAACATGAATTCATGAATAAAATTTCATACTACCAACAGTTACATTACATGAACCTTCAAAGGAGCATAGCATGACGGATGATTACACATAAAAAGGAGATTACTGATAATAGAGGAAAACAGATATATACTACTCATTTCTCCATCTGGAATCCAAATAATAGCGATGTATCATATTAAGTTCAAACAACTCTCCCAAATATGTATCTTAGAGCACAAGGAGCACATTCATACAAAACTACAAAAAAATTCTTCCAAAATTCTAGAACCCTACTTTAATCCTAGAATTTACTATATATAGAGTTCTCCTTGAGGGTCTATGGTACTTAATCATTTATGATCGACCCATGTATATGAAATCAAAACATCTTACCTAACTTGTAGAGCATACATTGAGAAAAAAATTTCTATACTGAGAGAATTAAAACAGGAATGCGGTGAAATTGAGATTTCACTAGCAAAATCATCAAAATTAAACTTAAAACAGAAAGGACGTGGTATCCCATTGAGGCCCATAATGAGAGCCTTCAAGACGGTATGACGAGGTGCAGTCGTAGGTGAACAGGATGACTGTCATTTTACGATTCCATCTATTTCTTGCAAACCTCCACTCCCTTAGTCTAGTTATTTCCAATTAATCCCTTATGAGGAGGCTTGTCATACTGAGTGCACCTAGTTCTTTAGCGGAGATCTCCTGAGCAGACCGCATAAACCACAACTGCATGTTCAGCCTCAAAATCCCACACGGTATTTTTTTTGAATTGCGAAAATGGGAACCGGATTTCGGAGGGGGTCTCAAGTGGTAGGCGGTATCAGAGAGAGGAGGTGAAAAATGACAAGAGGACAATACGTGGAGGAGTGGGCAGTAATGGATACCGCCCATTTAAGACCTTCCCCCCCCCCCCCACATGGTTAAAGTTCGAAAGCTGCGGGGGGTGCGAAATGAAACAAGGACCTTCAGATGAGGAGGGAGTGATTGGATATGGAGGAAAGGTGGAGGGAATTGAGGAGAGTATTATGGTGAGGCCAAACTACTACCCACAAATCGCAACTCTTTACCATAAAGCAGTAAATGTAAACTCTAAAATGTGTGATGTGCGAAGCATGGGGAGAAGTTAAGTGACGTGGAGGCAAGGTGGGACTTGGGCGTATCGCAAGTTAAACAAAACAGGTTGTGGTCACTTCAAAGGTAAATTAAAAAAAATGCAATGCGATATATTGCAAATCGAAAATCACAGGTTTTAAGTTTTATTTGCGATGTGAAAGGTTATAATGTGAGATCTATGATGGAGGGTGGGGAGAAAAGGGTGATGTGGAGGAAGGTGGGTCTCGATCGCTGCCTGCAGATCACGACTCTCAAAACTAAACAACGGAGGTAAAATTTAAAGGATGCGAAGTGTGAAGCACAGGGAAGAGGTAAGAAACGTGGCAAGGGAAAGTGGGGGGTGGGGCTACTGTGGTGGGGCCAAACACTGCATCGCAAATTAAAAGAAATACATTGCGACCACCTAAACGGTAAGTTGTAATGTTTGCGAAATGTGATGGATGGCAGGGGGGAAATGGATGACGTGTTAGGGGGACTGGCCCACTTTAATCACAATCAGGGAGATGAGAGAAAGCGGAGGAGAAACAATGATATAGTGGCGAAAAAAAGTAAAGTAAAGAAATGAAGGAGAAAGGTGGAAAAGGTAAGGTTTTAGTGATTTTCAAGGGAAATGGAATGAGAGGGAGTGTGAGGGTGGCTAGGTCCCACCACCATTGCACATTGCACTTCGACATATTTAAATTTTACCCTTTGCACCTATCTTGCAACACTTGCTATCTACGACTACGATTTTAATCTTCTTTTTTGATCAATACTAGGATCAACGGTCCTCACTGCTCCCTTGTTGTGGTTTTCCGACCTTGTCTCTTTGGTTGTGCCTGATCATTTCTTATTTGTTCATGGAATACTTGCCCCACGTTCATGAGTTGACCTACTTTAGCATTCACGACTCGAACCGAACATGTGCACGAATTGACCAAATCTCGTTCAGGACTTTGCCCTGTGATTTCCTTATAGGGACCACTTCTCCATGTTATGTGCAGTCACAGGCCAACAATGTGTATGATTGTACATATGGTGGTGTGTACATGTTGTACATGGGGTGTTGTGTGTAGGTGGTGCTGCGTACATGTCGTGCATGTGGTGATGTGTATATGTGGTGTTGTGTACATGCCGTGCATGTGGTGTCGTGTACATGTCGTGTTGTGTACACGTTGTGCAGGTGGTGTTGTCTACATGTGGTGTTATGTACATGTTGTGGAGGTGGTGTTGTGTACATGTTGTACATGTGGTACTGTTGTGTAGGTGGTGTTGTGTACAAGAGGTATTTTGTACATGTCGTACATGTGGTACTATTGTGCATGTGGTATTGTGGGCATGTTGTACATGTTTTTTGTACATGTGGTACTATGCCTATGCATTGCGTAGACATGGTATCATGACATGTGTATTCATTGTGTTTTACTCTATGTATGTACATGTATTGTGTTTTACAACATGCATGTATATCTTGGATTCACCCGATCTAACAATTTACTAAAGTTAAATACTGAATTGCTTCTATAAATATTTTGCGGAATTAAAAACACAATTGCTAACCACATGAACATGAAGAAAGATCAATCACACACAACACAGATAATTTCCTAGGGAAAGCTTATAGCTAAAAACCCTATTATCTTCTATTGTATATTAAGCATGGATCATGAAACAATTACATAAAAAACTGTTCTCACAAGAGCCCTCCAGTACTCAGCTAATTGTCTGACACTGTCATATGCAAAAATGACCAACACATAGCCAATTCTCAGCCTCCAGACAGCCTGCTTGCCTTGCGCAATCCCTAATGGTAAATATCCCTAAAATATAGGAATTATTTCCTGCCTTGACTGCGTAAGTATCATGGGAACTCCAATGGGTGTTTGGTTGCATGTGTGAAACCCAATAATCCTAAAACTAATAGTCAACTTCCATTTCACCTAGAACTCAAGTGGGTCTCCACTAGATCTGACATGCATGCAGCTAATAATAGTAAATCCTTAGTTTCATGTGAGATCAATGATTGTGAATTAATTAATATTTCATCCATTGAATATCTCACTAGTGCATCTTCAGTTACAACTAGCACAACTGAGTTTAACTCACTTAACTAAGTTAAACTATTTACAACTTGCACCAACTCATGCACCACTACACTTCAAACTCTGTTACAACTAGAATTACTCTACATGCCTCACCAACTACCTCTAACTCGAAATCCACTAGCTAACTAAATTTATCACTTTCATTTAACTGATTCAAGTCCACATTGAGAATATATTATAGTTTAGTTTCCATCTTAATTAAGGGATAACCAAAATATACATTCACCCAAAAATAGCACTATGGGCCCCACCCTAGTCTAGGTGCTTAATGCACTAGGCGTGGGTGTTGAATCTCCTTGTTGAATCTCAAAACTCCCTCTCAAAAAGAAAGGGATTATCCTTCACCCCAATTAGATCATCAACATAAATAACATTGATCAATAGCTTACCCTCAACCACAATTTGGTACAAGTTTGCATCTGCTTCACTTTTGGTGAAGCCCGGTCTGGTGAAATAGCTGTCTATCCGAGTGTACCAAGCACGAGGTGCTTGCTTCAGCCCATACAATGCTCTTTTGAGCCTGCACACATGTGACTCACTGTTGAAGATATCGAAACCTTCAAGATGCTCTATGTACACCTATTCCTCAATGATCCCATTGAGAAATGCAGTTTTCACATCCAATTGATGAATGTGCTAGCCCATCTGCGCTGAGAGTGCAAGGATGGATCTTATGGAAGAGTACCTTGCAATAGGTAAAAATTCTCATCATAATCTATCCCCTTGATTTGTGAGAATACTTGGGCCACAAATCTGGCCTTGTATTTCTCCACACTCCCATCAACAACTTGCTTTACCTTGTAGATCCATCTCGATCCAACCACTGATTTGTCGACCAGTCTTGGGACTATCTCTGTAATATACCAAATTGGGAATAGCTACACTATTGGGAATAGCTACACTATTGGGAATAATCTGATTTATTACCAATGTGGAGCTTCAACAAATCATGAGCTTGGTAATGTAGAGCAGCTCAATAGATGTAAAATAATATCATACCAGCAGATGAAAAAACCTCATCAAGAAGATGACATACTACAACAATAGAGGGATCCATCCATTACTCTATCAGTCTCACCTCATCTATGTCCACCAAGTGCATCAAATATGAAGTGATCCTAGGAATACTCCATCAATAAATCCCAGCTCCAAAGTGACAACGTTGTTGGCCTATGCAAATAGGCTCCCCTCAACACATAACTCCAATCTTTGACATGCAGAATGTCAAAGGCATCTCCCATAATGCTGCTACATATGAGAAGTCCTTCCCATGAAGAAAGTCCTTCTTGAACATCTAAGGCCAAGGAGTAAACCCTTTGCACTATGATAGTGCCATCTTCTACTCCTGCAACATCATGAAAACTGTGAGATCAGATCTTCCTTTGCTCTCTCAAGAACATGCAAAGCAAAAAAATATTTTGCTGCCTCCCCATACTCCCATCATACAAGTCATGTGATGGAAACATAATGAATGACATGAAGATCATATCAACACCATGCATCCATACTCTCTGCTGCTCAAAGATGCAAGTATCTTGCCACATACCCTTAGAAAGAGGATGATGACCAAACTCTTTCAAGAGAAACCAGTGCAGCCAGGCCTCCTACTGCCCGATATCATAAATATGCAATTAGCTCTCTAGATTCTTGCTCTCCATCCACACCCACTCAACCAACTGTGTATTTCTCCTTCCATCCTTCATCTTGGTACTCCTCCCCTGAGGGCTACCATCATCCCAAATCAAATTCCTGCACTTCATGGGATTTTTAAATGCAATCTTCTTAAGGATCAATGAGACCCTATAAGGACCCAAATAGGTGGTAGGAAAAAACCTCCCATCATGATGTGTGTGGCTCCAGGAATTTCTAGCACAAGCATGAGAGATGCATCCATCCTAAGATGTCCTCCATCTTCTATCTGCTCCTGTGAGAAAAGAAGAAAATATTTGCACTCCATGATGTGTTGAAGTGCACCTCCAATGAATTCTTCCCATGAGGCCTTCTCCTCATGCATGGCCCTCCAAAACCAAAGGGGCCTTGGATTTGCTGCAAGTAGAAATTTCTCTTTGAGCAGGGGTGTGCTCATTGAGAAAGGGTCATCTAGAAAGGAGAAAGGGTTTATCACTTCAAGATGTCTACCATCCATCATTCCATCCTCTATTGCTTCATGAATGAAGCTTCCATATGAATGCTCCAATGAGGAATGGTTCATCTCTTCTTCCTTCCTGCCTTTGCACAACACTGTGCAACTGTGTTGCTCTAAATCAACAACATGCAAATATGTAGATCTCTTCATACAATGTGCTGAAATGACAATAGATGGATTTTTAATCATACCTTGGTGAGAAGTAGAAGCAAGAGCTTCTTCCTCAACTGTGTTTTCCTCCTCCATTGAAAATGAAGGCTGCTCCTCCAAGGTTGTTCCATCACTGGTACAAGTCTCCTCCCATTCAAACTTCTTGAGGTCTTCTTCAATACCACTCATAGTTTGGAAAAGAAGTAGGGAGATCTCCTCTTCCGTCATTCTTCCAAGTGGTAAAGTCATGCTTTTGTTTTCTATGTACAATCCCTCTTCTTTGTGAGGGTAGGAAGTGCATGGGTCTTCCTCTCCTTCTTGAAACCTTCTATAGGTCTCACTGCAACTTCCTTCTTCTTGAAACCCTCTTAGAGTTTCATTGTCTTCTTCCTCCTTGGTCTGTCTAACCTCTTTGGAGAGGCTCTTCTTAGATCTGAAAATAGATGAGAATAAATTCATACTCTCCATCATTCTAATCTCTGATTCTTTTCTTTATTCTTCTGATAACTGGATCTCACAAGCTAAGCCAGAGATCATGCTTTGATACCACTGTAATATCCCAAATTGGGAACAGCTACACTATTGGGAATAATCCGAGTTATTACCAATGTGGAGCTTCAAAAAATCATGAGCTTGGAAATGTAGAGAAGATCAATAGATGAAAAATAATATCATACCAGTAGATGAAAGAACCTCAATAAGAAGATGATGTATATTCTCCTTCCCGGGTGGGGAAATGCAACAATATAGAGCATAAAATAACTGTATTCAGAAAATTGCACAATAATAGTGGATACTAGGACTTGGATCCCTTATTTTAGATCATATATGACCCACTTACAAAATTAGAGGTGAAACAAATGAAACTAGCTACCTTAAACAAATCTCCCCGGTTCAATACTGCTTAAAAGTACCCTGATCCCATGACTTCTCTACAACAGAATTACTGAATACTGTGAGAGCGTAATTACCATGAGGGTTTCTACAGAAAATGATAAAATAAGTCTGATATGGAGTCTATATTAATCAAATAACATAGAACTGGAGGTTTAACCTCTTTTACATAAAGAAAAAGAAACCCGGTAAGGGTTTCCGGCAATATACGTGTACAAAAACCTGGACTGCAGAAAATAACACAGTCTATTGCAACTCTGCGTTAAACATGGTTGAATATGACATATCAGATCTGAATAATATAGAAAATGGCCAAAGGCCTCTCTAATAGAACTCCCGGAGGGAAATAAGCACCTCCTCCTCAAAGACTAGCATAAAATCAAAGGGTGCAACTTTGCTGCTGCTCCCCCTGCATAAAAGACACAATTTTATAAAGGAGAATGTGTTGTGGCTAAATGTGGATGAATGGCCCCAAGCCAAATTCTGAAATGAAGCTCAAATCCTTCCCTCTTGATCCCTTAAGCAAGTTGATCCAAAGAGAGGATGGAATTCTCGCACGAGAATTCTTTGCACTAAGTAGTGCAGCAACTCTAGCTAAACAACTGAAGCATGCAAGTGGTCTCAAGACCAAGATAGTTGAATACATCAATGAATCCCCTTTTATGCTATGCCTTCCTTTTATCTTTGGTGAGCCTCCTCACCCCGGACCCCACACAATGTTGAGGTGACTTCCTCATGAAGCTTCCTCTTTCAAAACTGCGCTGCCCTAGCTAGCCTCCCTCCTGTTCGTAGCAGCGCTGTTGACTTGGTCAAATAGAACTAATCCACCTCCAATGCCTCTGTTCACACTAAGGGATCTTCAATCCGGTTCTCATATGTGTGTCTAGGCTGATTCTTGTTCACATTGAGCTAGTTTACTTGAGTGAGTCTTCCTCCTCAAGAATGTATGTTGACTTAGTCAAACTTGACTATGTCTCCATCTAATTTGCCCTTGTTCACACTTGGAAGTGTAAAACCAACTCCTAAGGTGATCTCCTTCCTAACTAAGGTGGAATTTATTCATATTTTATTATTCATGGGCCTCCATTCCCATTTATTCCTCTCCTAGGTGAAAGCATCGAAATCTAATATTCCAATTTGCTTGTTTGCAAATTTTGGAATATTACAATCTCCTATGCAGTGTTCTTGATAATGGAGTCATACTCCTCCACTATTGCATCAACCCAAGTTGGCTGCTGCACTGCTTCCTTAAAGGAATATGGTTCAATCACAATACATTTTCTCATTAGAGCCATTTATCCATTAAATAGGTCAGGAGTTTGTCTCTGTCTGCGCTGTGAAGTAGGGGCTCCTACATTCTCTGCAACATCAAGTATCAATCTATCAGCTTTCATGGTGCGCCTTCTGCCATTTCTGATGGATGGCTTTGCATGAGTGTTTTCCTCCACTCCATGACCCTCCTCATGTGGTTGATCCACATATTGAGACTCATCCTTGGGAACCAACAGTTCCTCTTCTGCATGCAAGTCCAACTCCCTCTCAAGGGACAACCACACGACATTCTCCTCATCAAATTTGATATATCGTCACACAACAGTCATTATTTTTTTTGGAAATTACACACGATAATTATGGGGTGTTTCTGTTTACCCCACAAAAATCCCAACCTCAGTTGTTGGTTCTAGCTTCTTCCTCGCGTCCTTGGTCACATGCACATAAACATATGAGCCAAAAATCTTAGTGTGTGAAACATCAGGTTTCTCACCAGTGAAAGCCTCTTCAGGTGTACTCATGCCAAGTACTATATGAGGACAATGATTTTGCACATGTACCACTTTATTGCATGCTTCCACCCACAGATGCATCAGTAGGCCTTGATCATGCAACATCGCTCGTGATGCACCCACAATAGTTTTGTTCTTCCTCTCCATGATCCCATTCTTTTGTGGGTTAGGAGGTGCTATGATTTCTCTTTGAATTCCTTCTTTGCTGCAGAATTTCTTTAATTCGTTAGAAATGTATTCTCCACCAGTATCACTCCTAAGAGCCTTTACTTGCTTCCCCAAATATTTCTCCACCAGTGCCTTAAACTCACAGAACTTAGAGAATGTTTGATATTTCTTCTGCATGAAGAAGATCTAACACTTACGAGAAAAGTCATCAACAAATAGTACATAGTACTTATGTTTTGTTGTTGAAGCAACTGAGAAAGAACCACACACGTATGTGTGAACTCTCTCAAGGATCCCCAAAGCTCGGTTTTCCTTCTCATGAAAGGCGGACTTTACATATTTTCCCATAGTAAATCCCTTGCACGTGTCTGACTGTGAAAGTGTACCCCTAGGAAGACTAGTAGAAATATGATGCATGACTTTCAAGGCTCCATGGTGAATATGGCCCAATCGCATGTGCCATAATTTGCCCTCATCTCGGCTCACCACTTGATCTTCCTTGCCCATCATTTCCGCACAACCATCTACCTCCAGCTTGCAGATATTCTTAACTCAAATCCCTATCCTCTTGGCTTGTCTCGTTGTTTTATGTCGCAGGAAAGCTTTTCCATCACTAAAAACAACATCATAACCTCTATCCTCCAACATTGCGACTGAGACCAAATTTTTCTTCAGACCTAGTACATGCATCACATCTTTTAATTGAAATGGTTTAACTGATGCCCTATGAAAGGTAATGGTACCAATCCTGATATCACTGTACCGTTCGTCATCGCCCATTTCAATATGCATCTAGAGATCTTTCTCCTCCAAGTCACTGAAAAGTTCCTTATCTCCTGTCATGTGAAAGGAAGTGCCACTATCTAAATACCACACAGATCCCAATGCACTAGACACCATGCATGCGATCATTGAGAAGTCAACCTTAAATTGCGAGGCAAGGGCCTCGCCAGCTGCAGATCCTCCAAAATTCTTTTTATTCTACTTTTGTGGACAGTTAATAGGAAAATTCCCATGCTCGTGACAATGAAAAAACTTCACGTTGGACATGTCCTGCTTCTTTCCATTCTTGGACTCGGATTTAGAATGGAATTTCTTCCCCTTCACCTTCCTTGCCTTGGCAGCCAAAGCACAATCCTCTTCATTCTCATTCTTAGATGAAGATCCATCTCTAGTGCTCCTTCTAAAATCCTCCTGCACCAAATCCGACCATAGTCGTTCCCAATTTGGAAAATTTTCCCTTCCATTGATAGAGTCTTGATAACTGTGCCAACTCTTGGGAAGTCCTAGGAGAGTCAATATCACCAAATCATCATCAGAAAATTTTATTCCAATGCTCCCCAGTTCATCTTGACATTGGACAAACTTTGTTAGATATTTTGGAATGGTGTCGCCCTTTTCCATCTTGATCTTCCTGAGTTTATCTTTAAGCACCAGGTCATTGCTGCTTTGGAATAGATCTGGAAAAGCCTTCCACATAGCATATGGTGTGGCTTTCCCATGGAGGCTCGAGACAATGTGGTCTCGTACTCCCTCCAACAAGATCCTCCTCACCTTTTCCACTTTATTTTTCCTTGCATCAAGATTTGCAACATCTGCAACATCGAGTTTAGGAACATATTTGTCAATGAATTCCTTCAAACCATTGTCTTCTAGTACTCCCTCCATCCTGTCCTTCCAAGGAATGTAGTTCGAGTTTCTCTCGAGTGCAAACTCTAACCTCAAGCCATTGAAATCCATTTTGATCTTGAATCAATTGTACACCAAGAAAGTCTTTCTACAAATTCAAATTCTATCCAGTCACAAACTCAGCTCCTACTTCACTTTTGCAATTTCCTGTGCTCCGATACCTTGTATAAATTATACAACATGCATGTATATCTTGGATTCACCAGATCTAATAATGTACTAAAGTTAAATACTAAATCTCTTCTATAAATCTTTTTCAAAATTAAAAACATAATCGCTAATCACATGAACATGAAGAAATATCAATCACACACAACATAGATAATTTCCCAGGGAAAGCTTATAGCTAAAAAACCCACTATCTTATATTGTATATTAAGCATGGATCATGAAACAATTACATACAAAACTATTCTCACAAGAGCCCTCCAGTACTCAGCGAATTGGCTCACACTGTCATATGAAAAACTGACCAACACATTTTCAATTCTTAGAATCTAGACAGCCTGCCTTGCTTGCGCAATCCCTGATGGTAAAGATCCCTAAAAGATAGGAATTATTGCTTGCATTGACTGCGCAAGTATCATGGGAACTCGAATGGGTGTTTTGTTGCATGTGTACAACCCAATAATCCTACAAATGATATTCAGCTTCCCTTTCACCTAGAACCCAACTGGGTCTCCACTAGCTCTGACATGCATGCAGCTAATAATAGTAAATCCTTAGTTGCATGTGAGATCACTTATTGTGAATTAATTAATATTTAATTCACTGAATCTTTCACTAGTGTATCTTCAGATACAACTAGAACAACTGATTTTAAATCACTTAATTGAGTTAAACTATTTACTACTTGCACCAACTCACACACCACTGCACTTCGAACTTTGTTACAACTAGAATTACTCTGCATGCCTCACCAACTACCTCTAACTCAAAATCAACTAGCTAACTAAATTTATCACTTTTAGTTAACTGATTCAAGTCCACATTGAGAATAGATTAAAATTTCATGCCCATCTTAATTAAGGGATAACCAAAATATACATGCACCCAAAAATAGCACTATGGGCCCCACCCTGGTCTGGGTGCTTAAAGCACTAGGCGTGGGTGCTAAATCTTCTTGTTGAATCTCAACAGGAAGGGAGTGGTTGGATTTCATGAGGTACTGTGTCACGGAGAAGGGAAGTTCTGGGGATGGATTTGTTTTTTTCATTGGCATCACCAGATGGAATCAAAGGCGCATTGGGAGTGTGCCCTAAAACAATGAGTCGATAACTAGTCACTAAGACTGCAACACCCTCTTCCCACATCTACCCAAGTAACTGACCAACTGGGGTAAACATGTCACGAGAGGCTACTAATATGAGATTAAACCTCCAATATGACCTCAAGGAAGTGGAATTGACGAAAACATGACAAACACACCTTACACAACATCAACAACACCTCCAGGAGGTAAAGCACCCTCCCATACCTCTGAAACTTGAAGGGGGGCTGTATTTTGACCCTCTTGAGCCTTAGCCATGGGAATATAAGGGCAAGGGAGAGTATATATACCCTTATCCATATGCTAGCCTTGTCAAGGTAGTGGCTAGGGCCCCAAATAGTCAATTTTGTGCTTGCAGCTCTAGGATTTGTGCCACATTTTTAGCCCCTGAGCCCGGGTCACTACCTAGAACTTCCTGTAACTTTAGGAGAGGATAAATAACATTAAAAAAAATACATGGAAGCGATCAAATCATCAAGAACTCATCTGATCCCACCCATCCATGACATGCATTTCTTCAAACATGTTACAAACATTGCATCTACAGGTGTAAACAACAAAATTAAACATAGGGGTCTAATATTTATCTGAGAATCGCTAAGAAGCATTTCTCCCTTACATCATAAGTTGCAATACAATCTATTTTACCATAGATACATTATATATTAATTTACATGTAAAAAAATAGATAGAGGCATACATCATCACTGATCGAACACATGCTTATAACCATCATAATAACAACATAAATACAATGGATATAACAACAAATAAATTCATAGATAAACCAATACATTTTCATATTGAATACCAGAGGAATGAGCTCTTCATTACTGAATGTAAAAACCAACCAGAGATGGGATTTCCACGTTCCACTTGACCATAGATTGGATGAGCCAAGTCTCACTTCATCCAAACACCCTCGTGCCATATTCCAAGCATGAATGTGGGACTTTATCAAACACATCAATCAACACCAAACTAGGGCTCCAGAGACCAAACCGTCTTAACCCCAAACTAGTGATTCCATCTCACGGTCAGAAATCACTAACCATCATAGATTAGTCTCCACGCAAGCTGCTCTAGGTCTCCAAAGTGTTTGTTTCTTCCATGGCTTTGGGACTAGTAACTGAACCCCAGCTATTCCTGGGCTCCAAAGCATTTGTCCAACTAAGGCTCCTAGAATAGTAACTCAACCCAACAGTTATCTGTCGGGCTCCAGAGAGTTTGTCCAACCAAGGCTTCAGGAACTAATAACTCAACCCAAAAACTAAAGGAATCATGAAAACCAAGTATAAAACAATCAATGGAAATAAACCCACAATACCATGGTTGTCTAGGAAATGGAAAGGCTAGGAAAATCCACATGAATACACCATTCATGCCAAAACTAGTGAGGAAAACATGGCATGCAACTCGTTACCTACAATTAAATCATGTTTTAGATGTTTATCTGGATGTTCGCTTGTGCTTTCCTGCTCTTATTTTTCCTTCTTGCTCCAAATCACCAAGCATCCACACTCTCCAAGAGTGATCCAAGAAAAATATAAGTATCCAAGAGTATGATAGAGAGAGAGAATAATGAGATAGCTCCAAAAATTCATTGACCAAATCTTGAGCCAAAATCTTACCCACTAATCCTCAAAAGCGTTTTTACTAATGGGGCCTCTATTTTTTTTATTTTCCATTTTTTCTTTCAATTTCCTCCTCACATGCATCCTGTGACCTTTCACCCTCGTTTTCTCCTATTTTCCATTTCTTTTCATAATAAATTCCAATGAATGCTTCATGCCTTTCCATATCCTTTTCCTTTGCCTTTTCCAATTTCCTTTGGCCATATTAACCGAAGTTAACACTCACTAGGATGTTTTTCCCAACATTTGGCTTGGGATACGTGTCCCATCGACCGTGGTTATTATATATATTTTTTACATGTTTCACTAGGGTTGTTACAAAACCCTCCTTATTGGGGGAACACTGTCCTCAGTGTTCAATGACACCTATAACCAGAAAGATTGTTGAAAACAAAACATGTTGCCCATGGAGCCTTATAACATAGCTCGTTGCAGTATTTACAATGACCACTGTTGAAACATGAAAAACATACCGTTTACTGGAGATTTATAACATAGCTCATTACGGTATTTACAATAACAACCACATATACTCAAGCACATTTGTTTGAACCAAAAAATAACCATACTAACTGTGGAGCTTTATAAACCAGCTCGATAGAGTATTTACAATAATATACATGTATACGTATACAAATATGCTCAGCCAACAAATAAAAGGATACAATTCCTATATCAAAAACAAGGGAATCCAGAGGCTCACACCTCCACCCTCAAAGTAATACTAGGATTCACCTCTTTTCCAGAAAGTCCAGAATCCAATGTCAAAGTCAAAGTTGCATCCAATGTCCAGCGCTACAATCTTGTGCCACTTGTCCTCTCAGTGAATAGTTACCGGATCATTGTTCTAGTGCACACTCCCAATGTGCATATGATTCCATCTGGAAATTCTAATGACCAAAACAAATCCATCCCTTGCCTTCCGTTATCTACTACATAGTCCCTAGGGAAATCTGGTCACCCTTCCGTGAAGTAACTCACCTTCCAAGTTCTGCTAGCACCCCCATCCCGAGCAATCCAGCCCTTGGAAAGGATTCCTCGCATCATAAGGTCAAACAACCAAGGCATATAACTGCCTCAAAACCATCATACCAGTCATAGCATGCTCATGGAAATCAATGGACACTATTGGGTACCAGTTTCCCATAATGGCCCTACTCCTGAAGTGCTTTACCAACATACTACTGCATGTTCCAATTCCTTTTGTTGTTGTTGCCACTGCTTGCAATAAGAGTCAACCACCCAACCAGGAATTTCCATGCTTCCTATAACAAGCACATAACTACCATTAAATTCAAAATAAATTGAAATAAATTCACATCATACCTCATTGGTAGCTCGTCAATAAGGTACACTTGCAATTATGTTCACTTCCTGTCACAAAAATTCAAACTCGTTGTATGTATAAACATGTCACATCCAGTTAGCTCAAAACAAAACCATCATAAATCAAAATCATGAATCGCATGCAATCATCATAAACCATAATCATAAATCACATGTAGCCATCATAAGTCATAATTGTAGATCACATGCATAATAGAACTGAAATAAAATACTAATACTTATCCTTCCTTGGTCCTTACCTCTGCCTTTGTTCTTTCTATACACACAATGGATTGGTTGCCACACCCACCAAGCACCCAGTGCCTTCTCTTCAATCACGTACACATACACGCAATGTACATCACAACACGTATACACACATATGACATACAACACCACACAATGCATACGCATACATCGGCATACTACACATACACCTACACCTGGTGTACAATACAACACAATATATACACACCTACATACAGTGTACAACATAACATGATGCATACACCTACATCTGACACACAACATAACACATGCACTTACACTCGGTGTATAGTACAACCCAACACATATACATATACAGAGTACAACACAACAAATACATATGTCATGATACCACGACTACACCATGCACATACATAGTATCACATGCCCTCAACACAACATTTATGACATGCACACAATACCACATGTATACCCACACCATATGCATAACATGTAGACAGTACCACCTATACACAACACTACCTGCGCAACATCACGTGTACACAAAACCACTTGCACAATGTGTGCAGAACGCCAAATGTACACCACACCACTTTTACAATGTGTACACGATACAACATGTACACAACACCACATGCACGACATGTACACAATACCATATGTACACAATGCCACATGCACGAAATTTACACGACACCACCTGCACACAACACCAATTGTACAACATGTACACAACACCACATGCACACAACACCATGCATACAATCATGCACACCACACCATATGTACATAGCACCATATGTACAACATGCACACAACACCATATGTACATAGCACTGCATATATGACATGCACATAGAACTATACGTACACAACACCGCATATCCAACATGCACACAACACCATATGCACACAACACTGCATATCCAACACCCACACAATTCAATATGTACACAATACTACATATGCAACATTACATATCACCATAGGTATAGTTATTTAATATACAACATGCGAAACATATAAACAAAAATCCATAGACCATAGATTGATCCCACCAACAACCTTTCTTCTAGTGTCTCTCTGCCACCCATGCTTATTGTAGCATGCCGCAGATCACACTGATGTACCCTTCAACATTACCTCTCCATAGCGTAAACATAGGCATAGTACAAGCTTATAATATCAATTCATGTCCACATGATACTAACCTTGTAGATCTATCAGGGTTACTGTTCCCATTGATTCCTCATAAGACCAAGAACCTCTTCATGCCATTCACTTGCATAAGATATCATTCCTCTGCAAGAATGATCCTTCACAACCCTACCAGACTGTGATATACATACATACATATATATATATATATATATATATATATATATATATATATATAGCACAAAACCATCATGATATTGTCAAAAAATGACATACATACACACGTATATACATATAACATTAGCATTAACCAATCATGATCCATGATGCCAATGTCAGACACGACATACATACATACATGTATACATATATAACCATTAGCATAATCATGATCAAAACATAATTACCCGATATCATAGGGTCAAGGTTAATAGAACTTACTTAATGCAAAACATTGAGAAAAAAATTTCCCAACATAGCCAAGGCATCTAACACCTCAAATCCATTTATTTTACCTTTTTAGTTACCTTTCTCATGTTTGTACTGCCACCATCCATTTACCACAATGGACCCAACCAATCGAACTGACTGTCATAGTCTTACCTTCCGCTGCAATTAATCATGCATCGAGCTTCATCTGTGTCTTACATTACCTGTTGGGTACCACACAACTCTTCCTGAGCTCCATTAAGTTTCCTCTTTCCCAACCAATTCCCAAGACTCTCAAACAAAAGGCAAGAAAAATAAACAACTAGAAGAAAACCATGAAAACCAAAAGCAATTCGAAATAAAAAAAATGGCAAGGCCTTGCACCAGACATAAAACCACAAATCAAGCCCAAAAAATCACAAAATACCAAAAGCACAAGAATAGAAACAAACACCATGATTCAATCCCCATGGTTCCTGGTGCTTTCAAAGGAAACTCAACCTGATATTTCTCCAAGATTTCATGGTGATCTCTTGCCATGTGTTACACAACATTTTTTCACTGTCCCTGCAATCCACAACTCGCACATTGGAGGGTCATTTCTGTGACCAATAATTAGTGTCATGCTTTGAAAATACCATCCTTGCATCCATTTGGATGAAAGCAAAATTCTTCTTGTTGACATTTCCCTAAGTAGAGCTGTGAAAATCCCAATTTTTGCCTTGGCGAGAGTAGCCCGTTACACCCTCACGCCAACTAGGAAATTTAACACTAAGCCTACGCTAGGTGGCACTCTATGCCATTTAGACACCCGCACCAAGCTTTTTATGGAATTTTTAAAAAAAATAGAGGCGGAGGTTCCATTCCAACCACCTCAGGGATGAGTCATCGGGAGTGGTTGAATTGAAACAACCACAGACTCCTTCCTTTAGTTAGTAGTTTCCACCTCCCTTGGAACTCTCCTAAAGGATAGGACTCCCTCCCACCTTTGTAGGGATCCCAACCTCCTCTCTTTCCTCGATATATGAAATTATCTCTTTTAGTAGAAGCTAGCTGAAAACATTATAGAAAAATAGCTGAACGACTGAATAACTGAATTAAGAGAATTATAATATAGTTAAGCTGTTAGAGGAGATAGAGTAAGAAAGATTGTGTTGAGAGAGCTTGAGTCGATGAATTCTAAGAGAGCTTGAGTCCGAATTCCCTGAACAACAGTTGAGACGCGCTTCATCTGAACCCCGCTGGAGGAGATTGCGACGTAAAAGCATCAGTTGTACTCTTCCTTCTACTCATTAATATACATGACTACTGTTTGGTTCCACTATTGTGTTATGATGTTTATTTGATACGATATGTTTAGCCCTCTTTGACTGGTTAATAGTTTTGAGTGAAACTATTCTGTCATATGTTGTTCTTTTTCTTTGTCCTATGTGCAGGCATCTGAGCATGACAGCGAACGAATTATGACTTGCCAAGGTAGGAGCGAGAGACCACTACTCTTTCTGCAACATCGACAGTGTTGGATTCAAGGTAGGTCAATTTACCATGTCTTTTGTTCATTCATTAACTAGGAAGCAACACTTTAGCATGTCCTTTTGTTACTAGACCCACCTTAGGGCTAGAGGGACCGTCTTCGTTACTTTGAAAGGATTTACCTTCATAACAAATTGGCGACTCCACTGGGGAACAGTACAAGTTTGTTGTGTCATCCTGTTGGGTTGGTTTTCATTATTGGTTTAGTTATATATCTTTTTCTGGTTTGTTTACTGAGTATCCATTCTCTGTTCAGCTCCAGAGAGTCAAGGTTTACCTATGCTCATTAGGTTGGGGTTTTTCCTCTTTTCCCATAGGTATCCAGCTTGGCGTGTTTTTTTTCTGGACAGTTGCGCAGGTTTCTCTTTTAGCACTCTCACCAACCTCTATATGGCACGGATTACCACCTTATAGTCGTCGCGCCAATCCCTATAGATTTTGGTTTGACCTCCCTAACGTTTCTTGGTCATTTTTTCTTGCCTCTAGGTTATTTTTTAGTGTGTTTAAGCCTTTGCAGACTGTGTTGACTACTGTAGACTTGTTTCCCTCAGTCGTTTGTCCATTGTCTTGTCGGTGTCATTTAAGACCTTAGGGTTTCTAGGTGTTCTTGCACACCGAGCCTTCTGTTCAGGAACAAGTCTCTTTGATTGTTATCGGTCTCGTTTCGGTTTTTTAGACTGAGTTTTCTTTATCCTTTGGTTTTGTTGCTTGAACGGTCTTTTCGTCTTTTCGATTAATCCTTTTTCTTCAATACCTTGAGCATCGATTACTTGGCTTGTTTGGGTCATTTTGAGAAACTCTCTTTATTGATTGAAAGTTTACTTCATTATCTTGCAGGTTTTTGTGTCTGTTTCGCTTTGGTTGAGTCATTCAATTTCAAAGCCTTACATTCGAAAAACTCAAACTAGTGTTTATTTTGTTTTCCATTGAATTAGTATAGTGTGTGCTTCATTTCATTGAAAATTCAAAAAATCAAAAAATATCTTTGCATTCTTTTGTTGCATCGAAAAGTGAAACGTTCCTTTACATAACTAGCATTTGTCAATCTAAGAAGGAAATTCATTTTCGATTGATTGCATTAAGGGAATTAGAATTTTCTTCGCATGTTTTCTTTGTCTGCTTGTTTGAAATATTTCTATCCTTCTTATAACTAGCATTCATCGAATTGAAATGGTGTTCATTTGCATATAGTTTGCATCTAGGAATTTGAGCTACACATTCGATAGGGCCTGGAAATTGAAACATAATTCAAGATTAACTTTAAAATTTACTCAATGAACCTAAGGAAACATTGAAACCTAACGAAACATTTCTAGTGGTCTAGGCTAGAGACATGTTCCGACGTCTTAAACCTAGCAGTTGTCACTCGCCTTTTAGCTTCAGACAACCCTAGTACGGACTTATGCTCCCCGTACCATCGCGTATATAAATGGAGACCCCTCTAGGTTACAATAATTTATCCAGAGGAAGCCGAGTCTTCCACCTTGTAACCCTGATACACCGAACACAACATTCAGGGAGACTACCTGCATGTACGTTAATTCCTTGGTCATTTCTGTTTCATTTGATCACCAAGGTGTATATGGCAGTTCACGGAAACCTAGTACACCCTCTTGCTTAGAATTCTGGAGGAGTCATTTCGATCTTTTTGTGACTCTTTAAACAAGAGAAGAGATCATTGAGCTCTTGTCCTTTCATGCTTATTTCAACCTAAAAGTGACAGAGTCAACTTTTTCCTATTTCTCGACTCTTAAAATATGAAATGGCAAAGTTTTGTTTCAGTGTCTTAAAATGTTACTTGCCCACAAAATCTTCTTGGTTAAAGTTATCTTCCTTAGTATTTTGTTCTAAGGTTGTTTCTAATGGCAACTTTTCCAGAGTTTACCCACCAAGGAATCCCCTCCAAAGGGAATCCTAGTCCTTTTCCTACTTTTGGAAATGTTGGTGCTCCTTATATGTCAACATTGTCCCTATCTGGGATAATTGTTGGGTTGCCTGTTTGGTTATTCTCGACCTTTATGGTCTCGAGTGTTCCGCCCACTGTACAACCATATCCTCCTCCTGAACAACATCATGTTGATTCTAAGGTGAACCTCTCCCCTTCTTCGCCTGTTTCTTCGTCCTCCTCTTCTTCTTCGCTTGGTGAAAGTCTAAACTCCAGTACCTCGGTGGCTAAGAAGAAGAAGAAGAAGACGAAAAAGAAGAAGTCATATAAAGGAGAGGCTAGCTCTACGGCTATTGTGCCTAAGAAACCATCCAACCTTCCATGGAAAGTCAAATTCCCTTGCATGTTGTGCAAAGGTGACCACCTTCTTTGAGATTGCCTTGGCATTCATAAGGTACTTGAAGTATGGTCTGACAGTCATCTGCCGTTGCCTTTGGCTTCCAGAAGTCATATTGGTAGCACATCTTCGACTAGTGTTGATAAGGCTCATAAGAAACAGGGTAAGGTCATGAATCCCTGTAAGTTGTGTGAAGGGCATAATCCCATTCACCTTTGTCCATACATGGATGAAGATAAGAGAGTGTTGGAAAAATCTACTGTTTCTGCACCCTTCCTTGCAGCTGGTTACCAAAAAATTTCTTTGAGTCCTCCGCTAAATGATTCAGCGATTGATCAAGATTCATCTTTGGTCGATCTCACTCCCCCATAAATTCAAATTCACGAATCCATTCCCAACCAACCATTGGTTGAGGAATTGGTCGATTTGACCCCATCTGTGGTTCATCAGGTTTTTTTCCGTCGAGAGTGGATCTCATCCCCCTCATCTTCTTCTTGTTTCTTCAGATTCCTCAGACTTGGAGAAAGATTCTTACGTCCCTATAGTTCAAGAAGCTACTCCTCCTGCTCCTGTGATGGAAGTCCCAGAGGATGCTCCTCTTGCTTCGATAACACCAGGGGAAGACCATCTCAGTTCGATGGTACCTTCTCCAAGTATTTTGGTCACTTCGTTCGATTGGAGTCGATTTGCAGGATACCGCCTTCCTTCTTATGTGTCTTTTGAGATCACGGTACAAACCTTTGATGTGGTCATACCCAACACCATTATAGATGAAGGAGTCTCTGTTAGTATTTTGTCTTCCACTACTTGGAAATCTTTTGGTTCTCCACCCCTTGTGCCTGTTACGCGGAATCTATTGGCTTTTAACAAAGGAACCAGTCAAGAGTTAGGGAGCATTCTGAAGTTGCCTATTACTTTGGGAGGGAAAACCATTATATAGACGTGATGGTTGTTCCAGGCTCCTTGTATTTCAATTTAATCTTGGGGTGTGACTATAATCATGTCATGGGTGCACTTGTCTCTTCCCTCTTTCATGTGATCTGTTTCCCACACAAAGGTCTAATCATGACCATTGATCAAATTTCATTCTTTGGTCCTGACATGACATCTAGTCCACCATCATCCCTTCCGAGTCTTTATCCATCGGTTGTATCTTCCCCGCCGTAGGTTAATTATGTGGCTACCTGTCCCATGCCTGCATTAAGTGATAGTGCCATTGTGCATCGTGTGCTGGGGGCATTGGGTCCTGATTTCTGAGATGTTGTTCTCCCATCAGACGGGAACCTCTTGGAAACCATGATTTCTTATTCAACATGATGAGGTCGTCAGAGCATAGTTCATTTTCTTTTGTCAATCTCCTTAAAAAATGAAACAAGGTTGTCGGAGCATAGTTCATTTTCTTGTGTCAAGCTCCTTAAAAAATGAAAGAAGCTCGTAGGAGCACAGTTTGTTTCCTTGTGTCAAGATCCCTAAAAAATGAAACAAGATGTAATGAGGACAGTTATTTTAATGTGTCAACCTCGTTAAAACAATGAAACACGTTCCTGTTCAATTCGAATCTTTGATACGACCTCGTAAAATCCCAGTTGATTCTTTCTCTTAATCTCATAATTTGAACCTTCACTCCATCTGCCTTTCATATGGACTGAAGCTTGGGGGGAATGTACCTCGAATTGAGTCACCATACTGGGGGCATGCAAACATTTCAAGCATAGTTTGTTTCTGTTTCAATCTTGTGTAAAAATGAAACCAATTCCAAGCAGATTTTCCTGATTTCAAACTTGTGTAAAAATGAAACCATTCCTATTTTACCTCTTGTGATTGCCATCTTATCAGCTTATTTTCCCAGATGAACCTTGGTTTTCTCATTCCACCGTCACTATCTACTTGGCCAATTATATGCCTTCACTTGGTTGTTTTACGCATTCCTAAAGAACCGCTGAAATGAGTGCTCTTGTTAGCCAGCCTATTGACCTTTACTTGTTCTGAGCAGTTCCACCATTACCAGAACCAGTTTCTACCCATAATACCACTCATTCCTCCAGGAGGAGTCAACTTTTAGCTCTTTTCCAATTCTCTAAAATTGAAAAGATTGCTGAGATTCTTATCGTTTTGAACTCGTTAAATGGCTGCGAAACGATATCTACCTAGTATACGTTTACCCCTTTTTCAGGCTGGGATATATTATTTACGAAAATGGAATACCTTAGCCTATCGCGACTAAGAGGTTCTCTTAGACACACTTTTCTACATTTTCATACCTGTGAGACTACCTACAAAAAGGGACTGATAGAGTTTTCTTTTCTGCCTTCTTTTCAAACTCTCTAAACATGAAAATATGTTGATTTCTCCTTTGTCAGACTCGTTAAACCGTGATGACATCAGACTTCATCACCATGACGATTATTCGAGTTCCTCCTTCCTAGGGCTCGTGAAATGTACTAGGTTGGATTTGTCCGAAGGAAAAACTTACAGTGCAAGCATATGTTATCCCCTTCAAGCTTGTTTTGAAAAATAGTTGGGGTACTCGCCAGAAATGGCGGGGGAAAATGGAACCAAGGTTTAGTTATGTTGGTAGTATGTCGCTCTTGAACATGGCACTTGTCTGCATTTGTGTCGGGTTGGGGAAATCTCATTTTGTCATTTTTTCCTTCATGGGTTTGGGTGATCTCTTTTTACCTCTCATCTTCTCTTTGCCACGTCATCATGACCTCAGATCCTTTGATGTCAAATACTGCCAAATCCAGTAATGTGTTGTTGATATGTTCAAGATAAGTTTGCCTCTATAGTTGTCAATCGTCCTCTGATTTCCTATTGGTCCTAATCCACTTTCATCATGTTCCTCTATATTGTGTCGATGATGTGGGAAACATTATGGCCCTCCTTTGACCAGTTCACTTCCTGTCGACTTCAGCTCATTATCTAGGAATTTGATCTAGAGACTCCCTTCTGGTACCTTGGAGCCTGTATGCCTCAATGACAGGTTTTTCACATTCGACGCAAGTTTCACATCATTGGCCTTCGATCGAGTGATTATGCGGATGTTTGACATCAAATCATTTTTCACATTCCATAGATTTTACCTTTTTTACCTTGAGGGCCATCGTCATCATTGGTGGTTTCTCTCACATCTGTTAACAACTTTCATCATTGGCTGGTAATCAGACGATTTTCCTACATGTTCGACTTCAGCTCATACATTCGCATGCTCGAAATTGTACTTGTTTGGGTCGAGATGGAGCACAAGACCTTAGGTCTTATCTGATAAAATCTAGCCTGCAGATTTTTGTGGATTATTATGACCTACTGCATGACTCTTTTGACTAGATGGATGTGACCATACCTGAGTCTATTCATTGATCCTTACTGCGGGATGGCTACATCCATACCTCGGATCTCAGTTTTTGTATACTCTATTATGGATGGCTGTGCCCATGCCACATGATTTATGTATCACAGATATCATTTGTATTTGTAATTTCAGGTCTTCCAATAGCGGTTTTTGGTTCGAACGTGTTCTCATAAAACATTTCACCCCTCCCTCTCTCTCAGACTTCATACTTTAGGGGGAATTTGTTACACAAAATTTTGTCACTGTCCTTGGAATCCCCAAATCGCACATTGGAGGGTCGTTTATATGACCAATAAGTAGTGTCATGCTTTGCAAATACCATCCTTGCATCCCTTTTGAGGAAAGCAACATTCTTCTTGTTGACATTTCCCTAAGCAGAGCTATGAAAATCCCTATTTTTCCCTTGGCGCGAGTAGCCTGTTACACCATTGAACCAACCAGGAAATTTAACACTGAGCCCACGCCAGGTGGCACTTTGTGCCAGTTAGACACCCGTGCCAAGCTTTTTATGGAATGTTTTTTAAAAATAGAGGTAGAGGTTCCATTCCAACCACCTCAGGGATGAGTCATTGGGAGTGGTTGAACTGAAGCAACCACGGACTCCTTCCTTTAGTTAGTAGTTTCCACCTCCTTTGGAACTCTCCTAAAGGATAGGACTCCCTCCCACCTTTGTAGGAATCCCAACCTCTTCTCTTTCCTCTATATAAGAAACTATCTCTTTTAGTAGAAGCTAGCTAAACACATTATAGAAAAATAACTGAATGAATGAATAGCTAAACTAAGAGAATTATATTATAGCTAAGATGATAGAGGAGATAGAGTAAGAAATATTGTGTTGAGAGAGCTTGAGTCCGAATTCCCTGACCAACAGTTGAGACGCACTTCATCTGAACCCTGCTGGAGGAGATTGCGACGTCAAAGCATCGGTTGTACTCTTCCTTCTACTCATTAATATACATGACTACTGTTTGGTTCCACTATTGTGTTATGATGTTTATTTTATATGATATGTTTAGCCCTCTTTGACTGGCTAATAGTTGTGAGTGAAAATATTTTTTCATATGTTGTTCTTGTTCTTTGTCCTATGTGCAGGTATCTGAGTGTGACAACGAACGGATCTTGACTTGCCAAGGTAGGAGCGAGATACCACTACTCTTTCTGCAACATCGACAGTGTTTGATTCAAGGTAGGTCAATCTACCATGTATTTTGTTCATTCATTAACTAGGAAGCAACACTTTAGAGTGTCCTTTTGTTACTAGACCCACCCTAGGGCTAGAGGGATCGTCTCTGTCCATAGAGAGGATTTACCTTCATAACACCATGAAATCCCCCACATCATACTGACATAACCACATAACTGTCACTGCATAAATAAACATAACAACAAGCTAGTTACCTTACCTTGTTGTTCCAAGCATGCAAATGTGTCAGCCATATGTATCAACATTAAGACAAAATATCTATCAATTCGAAATCAAATTTTAATAAAACTAACAACCATGTCATAATCAACAATAAACTCCCATTCATCAGTCATAATACATAATGCTACAACTATCACCTACTTACACTCAAGTATATATAAGCTATCTCAGCACATATGTGCTAGCACAACCATCTTAAAACAAGATCATTCCTTCATGCAATCTTACAAACACATACACATATCATGCGATTAATAAAACATTCAAACAACTTACAAACATGCCATGTTAAATAAATAAACTAGATAATGTAATAGAAACCAAATCACTCAAACACTCAATAAACGACCTAATAAAACATTCGAACACCAAGTATACGACATAAGAAAACTCATACCTTGATGTATATTAGGGGAGGGTAACTTGTTTGCACAATCAATCTAGATTAGCATGATATGACTTCACAACACATCAACTCAAACCTAAATAAGGTCATGATATCCATAATAGTAACTAGCTAACATGTTCACATCATAACTCATAATAATTTTCATTCATGCATAACAATCACAGATGCATGGTCAATCACAACATATTAACTCATACCAGAATGTCATAACCCTAACCATTTTCATAGGACAATCCAAATTAGCATGATACATCTAACATCAAAATATTAATGCAGTAACCTTAGTCGTCAAGTTAACTAACAATTTAGTCATGTAACATAACGTTGTCTAGGTACATCCTCTCTGCGGATAGAGATGATCCCTTTAGCCCTAGGTTGGGTCTAGCAAAAAGGGGAAAAAGCAAATACCTGCTTCCCTAGATTATAAAAGAAACATAGATTGAATGAGATAGCCTACCTCAATCTGATGTTGCGATGTTGCTCTTCGCCGAAGCTCTTTGGTCCTTCGCTCTTCCAAACTTGATCTCCATTGCTACAAACATTCAATTACCTGCACAAGTGACCAAGAAAACAACAAGAAAAATACAAGTGCAACATGCATATACAAGTATAATCTATTTAACTGATCAAGGAATGTTAGAATTCTTATCATGAACATGGAGAAGAATGGAAAATAAATATAAGTTGTATCATATTATTAATAAAAGAGGAGTTACAACCTGCGCCTTGATGTTGAATCTCTCCTTTGGCGTGTCTGAATCTGGGCACGTCTCCAAATCACTCTTTTTCAACTCAATGTGAGAAGGCTAAGGGCCTCAACTCTCTCCTTCAAAGCTTATGAAAATATTCAAACCTTTCTTTGTTATTCGCTTCTATTCTGTTCTAACTAGGAGAGGCATTGGAAGGCGATCAATTTATAGAGATGGAGGAGGGGACATGGATCCACTTATGATTGGAAAAGGCTTATCTCTTTAAGAGGTTCTTTTTTTTGTAGGAACAAGAGGCCCAAGGGAGGAAGCTCGGCCATATCCTAATAAAAAAACATCCAACTCTTCGTTCTCGAATCTTCTAGGCCATTAAGCTTCGTTTCCGTTTTAAAAAATCTTCTAGAAATAAGTCAACGCGGGTGTGAGGTCCATACTAATGCCGATCAGTGTTGGTCACAAGTTAAGGATGGGTCATCGACACTGGTGAGACACAAAAGGGTCACGTTGCTCCAAAAAAGTGGGTTTTTAGGGAGCTAATCCAGGAATGATCAAAAGAGAGATTGTTATTCAGACTGTAAGGGATGCAAAGGCATATTTTCATGATAGAAAAAGTACATAGGGATCACTATAAGGGTCCTCTAGGATTCGTGAATAGGGAGTACAAGGACAGTGACAAAATTTTGTGTAACATATGCCCCCTAAAGCATGAAGGAAGAATGAGAGTGAGGGGTGAAATGCTTTATGAGAACGTGCCAGGACCAAGACGCCGTCGTCGGAAAACCTACGAATCAAGTACATATATACAACTGAAATATTCGATATAAATACATGATCATAAGCATGGACACAACCATTTGTAGAATAGATCATGTAATAGGATCCATGGCATGGACATAGCCATCCAGCAATAAGAAGGATCATAAATATGGGCTCAAGCATGGTTGCAACCATCCATAAAAAAGAGTCATGTATACAGTCATGAATAACTCATATCGCCTCGCAACCTGGAGTTTATCAGACAAAATCCAGGGTCTTGCACTTTGTCACGACCCGATCAAGTACAAATTCACACATGTGAATGAGTGAGATGAATTTGAACATGAAAGAAAATTTCCTGATTACCAGTCAATGATGTAAATTGTTAACATGCGCGAGAGAGACCACCAATAAGAAAAATGGCCCTCAAGGTACTAGAATTATAATCCATGAGATTTGAATAAGGAATTGAATTTGAACACTCGTGAAATCACTTGATTGAAGGCCAATGATGTGAACCTGTCATTGAATGCGAAAAACATTCCATTAAGGCATGCAGGCTCTAAGGTACTGAAAGGAGTCTCTAGATCAAATTCCCGGATAATGAGCTGAAGTCGATAGGAAGTGATCCATCGAAGGAGGGCCATGATGTATCCCACATCATTGACATGAGACATAGGAACAAGATGGTTGTGAATCAAGACTAAATAGAGAAGCAGGTAAAGAAAAACTATAGAAGGAAAGTCTCTTGAACATATCGACGACAAGACTCTGTAGTTTGGCAGTATTTGACTCAAATTGAATCAGAGGTCACATTGACAATATTGGTAATTGAATGAGAGGCAAACAAATTTCCAAAACCCATGGAGGAAAAGTGACAAATGTAGGATATCCCCAACCCGACATGAACTGCAGATAAGTGTCATGTTCCAGAGTGACATACTGCTGACACAACTGATAAATACTTCCATTTTTCCCCCATCATTTCTGGCGAGTACACTAATTATTTTTTAATACAAACTTAAGGGGATAACATGTGCTTTTTATATAAGTTTTTTCTTTCAGAAAAATCCATCCTAGTACATTTTACGAGCCCTAGGAAGGAGGAACTCGGTAGCATCATGATGACGAGTCGAATGTCGTTAAATTTTAGCGAGTTCGACAAAGGTGAAACTTAACACCTTTTCTTGTTTAGAGAGTTTAAAAAGAGGCTGAAAAAAAAACTCCATAGGTCCCTTTTCATAGATAATCCCTCAAATTCGAAAAGGCAGAAAACAAAGTTCGAGAGAACATATTAGTTGTGATGGACTAAGGTATTCATTTTTTGTAAATAGTTTATCCCAGCCCAAAAAAAGGGGTAAACGTATACTGGGTAAATGACATTTTTTTTACTTTAACGAGTTCAAAATGACAAATACTCGACAATCTTCTCATTTTTTGAGATTTAGAAAAGAGCTTAAATATGACTCCAGCTGAAGGAACGAGTGGTATAAAGGATAGCAATTGGTTCCAGTTATGGAAAAACTACTCAGAACAAGTAAATTTCAGGAGGTTGGCTAACAAGACCACTCATTGCAGCGGTTCCTCAAGAATGGGTAAAACAACCAAGTGAAGGAATATGATCGACTAGTAGATGGGGATGATGGAATGAGAAAACCAAGGTTCATCTGGAAAAACAGGTTGATAAAATGGCAATCATGACAGGTAAAATGAGAATGGTTTAATTATTATGCAAGCTTGAAAACATGGAAAACTATGCTTGGAATTGGTTTAATTTTTACACAAGCTTGAAAAAAAGATAAACTATGCTTGACACTGGTTTCATTTTTACAAAAGCTTGGAACGTGGACACTATTCTTGGAATAAAGCTTACATTCCCCCAGCATGGTGACTCAATTTGAGGTACATGCCCCCAATATTCAGTTCATTCACCTAAGTAGATGACTAGTTATTGACAGGTGGATGGAATGAAGGTTCAATTACTAGATCAATTGAAAAAATCGACTGGAAATTTACGAGATCTAACCAAATACTTGAATTGAAAGGGGATTTGTTTCATTTTTTAATGAGCTTGACACAGTAAAAGAACTATTCTCATAAAGGCCTATTTTATTTTTTAACGAGGTTGACATAGTAAATAACTATCCTCATGACACCTTGTTTCATTTGTAAAAGAGCTTGACACAAGAAAATAACTTTTCTCGGAAGAGCTTGATTCATTTTTTAAGGAGCTTGACACAAGGAAAGGAACTATGCTTCGAAGAGTTTATCATGACACATAAGAGGTCATGGCTTCCAAGAGGGTCTCATTTGATGGGATAACAACACTCTGTAAATCGAGATCCAATGTCCCCAGAACATGGTATACGACATCATTGAGGGAACCATCAAGGGATGCCAGTATGGAATAGGTTGCTACGTAATTAACCTGAGGCGGGGAAGATACCACCAATGTGTAAGGACCATTAAGAGATTATGGTATATTATGTGTCACATTAGGACCAATGAATGAAAGCTGATCAATGGTCACAATTCGACCTTCATGTGGAAAATAGATCACACGAAATATGGAATATACAAGCACTACCATGACATAAGTATAGTCGTGCCCCAAGAGTAAGTTAAAATCCAAGGGGCCTTTGACAACCATCACGTCTATATAGACAATATTTTCTCCCAAAGTAATAAGAATATTTAGAAGGATCCCTAATGGTTGAATGGTTCCTCTGTTAAAAGCAAATAGATTCTGAGTAACAGGCACAAGCTGTGGGGAACCGAAATCTTGCCAGGTAGTTGAGGACAAAATAGTAACAGATGTGCCTTATTCTATAATTGTGCTAGGCATAGTCACATTATAGTATTGTACTGTGATCTCAAAAGGCACGTAAGAAGGAAGTCGATATCCTCCCAGTCGACTCCAATCAAAGGAAGCAACCAAACAAGATGGAGGGGGTGCCATAGGAATGGGAGGACTATCCCCTTGAGTTACGGGAATAGGAGGATCACCCTCCTAGACCACGGGAATATTAGTAGGAGGATCACCCTCCTGGACCATGGGAACCAGAGGATCTCTCTCAAATCCTAGGGAATCTAAGGAAACAAAATGAATCTGAGTGGTATGAGATTCACTCTCTACGGAAAAGGCCTGGTGAACTATATGTGGAATCAGGTCGACCTTTTCCTCAACCAATGATTGGTTTGGAATGGTCTCATACAATTGACTTTCAAAGATAGTGGAATTGACCAAACATGAACTTCAATCAATCACTTGATCAACTACTAGAGGACTCGGGGAAAACTTCTGGTAACCAACTAGAAGACAGGATTCAGAAGATGTAAGGGTATCCAACACTTTGGAGGCTTCATCCATATAAGGACAAAGGTGAATGGGATGATTCCCTTGACATAACCTACGGGAATTTGACCTTACCCTTTTTCCCATGAATCTTATTATAATTAGCTGAGGGTTTGTCACCAGGATGATGTCCAGAGGCTGATGACGAAAGGTGATACGGGCCAATGGACCACACTTCTAACACCTTGGGAATACCAAGACTATATCTAAGAAGGTGGTCACCCTTGCATAGCTTGCAAGGGAATTTGACTTTGCGGGATGAAGTGGGAGGTTTTTCAATATCATTTGCATGGGTGGCGATGGCCGTTAGGTTGCCCCCTTGCTTATTTTCCTTCTTCTTCTTCTTAGCCACCTGGTTACTAGAATCGAGACTTTCATCAAGTGAAGAGGAAGAAAGAGGTGAATAAATGGGCGAAGAAGGCGAGGGGTCAAATTTAAGGTCAACATGGGGTTGAAAATTTTCAAGTGGAGGATAACTTGGTTGAGAAGCAGCTTGGAAGGTTGAAACCACGAGGGTCAAAATAACCAAACTGCTAGACGAATGGTTAATCCCAAGAGGGGAAACGTTGCCATATAAGGAGCACTAACCTTTCCAAAAGAAGGAAAAGGAATAGGAGTCCCATTTGAGTGGATTCCTTCATTAGTAAACTCAGGAACTGTTTCCATTAGTCCCAACCTAAGATCAGCTAAGGAGAAGAGCACGGGGTAAAAATGTTCTCGTGGACGATAAATTTTAGAATTAAAACACAAAATAAACCAAAAAGTGGTAATCTAGGAAAGAGGGTTTACCAAGTATTTGTGAATTGTAGAATACCTCCTGGTGAACCAAGAAGTACGAGCAGGCAATCTCCCTAAATGATGTGTTAGGTGTATCACGTTTACGAGGCGGTAGAATCAGTTACGTATGGCTAAAGGATAGCAACCTAGTGGGGTCTCCCATTATATAATCGATGCTATGGGGAGAAAAAGCCCGTGTTGGCGCTGTCTAATGTGTAACCGTTCAGTAAGAATGTCCCGATATACTTATCATACGTGCCACAAGTGTTATATACTTCCGTACGTGGGACGGGGTTTCACTCCTGGAATGCAACACAGGCTGTTAACGACAATTGCCAGGTTTATAGACGTTGGAACAGGTCTCTAGCCTAGACCTATAAATGTTTTGTGTTAAGTTCCAAATGCTCCTTAGGTTAACTGATGTTTTTTTTATGTTGATCTTGATTAAAGTTTTAATTTCAAGGCTCAAAACGATTTTCACCTGAACACCTATAGTGTAAGTAACATGAGAAAATGATTCTTTCAATTTGATGAACGCTATCTAGTTTAGGGAAGAGTGTCAAATAGTGATGTAACAAGAAAATATTTTCCTAACTATATCACTCGCACTATCTGAATCCAAACAAAACATTCAAAGATGTAAACTATGCAATGTAATCTATACAAAAATCTTTTTTTTCGGAAACTATGCAATTGTAATCTATGCACAATTTCTTTTTCTTTCGATGAATGAGAATTCACTAAATGAACTTTGTAGCTTTCAACCATTAAACAATGTAATCTAAGTTTAAATGAAAATTTTGAGATGAAAACTTAAATAATCTGAAATGACTGTATTAGTTTTGCTTAAGTGTCTTTCAGTTTTAAAAACATGTGCATAATTGTATCATTAGTTTGCATAAGGTTTAAGGAGTTTTTCCATGATTTGTATATGATTTTTTGTGAATTAGAAGCATAAAATAAGCATAAATAACACTGAACGATAGTGTAAAATAAAGAAATAAGTCACCACATGACTTATACACAGTAGGCATGATGAAGCAGTTCACCCCTCTTGGGTTACATCTGTCGGTCCAACTCCCAATGGCTTGTACATATTTTTATTATGCTCAAAATTTTTATATTACATGTAGTTTCAGTGCTCTAATGGTTTTTTTCTCTGCACCAATGGCTCCAGAATGCTCCAATTAGTCAAAAATGACTCTTCATTCACTCAGAATGGGCGAAAATTGAGTCTCCTACTCTTTTGCCCAGTATCTCCTAGAAAAACTCCACTAAAAGTGGAGAACTCTAGTTGAATGAGGATAAAATGGGCAGGCTACCAAAAATGGCACCCCCATAACCTTTGCTTCCGAAGTTGACTGCACATTTAATGTTGTGGTTGGGTGGTGGCCACATGCGCACCCCCAAACCGCGGGTTATCATAATGGTTAGGGGAACTTGCGTTGAACTTCGGTTGAACCATTTGAACTATGGTAAGTGTCTTCGAGTTAATGTTTATCTGCTCTTTTTGGTTGGCATTAAATTATTGCCATGCGACAATACTCTGGGGAACCGCTGGTGGGTTGGGACCGCTGGCAGTTCCCAACCCCCAAACACCGTTTCAACATACGATAAATACATTCTTCCACCTAAGGAGGTTAAGATCTAATGTGTAGAGAAGTTGGTAAGCCATGCGCATGCCCAGCGAGAGGTTAGGGGGTCGAGTCCTGCTGCCTCCAACAAAATTTTAACATGTTGTTGCAGGGCCACATGGCAGCTTCTAATTGGCTCATCAATCCATACCAAAAATAGTAAAAGGACACTTGTCAACCCACGATTGGTCCCGAGAAGGGAATATTCCGAGGAATATACTCTTTTTTGCTGACTATACATCCACTTTTCTAATTGTGCATTCGAGTCAAACTTGGTCAAACTATCGCAATTTTACCTGTTTGGCATTTCGATCAGAACGCAATATCTTCCTCATATGACATCGGTTTTTTGAACCATTCATGGCGCAAAAATCAGGAAGACGAGATCTACAAAACCATCCTAGTTTCAATCCAATCCTATAAATTTGAATTTTTGAGCAAAATTTATGAACTCCTAATCTTTCCTCCCCATTGGGAAGATTTTGGACCCCAAAAGACTTGATTACCTATTCAGTAGATGAGGGTACAACTCCCTCACCTTTCCAATCTCCATCCATTTTTCCTTGCTTGGTTTAGTGCCTTTGAGCCCAACTCGAAGGTAGTCAACGCTTCCCCTCTTTGATGCTCTTGTCCTCTTGTCAAGAATTGTATCTTCTTTGAGCTCATCCAGAAATTCTGGCGATAAATATTCAATAGAAGGTAGTTTAACATCACTACCTTGATCATCGACCAAAGGTGGCTAATACAAGCGTAAGTTTTCAACATTAACAATTGAATACATTTGCATGTAAGAAGGAAAATCAAGTTGGAATGCATTATTACCAACTTTCTTTATGATATTTAAAGGACCATAGAGAATGGGTTTGAGTTTTTTACCTTCCCCTTGCATCCTTTCTTTGCTAATGTGCAACCATACCTCATCTCCCTCTTGAAACTTGTGATCAACCCTGTGTTTTTCATGCCTCTCTTTGTATTTTCTTTGACTTTTCTCAAGATTTTCTTGAACTTGTTGATGTATCATTTGAAAATTTTCAATGAAATTTTGAGCCTTATCAATGTCACTATGGACATCAATTGCAACATCCTTCCCAAATATGAAGTCTAATGGCGGTTTTGGCAAATACCCAAAGCATACTTCAAAAGGTGAGGTTTGTGTTGAATAGTGCTTTGCCTGGTTGTAAGTGTGCTGAATGTAATGCATTTGTTCATCCCACAACTTAGGATGTTTGCTACAATATCTTGTCAGTAGATGCACAAATGTTCTGTTCACCACCTCGGTTTTTCCATCTGTTTGTGGATGAAAAGTATTACTCTTTTTAAATTTTGTGTCCATCATTCTCCATAGATTTGACCAAAAATTCCCAATGAACCTGGAATCCCTGTCACTAACAATAGAAGTGGGCAATCCAAAATGAACCCAAACATTTTGAAAATAAAGTTCAGTAGTTTTTTAAGCAGTAATGGTTTTTTTACATGGCATAAGTATACACATTTTACTGAATCCATCCACCACTATATAAAGATAATCATGTTGCTTTCTTGACATAGGTAGACCTCCAAAAAATTCCATGGAGACACTCTCCCATGGCCTTGATGGTACCATTAGTGGCGTGTACATCCAAGCTTCCTATTACTAGGCTTACTTATTGCACACATAGAACAACCTCCTATAAAACGTGACACACTATCTATGATGTGAGGCCAATAACAATAACTTTGTAGATGTGCCCCTATTTTGCTTACCTCAAAGTATCCAACAATAAGAGAATAATGAGCTTCTCTCATGACACTTAGCCTCTCTCCTTGTGGAATACATAGCTTGCCCAAATGAGTAAGAAAATTGTTATGCATGTGATAATCTTTTTCTTCAACTTGATTCCCTTCACTCAAACTAGCATACACATCTTGGAAATCAATGTCATGTGCATATTGTTCTATGTAACTCTCATGTACAACATAATCATTTTTGAGTAAAGTATAAGCATTAATGATTGGTCTCGAAAGAATATTTGAAACTTTATTGAATATACCTTCTTTGTACCTTATAACCAAGTGAAATTTTTGAATAAATACCATCCACCTAAAATGTATTGAGTGCTGCAATTTTGTTTTTGACTGCAATTACTGTAATGGTTGGTGATCAGTGTGTACAATAGTCTCTTTACCCATCAATTAGTGTTTCCACTTCTTAACACTTTTTACAAACGGATATAGTTCTTTGTCATATGTAGGATAATTAGTCACATCACCATTAAAAGTTTCTGAATGAAAGGCGATAGGCTTACCATGTTGCAAAAGGACTACACCCATGGCATAGTCACTAGCATCAGTTTGTATCTCGAATGGTTGTCTCAAATTAGGTAATGCAAGGACTAGAGCTGAACTGATATTGTCTTTCAAAGCTTTGAAAGCATGCTGCTGTTTGCCTCCCCATTGGAAGCCTTTCTTCAAACTTGTCACTGCATGCATAGGAGCTACGATGGAAGAAAAGTTAGCAATAAACTTCCTCCAATATTGAGTTGCACCTAAGAAACTTCTTACCTAAGTAACTGTTTTGGGTGTGGGCCAATTCACAATGGCCTCCACTTTGGAAGGATTAATCCTTAATTCTCCTCCTCCTACAATATGTCCCAAATATACCAAAGAAGTCTTTCCAAACTCACATTTTGACATCTTAAGAAACAATTTCTCTTTCTTCAAAATATCAAGAACTCTATTCACATGCAAGACATGATCTTCTCTCGTTTCGTTGAAAATTAAAATGTCATCTAAGTACACAACAAAAAATTCATCAAGGAATGGTCACAAAACATTATCCATAACTCACATGAAAGTTTCCGGTGCATTACATAAACCAAAAGGCATAACTAGCCACTCAAAGAGTCCTTGTTTGGTTTTGAATGTAGTTTTCCATATATCACTTTATGCAATTCTTAATTGGTGATATCCACTTCGTAAATATAAATTAGTAAAAAACTTTTCTTCTTTCATCTGATCAAGAAAATCATCTATTCTTGGGAGTGGATAATGATTTTTTTACTGTAATCTTGTTCAAAGCTCTAAAATCTACACACATGTGCCAAGTCCCATCTTTATTTGTTATCAAGACTATGGGTGAACCGCATGGCGAGGTGCTTGGCCTTATGATTCCTTTATCCAACATCTCTTTGATTTTACTCTTTATTTCAGCATTCTCCATTATCTACATGTGATACATATCGATTTTTGGAAGAGGACAATTTTGCTACAACTAAATCTCATTTTTAATTTCCCTTTTTGGAGGCAATCCTGTTGGCTCCTGAAACATCTCACGATGTCCATTAACCACATCATATAATTCCGATTTCAACTTAGGATCACATCCTTCAAAATATTCATGATTAATATTATCTTTAGGCTTAATCATAAGAAGAACAAAATTCTTACTTGAATTTACCAGCCTCTTTACATGTCTAGCATTTACCAAAGCAATGTTTGTCTTCTTACGATGTTCTCTAAAAATGAAATCCTTGCCACCCTTTGAATAAATGATACTTGTTCTCATGGCGATAGAAGATCGCTTTCCTATCATACAAGTAAGGACTCCCTAATACAATACCAATTATTTCAAGTGGAACCACATCTAATTCAACTGTGTCAACAAAGCTTGCAGTGATTGCAAACCTCAATATACATTTCTTTGAAACCTGTATATTTTCATCCTTACAAATCCAACCCAATGGATATGGTTTTGGATGTGGTATGGTATCAAGGTTAATTTTTTTAAACAAATCTTCAGAGATTAAGTTTTCTTGCGACCCACTGTCAAACACTGTGTCAATCTTGGTATGCTTGGATATGACCCTCACATGAAACAGTTCTATTCTTTCTTCTTCATTTGGAGTGTTTATGTGACAGTTTGATGTACTGGTAGTGGGTTTAGTTTCAATTACTTTTCACTTCATGTTCTTCAATCCCATGGCTGTGATTTTAGTTTCATCACCTGAATCAGATCCTAAATCATGTTGAGTTGTAGCAACAATTTTCCATTTCCCTTTGTTATTGGGTTTCTTTAGCCTCAATTTAGGATGTAATTTCCAACAATGAGTTTCATCATGGCCTTATTTTGAACAATGTTTACAAGTCACTTTTTCTCCCTCTTTCTTGATATATGAATCTTTTTGTTTTTACCTTTTGAGGTATTTTACTTGGCTTTACCCTTAAAAGGTTTCTTCCTACCCTCTTCAGAATTTTTCTTCCATCTAGCTTCAAGATCTATGGCCTGAATACAATCTTCATCTAGACTGGTGGGGTTAAACTTGAGAATAATATGTTTTAGGTAGCTATGTAAGCCTCCTATGTACTTTAGCAAAGTATCTTCGCTCTACAAATCCACCCCTAATAAGAGAGCTCTTCTCCTAAATTCCTGGGTGTATTCTTGACATTTTGTCCCTTTAACTGCCTAAAGTTCTACGAGTTTATGATGGATTTATGCATATGAGCTGATGGATAAAACTGTTGTTTAATAGCAACAATAAAATCTGACCATGATAGAATAATCTTACCATGTTTCTTTATTTCCTCCTTTGTCTTGGCTTCCCACTAAACAAGAGTTGCATCTTCCATAATCAAAGAAGCTAATTGAATTTTTGTATCATCATCTTGAAGGTTATGTATTCTCAAATAGACCTCCAATTGTCTAATCCAATTATCTATCTTGTCTGCATTTACTTCGCCATTAAGAATTGGCAATTCAAACTTAACATCAAGTTTTAACTAGCCTAGATCCATCTTAACTCCGGATCTAGGCTAGTTTTAGTAGTGTGCAGCCAAGTAAATCTATCGATAATATGAGGAACATATGATTAATTTTATCAATAATATGTAAATACATATAATATTAATATAACCATTTTAAATATGCTAAATATGTCTGAGATTTATGGATTCATTTTAATTTTAAAGTTGCTTATTTAATTAATGATGAAAAATGATGAAATAAAATTTTTGAATGCAAAGTGACAATGTAATTTTATCAATAATATATAAATACATCTAATATTAATATAACCATTTTAAATATGCTAAATATGTCTGAGATTTATGGATTCATTTTAATTTTAAATTTGCTTTTTTAATTAATGATGAAATAAAATTTTTGAATGCAAAGTCACAATGTAATAATATTGAGTGATAGAAAATGTGAATAATAAGAATGTAGTAAATTACAAGAAGCCTTCATTGTGATCAATCTCAAACTATTTTCTTCTATTATTATTATTTTCACCCTTGTTAGTTTTGTCATCTTTTCATATCGATTATATGAAAAAGACAGTTGAAATCATAAATATTTAGCTCGAGATGTTGTATTAAACATCATACCTTTTGAAATCATAAATATTTAGCTCGAGCTATTGTATTAAACATCATACCTTGTCTCTCTTGCTCTCCAATATTATTAGGTTTAATTAAGTTATAACACAAAAATAAATCTACATTGTCAATATTTTTTTGTGCTTACACTGAAATCAATGCACACTATTAATCCAATGGCTTTAAAATTAATGTACCATCATACATATAATTACATCAAATCAGAAATCAACATATACCCTAAAATCAATGCATCTAATGAAAAAAATAAAATAATATTAGAAAACAACATCTACACTAAAATCAATGCATCTAATGCAAGTAATCAAATAGGATTAGAAATCAACATCTACCCTCAAATCAATGCATCTAGTGCAAGTAATAAAATAGGATTAGAAACCAACATATACACTAAAATCAATGCATCTACTGCAAGCAATAAAATAGGATTATAAACCACCATCTACACTGAAATCAATGCATTTAGTGCAAGCAATCAAATAGGATTATAAATCATATATATTGAAATCAATGCATCTAGTGTAAGAAAAAAAATATAATTAGAAATTAACATCTACATTGAAATTAATGCATCTAGTGCAAGCAATCAAATAAGATTAGAAATCACCATCTACACTGAAATCAATGCATTTAGTGCAAGCAATCAAATAGGATTATAAATTATCTACATTGAAATCAATGCATCTAGTGCAAGTAATCAAATATCATTAGAAATCAAAATCTACACTAAAATCAATGCATCTAGTTCAAGCAATCAAATAGGATTAGAAATCACCATCTACATTGCAATCAATGCATATATTGCAATAAATATTCTTCCCTCTCTCCCCCTTCCATATATATCTATATGTCCCTCCATATATCCTTCTTTGTCTCTTTATCTCACCCCCACAAACACACACACTCTCTCACTCCATATTTATCAATCTCTTTGTCCCTCCATCCCTGTTTCCATCTATCTTGTCTTTCTTTTCACCTTCCATCTATATCTCTATCTCCCTTTGTCTCTCTATAACAACCCAAAAACATACACTCTCTTTCTCCAATCTATCTATTTATCACTCCCTCCTCCTCTCCCTCTCTCTCTCTCTCTCCAACTTTCACTCTCTGTGTATTTCTTCTTACCTCCCTCTCTCTCCCCCTCCATCTCCATCTCTCTTTCCCTACCTTTCTCCACTCTCTCTCTTCCTTCCTCTCCCACCTCTCTCTTTCTCTCTATCTTCACCTTCCAAATTTTTTCATATATGCCTCTCTCTCTCTCTCTCTCTCTCCTTCTCTCCTCCCTTCTCTCTATCTCTTCTTCTTTATCTCTTTATCTCACCCCAAAACATACACACTCTCTTTCCATCTCTCCCTTGTCACTCCCTCTCTCTCTCCACTTGTCACTCTATGTATTTATTATTCCCTCCCTCTCTCCTCCTATCTTCCTCCCTCTCTCCTCCTCTCCCTCAAGTCCCCTCTCTTTTCCTTCCTCTCTCTCCCTTTCTCTCATACCTCCCTCTTTCTTCCCCCATCTCTCTCTCTCTCTCTCGTTCCCCTACAATCCTCTCAGTTACCCCTCACTCTCTTCCTCTCTCTCAATTCCTCTACTTTTTTCTTCATCCCTCTCCCTTTCTTGTCTATGTGTGTGTGTGTGTTCCCTCCCTCTCTTTTCCATCTCTCTCTCTCTCTCTCTCTCTCTCTCTCAGATCCTCTCTCTTCTTCCATCACTCTATCTCTCTCTCCAACTATGTTACTATATCCCTCCATTTTTTCTTCTCTCTCCTTCTCTCCCCCCTTGTTTCCATCACTCCTTATACATCTCTTTATCTCACCCCTAAACATACATACTCTCTCTCCATATCTCCCTTGTCACTCCATCTCTCTCCACTTCTCACTCTTTATGTCTTTCTTCTTCTCTCCCTCTCTCCCTCTCTCTCCCCCCTCCAATCTTCCCTCCTCCCTCCCTCTCTCAATCTCTCTCTCCCACCTCCATCTTTATGTCTCCCTCTCCCTCTCCCTCTCTTACCCTTCTCTGTCTCTCTCACTCTTATCCCTCTCTCTCTCTCTCTCTTTCTCTCTCTCTTCATCCCTCCTCTCCCCTCTCCTTCAGTCTATCTCCATCTCTCCTTTGTCACTCCCGCTATTTCTCCAGCTCAATCATATGTCTTTGTTCTTCCCTCCCATATATATCTAGAGTTTATATATATATATATAAATTTAATATTGTATTAATATAAAGTTATTAAATTTAATAATATTAATATGAATATTAGATTTAATAATAATATTAATAATGTTTTTTTTTGCTATGTACTTCGCATTTATGCATATACTCCTGGCTTTTATATCCTGTCAGATCTCTCGTTATGGTAGTATTCTCCCACCTCCGATGGGAATGATGACTTTTGTCACCTATCCTCCATGCATTACCTCTGAAAGGCGGTGTGATTTTGGTTATTGGCGCCGGGTTTTGCTATGTAAAGGTAACCTCAGAACTAATTTTCTTATTCCTCTCCTGTTCTGGTTGCTGTGTTTGGCTGTGGTCGGCTCTGGTCAGCGCTCCTTATAGTGATACAGGGTTCTCCGGTATGTTAAGTCTTCTCACTTGAGCTCTCTTACATACGAATTATGCGCCCAGAAAATGAAATCTAGTCCCGCGATGGCTTTTATGGTTATTTATCTTCTCAAAGTTATTGACATTGTTACGAATCTAGCTGTCATTCCACGTTTTAGAAGCCCTGAAGCATATTTTGTTATTCAATATGATAGAAAGAATGATTTTCAGAATGGGGGTTCCAGCATATCTACTTATTATGCGTCTCTGTTTTTTCATTATCTGAATTCGTATGTCTCTAATGCTTCAATCTTCAGCAAAACTGTAAACCTGTCTAAGTTATCTAATTTGCACTCTCAACCTTTAGAAAATGGTTTAGTCTTAAATCGATGGGGTTTCAATTCTCTCTGGTTCTACTTGATTCCTATTCAGCTATATATTTTCAGTTCCGCCTATAGCCTTTTTTCTACATACTGGCTCTATAGCTCTACTGCTAATCCTCTATTAGCTCTTCACCTTCTGCATATTCTGGCCTTCACCCAGTTCACGTCTTTACAGAGTCTCTGTCGAACTTTTTTTCATGTCCTATCTAAATCTCTGTTTCTAGATTTCATGGCTAGGACAAAATCTGGGCAGAATGCTGGGAAAAGTGTTGTTAGAACTCCTCCATCTCGTAAATGAGGGTGAAAATTTAATGTGGAAACTATGGAAAATTTAGCTGATACATATGAGTCTACTACCCCTGAGGATATCAAAGTAAAAATTGCAGAATGGGAACAGGATTCAGAGGAAGCAGAAACTGATATAAGTGAGCAACATGATAGAATGGATTTTATTCTAGACCCAGGTAATACTAGGGGCAGAGTCTCCTTATTTCAACAATCTGTTAAAACATACTGGAAATTGAAGTGTGTGTTGGCAAGAACCATAGAGAGCCTTCAGAAAAAAGAAATTCAATCCTACTCATCAGTTTTATTTGAACTCCAATCTATGAAGCAAGAGATGTGTGAAATGGAAAAGGTCCAACATCAGCAAAATGACCGAATTGGAAATATTTAACAACAACTCTGTCTTCTACAGGATGCCAAGCCTTCATGGATTTCCTGTCAAGGATCCAGCTACTGATATTTGTTCTCATGTTTTCATTAGCCTCATGTTTTTCTTTCAATTTTGAATGACTCTTGATACATTATATCTTCTCAGTTTCATATGTAGTTTCTATGGACATAGTCGTGTTAAGTTAGCTGCTACTAAGCGTAAGAGACAATATAGATTCTAGTTAGCTTATAACTTCTTGAGATGGCCAACAGACCTATTTTCCTTCAGGAAAGTTGAGGCACTCAATTTTGGATGTAAATTTTGATGCAACTTACCCCTATAAATAAAATGGCTAGGTACTATGGAATTTACAAAAACAAAATAATGTTTTTTTGCATGCTATTATTATTAGTTTGGTCCATAGGCTTTATATATAATTAGATGTTAATTTCTACTCCTATTTTATATATTTTTATTTATTTACCTTACACTTTTATACCTATTTTATAAATATAGTATTTGGCCCATGGTATTAATAATAATTTGTCCCATATTTGGCCCATAGGATTCACCTAAATAAAACCTCCTTTTTTGAGTTTTTGTAAATACAAAGAGATTTATGGAGTAAATATAAGAAGAGGTTTCATTTATTTACCATACCTATATTTTATTTATTTAACATAAACTATAGTTTTATTTATTTACCATACCTCTATTTCATTTATATTTTTATTTCTTTACCATATATCTTTTTTGAGTTCTCTCAAAACTCTTCATCTTTTAAATTTATATTGTTTAAATTTATTTTAAATTGTTTATTTATATGGTTGTGTAAGTTATTCTTTAAGCCCAAATTATTTAGATTTTATTTTTAGTTTTTTATTTTGGCTTCTGTCATTTTTACACTTCGGGGTCATAATGGGCTATAGGGTTAATAATGTTTTTTTTGCATGCTATTAATAATAATTTATTCCAAGGTATTTGGGCCATAGACTTCATATATAATTAGATGTTGATTTCTAATCCTATTTGATATATTTTTATTTATCTACCTTACATATTTATACCTCTTTTATATTTATTTATTTACCATACCTCTTTTATAAATATGGTATTTGGCCCATGGTATTTGGCCCATAGGCTTCACCTAAATAAAACCCTTTTTTGAATTTTGTAAATATAGAGGTTTATGGAGTAAATATATATAAAAAAAGTTTTATTTATTTACCATACCTCTAGTTTATTTATATTTTTATTTATTTACCATTTCTTTTTTAGTGTTCGTAAACCTCTTCATATTTTGATAAATTTATTTTTTAATGAATTTTTAATTGTTTATTTATATGGTTTTTTAAATTATTGTTTAAGCCGACATTATTGAGATTTTATTTTTAAATTTTTTTTTAGTTTTTGTTATTTTGGCTTCTGACATACTTACACGTCGGGGTTATACTGGGCTGTAGAATGCAGCACAATAACGTTTTTTTGTATGCTATTAATAATAATTTATTCCAGGGTATTTGGGCCATAGACTTCATATATAATTAGATGTTGATTTCTAATCCTATTTCATATATTTTTATTTATCTATCTTACCTATTTATACCTCTTTTATATTTATTTATTTACCATACCTTTTTTATAAATATGGTATTTGGCCCATAAGCTTCACCTAAATAAAACTCTTTTTTGAGTTTTGTAAATATAGAGGTTTATGGAGTAAATATTAAAAAAAAAAGGTTTTATTTATTTACCATACCTATAGTTTATTTATATTTTTATTTATTTACCACTTAAATAAAACTCTTTTTTGAGTTTTGTAAATATAGAGGTTTATGGAGTAAATATAAAAAAGAAAAAAGTTTTATTTATTTACCATACCTATAGTTTATTTATATTTTTATTTATTTACCATTTCTTTTTTTAGTGTTCATAAACCTCTTCATATTTTGATAAATTTATTTTTTAATGAATTTTTAATTGTTTATTTATATGGTTTTCTAAATTATTTTTTTAAGGCGACATTATTGACATATTTACACATCAGGGTCATACTGGGCTGTATAATGCGCCTCTCGGCGCAATAACATTTTTTTGCATGCTATTAATAATAATTTATTCCAAGGTATTTGGGCCATAGACTTCATATATAATTATATGTTGATTTCTAATCATATTTGATATATTTTTATTTATCTACCTTACCTATTTATACCTCTTTTATATTTATTTATTTACCATACTTTTTTTATAAATATGGTATTTGACCCATGGTATTTCGCCCATAGGCTTCACCTAAATAAAACCCTTTTTTGAGTTTTGTAAATATAGAGGTTTATGGAGTAAATATAAAAAAAAAGGTTTTACTTATTTACCATACCTTTAGTTTATTTACCATACTTATAATTTATTTATATTTTTATTTATTTACCATTTCTTTTTTTAGTGTTCGTAAACCTCTCCATATTTTGATAAATTTATTTTTTAATGAATTTTTAATTGTTTATTTATATGGTTTTCTAAATTATTGTTTAAGCCGACATTATTGAGATTTTATTTTTAAAATTTTCTTTAGTTTTTGTTTTTTGTTTTTTTTTGGCTTCCGACATACTTACACATCGGGTCTGTAGAATGCGCGTCTCAGCGCAATAATGTTTTTTTTGCATGCTATTAATAATAATTTATTTCAAGGTATTTGTGCCATAGACTTCATATATAATTAGATGTTGATTTCTAATCCTATTTGATATATTTTTATTTATACCTCTTTTATATTTATTTATTTACCATATCTCTTTTATAAATATGGTATTTGGCCCACAAGCTTCACCTAAATAAAACTCTTTTTTGAGTTTTGTAAATATAGAGGTTTATGGAGTAAATATAAAAAAAAAGGTTTTATTTATTTATCATACCTTTAGTTTATTTACCATACCTCTAGTTTATATATATTTTTATTTATTTACCTTTTCTTTTTTAGTGTTCGTAAACCTCTTCATATTTTGATAAATTTATTTTTTAATGAATTTTTAATTGTTTATTTATATGGTTTTCTAAATTCTTGTTTAAGCTGACATTATTGAGATTTTATTTTTAAAATTTTCTTTAGTTTCTGTTATTTTGGCTTCTAACATACTTACACATCGGGGTCATACTAGGCTGTAGAATGTGCCTCTCAACGCAATAATGTTTTTTTTTCATGCTATTAATAATAATTTATTCCAAGGTATTTGGGCCATAGACTTCATATATAATTAGATGTTGATTTCTAATCCTATTTGATATATTTTTATTTATCTACCTTACCTATTTATACCTATTTTATTTTTATTTATTTACCACACCTCTTTTATAAATATGGTATTTGGCCCATGGTATTTGATCCATAGGCTTCACCTAAATAAAACCCTTTTTTGAGTTTTGTAAATATAGAGGTTTATGGAGTAAATATAAAAAAAGGGTTTTATTTATTTACCATACCTTTAGTTTATTTACCATACCACTAGTTTATTTATATTTATATTTATTTACTATTTTTTTTAGTGTTCGTAAACCTCTTCATATTTTGATAAAAAAAAATTTAATGAATTTTTAATTGTTTACTTATATGGTTTTCTAAGCAATAATGTTTTTTTTGCATGTTATTAATAATAATTTATTCCAAGGTATTTGGGCCATAGACTTCATATATAATTAGATGTTGATTTCTAATCCTATTTGATATATTTTTATTTATCTACCTTACCTATTTATACCTCTTTTATATTTATTTATTTACCATACCTCTTTTATAAATATGGTATTTGGCTGAGGGTATTTGTCCCATGGTATTTGGCCCATAGCCTTCACCTAAATAAAAACCTTTTTTGAGTTTTGTAAATATAGAGGTTTATGAAGTAAATATATATAAAAAAAGGTTTTATTTATTTACCATCCCTTTAGTTTATTTACCATACCTCTAGTTTATTTATATTTATATTTATTTACCATTTCTTTTTTTAGTGTTCGTAAACCTCTTCATATTTTGGTAAATTTATTTTTTAATGAATTTTTAATTTTTTATTTATATGGTTTTCTAAATTATTGTTTAAGCGGACATTTTTGAGATTTTATTTTTAAAATTTTCTTTAGTTTTTGTTATTTTGGCTTCCGACATACTTACACGTAGGGTCATACTGGGTTGTAGAATGCGCCTCTCGGTGCAATAATGTTTTTTTTGCATGCTATTAATAATAACTTATTCCAAGGTATTTGGGCCATAGACTTCATATATAATTAGATATTGATTTCTAATCATATTTGATATATTTTTATTTATCTACATTACGTGTTTATACCTCTTTTATATTTATTTATTTACCATACCTCTTTTATAAATATGGTATTTGGCCCATAGGCTTCACCTAAATAAAACCATTTTTTGAGTTTTGTAAATATAAAGGTTTATGGAGTAAATATATATAAAAAAAGGTTTTATTTATTTACCATACCCTCTTCATATTTTGATAAATTTATTTTTTAATGAATTTTTTATTGTTTATTTATGTGGTTTTCTAAATTATTGTTTAAGCCGACATTATTGAGATTTTATTTTTAAAATTTTCTTTAGTTTTTGTTATTTTTGCTTCCAACATACTTACACATCGGGGTTTATAGAATGCGCATCTCAGAGAAATAATGTTTTTTTTTCATGCTATTAATAATAATTTATTCCAAGGTATTTGGGCCATAGACTTCATATATAATTAGATGTTGATTTCTAATCCTATTTGATATATTTTTATTTATCTACCTTACCTATTTATACCTCTTTTATATTTATTTATTTACCATACCTCTTTTATAAATATGGTATTTGGCCCATAGGCTTCACCTAAATAAAACTCTTTTTCGAGTTTTGTAAATATAGAGGTTTATGGAGTAAATATATTAAAAAAAAAAGTTTTATTTATTTACCATACCTTTAGTTTATTTACCATACCTCTAGTTTACATATATTTTTATTTATTTACCATTTCTTTTTTAGTGTTCATAAACCTCTTCATATTTTGATAACTTTATTTTTTAATGAATTTTTAATTGTTTATTTATATGGTTTTCTAAATGCTTGTTTAAGCCGACATTATTGAGATTTTATTTTAAAATTTTCTTTAGTTTTTGTTATTTTGGCTTCTGACATACTTACACATCGGGGTCATAATAATTTATTCCAATGTATTTGGGCCATAGACTTCATATATAATTAGATGTTGATTTCTAATTCTATTTGATATATTTTTATTTATCTACCTTACCTATTTATACCTATTTTATTTTTATTTATTTACCACACCTCTTTTATAAATATGGTATTTGGCCCATGGTATTTGTCGCATAGTATTTGGCCCATAGGCTTCACCTAAATAAAACCCTTTTTTGAGTTTTGTAAATATAGAGGTTTATGGAGTAAATATAAAAAAAAAAGGTTTTATTTATTTACCATACATTTAGTTTATTTACCATACCTCTAGTTTATATATATTTTTATTTATTTACCATTTCTTTTTTAGCGTTCATAAACATCTTCATATTTTGATAATTTTATGTATATATTTCTTATTTCATTTTCATTTGTGAAAGTAATGCTAAAATGGTTGAAATGGAAATAACTAATTTAAAAAGTCAAACACGTCAAGCATAGACATCTCCCTACACACTAAAATATTTTTGCACAAATCTCTCTATGCAATCAAAACTTTCCACACAAAGCTCTCCACACACCTTCAAAAATACTTTAATTGACATGAAATGTTAGGCATCTCTATACAATGAAATATTTTCACACAAATCTCTTTGCATAATCAAAAACCTTTTCACAGAAATCTCTCTACATAATAAAAAAATTTCTAGACAAAATTCTCTGGAATAGCCTTAGAGATATCATTTAAAGTAGTAGTGTGGAGAAGTTGATTATGGGAACAACCATTCATACATGTTGTGCAAATAAGTTTTTTAAAAATTGAATATATAGTTTTATTTATGTTCTAGAAATTAAAAAATAATAATAATAATTCAAATATATAGTTTTATTAATGTTTTTTCAATTAAACAACATCATAATATTTTTTTTTTTTAAGTATTCTATAGAAGTTGATTTTGTGGATAAATATGTTTTGCCGCACTCCCACACAACTATTCACTTGTTGTGCAATTTTGTTTTTAATAATTGAATATATAGTTTAAACCTCGATTAAGTTACAATTACATTTTTAATAATTTGAATACATGGTTAATATGAATCCATAATTTTATTTTGTTTTTGAAAATTTGAATATATAGTTTAAACCTCAATTGAGTTACAATTAAATTTTTAATAATTTACTACATAGTTTTATTTTTATTTTTTTAAATTTGAATACATGGCTTAAACTTGGATTGAGTTACAATTACATTTTTAATAATTTGAATACATTTGAAAGAATAATTTGAATGTATAGTTTTATCTATGTTTTCAAAATTAAAAAACATCATAAACAATGATTTCTCATAAAGTATAGACATGTGGAGAAGTTGTAGTAGTGCGAAGAAGTGCAAAAAGATGTGTTTTTTATGCAATCTCGCACAACTATTCACTCATATGCAATGAAGGTTTTAATAATTTGAATATATAGTTTTATTTATATTTTTGAATTAAAAATGATTAAGTTTTTAATAATTTGAAAATATTATTTTATCACTGTTTTCAAAATTAAAAAATATCATAATAGAATGATTTCTCATATCAAGCATATGCATAATAAAAGATAAAATATAGTTTGATATTTGTGCCAAAAAGTTAATTGTAAAAAAAAATATATTTTCTCATTATGCAATTGCATTTTTAATAATTTGAATATATAATTTAAATCTTTGAATATATAATTTTTAATAGCAATGTGAGAGAAGCCCTGTGTAGAATCTGTATTTCAACAAGAAGTTTTTGGAGACTTTCAATTGTTAATATATCTTTAAAAAAAACTATGATAAAGACAAAATTATAGGTTTTTAATTGTAATTAAAAAAAAAAAAAACCTATAATAAATACAATTCTAGGTTTTTAAAATTATGGAGCATATTTTTCAAAATATATATCAATAACTTTTTTCTATCCTAAATTACATATTAAATTATATATATAAACAATGTCATATATATTTTTGGAGTCGTCTAACGAGCCAGAGGAATTGCCCGGACGGTCAAAATTGGTCGGAATCCGGGCCAATTTTTTTTTTAAAATCTTGCAGAAACAGTGTTTGAATCTTGATTTTGACATTGGAAATGGATTCAGCACCATCAAAAACCTGTAGGACACCCAAAATATTAAACTTTGATAGTTATAACATGGATTTAGAAAAATTCCTGCCGGATTTTCTGAAAATCTTATCGAAATTTTCATGATTTTCAGGGCGATTCCTCTGGCTAGTTAGACTACGGCTTTTATATTTAAATAAATAACAAGTTGTTACCCATTTTGAATTACATGAGTCTTTCGAAATGAACCTATGCACTTTCGTATAATACATTTTAAAATATCGTTTAAGAAGATGAGGGAGAAGGAATTTTATTAAAATTAAGGATTTTTATTTTCATTTTGATTGTGATAAAAAATATAGCCGTAGTCTAACTAGCCAGAGGAATTGCCCTGAAAATCATGAAAATTCCGATAAGATTTTGCTCCGTTACAATATTTGATGCTCCGTACTCATGCCTTGTGGGGCGGTGTCTTAGTGCAGCAAATACTGCCATTAGCTGCAAGTTCACATCGAGGTGTGTCTGGTGGACAGTCAGGATCTGTTTTGTAGTGCAAATTCGTATTACAATGATAGTCCGACAGGCCCGACACTATCACACCGCCACGACCAGCAAATACCACAACACAAACATTAGATTTTTAATGTTATTATTATGCACAAATTAACATTTGTACATTAAAAAACACATAGTAAGTAAATCAACAAGATTTGATGTATGTTACCATGGGCAGCGAAAATAAAGAAAAGGATTGCAATGAACCCCATTAACGTTTGAATGAGTTTTCCCATTTCTCTCAACATAAACAATGCACACAACACAAGGAAAACAGTCACAACACAAGGCAAATAGTCTCTCTGGATTAGTTTTTCTCCACGACTCAATGAAAAGCAGCGATGCATATTACATATTTATAACATTCTTGTTAACTAAATGTGGTGTTGAACAAGATGGGTATCTGCAAAAAAATCTGTGAGGGTGCAGAAAACATATTAGGAAAATGTCAAGGAAAAAATTGGCAAACTGTTTAAAATTTTCAAAAATTCAAAATTCATTTATTTTTACAAAGTTAGTAAATTTTGGCAAAAATCAAATAAAATTGAGAAAATGGAGAAGAAATTTTTTTAAAAAACATGAAAAAGAGAAAAAGACCACTGAGCTAAAAAAAATCACTACTTTTGGACGCTGAAAAAGCAGCTGAACTAAAAAAATCATGATATGACGAAAAATCAACCATTCTATGATATGATTCAAATATGAACAAGGTAGGCAGAGTTGTAGGTGCAATGTGCCTTGTGTTCTACTTAAGGGGTTTTTATTTTTTGTGTGTTTCAGTCACTGGTGGGAATGCCCAACTAATTTTTGATAGTTGCAGTCTTTCCTTATGGCTTAGGCAAATCTCCTAGTCTACTCATAGAGCTTTGTGAGCTCCCCATCTGCTCAGAGGGGTGCAGTATTAACTTGGTTAAGATTGAAATTGTTGAAGAAAGGATTTTTGGTGTCAATGTGTAGTGTCATGTTGTTCTTCCACCCCCTTTCGACACATTGAAGTGGTGTGTCATCCTTCTTCTAAAATAGCTGGAGCAGGATTGCCACAATGACCAAAACAAAACCATCAACTTCATGAATGATCTGTAACAAAACCAGTGGAATATGTTGGATCATTTGGCTTCACTTCGGTGGGGTCAACAGAGATTGGCTAAGCGCATGGAGGGAAGGTTGGCACACTTAGATTTTCATGTCCATGGTGACCACAGGTCTCCAAATCCTCTGGGTCAAGAACCAAATATTCCAACACTGGAAAATCCTCTCGTTCCCTGATGTTGATAGGTTGTTTCTTTATCTTGGAGGTCTTTTGGGCATTTTGGTCATTTTGTTTTTGGATTCTCAATAGATTTTGGCACTTTGTAATTAGTTTTTGTGTTTCCCTTCTAGCCAACAAATCTGGTAGGAATGTGGCTAGAAGATTAATATATATTGTATTGACAAGTTGTAACCTTTTGGATACATTGATATAAAAAATTTTACTAACAAAAAAAATAATGCCCACAAATGACCAAAAAGCAAATCACTGTAACCCAAAATATAAGTCAGTAGAAACATATAGAGGGCACTAAGGCCTACAACATCTCTTGTAAGGGAGTACAATAGTACTTTAGCATAAACGTAAAATTTCAAACATCATATTTCCTTCTGAAAGAATTGATAAGTGACATGTAAAATCAAATATCTAGAAAACGACTGGGATGGTGACACTTTATAACATTACATTTTTGTAATGATATTTGGCAAAGGTTTCCTTCAAAACCATTTCCCAAGGACAACTTGCTACTCTTCGACAACTACAAGGACAACTTCAAAAAAATTTAAAACTGGAATGCAACTTTCCTTTGTCACAATTTCTGGTAAGCACAATTTACACTACTTACAATTAGATTTTTTCATTTTACTGTACCTGGTAAAATATAGCACTGACAAGAAATAAACCGTTCAAAGCACTCACCGGGATAATACAAAACCATTTCACAGATTACTTGAAACCTCTTCTACATAGATGTGCATCCTTTACCATAAAACCAAACTGGGATCTTCAAAAGTACCCATTATCATTAGTATTTCACTCAAAAATTTTGCTAACAGACTTTGTATGGAATGGGGACATCATGGTGGGGACGAAATGTGAACCTTTTATAAATACCAAGTTGGAGTCTTCTTAACTAGATCCTTAACTAAAATACCAAGTTGGAGTCTTCTATTAAAGGCAACATCACAAAGGTAGATAAAAGAAGAATTTAAAATATCAATTTCTCTCCTTTTTACGAGGCATAACAGACAATGGATTTAATTGGGTCCCTTTAGATTTGTATTTACTTTGCTTGTGTGCTGTTTATTCAAGATTCCAATCCTTAACTTGAATTTTCCCTTGAAAATTTTTGATATTATGCTTTGCCATAGTATTGAAAATGGTTATATATATTGCTGTGTAAGTTTGTGTTTACTCTTAACATTCTGTGAGGCCCACCCAGTCCACACGGCCTCCGTTTTTAGTATCAAAAATTAAAAACAAATAAACCATAGTTTCATCAAAGATTTAATCAAGGATGTTAGCTCTTCAAGATCTCAATTCTTTTGTTGAAGAGCTCGGTTATTAAATCTTCTATGCCACGTGATCTCGGGATCCATTAGTGACTACTGTACAAGGCCAGTATATGAACCCTGGCAAACAAAACTGACTTCAGATTTCTGCGGATCCCTTGCAACAAATAAGCCATTGTTTTTTTACATCATAAGTAGCATAATTATAAATATAAATTAGATAAGAAGCCATTGTTTTTTTACATAATGAGCAGGGACTCATAATAAATATAATATATAATTTATTGATATAATATTATAAGCATGATTAACATGGTTTTATCTATAATTTTATATCATTATTTAATAATTTGATAATGAAAATAGTCATTATTGCTTTTATATGTGAGTGTAAATTGATTTATATATTATTGAAATAATATTATAAGTATGATTAACATGGTTTCATTTATAATTTTGTATTATGATTTAATAATTATTTGATAATAAAGATAATATTATTGATTTTATATGTAAATATAAATTGATTTAATATTTTATTTAATAAAAATGGAGTTACTTATTTTAGTTATTAATTTATAAGAGAGTAAATTACAACCCACAAACTATTTCAATAAATATATTTTAATATGATATTTAAATTTAACTCATATCTAAAATCAAATATTTAAATGATTACAACTTAACTTTGTCTTTGGAAAATATACATATATACATAAGGGTTAAGAACATTTTTTTTTTAATTGCCATTCGACCGAACGCGCATGCTCGCTCCGCTCCGGGCGGTTGTGATTAGGTTCAAGGTACCGCCATCGAGAGCTTTAATGCCGCCATGAGCGGGTCCCGGGGTGGGGAGTCTTCTCCCACCCCACCGTCAGCTCAAGACGTATTCCGAATCCTATTAACGAAGGAAAGGGAAGAAACGCTTAACTCGATGTCAAATTCATAAAAAGCTCGAAGGAAATTCCGTAGATTGCACTACTGTGAGGAACAATCGATCAAAATTGCTCTTTGCTCGTCGACGAGGGTTGGTAGGCGCTTATGTGGCCACATTGGCCATCCACAAAAAGCACTTCGACGATTGATCTGGCTGAAACTGAGACCTCACTAAAAAACAACGTGATTTGTTTATGTCAAAGAGGCTATTTGGCTTCTTTTGAATTTACCTCCAAAGAAGATCAGGATTTGGTGTTCTAATGGGTCAGATTATGGGAAATCGTGGACCGTATCTTAACAAATGGAGTCCTATTTCATCCCTCTGCCGATGTCCCTATGAGGTGCTGGCTCTGGGTCTGCCTTCCTAACCTCCCTATCTATCACGGAGCTACCAATCCCTACAAAAGATTGGGAAGATTGGTAATGGGTTGGGTCGTTTCATCGACAAAGCTGACCACAAGGGCCAATATACCTGTGCTAGAATCTGCGTGGAAGTCGATCTGGAAGCCGGTCTGCCAGAAGCGGTCAAACTTACAGTTGGAGAATGGCAGCATTACCAGAAGCTGGACTACGAGCAGTTGCCTTTCAAATGCCGAACCTGTCATGAGCATGGACACTTCCAGCGAAATTGCCCAAAAGCTCCAACAGGGAACAAGGTTGAAGAAGAAGGATGGAAAGAAATTAAAAAGGGTAAGGTTGTCCCAAAGCCTCCGGGGCAGAATAACTTCGTGCCATTGGGGAAGTCACAAACTAACCCAAAGGCCACAGTTGCTTCTAAAGATGGCTCCTCCTCAGGTGAAAAGGTGGATGTCATGGAGCCCCAAGAGGAAACAGGAAACAAGTTGAAGAAAGTGAAAGAAACTGAAGTCGAATCAATTGTTCCACCAGTTGATGATGTTCAGAGGGGAAACGAAGGCAACGAAGAGCACATCAGTCTTGCCTCTGATTCTGAAGGAGAAACAGAAGAGAGAGACTCTGAATCTGACAACTCGCAAGTCACTCCTATCAAGACGACCAGGGGTCGAAAATCAAAGAAGAAACAGAGAGAGGAAAAAACTTATCTGGATGTCCTCCAAGGTTCCCAAAAAACCCTCAAAGGAATGATGAATACCAGATCTGGACGCAAGCTTAATAGGGCTCCAAAAGGAGCCACAACCCCCCAAGTCAGTAAATAATGAAATACGTCTCCTGGAATTGCAGAGGTTTAGGTAGCAGGTTGAAAGAGGAAGCCTTGAAAGACATAGTGAGAATATATTCGCCTGAAATCCTCCTCATCCAGGAGACAAAGCTGGAGGATCTTCTTCTCCTCCAAACTAGCAAATTTTTTTGGCAAAAAGGTCATGGAAGAGCGGTTAGTGCAAGAGGCGCTTCTGGTGGAATAGCCACCTTTTGGAACAGCACCATATATGATCTTATTCAAGAAAAAAGTAGCCCTCATTGGCTTTTCACTTAGCTCCTCCACAAAGATTCTGGTCAACAAGTAAGTATGTTTAATCTTTATGCTCCGGTATTTCCAGGCGAGAAAAAAATTTGTTGGAACTCGCTTCATTCCTTTCTTTTAGAGCACAATCCAGGAAATATCATTATTGCAGGTGACCTAAATGTCACCCTTGCTGTTGATGAAAAAAAGGGTGGCTCCCTTGTCAGGGATTCTGCCATAGAATGGGTTGAAGATATTATGCTGGGCTGGGATCTGGAGGATATTAAACCATCTTCAGGGAAATACACCTGGTCCAACAAAAGATTAGCCCCCAATCACATTGCTGCCTGTTTGGACAGATTCCTTGTCCATTCTTCTTTCCTGACATGTGGTCTTATGGCCACTTCTAAAATTCTCCCAAACTCCACTTCTGATCATAAGCCCATCCTCCTCGAGCTTTCCCTGGATGGTAATTTGGGTCCCATCCCTTTTCGTTTCAGTCCTCTGTGGATTCTGCAAGAAGGATTCCAAGAGGTGGTCTCTGAAGCCTCGAATAGGCCTGTCCATGGTTCACCATTCTTTGTGTGGGAAGAAAAAATCAGGGGCCTGAAAAGAAGTCTTAAGGAGTGGGCTAAAATATTGAAAACCCCCTCTGCCAAAAGAAAAGAATCTCTTAATAGTCTTGCTGCCCATCAATTAGCTATGGAGCACACTTCTGTAACTCAAAGTCTTCTCCAAAAAGAAGTTGATCTGCAAAAAGATTTTCACAGAGCTAGCAGGGATGAAGAAGAATTCTGGAGACAGAAGTCAAGAAATCTATGGTTACAGTCCGGAGATAAAAACACCAGCTTCTTCCATAAGCAAGCCGAAGCTCGAAAGCATTTCAAAACAGTTTCTGAGATACATTACTAAAACACTGTGGTTAAAGACTTTGATGGCATTAAGAGAGCTGCTTACTCCTTCTTCAAAGATATTTATTCGGCTCCTGATGACCCCCCTATTGATCCTCATGCCTACCCGATTGACTTAATTCCCCATTGCGTTCAAGATTCAGATAATGCTATGTTGACTGCCTCGATCAGTATGGACGAGCTTTAAAAAGTTCTGGATTGCATGGAGCCTGATAAAGCCCCAGGCCCTGATGGGTTCTCAGTTAGGTTTTTCTTGACTTGCTGGTCAACAATCAAAAAATATCTATTGAGAATGGTCAGGAAGTCCCAGTCTTGTGCAAAGTTGGGCGGCGACATCAATTCGGCCTTTCTCGCCTTGATCCCGAAATAGAAAGGTGCCTCCGACTTCAGCAGATTCAGGCCCATTTCCTTGTGCAATTCCAGTTACAAGCTGGTCTCCAAAATAATTGCCAACCGCCTTAAGAATATTTTGCCAGTCATCATCCCAGAAGATCAAGGTGGCTTCATCAAAGGTAGAAAGATTTTGGACAACATTGTGCTGGTGCAAGAAGCAGTTCACTCAAGCTGCCAAAGAAATGAGAAAGGAATGGTGATTAAGCTCGATCTGGCTAACGCCTTTGATAGGGTGAGACATGATTTTTTGTTCATTGTGATGAAGAAGTTAGGCTTCTCAACAGCCTTCATAAATTGGGTGAACGCCTGTATTGCCTCGCCATGGATCGCGCCATTGGTCAATGGTCGATCTACTAACTTCTTCCAAGCCTCTAGGGGCCTTAGACAAGGCTGTCCTTTGTCTCCGCTCCTCTACGCTGTTCAGGCCTCAGTGCTCAGCTTCCAACTTGATCACAACCAGCAGATCCAATCCCTGCCTGGCCTCAGAACGACTCACAAGGTGAAAGACATTAATCATGCCCAGTTCGCTGATGACACTTTACTGCTTGGAGGAGCCATCATAAATTCTGCTAGATCCTTCAAGAAGGAGCTAGAAATTTACAGGGAGATCTCGGGTAGCAATATTAACTATCGAAAATGCTCTATCTACGGCTGGAATTGCTCGATCAAGGAGCTGTCAGATATTGCAAGGCTCTTAGAAATGGATGGAATTCGAAATTGGGAGTCATTTAAATATCTCGGGATCCCAGTCTTCAAATCCAAGCCTAAAGTTGCTCATTGGCTGCCCCTGCTCGACAAGCTAAAGCTCAGAATCCAAGCTTGGGGAGCCTCTTGGCTGAATAATGCTGGGAAGGTCATCCTTATGAAATCAGTCCTTATAAGTATGCCACTATATCAACATTCCATTCTCCTTGCCCCCAAAACCTTTCTCAGTATAATGGACAGTCTGCTGAGAAGATTTCTGTGGGAAGGTGGGAAGTAGAAGGCTTCACTTAGTGAACTGGGAGACTCTCAAGAGACCTCTTCTGGAAGGAGGTCTCCATCTGCGTAACTTGGCTGCCCACAACCTTGCTTTGGGATCCAAGATCTTGTGGAATTTAGTCTCTAGGAACTCTAGCTGGAGCAAAAGAGTCCTATGGAAGAAATATTTCCATGGGCAGCGTTTGAGATGCTTGGATAAGCCCCCAAGATCTTTAAAAGGATCTCCGATCTTCAAACTTTGCAGTTTTGCTATGGAGCAATTCAGCCATAATCTTTACTGGATCCCTGGTAATGGGAGAAAAATCAAAATTTGAGAGGACTCGATTCTGGGTGATCAGCCTCTGATTCAAGTGGAAGGTCTAGAAAATATCAAAGCTTGGCTTCAGTCCTGCAATTTGAACACTCTGTGGGATATTTCTAACTGGACGGATGACGCCGGTAGACTCTGGGATAGTTGGAATCTGGGGGAGGTTCCCCATTGGTTGCAGGGGGAAGCTTCGTTACTGTTAGATCTGCTTCAAGGAAAATCTCCCTCAAAGGCCACTTCTAAGGACAAAAGAGGATGGGGCTCCCTTTCAGGCTATTACAATGCTTCCGAAGGTTATAGAAGAATGATGGCTGTTCCATATGCTCCTCCGGACCCAGCTCATTGGAAATTTATTTGGGATTTCCCTTCGCTCCCCAAAATTGACTTCTTCTGTTGGACTGTAGCGCACAAAAGCATTCTTACCAGAGATAATTTGCGTAGACGAGGGATGGAAGGGCCTTCCAGGTGCCCCCTTTGCTTTTCTGATGAAGAAACTGCTAATCATCTGTTGTTTCTTTGCCCCTTTGCTCAGGTAGTCTGGAGGGGTGTACTGATGTTAGGTCCAGCTAAATTAGACCTCCCAGGCAACATCCCTTCTCTGCTTCAAACTTGGGCCAGTTTATCTCCCTTTTGCCTTACAAAAAAAAGTCTTCTCAAAACAAGCTGGATGTGGATCCCTAAATTCATCTGCTGAAAGCTATGGTTGGAGAAAAATAATAGACTTTTCAGAGGAGAAAGCTGCACTTCAACCAGAGTTATTTCTAAAATCAAAGCTATGCTGGGCGAGGCTTTGGAAGCCAATACTACCTCAAGGAATGAAATGAGTTTGGACAATGAGGAGGAGCATTGGCTTAAAGAACTTGTCCCGAATTTGAAGGAAAGGTCCACTCCTCCTGCAATTGCTCATGCCAACAGGGAGATTCGGTTTGTTGAATAGGATTTTATCAAGTGGAGATCGGCCTTGGATGATCACTGCTTATTCTTCGATGGGGCCTCTAAAGGAAACCCCGGGGTAGCTGGAGGTGGTGGGGTTCTTCTGCGTCCTGGAGGTTCAACTGAATTGCGGTTCCATTGGGGCCTGGGTATCGAATCCAACAACAGATCGGAGGCTCTCGCACTGTGGCAGGGCCTGAATCTGGCGATTAATAGAAATATCCTTTCTCTCTCTGTCTTTGGAGATTCCAGACTTATCATTCAGGCGTTGATCTCTCATAAGACCCCCCATCAGGTTCACTTAGCCAATATTATCAAAAAAATCCGGCTCTTATTGCCCAAGTTTATTAAAATCTCCTTCTTCCACATATTAAGGAATCTCAACTCTCAAGCTGATAAGGAGGCCAATCTTGGCTCCCTCTGTATTCGGAGATCTCTGGTGGTCAATTCGATTGAATCTTCCTGTTGCATTCCTTAATGTTCCTGCTGTTCGGTCTTCCACTCCTAAGTGACCCTATGGCTATCATTCTAATCCTCAGGGCCCTACTTTTCGGGATCTCTCCATATTGTATTATCAATCTGATTAAAATTGTGGTCTCAGGCCTGCTCTCCCCTACTGTTAGTTTTCCTTTCAATGGCCTCTGTTTCCTGTCGGTGTCCCCTGCTGCCCTACTTTGCAGTATGTGGGGACTGAGCTGGGCGCGCATTGATGTCTTTTCTAAAAAGAGGCGCTGTTTTATCTGGTTCTTGGTCCCAACCAGATTAGCCGGCCGACCCCTTGGTGTTAATGCTGGCTTCCTTATCTTCAAAGTTAAAATTTCAAGCGTCCATAAAGGAAAAACAAGATGCCAACTAAGTTCCATTTCACTCTTGTTATATGTATTTGGGTCTTACATTACTAATTTCTTTACATGTCTCTAGTTCTTATAATCTAAAACCCAAAAACGATTTCAATATAATTAATATTTTTTATGATTATTGTTAATTATTTTCAATAAAATATATATTTTAATATTATATTTAAATTTAACTTCATATATAAATCAAATCAAATATTATATTGATTACAACTCAACTTTGTATTTGGAAAAAATATACATATATACATAAGGGTTAAGAACATTTGTTTTAGGTAAATCTAGTAATCAAATTGTTATATATAAATGATTTTTTTATTTTGCAAATAAAAGAGTTCCTGTTCATATAAGTAAGACTTTTATTTCACATATAAAAAAGTTCAGATGTCCACGTTAAATTAAATTATTATTATAATGATATGACAACATATTTTTAATATATTTATAAAAAATAATTTTTAATCATATTTTTTAATTAAAAATGAAAGGGAATACTACCAAAAAGGATTTGTTGTACTTATGGATAAGTTTTGAGCAAGAATGTGGGGAATTGAGTGGGTAACATCCTCACACAACAAATGTGGATGGCTTTAACCACACGTGTTGTGGGACCTAACATAAAGTTGCTTTCAGCTAATGACAGAATATGGTAAATATAAAGTTGACGAGACGGTTCCGAATAGCCTTTTATAAAGATACATATACTTGTATTGGAAGTTGCTCTCTTTAAACTTGGTATATTTACAATGGGATTAGTTTGAGGTTTCCATCTTCCAAATTGAACATAATTGTAAGATATTGGTTTTGTAGTTGATATTCCTTTGTCAAAATCAATTAAATCAATTAAGAGGACGAGTGATTATATGGATTTATTTTTTTATTTGTGTTTGTACTATATTTTTAAATTAAAGAAAATTTTTTAAGAATATCTAAATGAAAGGTGATTCAACCACTAATTATAATTAGTGACTAGCAATTTTAAGGCCTTTGATTTTGAATTTGTGATCTAGAATCTGAACAACACGCTTTGGATGGGTGGTTCAACTAAATTGAGTGAATCCTTGATGTTAATGTACACTTAGTATTCTTTTATTTTATTTTGTTTGATTTTGAACTTGTGACCTAAGACTTGAGCAACATGCCTTGGATGGTTGGTTCAACTAAATTAAGTTAATTCTTGATGTTAATGTGTGTGTATGTGTGTGCTTAGTATATATATATATATATACACACACACACACACACAAATGTCGCATAACTCATCTAGATTCAGGTGCCATTTTCCATTTTTTTTGAAATATTATATTGTTTTGACTTATACAACTTATCAATTGAGTGTTTAGTATAGATATTGTACATATTCCGCTTACTAAGCTATTGAATGTACATTTCCATACCTTATATATAATTCAAAGGGATAGTTCAATCAATTCATTGTAAATTTTATTTGGGAATTTTGTTATTTTTAGGTTAGCATATCCTTTGTTTGAATTCTCTTAGGTAGTCACACTAGTTTATGTCGATGATTTTACTAGGGGTTTCATCAATGAATGTTGAGAAGCATCCCTTAGTTCCCCTCAAAATTTTCCTTATATATACATATATATATATAATTTTATTTCCGTTTTCCCAAAGGAAAACTTCATGGGATCCTCTCTCTTCCTTAGAGTATCTAGATGGACTAGGGCTTAACCACCAATCAAATTAGCCAAATGTAGCTTTGAGGAATTAGACTATATTTGAAAAATTGCCCTGTGGTCTCCCCATCAACACCATGTCATGGGAAAAAAATTTAATTGATTAAGCTAACCCTTGGGACTTAACATGTTTGAAAGAAGGTCATGTTGGGTCACCCATATTGGGACATCATGCAAATCATGCTTGTGTCCCATGATTGTAAACCGTGGAGGCATACTTTTTATGTGTACCTTAGATGTGTTCCCAAATACACGAAAAGGCTCCCCACTTTCCCATTGGGATAAATCTCAATGAGATTTGAATACCCCTTATGTGCACCTTGCATGTTTTCTCAAACGGGCTTAAAGACTACCCCACTTTCTCATAAAAATTAACCTTAGTAAAATTTTAACTTGACTAGGTAGGGGAAAAGTCATTTTTTTCTTTCTCATTGCACCACATGCTCATTTGCATGTTCACACATAAATATAGTCCCAAAAGTTAGCACAATTGATTAAATCACATACCTATGACATGTTAATAATAATAGGGAGGCCATAAGTCTCAAGTTCAAATTTAGTCAAATTCTTAAAAGTTACCAATTACTATCATTGCTAGCAATCAAGATACTTCCCATTTATATATTTTAAAAATAAAAGAAAAAACTCATAAAAATTATATATATATATATATATATATATATATATATATATATATATATATTTATATTTATTTATATTGATTATATTATTATTTTAAAAATAATAATTAACATATTATTAAATATAAACACTACACATATCATAAATATTAGTTTATACATTACATCTTTAAGTGCAATCACTAATTATTTCAATCTAATTTCAAATATCAAACCCCAATATGAGTATAGAGGGTCCTTAACTTGAAGACAACGATTTTTATTGTGTATATTTTCATATTAATAATATATTTTTTATTGGATTGGAAAATTAGTTAATTGTTTTTCGTTTATAAGAAAAAATTATGATTGTATTGAGAAGTAATTTTGGAAAAATATGTTGTAAATTTATGTTATGTGATGTTATGTAAACATTTTGACTTGGTCAAATTATATAAACAGACTAGATCTATCTTAACTCCGGATCTATCAAGCATCGAGAAGGATAAAATCTCTCAAGGTGCAAATCTCTTTTTTGAATGAAAAATTTGAGGAAAGGTTTGCACCTCGAGAGATTTTATCCCTATCGATGGTTGATAAATCCAGAGTTAAGATGGATCTAAGCCGGTTTCATTCGAGTGCAGCCAAGGAAAATCTATCGAACATATGATTAATTTTATCAATAATATGTAAATACAGATAATATAAATATAATCATTTTATATATATGCTAAATATGTCTTATATTTACCAGGTACTTTTAATTTTAAAATTTTCTTAGTTACCTTAGTTTTTTTAGATGATAAATATTGTTAATAACTTTAATGATGAAATACAATTTTTGAATGGAAAGTGACAATGTAATAGTGTTGAATGATAGAAAATGAAAATAATAAGAATGGAATCAATTACAAATAGTATTCATTGTGATCAATCTCAAATTATTTTCTTTTACGATTCTTCTTGTCACCCTTATTAGTTTTGTCATCTTTTCATATCGATTATATGAAAAGGACAACTGAAATCATAAACCATTTAAATATTTAGCTTGAACTATTGTACTAAACATCATACATTGTATCTCTTGCTCTTCAATATTAATAGGTTGATTTACTATAACACAAATATTAATGTACATTGTCAATAATTTTGTCTGCTTACACTGAAATCAATGCACAATGCTAATCCAATCACTTTAAAAATTAATGTACCATCAACATACATCCAATTACATCAAATAAAAAATCAACGTCTACACTGAAATGAATGTAGCTAATGCAAACAATCAAATAAGATTAGAAACAACATCTACACTGAAATCAATGCTTCTAATGCAAGTGATCAAATAGGATTAGAAATCAACATCTACATTGAAATCAATGCATCTAGTGCACAAAAAAAAAAGATTAGAAACCAACATCTACACTGATATCAATGCATCTAGTGCAAGAAATAAAATAGGATTGGAAATCACCATCTACCCTGAAATCAACGCATTTAGTGCAAGCAATAAAATAGGATTAGAAATCATCTACATTGAAATCGATGCATCTAGTGCAAGCAGTCAAATATAATAGAAATCAACATATACACTCAGATTAATGCATCTAGTGCAAGCAATCAAATATCATATTAAACCACCGTCTACATTGAAGTCAATGCATTTAGTGCAAGCAATCATATAGGATTAGAAATCATCTACATTGAAATCGATGCATCTAGTTCAAGCCATTAAATATAATTAGAAATCAACATCTACACTAAAATCAATGCATCTAGTGCAAACAATCAAAATGGATTATAAATCACCATTTACACTAAAATCAATTCATCTAGTGCAAGAAATATTCTTCCCTATCTCCCCCCTCGAACTACATCTCTCTTTCTCTCCATCTCTCCACCCTCTCATATCCTCCCTCTTCCTTCCTCTCTCTCAATTTCTTTCCCACATCTATATCTCTCCCTCTCTTCACCCTCAAACTATGTTTCTATATCCCTCCCTCTCTCCTTCTCTCCTCCCTTCTCTCCACATCTCCTTCTTTATCTCTTTAGCTCACCCCAAAACATACACACACTCTCTCCATATCTCCCTTGTCACTTCATCTCTCTCTCCACTTCTCACTCTCTATTTATTCCTTCTTCCCTCCCTCTCTCCCCTCCAAATCCATCTCTCTATCCTTCCATATCTCCTTCTATCTCCCTCCCTCTCTCCTCCTCTCTCTCGTCCTTCCTCTCTCTCCCTCTCTTTTTCTTTTCCCTCCAATTTTCTCTATTCCCCCATCACTCTCTTCCTCTCTCTCATGTCCTCTCCCTTGTCCTTCCTCTCTCTCCCTTTCTCTCCTACCTTCCTCTATTTTTTCCCCTCTCTCTCTCTCTTTTCCATCCAATCCTCTCTCTCTCTCTCTCTCTCTCTCTCTCTCATCCTCTTTCTTCCCCCACCACTCTCTCTCTCTCTCTCTATAAATCTACACTAAAATCAATGCATATAATGCAAGATATCAAATAGGACTAGAAATAACCATCCACACTGAAATCAATGCATCAAGTAGAAAAAATCATCTTCCCTCTCTCCCCCCTCCAACTCCATCTCTCTTTCCCTCCCTCTCACCACTCTCTCACATCCTCTCTCTCTTCCTTCTCCTCTATCCCCTTCTCTCCCACGTCTATTTGTGGAGTAAATATAAAAAGAATTTTTATTTTTTATTTACCATACCCCAGTAACCATAGCCCCATGGTATTTCACCCACAATAATTAGCCCATAGTATTAAAATGGTATTTTTCCCATAGAATTAACCTAAATAAAACATTTTTTTAAGTTTTATTTAAATATAAAGAGGTTTATGAAGTAAATAAATACCCCAGTAAATAAATAAAAATATACCCCCTATACATTTCAAATGTTTACTAACATTATATTTATTTACTTACCATACCGTGTCAATAAATAAAAATAAATTTCATTATCTCGTAAATAAATAAAAATATATTTCATTATCCCCTTAAATTAATAAAATATATTTCATTACCCCGTAAAGTTTTCATTACATTTCTCACATTACATCTACATATCTCTATATACTCTGACATATCAAAAGTTTACATTACATTTACACATCTCTATATACTCCAACATATCAAAATTTTAAATTACATTTCTCACATGACACTTCTCACATTACATCTACACATCTCTATATACTGGGCTACTGGGCTGTAGAGCGCCCAGTATATAGGATTAGAAATCATTTGCATTGAAATCGATGCATCTATTTCAAGCAATTAAATATAATTAGAAATCAACATCTACACTAAAATCAACGCCTCTAGTGCAAACAATCAAAATGGATTATAAATCACCATTTACAATAAATCAATTGATTTAGTGCAAGAAATATTCTTCCCTATCTCCCCCCTCGAACTACATCTCTCTTTCTCTCCATGTCTCCACTCTCTCATATCCTCCCTCTTCCTTCCTCTCTTTTCATTTCTTTCCCACATCTATATCTCTCTCTCTCTTCACCCTCTAACTATGTTTCTATATCCCTCCCTCTCCCCTTCTCTCCTCCCTTCTCTCCACATCTCCTTCTTTATCTCTTTATCTCATCTCAAAACATACACACACTCTCTCCATATCTCCCTTGTCACTTCGTCTCTCTCTACACTTCTCACTCTCTATGTATTCCTTATTCCCTCCCTCTCTCCCCCTCCAAATCCATATCTCTATCTTTCCATCTCTCCTTCTATCTCCCTCCCTCTCTCCTCCTCTCTCTCGTCCTTCCTCTCTCTCCCAATCTCTCTCTTTATTTTTATTTTCCCTCCAATTTTCTCTATTACCTCATCACTCTCTTTCATGTTCTCTGACTTGTCCTTCCTCTCTCTCCCTTTCTCTCCTACCTTCCTCTATATTTTCCTCTCTCTCTCTCTCTCTAATCCTCTCTCTTCCCCCACCACTCTCTCTCTCTCTCTCTTAAAAATATACATTAAAATCAATGCATATAATGCAAGATATCAAATAGCATTAGAAATCACTATCGACAATGAAATCAATGCATCAAGTATAGGAAATCATCTTCCCTCTCTCCCCCCTCCAACTCCATCTCTCTTTCCCTCCCTCTCACCACTCTCTCACATCCTCTCTCTCTTCCTTCCCCTCTATCCCTTTCTCTCCCACGTCTCTCTCTCTCTCTCCCTCTCTCCCTCTCTTCACCCTCCAACTATGTTACTATATCCCTACCTTTCTCCTTCTCCCCCCATTCCCTTCATCTCTACTTATTTTTCTCTTTATCTCACCCCAAAAATACACATACTCTCTCTATTTCTCCCTTGTCACTCCCTCTCTATCTCCACTTTTGGCTCTCTATGTATTTCTTCGTCCCTCCCTCTCTCACCCTCCAACTCCATCTCTCTATCCCTCTGTCTCTCCTCCTTTCTCTCTTCCTTCCTCTCTCTCCCTTCCTCTCCTACCTCCATCTCTCTTCGCCCATTTCTCTATCTCTCGCTCTCTCTATTTTCCCTCCAATATAAAATGCAGGAGTAATAGAAAAATATGGTATTTGGCCCACGGTATTTAGCCCATGGTATTAAAATGGTATTTTTCCCATAGGATTCACCTAAATAAAACTTTTTTTTAAAGTTTTCTTTAAATATAAAGAGGTTTATGGAGTAAATATAAAAAAATGTTTTATTTAATGACCCTACCCAGTAGAGAAATAAAAATATACCTCATTTACATTTCAAATGTTTACTTACATTACATTTATTTACTTACCATACCTCCTAAATAATCTACCATACCTCTAGGGTAACTATAAAAAGAGATTTTATTTATTTACCATACTCTTGATAAATAAATAAAAATATACCCAGTACATTTCAAATATTTACTTACATTACATTTCTCACATTAAATATACACATGTGCCTTATACTCCGACATATGAAAAGTTTACATTACATAAAAAAAAAAGGTAGAAAAAATGAAATAAAATGCAGGAGCAATAGAAATCAAACCTGAAAATCAATTGAAAATCAATGGCAGCTAGTAGACATCAAAATCCTTTCCCACAAATATTATTTTCCACTTTCGAACAACTCCCGAAATCCTTTCTCACAAATATTATTTCACTATTCGCACAATCACAAATATGCTTCCTAACAAATAAAATTCGAGAATTTGTTTGTGTTAAATTTATGTGTAGGGAGAGAAGTGATTTTTCATTAGGGCTGACATTAGATTAATTAGATTAATTTTTAAATGTTAAAAATTAAACATTATTTTTACATTTACGTTTACATGTTTATTGTTACCTGAGATAGACAATGCATATAGTGTACTCAAATACCAACATAAGTGATCCAAATTTATTAAATTTAATAATATTAATATTATAATATATTAATGTGAATATTAGAATTAATATTAATATTAATATTAATATTAATATTAGGGTTAATAATGTTTTTTTGGCATGGTATTAATAATAATTTGGCCCATGGTATTTAACTCAGGATTCACCTAAATAAAACTACTTTTTGAGTGTTCCTAAATATAAATAGAATTATGATGTAAATAAATAAAAGATGTTCTATTTATTTACCATACCTATGGTTTATTTATATTTTATTTATTTACCATACATATTTTAATGGTATTTGCCCCACAATATTTATCCTATGGTATTAAACTGGTATTTTTCCCATAGGCTTCACCTAAATAAAACTTTTTTTTTAAAGTTTTCTTTAAATATAAAGAGGTTTATAGAGTAAACATAAAAAGAAGTTTTATTTTGTATTTACCATACCCCATATTTAGCCCATGGTATTAAAATGATATTTTTCCCATAGGCTTCACCTAAATAAAACATTTTTAAAATTTTTTCTTTAAACATAAAGAGATTTATGAAGTAAATAAATGCCCCATTAAATAAATAAAAATATACACCCTGTACATTTCAAATGTTTACTTAAATTACATTTATTTACTTACCCTACCATGTAAATAAATAAAAATATATTTCATTATCCCCTAAATAAATAAAAATATATTTCATTATCCACGTAAATAAATAAAAATATATTTCTTTATCCCTGTAAAGTTTACATTACATTTCTCACATTACATCTACATATCTCTATATACTCCGACATATGAAAAGTTTACATTAACATTTCTCACATGACACTTCTCACATTACTTCTACACATCTCTATATACTGGGTTGTAAAGCGCCTCTCGACGCAATAATAAAAATAAAAATAATAATTATAACTATAAAGTGTTAATAATTAAACCAACCTAGATCCATCTTAATTCTAGATCTACCAAGCCTCGAGTGGGATAAAATCTCTTGAGGTGCAAACTTCTTTTAGATTGAAAAGAGATTTAATACCTCTTGGCACTTAGTAGATTCAGAATTGAGATGGATCTAGTCTGGTTTAAGTTATATTGAAATGTCTTATAATTTGGTTGTCTGGTTTAAGTTATATTGAAATGTCTTATAATTTGGTTGAAAGTATTGATTTTAAGTGCACAAACCGACTGTTTATAACATATTTTTTTTAAAGCTTGGTGGGACTACATCTTCATCATGTCCAATATATCACCCTGATCAAGGCGGGGAATTGAATCGGTGACTTCACATGAAGAAGTCTCTTAACAAAGTACATGATCATTGTCTATCCAAGACCCCGTGGACGATTGTTTATAACACTTAAAATTATGTAGTAATGATAATAATTTTAATGTATTTTAAAACAAATTAGTTTGTAAAATTTTAAATTATATATATATATATATATATATGAAAAAATTTAAAATAATTATTTAAATAACTATTTCACCTTAAAATATAAATTTACAAAACAATTTTTAAATTTAAATTGATTATTTTAATTTGGTTATTTTGTGTTAATATTTAACTATGTTAATCACATATATTTATAAGTGTGTTGAGGTTTTTCATTACACCAATCCACATGCATTAGTAAACTTCCAAACCATTATTATTAGTTGATTGGGTAATGAATCCCAAGTTCACAAGGTGGATCCGAGAATAGAGGTTAGTCCACATGATTGTTTCCAATTAGGTGAGTGTCAAAATTGCTCCAATACCCCCCCTCAAATGCAAATCGAGGAATAAAACCTAGGCCAAGGATGTGATACCATGTTAAGGTTTTTCATCACACCAAAACCCATAGGCATTAGTAAATTTTCAAACCATTATCATGACCTTGAGTACCCATTTAATCCCAAGTTCCCAGGGTGGATCCCAATGTGGCAGGTAGTTCATATGATCAATTTTGAATGAAACCAGTGTGAAAATTACTCCAACAATATGCATATTTAATGTAATTATATATATATATATATATATATATATATATATATATATATATATATATGAGCCTTGAGCGTTAACTCAATTGGTCGAGTTCTCGCTGTTAAAGCACCTCTACTATTGAGAGGTCACGGGTTCAGTTCTCTCGATAGTCTCAAGGTTCAGCTTTGTGGTTGAGCCAACAGGAAGTGATCCTTTCAAGTAGATATGTCTGGTGCAATTATTTCTGGGATGTAGTGGTCATCAATCTTCGAGGATTGTGAACTATATATATATATATATATATATATATATATATATATATATAATTTGGTCTAATTCTCGTCGTTAAAGCACCTCTACTATTGAGAGGTCACGGGTTCAATTTTCTCGATAGTCTCAAGGTTCATCTTTGTGGTTGAGCCAACAGGTAGTGATCCTTTCAACTAGATATGCCTGGTGCAATTATTTATGAGATGTAGTGGTCATCAATCTTCGGGGATTGTGAAATATATATATATATATATATATATATATATATATATATATATATAAGTTTAAAAAATTATATTATTGGTATGAATTCAGGTTAATCTTAGATTTATTAAACATGGAAAATGATCAAATTTCTTGAATATGTAATTTTTTTTTCAAGTTTTGCAATTTATTGTAATATTTAGTTTGATGAATGTGAGTGTCTTTAAAAGGGTTTGAATTCTCCAATAAAAAACAGAATTTAGCATATTACTTAGGAAGAGACAACTTCTTTATTTTGAGCAATACACCAATAAAATGTTTTAACAAAAATAATTTTTTATTTTCATTTACTTTATATAATTATTTCGTAAGGCATTCGCCTTTGAAAACAACTCCCCTTGCTACCACTTTGTACTAGTCTAAAGCGTTGGATCCAATTAAAACATCTTGTGTCATTGGATCCTACCCTTGAACTTTCAATGGATTATGCCAGTTTATTCAATCAATCTCCCAAAATGAACTACATGTGCTATAAACTTGCTCCCAATCCGAGTAACGCAACGTTTATTTCACTAATGGTGCAACGACTGACCTGCTTTGTCCAAGCGAAATCGATTGAGAAGAATTAAGAGGACCTTTACAAAAAAGTGAGTTTGATGGTCATGAATTCATTTGAACTGGCCCATTCGCATCTTGCAAGAAAGAAGAACAAATACCATAGTTGTCAGTCTATATCCCTATATGCTTAGTATTTTATTAGGGATTTTTCTCGGCATTTCATTAGAGTTTTGTTTCTGTTTAGAAAAATAAACATCATGGTCGTCAATTATGTTGGGTAAGTACCATAGCCCTATTTGCTTATCATTTTATTAGGGTTTCAGTTTTGTTTCTCTTTAGCGATTCTAGCTCAATTTCAAGTCTTGCAGTTCTTCGGTGGTGGTTGTTTTCACACATGGTCGTTTTTGCCGGCCCACAATACTTTGGCTTTTCTCATGTTTTATCTCATAAATCAAATGGAATTTAAATACCAGTTTTTTACTTTGCTGCCATTGATCCAATTTTGACATCATACGCATCGGTGGCATATACACAGTAGAGCAGTTATTTTTCACAGTCGATCTGTCACTGTCATATCCTTGCATTATCTGGACTTCAAATTCATAGGCCCTATCTTTTTAGGGTCCCAAATTCATTTGAATTATCCCATTTGCATCTTGCAAGAAAGAAGAACAAATGCCCAGTGGCCAGTTATGTTGAGTAAGTACCATATCCCTATCTGTTTAGTATTTTATTAGGGTTTATTCTCGATGTTTCCTTAGAGTTTTGTTTCTGTTTAGAAGAACGATTGCCATGGTGGCCAATTTTGTTGGGTAAATACCATATCCCTCTCTCCTTATAATTTTATTAGGATTTCTTCTAAGAATTTCATTAGAGTTTCGTTTCTCTTTAGCAATTCTGGCTCAGTTTCTAACTTGTAGTTATTTGTTGGTTATTCTTTACAAACGTGATCATTTTTATTGGCCCACAATACTCTGACCTTGCCCATGTTTTATCTCATATAGAAAATGGAATTCAAATTCCAATTTTGTCCTTTGCTGCTACTAATCCAACTCTAAGATCATACGCACCAGTGGCGTATACGTAGTAGAGCGGTTACTTTTCACAGTGGATTCACTGCCTTCGATGGATATTTCAAATAAGTAACAGATTCAGCCATTGATTCTGCAGCAGTGATTGGTCTACGGGTTTTGTGTGGGAATATATGAGCGTTATTTCACCAACATCAATTCCAGATATATTGGTCTAGATATCCACCAACAGTAGAACAAATTCGAGAAAATCCAGGTACTACTACAACCAGATGGGCCCGAAAAAATTTGACTTCCTTTCCTAGCACTAGATGGACACCAAGCCATAAGCAGGTATGATCCGAATATAAGATTGATGTGTTTGGAATCCTTTAAACAATTTATTTTGAATACATTTTCTACCAACTAGGCTTATTTTCATGTTGATGGTCCTTTAATACAATCACTAGGTTCAACCTCCCAAAAGATTCAACTAACAACAAAGCACTGTGTGTTTTTTGATACATCTCATTACATCATGGTGTATTTTAAAAGCTCAATGTGCATGTTTTGATACATATCATTACAAGTTTTAAAAACTGCTTCTATTCAAGCTAGAATTAAATCCCCTGCTCATTATATTTTTATTTTATACGACTATATGGCTAAGCTATCTGATTTTGGGTTTGCATATCTAAGGTATTCTTCCTAGCCATTGACAATATTTTTTTATTCAAACAGTAGCCAAAGAAGAAGATATTTTGGAACAACACCCTCAACAAGTCATGAGATAAAACCCCCCCCATGTTTTCATATTAGTAAGTGCAGCAAAGGAGGCATGTTTGTGGACTGTTGCTATTGCATAATAGAAAAATCAATGGCATGGTTCATGTATGATGAACTTTGTCAGTATCCTGAGTCCAGGACTTTTAATATCTCTTCTAGAGGCTACAACAACTGGAGTGCAAAGGTCTTTACTTTGAAAACCTAATGAGAGAGAGTGCATAGTGTTGTTGCACACATAAGAATAATCCCATGGGATTGATGCATTGATCAAATCAGAGTTGAAGATGACCAAGGTAACAAGCTGCTAAAATTTACATCCTTGGTAAACAATTTTCATGTTAGCGTGGTTAGAACAATAATACTTCTATTTAATTGAACTTTTCACCTCATGAGTCCCATATCCCTTGGATATTATTATGGGGAAATATTTTCCTTGGCTACATTGATTTCTCTCTAGATTTACTATGAAGCTCCTGAAAAGTGGTCAAGAACTGGTTTAGACTTACTTAATTTAACCTTAATTGCAGTCTCTTGGAAGCCATTTCTTTCAGCTCGGCTACAACTTTAACCTATTGCTTCTCTCTTAATGAAACTCATTTAGTGTAGTATAAAGTATATTTTATATGCTCATTGTATGAATTCTCTTCAATCAGTTCTAAATGCCCCTTCCTCCTCACATATTTGAGTTTGTTGTAATTTTTTTAGCTCTTAAATCTTGATTTTTGTCATCTATTTGCATTATGGATATTATTTGATACTTAGTATCGCTTCAATTTTTATGAGCTTATAGTAGAGAAGGAACCTTTGAATTTAGTTGAACCTTTTTATTTGTTGGTGGTCTTGAAATGTCAGTATTTTGGTGGCCTTTTGTGTTACAATGCTTCTTGCCACAAATAACATAATGCGAATAGTTGTTCTTGAGACTAATGTAGCACCATTGTTTTCTTAATCATGTTTATCATCCAAACATAAATTCCAAGTATTTGTTCGTCCAACACCATAATCACATAAATAAATAAAAATTTCCTCCATCTATTTCTTTGTCTTTCAAGACAAAGATTGTTCATCCATTTCCATTCCTTAATTGCTTTCTTATTTATTCAATTGGAACAAGAATGACGTTGTCTTTCCACACACTTTCATATGTATTTACTTACATTCTAATCAAATAGGTTGGGTTGGGAATAAATTCCAAGATAATAGGAGGTGACCTGAACTCCTCAACTGAGATAGTGGAGTGCTGTTGACCCTGAAAGATCCACCCTTTGTTTTCTTGCTGGAAGGGTTGGGAACATTTAAAATTGTTGGGTCATTGAATGTGATATATTCTGCAACAAGAATAATATGCAAGATTTTTCTAGATTACCCCGTTATTCATGTTATTATTGTCATGGTTATTATGAAATTTAAAAAAAAAATTGGTTCACAGAACGTATTTTTGAAATATATTAGTGTACATATATTCAATATTATTGTATTTTTTCATGTTTTTTGTTCTCTAGTATCCATTCTGAAATTAGATGTTATGCTCACTAATTAATTTTTTCAAGGGCCTTCTTTTATAATCAATCAATATTGTGTTGTGGAATTAACAGTATCTTGAGGATTTTTTTTATACCGAATAGTTTAATAGTGGTTAATGTGGAGCCTCCTAATCCTTGTTGAGAGCATGAGTTCTTATAATCATGAAGAGTGGTTACTGTGTAACCTCCTAATCCATGTTGAGAACATGAGTGCCTATAATCATGAAGTGTGCTAGATTCTTAAGTTAGGGCTACTCAATTTCAAAACAATGACAATGTGGAAAATGTCAGTTGTAAGTTTTAGATGTGTTATCACATATAAATTTCAATTTTTGATTGATAGGGTCATTAACCTAGGTGTCATTTGTCTCATAAAATTGGTTCATGAAATTGATGAAAACTTTAGAAAGTACATTTGTCCATTACAATAAAATCTATAAAAATCCACCTTAGGTTCACGTGCATTGGTTTAAAATTTGTTTTTAGTCACATTTCTAATTTTTCACGATTCCGCAACGAATTCAATGCAAAACAAGTGATTTTTGCTACAAAATCTCCTGATCATTTCATAACAAATCTCTCATATTTATAACTGAGAATGTTTCGAAATCATGTTTTTTTGCATAAGTGAATGTGACGATGACATGTCAAGTTTTTATTGATTTATTGGTTTTCATAATCATCCGAGCATACAAAAGCATAAATACCACCCATCATTTCCTTTCACTCCCTCATTTGTCATCATTCTCTCCACATTCAAATTCCATTTTTAAAACTTATCTCCAAACACCTCTCTTTCATCCTTCATTCAAGCTTTGCATGTGATCCAAAATCTTTAGCTTTGAGATGTATTAAAGAATTATTTGTAAAATTGCATCTTAACCATGAAAGTTAAAAGGCATGAACATAAGAAGAGAGAAGCACATGAAATCATGCAATAGTACAAGTAAATGATATCAGAGTTCGTCCAGGAGGGACTACGTCTTCGAGCCCTACTCAATCAGTGGGGAGGCTCTCTTTCATGAAGTGGAAAATAAAATGAAAGTATAATCATCAATGCAAAATTACACCCTTATACCTCCATAGCTGAAAGTGCCCGAAAATTGGAGACCTTTGATGAATAAATGGAAAACGTCGTTGGATTCGTGGCACTGAGAGGTGGAGAATCCATATAAAATTTTCCTGATTCTGACGCCGGAAAAATCTGGCCCCTCTGGAAATGGGCTCAGTTCATGGTTCTGCCTCCCCTCCTGAAAGGTGCTCAAGGTTCCACTCTGTCTCGTACTCCGTGCCACTCCTGTCTTGCCTAGGCACACTTGTGAAATGCAGGTTTATATATTTGAAGGTGGGCGGACTCCCCAAGGAAGTCTGCTAGATGAGTTGGTTTAGATCCTAAATGTGAGGGAGGGGGTCGGGTGGTCAAACCTTGCCCCCTCCATAAAAAGGTTGAAAACGTTTTTGAAAATCCACGCATATTTATTTAATAGAAAGGTAGGGGGTCAGGCCCGCATCCGGTGGCCCGCCCCATAACTCCCGTCAGTGGTACCATGTACGTGGAGTGTGGAGTAGGTAGGGGAAGCAAGGTTGGCAGCCCACACCCCTCCCATATTTATGTGATGGTTGTCGTAGATGTGGGGGCGGCAGGGTCATGACCACCAACCCCCTTTTTTAAGTACATATTTGTTACAAGGTCCGCTGGGTAGGACGGGGGTCATAGCCCGCTACCTTTTTTATTAATATTTTTTAATTTTATTTAAACAAACTACCATTTTTTATTTTTCTGGATTTTGACTAAAGGGGTCAAACTAACTGTCCCACAAATTCGCCCAGAATCCGACTGGAGTTGGTTGGATATCTGCAAATTTGTTGCTTCCTTAAGCTGCCACATCACCAAGTCAACCCTTAAAATTTTACTACTTCTAACTTCTCCATACAACTTGGAATTGAGTGTCATTTGCGTCATTGGAATTAGAAAGACGAGATCTTTAACTTGACACTAAGTTTGCCACATTTTTGACACTTTGATTTTTGAGCCTTTGTACTTAAGCCACTTGTACTTAGACCTATACAATCCTCCTGGATCATTCCTCCCCACTGAGGAGCTTTTGGACCCCCAAAAGCCTTATTAATCAACAGGAAAGTGAGGGAATTTCTCCCTCAGTTTCTCCTTTTCAAGCCATTTAGCATTACTTGGGTGCATCCCTTTGAAACCAATACGAAGATATTCCACATCTCCTCATCGCAAAGTCTTGGTCCTTCGATCGAGAATTATGTCTTCTCGAAATTCATCGAGATACTCGGGTGCAAAGTCATCCACTGTAGGCACTGATCCTACCTCCTCGATGTCTATAATCAATGGTGGTTCATAAAGCTTCAGATTTTCGACATTCACGATCAAGTACATCTGCATGAATACAAGAAAATCGATTCGGAAAGCATTATTCCCAATCTTCTCCAATATGGTAAATGGACCATACCAGATTGGTCACAATTTCTTGCCTTCCCCCTTAATTCGCTCCTTGTTGATATGGAACCACACCTTGTCACCAACTTGAAATTGATGTTTGACTTGGTGCTTATCATGTCGGGCCTTATATCAAGCTTGACTCTTTTCCAACTACTATTGAACTGCTTGGTGAATTGTCTGTATCCATTGGATGAACCATTGTGCTTTGTCCCTATCATCACGTCCACAGGCATCTTCATCTCTTCCATAGATCATTTCTAAAGGGTCCTTTAGTAGGTAACCAAAACATGTCTCAAATGGTGAACGTTGCGTAGAGGAATGCACTGCTCGGTTGTAGGCATGCTGTAAATATGGAAGATGCTCATCCCACAACTTGGGATGTTTTTTGCAATAGCCTCGCAAAGTGTACCATGGTACGGTTGATGACCTCTGTGTATCTGTTGGTTTGTGGATGGAATGTCATACTTCTCTTCAACTTGGTGTCCATCATTTGCCACAAGCTTGTCCAAAACTCTCCAAGGAAGCGAGAGCCTTGATTTGACACAATCGATGTGAGAAACCTAAAGTGGACCCAAACGAACTGAAAGAAAATATAAGCAGTCTGCTCAGTATTGACCTTCTTTTTACAAGGCATTTATATGCACATTTTGCTAAAGCGGTCTCTGACAACATACAAATAGTCATGACCCTTTCTAGACATAGGAAAACCTCCTACAATGTCCATCGACACACTTTACCATGGATGACCCGGAATAGGGAGGGGTGTGTAGAGCTCGAGTTTTCTTTTAGAGGGATTTGAAACAAAACACATCACACGTCCCTTTACAAATCGGGTTACAATGTTTTTTCATATGAGGCCAAAGGCAAAACCTTTGTAAATGACATAAGGTTTTTTTGACACCAAATTGACCTAGGCACAAGACAGGTGTGCGCCTCTCGAATTACATGTACCCTTTCTGTTGTGGGTATGCACAATTTTCCAAGGTGATACAACAGCTTCCCCTACAAATGATAGTTGTCCACCTGTGATCCATGAGTTACTTTTGCATATATTTCTTTAAATTCATCTCATCATAACTTTAAAAATACAACGAATAATCATGCAAAATAATAGAAGCAGTAATAGGAGGGCGAGAGATCATATCTGCTACTTTGTTGTTAGTGCCCTTCTTATACTTTATTACCAAAAGAAACTGTTGTAGAAAACCCATCCACCTAAAATGAAAAGCCTATTGTAGCGTGCTCTGTGACTGAAGGTATTGCAAGGGCTAGTGATCTCTATGGATAATGGTTTCCTTGTCGATCAGGTAGTGTTTCCAATTTTTCACACTTTGGACCAAGGCATACACTTCCTTGTCATAAGTGGGGTAATTGATGACATTCAGGGAGAACTTATTCGAATGGTAACATATAAACTTATTTTGCTGCAACAGTACAGCTCCCATGGCGTACCCAATGGCATCGGTTTCGATCTCAAAAGGTTGTTGGAGATTGGGTAAATCTAGGACTGGTGCAGTGCTAATTTTATATTTCAATGCTTCGAATGACTTCTGCTGCTTTCCTCCCCACTAAAAGGCTTGCTTTACACTTTTCAGTGCATGTGAAGGTGATGCAATAACGGAGAAGTTGGCAATGAATCTCCTCCAGTATTGTACTACACCTGGAAAACTGCAAACCTCTATTACATTGGTAGGCTTAGGCCATTTTACAATCACCTCAACTTTGGAGGGGTTTATTTTTAATGCACCATTATCGATAATATGACCTAGGTAAACCAAAGAGGTTTTCCTGAACACACACTTTGACAATTTTACATACAGTTCTTCCCTTTTTAATACATCAAGCACTTTATTTACATGCCATATATGTTCATCCCAAGCCCTACTAAAGATAGGAATATCATATAAATATACAAGGACAAATTCATCAATGAAAGGCCTAAAAAGATCATTCATGACCCTCATGAATGTGTAATATTCCAAAATGGAAAAGACACTAATATAGAACATATGCACAATGCCAACTACGGTAAAATAAGAACTAAACATGTAGAACTCGAAAAATGTTGGAATACATCAAAACATCATACATATGGGCATAAAACAGTTAATCCATATCATACACAGTGCTCCAAAAGGAATGCACTCAAGCCACAAGATGCCTGAAATACACTAAAGAAACCAAGCACTAGATATGTTGTGTTGCTACTTCTGTTGTTGTTGGAAACTATTGCTACTAATAATAAGAAACACGTGCGGAAGGATTTTTGAATGCTCATAATGATCTGGGATTTTAACCACATATTATTCTCAACAAACCCAGAAAAACCCAGAAATGGTTTGGCCATATTTTAAGTTTGGATTTTCGGCCCTTTTTTAGTTGCCCACTGCACCCTGTTGACTGACTTATGTAATCCCTATATATGACTACTAATATGGGGCTGAAGGAATAATATATCGGCTGAAATATCACCCAATCAACTCAATAGGTGAAGGGCTGGTCCCCTCACTCGAAAACAGGGTCAAGAACTTGTGTACTTGACCTCCCACTAAAAATGCACTACAAAATAACATAGTCTCTGGAGGAGACTGTGATGTGGGTGAATGTTGTTGCTTGGCTTGATTCCGGATGGTGGAATGAAGCTCTAAGAACCTCCTCACTAGGCTTCTATATGAAGGGCTTCTCCCTCCACTGGAAAACAAGCTCAGAAATTGGGTTTCTCAACCCTCCACTGCTACAACCCTGCAACACAACAAAATCCTGAAGGACACTGCTCTGGGAATAATGGTTGAAGCTTATCCTAATGCTAGATAGTGAAAATTATGCTCAAGGTACCTCTCCTAAGTAGGCACTCGAAGTCCCCTGAGGATGAGGGTGGGATTCGCACTCGGAAACACCTTTGTGCTAAACAACACTACAGACCCTGCTAAACAGCAAAACCATCCATAGACATGTCACCTGAAAAATATAGATCTAAAAATATCAAAATAAATAATACAAATCATGTCTTCTATCGCTTCCATCCTATTCCTTTTATGTTTGGTGATATTCCTCACCTTGGGTCCCACTCATTAAAGGAGTTACTCTCATGCATACACTCCTCCTAAATGACTGCGTTGTCCTCCATTAATCCTCCACTATCTCCATAATAGTGTTTTTGATTTGGTAAAAATTGAACTTGTCCACATGATTTAGCCCCTATTCACACTTCAAGGTGATTTATTCAGCTAATAAAATGATCCATATTCACATGAGAAGTGGTTTTATTCATACTAAAGTGATTTATGGGTCTCCCTACCCACTTATTCATCCATCTAAATGACAAAAGAAAAAATTAATATTCTAATTAGATGCAAGCTAATTTTGGAATATTACAGGCCTCCCCTCCCAAATGTAGCTTGTCCTCAAGCAAATGCAAGGATAGACACTGCAAAGCCTCCTCTCCTCCTCCTGTAGCATCCTCATCTAATAAGTTCCTCCACTGAACAAGATTCTCGCTCATCGATCTGTCCCCTAGTTTCTCCTCCCAAGTGTAAAAGTTAGCCTCTGGTGACAAATCCAAATGGCTCTCATTATGAAGAAGTGGGATATGCATGGAGGAAACTATATGCTATATATATGCCTTCTTGATGCATGGGATCTGAAAAATGTTGGGAGCCTCAATCCCCATGAGAAGCTCCAATCCCCAAGCTATCATCCAAACAAAATGGGTCACCCTCCAAAGTGGTAACTCATAGAAAATCTCTTCCATCTCTTGCTCCTGCAATGTAGATGGGATGTATGGTTGAACATGATAGACCAAATTTTCTATCCCATGTTGTCTCTCTCTCCACTTATGATATGTGTAGATTTGTTGTTGATTTTGGGCTGCAATAATGTTGCCTTGAAGAGGAAAAAAGGCAAATGGATCCTCAAAGACCTCCTCTTTGGTTCTATGAACCTTTCTTGCCCAAACCATCCCACATATAGTGAATAGTACATCATCACAACATGGAATCAAGATGAGAAAGATATTGATTTTTATGTGAAATGTTGGATGGTTCCAATAGTTTTCCAAGTGGTTACAGTGCAGTTTTTCTATTTGTTGCCTCTGATCATAGTGTGGCAAGTTGTCTCCCAAACATTTGTTAGTTGTGAATGTTTTCTCATCTACTGGAAAGTAGTAAATGGCATTTTGTATCAATTGAGCATACCAAGAATAACACAATACTTGCCCAAATCCATACAAGAAATGGCTATCTCCATTACTGATGTTGGTCTTAAAAAGACCATGAAGTCCAAAGAGAGACTTACCCTCTTGTGGAGAAATGCATTATATATAAATGGAAAGAGAATGAAAATACTTTGTTAGATGATCAATAAGTACCGAAGCACAAATCTTACCATGTACTGTGATTAAGCTGATAATGAGGTCCATGGATGAGCCCTCCCATGAGAATCTCTCCACAATGGTCTGAAATGTCTCCATGAGACCTTGGTGAATGGAAAGTAATAAATCATGTGATGCATGTAGAACCTTCTTCTTATGCTTGGATATCTAAGTCAAGAAGATCATATCCTGGTAATAGATGACTCCATCCACCTCTCTATAACTCTCATCTCCTACTTTCCCATCAAGTGCCTCATATGTGAAGTGACCCTTGGAACACTCCATCAATAGATACATACTCCCAAGTGACAATGATGTTGGGCTTTGTGATAAGGCTCCCGTCATCTCATAACTTCCCTCTTTGACATGCCCAATGCCAAAGTCACATACCAGAATGTTGTTATATATGGGAGACTCCTTCCTATGTGGAAGTGCCTCCTGAACCTCCAAGGCTAAGGAGTATCCCCTTTACACCATGATTGTGCCATCATCTACTCCTAAAACATCATGCAAGGTATTGGAAAAATCAGTCCATACTCTCCCAAGAGTAACCAAAGAAAAAATAACTCTTTCTGCCTCCTCATCTCATCATCATACAAGTCATGGAGTAACATCATGATAGATGACTTGTAGAATGCCCCATACAACCAAATCCTCTGCTGCCATATCATATGGGTGCCATGTAATTCCCTAAACCATAACACACCCATTGACATAGGATATGTCACATGATGGCCAAAATATTTCAAGAGTAGCCAGCGCAACCATGCCTCCTGCTTCCCTATGTCATAGATCTGCAAGTGGCTCACCAACCCCTTGGTCATCATCCTCACCCATCCATCCAACTGTGGGCGTCTCCTATCATGCTCCAAATTGGTATTCCTCCAATGGAGAATAGCATCCTCCCAAATCTAATAACTATCTTTGTACTCCATGATATGTTGAAGTGAAACCTCCTGGAGATCTCTACATAAAGACCACTCATCAATGACCAAGTTGAATCCATAATCTTCCAAATATGTTATAGGAAAAAAATTATCATTGAGCTGTGAGGTACCTCATCAACCATCTGCCTATCCAATGCTACACAAGTAGAATGGTCATTGGAATGCTCCAATAATAGTTAGGCCCCCAACTCATCACTCCTTCTCAGTGACATCACTATTGATCTCCATGATGGTGCATCTACTGTCTCATGATCATGCACAATGATGAACACACAGTTCTACATTGGATTGATTAGGATTATGCTCATCCTATCCTCTAAAAATCTACACTCCAACCCAAAGTGTTGTGTGCAGCTCAACAATGGGAAACCAGGATGACTATATATCTCCTCGAACAAGTCAAGAGTCCTCTATGCAGTGATAGTCTACTGCTCCAAATAAAAAATGTGCTCTAACACCAAGTCAGGAAATTTCCCTGATGACATGTCCCCACAACTCTCCATCTGATGTGCTGAAATAATATGGGGTGGAAATGTTTGCATACCTTGGTTAAGTTGATCCTTGGGAACATCTTGTACAGCTACAAGGGTTCCTCCTACCAGTGTAATGACTCCTCCAAATTCTGGTGATGGTGATGTTTTATCCTCTACTGTTGCACCAATGTTGGTATATGTCTCCTCTTCCTCATGCATCTCTTTAATAATGCATGGGACTCTCAATGTCAAGAGATCAAGACCATCTTGAAAATATGGAAGTGTTCCTTCTCTTGATGCAAGTACTCCTGCAGCAAGTGGTGATGGAAGTTTCTCTTCTTTTGGAATGATAATGCTGACATCTTCCCTTGGCTCCTCATGTGCTTTCTCGGGAAATGTCTCAATAGGAACTACCTCCAGTTTCTTATTATAAAACTTCTTGATCAACGTTTGAGTTAAATCTACATAAGTAGTCACTCTTGCATGTTTCAAATGGTTGAACCACCAAATATTTGCTTCACCCTCAGGGTGCAGTGCTGCAAGCTCAACAGCTTCTCTTTCTGCCACTGGATGTAGTAGGAAGAATGCATCTAACTTCCTCCTCCAAGCCCTTGTTGTGCTTGTGGATGAACCTTCAAAGGTAGACAATATAAATCTATTGTGTTTTTTTCTTCTACTATTGTTGCAAGGTCTCCTCTCTTCTTTGAATTGAATGAACTACTGGAGAGTTAGATTCTCCTTGAAAGCCCTTGATTGAGATTTGTACTCTACAAGATAATCACTTAGAGTCGCATGATCTAATTTTCCTTCATCTCCATAACTTTCACCTTCCTCTTCAAAGAAAGTGGACATAGTAGATTTCTTTGTACCTCTATGCAATACCGGTTTCTTCTGCTGCTAATAGGAAGGGCCTAGACCTTCCTTATCTTGAAACCTTCTTGAGGTCTCATTGCATCTCTCCCTTCTCATTTGCTTGACCTCCTTGGAGAGGTCCTTCATAGATCTGAAAAGATATGAGGAAAAAATCATTCCCTCCATCATTGTAGATCTCTTCTTCTTTTCATAAGATGTATTTCCCACAATCTAAGCTAGGATCATGCTCGGATACCACTGTAATATTCCAAAATGGAAAAGACAGGAATATAGAACATATGCACAATTTCAACTACGATAAAATAAGAACTAGACATATAGAACTAGAAAAATGTTGAAATACATCAAAACATCATACGTATGGGTAGAAAACAGCTGAGCCATATCATTATACATCAACATCCATGAAAGTAAACAGTGCTCCAAAAGGAATGCACTAAAGCCACAAGATGGATGAAATACACTAAAGAAACCAAGCACTGGAAATGTTTTGCTGCTACTGCTGCTACTGTTGGAAACTACTGCTACTGAGAATAAGAACCATGTGCATAAGGATGTTGGAGTGCTCAGAATGATATGGGGTTTTAACCATGGATTCTACTCAAAAAACCTAGAACAACCCATAAATGGTTTGGCCGGATTTTAAGTTTGGATTTTCGACCCTTTTTGAGTTGCCCACTGCACCCCTACTGACTGACTTACACACTCCCTAGAGATGACTATTGATGTGGAGCTGAAGGAATAATATATCAGTTGAAATGGCACCCAATCAACTCAATAGGTTAATGGCTGCTCCCCTCACTCGAAAACAGGGTCAAGAACTTGGGTACTTGACCTCCCACTACAACTGTACTGCAAAATAACGCAGTTTTTGGAGGAGACTGCACTGTGGGTGAATGTTGTTTCTTGGCCTGATTCCGGATGGTGGAATGAAGCTCTAATAACTTCCTCAATAGCCTCCTGGATGAAGGGCTACTCCCTCCACTAGAAAACAACCTCAGAAATTGGGTTTCTCAACCCTCCACTGCTACAACCCTACAACACAACACAATCCCGAAGGAGACTATGCTGGGAATAATGGTTGAAGCTTGGCCTGATGTCGGATAGTGGAAATGATGCTCAAGATACCTCTCCTGATTAGGCACTCAAAGTCACTCGAGGATGAGGGTGGGATTCCCGCTCGAAAACACCCTTGTTCTAAACAACATTGCAGACCCTGCTAAACAACAAAAGCATGCATAGACATGTCACCTAACAAATCTAGATCTAGAAAGATCAAAATCAATAATACAAATCAGGTCTTCTATGGATGCCATCCTCTTCCTTTTATGCTTGGTGAGATTCTTCACCCTGATTCCCACTCATTAAAGGAGTTACTCTCATGCATACACTCCTCCTAAATGACTGCGTTGTCCTCCATTAATCCTCCACTATCTCCATAACAATTTTGATGATTTGGTCAACATTGACCTTGTCCACATGATTTAGCCCCTATTCACACCTCAAGTTTCTTTATTCAGCTAATACAATGATCCATATTCACATGAGAAGTGGTTTTATTCCTACTAAAGAGATTTATGGGTCTCCCTACCCACTTATTCATCCATCTAAATGACAAAATAAAAAATTAATATTCCAATTAGCTGCAAGCTAATTTTGGAATATTACAGAATGTGGTTGGAGCATTGCACAGTCCAAATGGAATCACCATCCATTCGAACAACCCCTGTTTGGTCTTGAAGGTGGTTTTCCACATGTCCTGCTCTATAATTTTAACTTGGTGATAACCACTACACAAATCCAATTTGGTGAAATAGATAGCATTCTTTAATTGATTTAACAAATCCTCAATGCGAGGGACATGGTATCAGTTTTTCACCGTGATTTTGTTTAGCACCTGATAATCCATGCACATCCTCCATGTGCCATATTTCTTAGGAAATAACACGATCGAGGAGCCTCATGGGGAAGTACTTGGCTGGATGACCCCTTGGTCCAATAATTCCTGTACCTGCTTTTTGATCTCCTCCATCTCGATGAACGACATCCTGTACATACCAATATTTGGCAATGGAGAATCATGCTGCAAATGGATCTCATGTTGGATTTCTCATTTCAGAGGCAATCCTCTGGGTTCCTGAAACAACTCATCATAGTTAGAAATAATTTCACATAATTCCTTTTTATGAGCCGGATCACAGCCTCGGAAAACGTAAGATGTTTCTGCATCTTTTTCTCTCACAACCATGAGAAAACACCCCTTGCTGGAATTCACCAATATCTTTATCTATCCTGCACTTACAAGACTGGCACTGACCATGGTTTGATGAGCTCTTACAATATACTCTACCCCATATTTTGTGATTTGGTATTTATTTTCATGTCGTAAAGATAGGGACTCCCTAACACAATACCACATATATCCAATGGTATGACATCCAACTCTACTTCATCCACTAGTTTAGAAGAAATTACAAATTTAACCTTACATTTCTTGTTTACATTTAATTTTACTTTGTCATGTATCCATCCAAGCAGATAAGGTTTCAGATGAAGCTTAAATTCTAAGCCTTAATTTTTAACCAAGGATTCTGAGATTAAATTTGCTTGAGAGCCTGAATCAAATAGAGCTTCAACTTTTGTATGATTTATGACAACTCTAATATGAAACAACTCAATTCTCTTTTGTTCATTAGGAAGAGGCTCATCTGTTGAACTAGTGCTTCCATGAAATTAGAATTAACATGAAGAGAAAGAGTACCTTTTGTGCCTTCTGCTATGATTAATGCCTTATCGCCAAAGTCGGATCCAAGGTCTTGCTGCATGGTTGCTACCGTCTTTTGCTTACCCTTCCCACCATATCTCTTTGGATTCTTTTCCGGGTGCAACTTCCAACAATGATTGTCATCATGACCTTCCTTTTTTCAATGAGTGCAATAAGGTTTTTCTCCTTCATCTTTCTTTGTTGATGTCGTCTTATTTTCCTTTCCCTTTCCTTTCCCCTTGAATTTTCTATTTGAAGCTTTGAAAGGTGGTTTCTTTGAATTATCATATTTATCATTTATGCCCCTATTTTCAAGATGAATGACCTTTACACTGGCTGATTCAATAGTAGTAGGTTCAAACATTAAAAATGAATGTCTAATGTAACTATGTAATGACCCAATATACTTAGTTACCACTTCAAGTGAATCTAATGAAATGCCAAAACTTAGTGCTTGTTTTTTAAATTCCTCGGTAAATATTTGCACGTTTTGGCCTCTGCCTTGCCTTAGGTACTGCCACTCCATTAAGGATTTTTTCTTATAACCCAAGGGATAAAATTGATCTTTTAGTGCAGCAATAAAATTTAACCATGAGGAAATAAGGTTACCCAAATTACTGTTGCCTTGCAATTTTCTCTCCCACCAGATAAGAGTGGTGTCATTCAGTCAAAGAGAAGCCAACTAGATCTTTGCCTCGTCCTCCACAATATACTGAATCCTGCAGTAGAGTTCAATCTTCCTAATCTAGTTGTTAAGCTTCTTTACATTACTTTCACCATTATACATGGGAAGATAAAATTTTACATCTAACTTAAAGAAAGGTTTATTAGATGCATTTCTTGAATTCATATGATGATGGTGAGAAGAGGAAGAAGAAATTTCACTCAGGGGAGGAGAAGGAGGTGGAACTCCTCCATTATCTCCATGCGTTGAACCTCATCCCTTGGAAACATTCTCCCCTGCTTTCTCTAGTTTTTCAAGTCTAGAGAACAACTTCTCGACCCGATCTGCCATGGTGTAGAATGTTTTGCGGAATTTTAGCTCCTCCTCATTTCGAACATCGTCATCCATGTTTCCTCTTCGATGTGCACGTCTTGCTTTCATATCAAAAGACTTTAGTTTCCCTGCACCTCTTCGTAGCCTATTTCTAGTTAGCATACAAACGTGAAATTCACATCTACAAAAAACTGCTCTAATACCACTTGATCAAAAATATTTAGCTTTGAGATGTATTAAATAATTACATGTAAAATTGCATCTTAACCATGAAAATTTAAAGGCATGAACAAAAGAAGAGAGAAGCACAAAAAATAATGAAATAAGACAAGGAATTGATATCGGAGTTCATCTAGGGGGTCTACGTCTTTAGGCCCTGATAGATCAGTGGGGAGCCCTCTTCCATGAAGTGGAAAATAAAATTAAAGTACAATCATCAATGAAAAATTACACTGTTATACCTCCATAGTTGAATGTGCCCAAAAATTGGAGACCTCTAATGAAGAAATGGACTTCACTGTTGGATTAGTGGCGCCAAGAGGTGTAGAATCCATATAAAATTTTCCTGATTCTGACACCGGACAAATCTCACCCCTCTAGAAATGGGCTCAGTTCATGGTTTCGCCCTCCCTCCTACAAGGCACTCAAGGTTCCACTCTATCTCGTACTTCATGCCAATCCTGGACTGCTTGTGCGCACTTTTGAAATGCAGGTTTATATATTTGAAGGTGGTCGGACTCCCCAAGGAAGTCTGTTGGCCGAGCTGGTTTAGATCCTAAATATGAGGGAGGGGGTCGAGTGGTCAAACCCTCCCCCTCCATAAAAAGGCTGAATACATTTTTTAAAATTCACACATATTTATTTAATAGCAAATTGGGGGGTCGAGCCCACATCAGGCAGCCTGCCTCATAACTCCCACAGGTGGTACCACGTACGTGGAGCGGGTAGGGGTGGTGGGGTTGGCAGCTTGCGCCCCTCCTATATTAATGTGATGGTTGTCGTAGATGTGGGGACAGTGGGGTCATGGCCGTTGACCCCCCTTTTTTAATTATATATTTGTTACAAGGTCCACTGGGTAGGGCGAGGGTCATGGCCCGCTCTACCTTTTTTTTTAATATTTTCTTATTTTATTTAAAGCAACTGCCATTTTTTATTTTTCTGGATTTTCACCGAAGGAGTAAAACTAACTATCCCACAAATTTACATGGAATCCGGCTGGAGTTGGCCGGAATCCGGTGGTTGGATTTCTGCAAATTTGTTGCCTCCTTAAGCTGCCACATCACCAACTCAACTCTTAAAATTTGATTGCTTTTAACTCCTCCATACGGACTCGGAATTGAGTGTTGTCTATGTCGTTGGAATAAGAAATACAATATCTTACTAAGTTTGCCACATTTCTGACACTTTGATTTTTGAGCCTTTGTATCTGACACTTTGATTTTTAAGCCTTTGTATCTGACACTTTGATTTTTGAGCCTTTGTATTTAAGCCACTTGTACTTGGACCTGTACGATCCTCCTGGATTAGCATGCATCAATCCATTATCACCTCTGAAAAGTATAGTCCCATAGAAAGCAACTTGTTGTTCTTTTTTTCTCCTTATAGGTGTTACAGTTCAAGAAGGCCATCACAGTGTTAAAAGAGATAGCCATGTAGAACAATACTAATAAAGGGAGGTTGAGTGGTCAAGTATGAACCTATAGACTTAAATTGGTCATGGACGACCCTAGCGTTGGAGAATGTTATTTGACACTACCACTATTGTAAATTTTTATCATCAGTAATATACAGTGACTGTGTTTCTGCTTCACCTGAGATTCTTTGACTGTTTCAATGAGATTATGTCTTATGTTTTCTTAATATATTTTTCCAATATCTTGATGTTGAATTACTCAGAATTCATGCCTTCATGCTCTGAATTCCTTTTAACATTAAGCTATTGAATATTCCTGTGTGTGTATTGTCCTTTTATTGAAATAGTAAAAGCCTCATCTTCCACAAGGAGATCCATTTGTCATTGAACTCCCTCACACAGACTCCATAAGCCCAATGGCAGTGTACCCTATTTCATTTTTCGCCTGCAATCAAATACATTAAAGTACATATCACAGAGTTATCCATCTGATTGAAATTGAGAAAATCATAAGTTAATTTGAGAGATCCCTCTCAGGCTGAAGAGGCTAATCCTTAGTCAAAATTTGTTTTGAAAGAGTTACTCTAAGCTGTCTAGTGGAGCAACCCATCAGTACCAATTTAGAGATAAAATTTTGGTGCGTCTGCTAGGAGAATGAAGACATATTTCCTGAAGTTTGCGCTCAAACAGTGAAGGCGAAATCTTGGAGCTAGCAAGAGCTCAGAACATTTTGAGGCTGCAGAACTACCTTGGCGACTCCATTGTTGAAGAGTTAAAAAATTCATAGCTTCATGGTGATTCCACTGGACTTACGAAGAAATCAGATGTTTTCATTCTTGTTTCAAGGTATGCATGTGTATATTTTTCAGAAATTTATTTTTTCCCAAATCCTTTTCCCAAGGATGTATATTTTTTAAGGAATAGACCAAAATTTAATGGAGGAGATTTGAGTTTGACCTTGAAGCATATATCAAATTTTCGTGACTTTACTGAGCTTCTTAGAGTCAAACATGAAGATATTTTCATCAAATTGTTCTATGATTCATTTCAAGGGAAATGTAGACAATGGATTGAAATTTTTCCTATCATATCTATTAATTCATTTGAAAATTTTTGGCTTATCTTTTTGGAAACATGGATGGAAAAAATAGAGTTGGTGGTAGAATCTCTTTCCATTCAAGGTTTTAAGCAATGGAATAATGATCACACTAATGAAGAAGTTGCTGAAAAAATTTCTTCAATCTTGTCTTCTTATATAAATTCATTTGAGTGAAATTCAGAAGATAATATTCATTTTTTGGATGAATTTGCTAAGAACATTGAGAAAGACATTGAAGTTTTAGAAGATCAAATTCAGTCATATAGTCTTCATGGTCAAGATCGGTCTTTTTAAAACTTTTTCATGCCAAAATGCAAAGAGAAAGTGGTGTTACATTTCTCTTTTGAGATTGAGGAGGAATGTCTTGTTTTTGTAAATGAGTTTGATAGCACACAATTGAAGTCTTATATTGCTAAAGAAAGCATATATGAGTTGTCTAAAACTGCAGAATGTCTTGAGAATCACTAAATAAACTATGTATTCTATGATCCTATATCTAACTACATGGAAGAGTTGTACAGTCCAAAATTCCAATTTTGTTTTTAGTGTGAAAATCAGACCCATTTTTTGTTTCCTTGGTCATTACAGTATCCAATTTGCATTTGGTTTAAGCACATTCAAGGAGTTTAGGTATCAAATCAGCTCATTGACTGGCTTTATTGGAGGTTTCATATCACTTGAATCAAACATGAAGATTGTTGTTGTTAGGGTAGGTAGGAGTGTGTGTGAATAAGCTCAAGTATTATGAGCATCTTTTTAGCATGTACATATTTAGTCTTCAGCTTGGATTTTAGTTTTCAAAAAGCTTGAGCCTGAGGAGAAGGCCATAAGAGCTTGGCGAAGTCTTCATCAATTTTAGAAAATTTCAGTTTTTGAAGGAAGGCACTGGAACTACAAGTTCTTTGTTGCACCGCAGGGGCACATCATCCCCAGTGGAGCCATTGTTATCACATATAAATTTCACTTTTTGATTGATAGGGTCATTAACCTAGGTGTCATTTGTCTCATGAAATTGGTTCATGAAATTGATGAAAAGTCATGAATTGATCACTATTCTAAGTTTAGAAAGTCCATTTGTCATGCCCATTACAATAAAATCTATAAAAATCCACCTTAGGTTCACATGCATTGGTTTAAAATTCATTTTTAGCCACATGTCTAATTTTTCACGATTTCGCAGCAAATTCTATGCAAAACAGGTGATTTTCGCTATGGAATCACCTAATCATTCCATAGAAAATCTATTAGATTTATAACTAAGAACGCTGCAGAATCATGTTTTTCCAGCATAAATGAATGGGATGATGACCTGTCAAGTTTGTAGTGTTTTAGGGTAAAGGTCAGGTCATATAATTGGTTTTCATAATCATCCAAGCATGCAAAAGTGTAAATACCACCCATAATTGCCTTTCACTCCCTCGTTTGTCATCAGTCTCTCCACATTTGAATTCCATTTTTAAAACTTATCTCCATGAACCTCTCTGTCATCTTCCATTCGAGCTTTGCATGCATTAATCCATTATCACCTCTGAAAATTCTATTCCCATAGCAAGCAGCTTGATGTTCAGTTTTTCTCCTTGCAGGTGTCACTGTTCAAGAAGGCCAGCACAATGTTAAAAGAGATAGCCATGCAGAAGAAGACTAATAAAGGGAGGTTCAGTGGTCAAGTATGAACCTATAGACTTAAATTTTGTCATGGAAGACCCCAGTGTTGGAGAATGTTATTTGACACTACCACTATTGTAAATTTTTATCATCAGTAATATACAGTGACTGTGTTTCTGATTCACCTTATATTCTTTGATTGTTTCAATGAGCTTATGTCTTATGTTTTATTAATATATTTTTCCAATATCTTGATGTTGAATTACTCATAATTCGTGCCTTCATGCTCTGAATTCCTTTTAACATTAAGCTATTGAATATTCTAGTGTGTGTTTTTTCCTTTTATTGAAATAGTAAAAGCCTCATCTTCCACAAGGAGATCCATTTGTCATTGAATTCCCTCACACTGACTCCATAAGCCCAATCGTAGTGAACCCTATTTCATTTTTCACCTGCAATAAAATACATTAAAGTACATATCATAGAGTTAGCCATCTGATTGAATCCTAATTGAGCAAATCATAAGTTAATTTGAGAGAGCCCTCCCAGGTTGAAGAGGCTAATCCTCAGTCAAAAGTTGGTTTGATAGAGTTACTCTAAGTTTCTTGGTGGAGCAGCCCATTAGTACCAATTTACAGATAACAATATGTTCTACTCACTGATTGAATTTTTGGAGGGCATATTGTGTTACTTTCACCAGTGTTTTTCTTTGTTTTATAGTAATTGTTGGAGAGGGGCCCCCTGGGGTGTAATTTTTTGGAATAATTTTTTTCTAAGTTTTGTTGTACGCACTGTGCGTAAATAGTCAAAGGGGCTTTGGGGCAGTTCAAAGTCCCTTAATTATTGTAATGGGTTAAAGGGAAAGACCATGAGTATCAAACCATGGTTTGTGCACATCTATGATAGTATAAATATGTAAGGGTTGAGTCAAGTACGGATATGATGATATATTTGATGTTTTTTATTAACGTTTTGATCTAAGTCTGGATTAGTCTGGGTAGAAAGGCTCTTGTTGGCTGTGCACGTGGAGACCTAAGTCCTGAGGTGTGTGTGGACTTTACTGCTATGTGCGCAGAAGATAGATTGTATTGAATTGATAGATCTCTTAATAAAGAAGGAATTTTTGGCGAACTCGGATTCTCATGTGATTTTTTATATTGATTATCTGTTATTTGTTGTAGATATGAATCTATTATGTTATTGTGTATTTACTTATGTTAATGGTTAATTTCATCTATGTGTGAGAACTAGCTGATGTTAGATAAATAGATTTGAATGAAGTCTATTGTGCGCAAAATATATTGAAGTATTTCGTGGTAATTTGCGGAAGGGTTAGATATGTTGATTATACATGAATAAAGCTATTATACTATTTTTAATGAGTCTGATTAGATCTGCCACATCACAATCTTCCTCAGGGTGTGGAAACCTGGACTTTGGTCTGCATAAGAAGATCACTGCCAAAAGGGCCAGTAGTTGGAGGGTTTTGTTGGTTGCACGATAACTTCAAACCTGGGTCAGGACCCCTCAAGCCAACAAATGGTTTCGTTGCTAGGACTAGGATCAATTTGAGGGAGATTTGATGTTGTGGCATCCGACGCAGAATGAACTACAAGATTGGCTCAATAAGAAGATACGTGAATTGGTGATCCAAGGGAACAAAAGCTCTAAATTGTCTATCAAAGATTGGGCACAAAGTTATATCTACATAAAAGTCCCCAAAATTTTCTTTGCTTCCTTTGCAACCGAGTTGCACGAGTGGTTGTCTCGACTTACTGAATTCCAGACTTGCGAAAAGGATGAGGTGATCACTCAGTGGACCCCACAGTTGGTATAGAAATTAGAGAAAACTAGCAACAAGATCACCTGCATGGTAGTTCATTGGATCGATAGTATTTTGGGAGGATTTGTGACTGAATTTGTTATTGATCAATTTGTAACATATTCTGAAGCTAAATGAATGTTTTTCAAGGGTCTTAGAGGTAAGTTCATGTGCTCTCTAAATTTGTGGATTAAAATTCTATTGTAATGTGAACAGGGTACTATGTGCAGTCATATTGAGTGACTATCCCGTAGAGGCCTAGCTACACGCAGTGGAAGAACTTATAGAGTAGATCTAGAAGGAGGTTTTTCTTATATTCCTCTCAAAGTTAAATCTAACAATGATGAGGAATCCAAAACTAGTAGCTTTGGAGAATCTCGCACTCTGAAGAAGAAGTATTGCAACATGAGGATAGTTTTGGGTCGTTGCCCATAGTGCAGATCCCATCCACTCCACTCACGAAATCATCTCACTCTAACAAGTCATCCACTCCACCTCCACCACCATGCGCTTATATGGCGACCTCCATGAAGTTACCTACTTTCCTTGGTATTGGGAACGAAGACACAAAATAATTTTGGTTTGTTAGCAACGATGTATGGACAATGCAATAGGTTAATATTGAGGATGTTAAGAAAGCACAGCTGGCCATTGATTTTCAAGACCGCAGGTTGGATTGGTACATAAGGTATGTGGTGACAAACCCTAATGAAACTATTGATAATCTGAAGGTTGCATTAAAGGAACAATTCAAGAGGTCGAAATCGTTTGCAGAATGTGTAAGTGAGTTGGAGATTCTCTAAGAATTGAATGAATTTGTATGGGACGCGGATCAACAGTTGAAGCGAAAAATCAAATACGGAGGATTTACTATTGATGACACACAACACAAAGAGTGGTTTATTGTCATGTTGCTACCGCATTTGCTCCAGCCCTTAAGTTAGTAGATGGTTTCCACGCAGGCTGAAGCCCTAGAGATTACACTGAAGCTAGAAGCGTCATCGATACTAGTTGCGCAGATTGGGACCCAAAAAATCCAAAGCCAGTTGGAGGCAATGCACTTAGAAATAAATATTTTGAGAAATGATAAGGGAAAGGAGGCATGTGCAGATGTATGGTGTATCCTCTGCAAATTTTTTGGGCGTCACAAGGATCAATGCCCTATATTTAATATCTATTTATCAACCTGAAGACCAAGCCCATTAAAGAGTGTGACTAGACCAAGTGGAACTCCTATGTTATGGTGCACTATTTGGTAAGAAATGTGTATGCACACGACATATTTCTACCCAAGGATTGGTAAATATATCCTTGAGATTAAGAAACTGTTCTGCAAGTTTTTCTCATTGGTGGGACATGACGAGCAACATTGTCGCAGCTTTGATTTGATGATTGACCAAGCTGACCTATATAGGATGCACATTGAACCTACCTCGCCATCATTCCCATTTGGGCATGGTGGGTTCCAAAATAGAGGACGAGGAAGAGGAGGAAGATTTGATTGAGGAAGGAGGGAACTCATCTGCTATAATTGTGGAGATGTGGGCCATTATGCACGTGACTGTCCAAACCCAGCACGATAGTAATGCAGGTACTATAGAAAATTTGATCATGTTATTGAATATTTCCATGTTTTGATTGAAAAAATTCTGGAAAAGAAAACACAAACTCCCACTCAAAATATTCAGATGGTAAGATTTGAGTTGCATGAAGAAGAACCAACTGTGAATTTCGTCACTAGGAGTGGTGCAACCACTAGTGAAGACAAAGGGAAAAAGCCTAATACTGCTCTTTGGATCCGAAAATAACCTTAAAATAAGGAAGGATTCAACTTACAGTGAGAAAAACAAATCTTTGTAGAAGAGAAAAAAGGGTTTAGCAGAAGTGAGTGCCTCGACATCGAGCAAATCTATGAAGAGATAAGGCCCTTTCTATAGGCTTGTATCAAATTTTTGTGCAATAAGAAGGTAGTCAAGAACCTGCAAGCATCGATAGAAAACTGCGCAGAGAAAGAACAACTCCGGGTGGAGCAGAAGGTTCTTAATAATATTTATAATAATAAAAGAAGAACTGGACGGGAAATGTGCTTGACTCCTCAGATTGGTGCATATGAAATGGATCAGGTCATTCTGGATCTAGGACCTGATGCCAATGTTTTACCAAAGCAAACCTGGAAATGCATGGGAGAACCTAAGTTGGAGTGGTCTACTATCCAACTGTGCATGGAAAATTAGAAAATATTATCCCATTAGGAAGACTCTCACAGGTCATAGTGGATATCAAAAGGGTAAGGGTGCTCACAGACTTTCTTAAATAAATGGCATGTGAGGAAATTGAAGGAAAATAATGGAAAATGAAGAAAGTAGAGGCATTACTCTTACCCTCTCACAGGTCATAGTGGATATCAAAAGGGTAAGGGTTATTCTTACTTCGAATTTATGGACTAATGCAAGACTTGATTTGCTTATTTAATTAATGATGAAAAATGATGAAATAAAATTTTTGAATGGATCCTAGGCTTTAAAATAAAATATAAATAAAATATTGAGTGCCAGCCTAGATCCATCTTAACTCCGGATCTATCAAGCGCCGAGAGGGATCAAATCTCCCTAGGTGCAAACCTCTTTTTTGAATGCAAAACTTGAGGAAAGGTTTGCACGTAGAGAGATTTGATCCCTCTCGACGCTTGATAGATCCGGAGTTAAGATGGATCTATGCTGGTTTTAGTCGTAAGGGGATGGAAGAGCACCCTTACCCTTTTGATATCCACTATGACCTGCTAGAGGGTAAGGGTAAGGCCTCTACTTTCTTCATTTTCCATTATTTTCCTTCAATTTACTCACATGAAACCTATGAATTTTCACCTTCCTTTTCTCATATTTTCCACTATTTTAATAAATAAATGGCAATAAATGCCTCATGCCTTTCCAAAGCCTTTCCCTTTCCCAATTTCCTTTAGCCATATTAACCGAAGTGAACACTCGCTTGGACGTTTTTCCCACCATTAAGCTTGGAATACGTGTCCCATTGACAATCGTTATTATATATATATATTTTTACGTGAATTTTCACCAGGGTTGTTACAGAGAGGATAAGTGGCTCGGGACCGTAGCACTAGACATTGGATACAATTTTGAATTTTGCAGTGGATTCTGGACTTCCTCGGAAGGAGGTGAATCTTGGTACTACTTTTGAGGGTGGAGGTGTGAGCCTATAGATTCCCTTGTTGCAGATGCACACATCCTATCCTTTTATTTGTTTGTGGAGAGAATGTGCATATGTGTATACTATTGTAAATATTGTATCGAGTTGGATTTATAAAGCTTTAGAAACAGTATGGTTATTTGTTGGTTGAAGAAAACGTGCATAAGTATATGTGGTTGTTATTGTAAATATCATAATGAGTTTTGTTCTAAAGCTCTAGTAAACGGTATGATTGTCATGTTTCCAGCAGGTGGTCATTGTAAATTCTGCAATGATTTGTGTTATAAAGATCCATAGGCAGTATGATTTGGTTTTCAACGGTTTTTTGGTTGTAGGTTTCATTGAACACCGAGGATGGTGTTCCCCCAAGGGGGAGGGTTCTGTAACAACCCTGCTTAAAAATCCAGATAAACAAATATAAGACCAAGGTCATGGAACACGTATTCAGAGTTGAATGGTGGGAAAAACATCTTAGCAGGTGTTCAATTGGTTTATTATGGCTAAAGGAAAATGGAAAAAGCATTGGAAAATTAAAATAGACATTTATTGGCACTTATTTATGAAAATAATGGAAATTATGAGAAAAGGAAGGTGAAAGGTCACATGTTGCATGTGAAACAACCCCGAGTTAAAAGTTCATGTAATAAAATTTAATAAAGGTAAAATAAGACCATGGGCAAGGGACAATTATTCCAAGATGAGCATTGGGAAAAATGTCCTAGTGGGAATCACTTGTTCTGTTTATGGCTAAAGGGAAATTGACAAAGGAAATGATTGAGGCTTTGGAAAGGAAAAAAAGTATTTTTGGCATTTATTTATAAAAATAAATGAAATTAGGAGAAAAGAAAGGTGAAAGGTCACAGGTTGCATGTGAGGAGGAAATTGAAGGAAATTAAAGGAAATTAAAGAAAATAGAGGCCTCAATAATAAAAAGGCTTATAAGGATCAATTCATGGCTTTTGTCAGCCTTATGTAAGTTAAGTTTTAGAATTATTCTCATAGAAGAGAAAGCACTAAGAGGAAAAATAAAGCAAGAAAGAAAAGGAAAAGAAAGGAAAGAAAAGGAAAGGAAATTAAGGACAAGGAAAACAAAGGAAGACAAGGATGAAGTAGCTTCAATGGGAATACTTGGAGGTAACAAGTTGCATCTATGATTTCCTAGATGGTTTTGACATGCATGGTATGTGCATGTTGGTATATGTTTCTTTTGTTGTCATTGGGGTGGATTTTGTCGAGTTTCGACAGTAGATTTTAGCTTAGCCTTGTCATTTCTGGATAGCCATGGTGTGATGGGATGGTTCTCGGTTTTGAGCTTTGGATTGTGAGATGGTTTTAGAATCAAGGGTGAGATGGTCTCAGGAAAATTCCCAATGGCCTAGGAATCCCTTAACCGGTAATGGTGGGATACACAGTAAAGCATGAGGCTGTAGATAAGAAAATTCCTCAAGGATGGTGATGGAATTTTGAGACATCAACGTTCAGTTTGGTTTTGTGATCTTGGCACTGGTTTAGGTGTGATCACGGTATGGAAAGGCTGGGGTGGTTTAACCTTTGGATTCCCTTGGTTGTGTTTGGATTGGTTTATCCATAAGATCCCACATTCATGTTTGGAATATGGCACGGGGGTGATTAGCTGAAGAGAGATTTGACTCACCCAATCTATGGCCGGGTGGAATGTGGAAGTCCTGAAATCGTTAAGTAATTTCATATGTTTAAATAAAGCTAAGTTTCTCTTTTTTTGGATAAGAAAATATATTGGTTATTATGTGGCTTTAATGGTTGTTATCTTATTGTTATTTATCTGGTTATATGTTGGTTATAAGCATGGTTTTATGACAGATCTTAGTCATCGCTCTTTTCATATTTTTACTTGTAACTAGATGAATAATTAATGCAATATCTAATTGGTGTTATGTCAGCTAATGTGAGAAGGAAGTGACCCTTATTGTTAAGTCTTCGATAATATTTTAGTCCCTCTTGTTCATACTTTCATTCATGACCTGCAGGTTTCATATCCACCAAGTGTTTGAAAAAATGTCACTCCCAATTGGGGATGGTTAGGTAAAGTCTTGGTTTCATTTTTTGGTTTACAAACATTGTTCCTATGTCATTTTTCAACTCTGGAAGTTTCACCGAGTTCTGGGCAGAGACATGAGCCCTGGCCCTGAAAAAGTGGCACAAAATTCAGAGTTGCTAGCATAGAACTGAGCAGAAAAATCCGTAGTCACATGGAGGCAGGGAGTGACTGGGGCTCTAGGTCAGGGAAAAAGTGAGTAAGGATCAGCAAATAGAATTAGGTATGGTCGCAACCATCCAATCAAAAGAGTCATGCAATAAATCATGATACATCACAATATCCCGCAGCCTAGATTTTATCAGACAAAACCCAGGGTCTTGCACTCCATCTTGATCCGAACAAGTATAGATTCAATCATGTGAATGTGTGAGCTGAATTCGAACATGCAAGAAAATCACCTGATTACCAGCCAATGACAAAAGTTGTTAATAGGAACAAGAGAAACCACCAATAATGGAAATGGCTCTCAACCTACAATAGGTACAATCCACGGAATGTGAACATTGATCTAGCATCAAACACCTACCGAATCACCCGATCGAAGGCTAATGATGTGGACCTGTCATCGAATGTGAAGAACCTGCCATTGAGGCATGCAGGCTCCAAGGTACCAATAGGGAGTCTATAGACCAACTTCCTGGATAATGAGATGAAGTTGACATGAAGTGACCTGGTCGAAGGAGGGCCATAATGTATCCCATATCATCAACATAAGACAGAGGAACATAATGATAGTGAATCAGGACCAACAGAGAATCAGAGGGAGGTTGAAAACTGCAGAGGCAAACTTCTCTTGAACATATCAGTGACACGACTCTATATTTGGCAGTATTTGACATCAAGGGATCTAAGGTCATGATGACGTGGAAAAGAGTAGATGAGAGGTAAAAACAGATTACCCAAACCCACGAAGGAAAGAATGAAAAATGAGATGTCCCCAACCCGACATGAATGTAGACGAGTGTCATGTTCAAGAGCGAAAAACTACCGACACAACTAAAATATGGTTCAATTTTCCCCCACCATTTCTGGCGAGTACCCTTATTATTTTTTAAAACAAGCTTGAAGCGGATAGCATATGCTTGTGCTGTAACTTTTTCCTTCAGACAAATCCATCCTAGTACATTTTACGAGCCCTAGAAAGGAGGAACTCAATGAACGTCATGGTGACGATGTCCGATGTCATCAGTGTTTAATGAGTCTGACAAAGGAAGAACTCGACGTATTTTCATGTTTAGAGAGTTTGAAAAGAAACGGAAAAGAAAACTCCAGCATGTCCCTTTTCGTAAATAGTATCTCAGATCCAAAAAGGTAGAAAACAATATCTGAAAGAACCTCTTAGTTGCGATAGGTTAAGGTATTCCTTTCATAAATAATCTATCCCAACCCAAAAAAGGGGTAAATGTATACTGGGTAGATATTGTTGCGTGACCATTTAACGAGTTCAAAATGACAAGATTCTCGTCAATATTTTCAATTTTTAAGAGTTATAAAAGAGCTGAAGGTTGACCCCTCCTGGAGGAGCGAGTGGTATAAAGGATAGCAACTGGTTCCAGTGATGGTGGAACTTCTCAGAATAAGTAAAGGTTAAGATGTTGGCCAACAAGACCACTTATTACAGTGGTTCCTCAAAAATGGGTAAAACAACCAAGTGAAGGTGTATGATCGTCCAAGCAGATGGTGACGACGAAATGAGAAAACCAAGGCTCATCTAGAAAAACAGACTGATAAAATGGCAATCACGAGAGGTAAAATGGGAATGGTTTCATTTTTATGCAAGCTCGAAAACATGGGAAACTCTACTTGAAGTTAGTTTTATTTTTACACAAACTTGAAACAAAGATAAACTATGTTTGAAAAGGTGGGCATGCCCCCAACATGGTGACTCAATTCGATGTACATGCCCCCCAAGCTTCAGTCCATCTAAAAGGCAGATGGAGTGAAGGTTTAAATTACGAGATCAAGAGAAAGACTCGACTGAGAGTTTATGAGATAGTATCAAAGACTCGAATTGAACAGGAACGTGTTTCATTGTTTTAATGAGGTTGACACATTAAAAGAACTATCCTCGTGAGCTAATTCATTTTTTAACGAGGTTTACATAGAAGATGAACTATCCTCATGAAATATTGTTTCATTTTTTAGGGAGCTCGACACAAGAAAAGGAACTATGCTTCGACCAGCTTGTTTCATTTTTTAGGGAGCTCGACACAAGAAAAGGAACTATGCTTCGACCAGCTTGTTTCATTTTTTAAGGAGCTTGACACAAGAAAACGAACTATGCTCCGACAAGTTTGTTTCATTTTTTTTAAGGAGCTTGACACAAGAAAATGAACCCATGCTCCTACAACAACTCATCATGTTGAATAAGAATTCATGGCTCCCAAGAGGTTCTCATATGATGGGAGAACAACATCTCGGAAATTAGGATCCAATGCCCCCAGCACACGACGCACAACAACACTATCACTGAATGTGGGCATGGGACAGGTAGCCACATAATTAACCTGCGGTGGGTAAGATACAGCCAGCGGATAAAGATCCAGAAGAGACAATGGAGGGCCAGCTGCCACCTCAGGACCAAAGAATGAAAGCTGATCAATGGTCACAATCCGAATTTTGTGTGGAAAATAGATCACATTAAAGAGGGAGGAGACAAACGCGCCCATGGCATAAGAATAGTTGTTCTCCAAGAGTAAATTAAAATCCAAGGGACCTTGGACTTCCATCACATCTATATAGATGGTTTTCCCTCCCAAAGTAATAGGCAACTTCGGAAGGATCCCTAATGGTTGACTTGTTTTTCTGTTAAATGCCAACAGATTCTGGGTAACGGGCATAAGCGGTGGAGAAACAAAAGCTTGTCAAGTAGTTGAAGATAGAACACTAATAGACGCGCCTTCATCTATAGTTGTGCTAGGTATGACCATATCGAAGGCCTATATTGTGATCTCAAAAGGCACATAAGAAGGAAGGCGATATCCTACAAATCGACTCCAATCAAAGGAAGTGACCAAAATACTTGGAGGGGGTACCATTGAACTGAGATGGTCTTCCCCTAGTGTTATCGGAGCAAGAGGAGCATCCTCCTAAACCTCAGGCATGGGAACAGGAAGAGAAACTTCTTGAGTGACAGGGACAGGAGGATCTTTCTCCAAGTCCGAGGAATCTGAAGAAACAAGAATAATATGAGGGGGATGAGATCCACTCTCGACGGAAAATACCTGATGAACCATAGGCGGGATCAGATCGACTGATTCCTCGACCAATGGTTGGTCAGGAATGGATTCTTGAATTTGAATTTCTGAGGGAGCAGGATTGACCAAAGATGAATCTTGATCAATCATAGAATCAACCAGTGGAGGACTTGAAGAAAGTTTCTCGTAGCCAACTGGAAGGCAGGCTGCAGAAACAGTAGGGTTGTCCAACACTCTCGTGGCTTCATCCATATATGGACAAAGGTGAATGGGATGATGCCCTTCACACAACCTACAGGGATTCATGATATTACCCTATTTCTTGTGAGTCTTATCATGGCTAGTCAAAGACGTGCCACCAATATGACTTCCAGAAGAAAAAGGCAATGGCAGACGACCGTCAGACCATGCTTCGAGTACCTTGGGAATACCAAGGCAGTCTCGAAGGAGATGGTCACCTTTGCACAACATACAAGGGAATTTGACTTTTCGTGGAAGGTTGGTTGGTTTATCAAGGGAATGGGTCTGAGGTGCAATATCCGCAGAGCTGGTCTCTCCCTTAGCTGACTTCTTCTTCTTCATATTTTTCTTCTTCTTAGACACCTGGTTACCAGAATCCAGACTTTCACCAGGCGAAGTAGAAGAGGAGGATGAAGAAATAGGCGAATAAAGCGATAGGTCCACATTAGAATCAACTTGATGTTGTTCAGGTGGAGGAGATGGTTGTACAGTGGGCAGAACACTTGAGAGCATAGAGGTGGAGAATAACCATATGGGCAAACCGACAGTTAACCCAGGAAGGGACAATGTTTCCATATAAGGAGCACCAACATTTCCAAAAGCAGGAAAAGGACCAGGATTTCCTTCGAAGGGGATTCCTTGGTTGGTAAAATCCAGAAACATTGCCATTGGAAACAACCCTCAAAAAACACTAAGGAAGATAACTTTAACCAGGAATATTTCGTGGACAATTAATTTTTTAAGACACTAAAACAAAACTCCGTCATTTCATATTTTAAGAGTCGAGAAACAGGAAAAAGGTGACTCTATCGCTTTCAGTTTGAAACGAGTGTGAAAGGACAAGCGCTCGATGATATTTTCACTTTCAGAGAGTCACGAAAAGATCGAAATGACTACTTAGGAAATCTAAGAAAAAGGGGTGTACCAAGTTTCCATGAACTGCAATATACACCTTGGTGATCAAATGAAAGAGAAATGACCAAGGACTTTTTATATGTCCAGGTAGTCTCCCCGAATGTTGTGTTTGGTGTATCACAGTTATAGGGCAGCAAATTCGGCTTCCTGTGGATAAAGGATTTGAACCTATAGGGGTATCCCTTTATATACTCGACGGTACGGGGAGCACAAGTCCGTACTAGCATTGTCTAAAGCCAAAAGGCAAACGACAACTACTAGGTTTTAAGATGCCGAAACACGTCTCTAGCCTAGACCACTACAATGTGTGCGTTAGGTTCCAATGTTTCCTTAGGTTAATTCAATTGATTTTATAGTTGATCTTGAATTATGTTTCAATTTTAGGCCCTACTGAATGTCGATCTCAAATTTCCTAAATGCACACTAGATGCAAATGAACACCATTTTCCTTCAATGAATGCTAACTAAGAGAGAGATAAAGATATTTCAAACAATAGTAATCAATGAAATCAAACGAATAAATCCACTAATGCATAAAATTCAATAAAGTGAAAAATGAAAAAATTCTTTCCTAGCTAATCAAGCACTAGTTATGCAAAAGAAGTTTCCGTTTCCAAACAAATGAAAGAATGTAATTTTTTTATTTTTTCAATAAAATGAAGCACACAATGCACTAATGACACAAATAAAACAAAGCAAACACTAGTTTAAGGATTGCGAATGTAAATAGCTAAACCGATTGATTCGGTGCAAGAGACACAAACACAAAAATGCACTCAAACCAATGAAGCACTTTTCCAATCAAAGAAAAAGTTGTGAGATGATCCAAACAAGCAGTGTAATATATGCTTGGAGCAGCAAGAAGAAAAATCAAACAAAACCCGAAATGTTCATTCAATCAAAACAACTACTCAAAGGATAAAAAAGAAGTAAACACAATTGATCAAGAGAAGTGACTGACAAGAATCGAAAAACTCGACTTCCAATTAGTAGGCTTAGTGAGCTATGACACTCAATAATGTTAAGGCCATAAACTACATTGATAAGTAAATATACATACAACTAAGAATAAAAAGTCTGTGACAGTCAAAACAATCTCAAAAAAACAATTGCAAATCAAAAATCTATCCAGAGACAAGCACAACTGACCAAAAACTTAGAAGGAGAATCAATCCAAAACCTACAGGATTCGGCGCAACTGCAAGGTGGTAATCCGCCCCAAACATGGGTTGGCACTAGTGCAACACAAGCAACATGCGCCAATTGACATGATTGCTCAACCAAAAAACGCTCCAAGCCATATATCTATGGGAAAAAGGGAAATCCAATGAGTAGAGGTCAATCTTGACACTCTAAATCTGAACAAGAGGACTCTAAACAAGAAAAAAGACCAGAAAATATAGACAAACAAGAAAATGACCGAAATCAACTAGACAAGGGAAAAAAGACAAACTCACACTAATCCCCAGCGGAGTCGCCAATTTGTTACGCGGAGAAATCCTCTCTGTGGACAGAGACGATCCCTTTAGCCCTAGAGTGGGTCTAGTAACAAAAGGAAAAAATATAGTGTAGGCTCCTAATTATTGAATGAAATAGACACAATAGATCCACCTACCTAGAGTCCAACGCTGTCGTCGTAGCTGTTGTAGTGGTGGCCTCTCGATTCCTGTCTCGGCAAGTCACGATCCTTTCGCAGCGATGCTTGGATACCTTCACAAAATCAACAAACAAGAGCAGCATATGAAACAACAATATCATTCATAATTACTAAGAAGTCAAGGAGGGTTAAGCATATAGCATTGATAAAACACATCAACATGATATGGGAATCAGACAATAGTTATACATATGTATTAATAGAAGAAAGTGTTACAACCAAGCCTCGACGTCGCAGCTTCCTTCAGTGGGGTTCTGTTGAAGCGTGTCTCAATGAATGTTATGGAATTTAGACGGGATGAAGGCACAAGACTAAGCTCTCTCAATAAGCGACTCTTCTGTTCCATCTTGAATAGAAATCTCTCCAGTGTTTTTTTTTCTTCAGTTCAGCTCAGCTAGCTTCATCAATGGAGGATGAGCTATATTTATAGAGGGAGAGGAGGAGGTTGGGATACCTAATATCATGGGAGGGAGGCCTTATCTCATGGGAGGTTTCCCCAAAAGTTGGAAACAAGAGGCCAAAGGAGGAAGGCTGTGGTTATTCAGTCGAACCACTCCCCATGAATCATCCACGAAGTTGTTATGATCGAAACTTCGCCTCTATTTTTAAAAAAATTTCCATAAACAGATTGGCACAAGTAGCTAACTGAGACAGAGCACCAGCTGGAATGAGGGACAGTGTTAATCTGCCTCATCAGCGCAAGGGCATAACTGGCTACCAACACCAAGGCAAAAACAGGTGTTTTTGGTGGTCTGTTCGGGAAATGGTCAACAAAAGGAATGTTTGACTCATGGTAAGGGATGCAATGATGATATTTACAAGGAATGACACTTTATTTTGTTCACAAAAATGAGCCTCCAATGTGCGGAATGGAGATTGTAGGGAGGGTGACAAAATTTTGTGTAACAACAATGCCCCCGAAGCTAAAAACATATGTAAAATTGCCTTGTAAAAGTATAGTAATTTCTAGTAAATTTGGGCCGTTCATTAGGTGGATGATCTGATGGTAGAAGTTATGTTTAGTTTAGGGTTTTTTGCCTTAGAAGGAAACCCCTCGCTTGTATGAGGATTTGTATTGTGGATGTGTATTTGTATGTGCATTCTCAGAGCGAGAAACAGATAGGGAGACTGTGAAAGAATAGAGGATATTATAGCGGATCTACTGTAGGTTGTGTCTCTTCATTTTGCTAGATAATAGAAAGGAAGGACTGGCTATTTGGGGTGGACGTAACCTAAACTGGGTGAACCACGTATATTTGTGTCTCTCTGGTTTTATGTGTTTTGTGTGCTTGTGTTTTTGCATATTTTATGTGTTTCATTGCTTTGTAATATATAATTTTCTAACACAAGGTTATGGTTTTCATGCATGGGATCATGGTATATAGTTGGTATGGTCATGCATGATGTTGCTGTGATGTTATGTTAGTACATGGATATGGTTATGATTATACATGTACATGCTAATGTGGACTGATGAGATAAGTGTCGCCTGAACATTACTAAGCTATGGATTTTACTTTGGTATTTATTTGGTTTATCTGACATGGTATACTTACAGGAAGAAGAGAATCCAAGATGACAAGAAAAATGGTAGACTATAGTTCATGTGACACTTCTTACAGATCAGTTGGGAAGCAAGGAGAAGAGTATTCTCCTGGTATAGTAGATACATTGAGGAGCTTGAGGGCAAAGATCAGAAGTTGCAAAGAATATAATGACAGGTTGGTTGAGGCTCAAAAAGGACTTGCAATGGCTCCAAAGAAGCAGGTAGAGGTTAATGCAACGATTCTTTAGAGCCTGTCAGAGTTGCAAAAACATGGACATTTGAGAATCAGTCAAGAGAAGGAAGAGAAAAAAAATGGAGCCTATGGTAGTAGATCTTGGTACGGATATAGGTTGGATAGAGGGGACACAATTGGAGGTGGAAGATCACTGGATACACATGACAGGAGGACTGGTATGTATGGGAATCATTCTAGTTCTTCATCCAGGAGACATCACCATAGTCTTTATCGTTATAATCCTTACAAGAGTAGTGATCTAGGTGGATATTGGTGGCCACCCGCCTATTCCACTTAGACCTCCACCATTTTTTATTTCAGTTTTCCAGTCTCCTTAATTGTAGCACAATTTACTAATTTTGGCAGTTTTTCAGGTCTTGAACTTCCGGAGCCATTTTGAGGCCTTATATTAGGGGAATTTTGAGGTCTAAAATGGGCCTCCTAAGAAAAATGTGCAACCAAAATAAACTTTATAAGAACCAATAGGATTCAAGATGATGATGTCAACCATGGGGGATGATTCACCATTTTTTAAGTAAAATGATAAAAAGATTAAAAAATAATAAAATAATAAAACTACTTTTTCAATTCGTATTTTCAACTTATCAACCAAATTTTTTACTCAAATTTTGAGAATGAGTACTCGTTAGATGAAAAATTTAATTCCTCATCCAAAGAGTACCCATATTTCATACTTTTGATGGACCCTGATACACAAAAAATGAGAGTTACATGAAAAAATGTGATTGTAAACACATTTTTCATGTATTTTTCATTTTTCGTATAGCAAAGTTGATCAAAAACATTCAACATGGGTACTCCTTGGATGAAAAAATAAATTTTGTATCCAACGAGTACTCCCACTCAAAATTTGAGTAAAAACTTTGGGAGATAAGTTGAAAATACGAGTTGAGAAAGTAGTTTTTTTATTTTTTCCCTCTAAAATTTGATGATGTAATCAAATCTTATTTTATTATTTCCTTAGGAGGCCCATTTTAGACCTCAAATTTCCCCTAATGAAACAACGTTTTTTTTTGGAAAACAGGAAAACATGAGTCTTTGACTCATGTTTTTAGTTGAAAGTTGTAGTCCTCATATATATATTTCTAATGAGGTATCGCAGACATCAAACAGAGTTCATATGCCAAATTTACGACCCCAAGAAGTTGATGTACCAATTTACCCCAACAGGGCCCACAATTTTGGTGATTCATCTCCTAGAGTTAGGTTTTTGGATGTTTAGGGTTTTCTATTGTTTCTCAATAATAAATATTCCTTTGAGCCTCGTTTTAACGAAGTTCAGAGGCATGTATCCACCACATCTCTTCTTAGAGATAAGCTAGCATTTCCCAACCTAGTCTATTTCCATTTTGTATGTAAGCATATTTCAATTCTTTGATATTAATGAAATGAATTTTTATTCTTCCGCATCTCTGTGTTTATGTTTATATTTGTATTCTATTGCATTCCTTCATAATTTTGGATCAGTGGTATCATAGTGGTCTTCTCTTTCTTTCTTTTTCTTTACATGTCCCCAATGAGATCAGGGCATAAGGAGTTAGGACTTGAACTGGTTGATCATTTGCAAGATCAACCTCGCAAACCCTGATGACCTCCCATGGTGGAAGAAAAGAAATATGAGGGAGAAGGATATCCTTTCAAAATATTTCTTGAGGAGGCCCTTGAGAAACAAATGAACATGATTATGGATAACGTTTCCCAGATCCTTCTACGACTACCCACAGGCGACACATCTTCATCCAACCACCACTCTGGAGGTGCCACTCCTTCTAAGGTATAAGTTAACTTTGAAATTCCCATATTTGAAGGCTAGATATATGTAGATGTCATAGATAGATGGTTAAATCTGTTGGAAGGATATTTTTTGGTTCATGACTTTTTCCAATCAATAAAAGATTACTTTTTCACTCCACAAATCCACCCCCCATGTTAACGACTGGTGGTAAACGTGCTGTGAGAAAAATGACGATAGGGAATCCTCACTGTTTTCAACTACACCCACTTGGAATTCTTTCTGAGACGCAATCAAGGAACAATATTACCCTGTTGAGAGCTATGAAGGTAAATACATAAAGTGGATCATGTTGATGCAGGGAAGGGACCAAGATGTGCTAGGTTTCACAAATGGTTTTCATGCCCTTCACACAAAGCTGAGTATCAAGGATTCTGAGTAGAATTTGGTACTCAAGTACAAGGACTATTTGAATAAGTACATATAGGATGAAATGGATTTCTTCTACATCTCCTCGCTCAGTTCCGCCTATCGATATGTTGTCAAGATCGAGCAGAAATTTAAATAGAAGAAGTGAGACTTTGGATATGTGAATCTGAAGCAAGGGAAAGGCACCCCTAAAACGCAAAAAAAAGGACAAAGCCAAGGTAGAGTGACCCAAGACAACCCGTCAAAGATTCAAGAAAATAACAACATCACAAAGACAAACAAGGAAATGGAAAAGTGGTGTGAGTTCCATTAAAGACCCACTCACAACACAAGTGAGTTTTGAGCCAAGCAATTTTTGGTGGCTGAGCTGAAGGCTTTTGAATCAGATGCATGTTTCAACTCTAAGCCAGAACCCGACAAGGGGAATGAAAAAGGGAAGTATATTATTGATGCAAATCCCAGTGAAATCATTGCCACTTCCAAGATCCAAAAGGATGATATCGAAGATACAGAGGAGGGGGAGCGCCTATTCCAGTCACAGATGTGGGTGAAGGGTTCTTCGCTACTTCTCATTGTCAATAGTGGGAGCCAAGATTACTTCATTTCAGTAGAGATTGTGAAGTGTATGGGCCTAATGACCACAAAACACCCGCATCCTTACATCGTCGGGTGAATTCACCAAGGATGAGATCTACATGTTATCCATCAGTGTCGCCTCCCCTACAACATCAAGCCCTTCACAGATGAGGTATTATGTGATGTTTCTCCTCTTGAAGTTTGTGATGTATTATTAGGCCAACCATAGTTATGGAAGTGACATGTTGTATATGAGTCTAGGCCTTGCACTATTATTATTACTTTGGGAAATAAGTTGTACATGATAACAGAGGTAGCACAGCCTACCACCATATCTTTGATCATTGTGAAGCAATGCAGTTATATCATTTCCCAGACCAAGAAATTCGTTTTCTTTATGATTCGTCCTCGGGGAAAGAAGAATATTGTGGCCACAGCCTCCAGATAGAGCTCCTTCACATGGTAACAACAGATGAATAAGGTTGTGGAGGAATACTTGGACATATTCACCTCACCCACAGTGGTACCTCTACATTGTCAGGTCAATCTGACCCCTGGCACACCACTACCCTATGGATTGATCTATTGATGCTCTATTATGGAGAACGATGAAATCAAAAGGTAGATTTAGGATATGCTGTAGAAAGAGCACATCAGGCCAAGTTCATCACCCTATGGGAGCTCGATCGTATTGGTACAAAATAAGGATGGGACCTGGAGACTCTGTATTGACTATCGAGCACTGAACAAGATCACTGTCCAAAATAGGTATCTGATCCCATGGATTAATGACCTTCTGGACCATCTCAAGGGGGCCAAATATTTCAACAATATTTACTTGAAGTCAAGTTATCACCAGGTACCAATCGAACCCTCCAATGTGTGGAATACTGCCTTAAAATCCAAGGAGGGCCTTTCAAATGGTTAGTCACGCCCTTCGGGTTGATGAATGCCCTCACAACCTTCATGAGGCTGATGGATGACATCTTGCAACCCTTCACCAACTCATTCTTGGTGGTGTATTTGGATGATATCCTGATATTAAACTAGGATTGAGAAGAGCACCTCCACCACATTCGACAAGTCCTCTAAACACTACAACAGCACAAATTGTGTGCCAATTTGGAGAAATGCACTTTTGGTATGACCCATGTTCAACATTTAGGGTAGATCATTGATGAGAAGTGTGTGCATGTGGAAATAGCCAAGATACAAGTCTTTCAAGATTGGCTAGCCCCAACCACTCTAACATGGCTCCATAGCTTTCTGGGTCTTGCCAACTTTTACCACAGGTTCGTGTTGGGGTTCTCTCATATCACTTAGAATTTGAGTCAAGTCACCAAGTGAGGAGCGAAATAAAATTTATTTTGGTTTGAATCCAAACAAAAGAAATTTTCTGAGTTGAAGCATCACCCCTGCTCTACACCAGTGCTCACATTACCATACCTGCAACAACCATTTGAGATAAAGAAAAATCCCTCTGACTATGCTATTGGTGCAGTTCTTACTCAGTAGGGGCATCCAGTGGCATATCACAGTGAGACACTTTCAGAATCAGTTTGAAAGTATCCCACATATGACAAAGATATGTATTACATTGTGAAAGCATGTCGATGATGGAAGCATTACATTATGGGGAAGGAAACGGTCATCCACACATACCACCGACCCCTGCATTTCATACAGACATAAGGGAAGTTGCAAAATGACCACCATCATAAATGGTCCACATACCTACAAAATTTCCTTTTGAACATTAAGTACAAGAAGGGAAGCACCAACAATGTTACATACTACCTCAGTCGACCTCCGGTCATGGAACTGATCACTATGCTCGACTCTTGTGGGCATGAGACTTCGAGGTGGCCGCATCTTTACAAGAGTAATCTAGAATTCAGAAACGCATACTAGATGTTGTTGGAAGGCAAGAAAGTTTCAAATTTTCACCTTTGGGATGCAATGTTATGCCACTTGGGACACCTATTTTTTCCTTCAAGTGAGCGTGCCAAGATTATTTTGGAGGCGCACTGTGTCGGGTCACTTGACATTTCGAGGTAGAGAAAACAATGGTAATGTTGTAGAAGTATTTTTATTGGCCAAACCTTCGACATGATGTTAGGAATTACATCAGATCTTGCACTTCCTGTGCCATTTCCAAACCGATAATCAAGAAGAAAGGCCTATACACTCCTCTTTCTACCCCTAGTCGACCTTGGGAATCCATCTCCATGGATTACATGTCGGACATGCCTTCTACTAAGCATGGTAACGACTGTGTTCTCGTGGTCTTCAACAAATTACCTAAGATGGATATTCTAGCAGTCTATAAGTAGAGTATCAGAGTAGAATCCACCTCTAAGCTACTCTTTGAACGAGTGTGGGTACAATTTGGGATCCCACAATCCATTATCTGAGTAAATTTTGGTCAAGTCTTTAGTTGATGTTGGATACCAAGCTTACTAAGTCCACGACTTTCCACCCCCAAACTAATGGCGAAACATAGGTCATCAACAAGATGATCGTACACATTATGCGCATGTACAACTCGAAGCTTCCACAAATATGGGATGAAATACTCCCCTATGTCTAGCACAACTACAATAGAGCTCTCCAGCTCAACTAACCACAACGCCTTTCAGGTGGGGTTGAGATTCCAGCTTCTATGTCCCATGGATGTGGCCATTCGAATTGTAGCTACTCAGGCAGATTTAAATCATGCTCAGTCTTAAGCTAACAGGGCTATCAAATTCATTAAGTACATTCAACACATCCTCTAGCAGGTCCATGCAATATTGGACAAAACCATTGCTAAGTACAAGTAGAGACATTATCAGCATTGGGTGCCACACAAGTTCCATGTGGGCGACAAAGTTTGGCTACATTTTCATAAGGAGTGTATTACTTGGCACCACCGCAAGGTTCACCCACTTCGATATGGGCCTTACACTATCACTAAGTTTATATTGGATAATGATTTCGAGTTCAACATTCCACCATTCCTTGCCCTCAACCCATTGTTCAATCTAGACTGCCTTCAACCATACTTTCCACCATTTCTTGACACATCAGACATCGCAGAACAATTCACACCAACAGAGCTAAACCAAAACTGCTTGGAGCATGCCACAACTAATCGCATCATGGACACACAGATCAAGAACACTTGCCAACAGAAGATCCAACTATATCGAGTTGTCAAAGCAGGCCTAGTCCTGCAACAAGGAAAGTGGCTTACTAGCGACCAAGTTCAACAAAATTTTCCCCATATCATGGAGGAACCATTGCTTCCTGGGGGGGAGGACTGATCTAGGTGGATGTTGGTGTCCAACTTCCTATTCCACTTGGATCCCCAACATTGTTTCCTTAATTGTAGCAAATTTTACTATTTTTTGCAGTTTTTCGGGTCTTGAACTTCCGCAGCCGTTTTGAGGCCTTAAACTAAGTTTTTTTGGAAAATGGGAAAACATGATTTCTTCACTCATATTTGTAGTTGAAATTTGTATTCCTCAGATATATATTTCTAACAAGGTATCATGTGCGTAACGAAGATCATATGCCAAAGTTACAACCCCAGGAAGTTGATGTACCAATTTACCCCAACGGGGCCCATAATTTTGGCGATTCATCTCCTAGGGTTAGGTTTTTGGATGTTTAGGGTTTTCCATTTTCTCTCAATAATAAATATGCCTTTGAGCCTCATTTTGACAAAGTTCAGAGGCATGTAACCACCACATCTCTTCTTAGAGATAAGCTACCATCGCCCGAGCTAGTTTATTTCCATTCTGTATGTAAGCATATTTGAGTTCTTTGATATTAATTAAAAGAAGTTTTATTTATGTTGCATCTCTGTGTTTTTGTTTATATGTTTATTCTATTGCATTCCTACATAATTTTGGATCAAGGAGGGAGTGTTTACATGAGGATTTCAAGAAAGTGAAGCCTCCTACATTTTATGAAGAGATGAAGAAGCCAAAATATGCAGAGGCATGGTTGCTTTGAATGAAGAAATTATTCAGATTGCACATTATTCAAAAAACATGAAAGCCAAGATAACCACCTTCAGTCTTAAAGGGAAAGAATATATCTAGTGGAAAGATGTGAATAATGTCATGGTCATTCAGGAAGAAGACTTGATTTGGGCTGACTTCGAGAGGATATTCAAGAAGAAGTACTTATCAGAGAGGTACTATGATGACAAAGATAAGGAGTTTTATGAGTTACAGATGGGTTCTATGAAAGATGATGAGTACACTAGCAGATTGTTGGAGTTGTTGAGGTATGCTTCATATATCAAGGAGGAGAAGGCTAAGATCCAGAGATTTATGAGCAGATTTCCATCAACATATTGAGACCAGATTGAGTTTGATGAGCCTAGATCATTAGAGGAAGCCATCTGGAAGTTGAAGCATTGTTATGAGCAATCAAATCACAAATATGAGCCTAAACGTGAATTTAAGGGAAATGGCCACCGAAGTGGGAAGACCTCAAGATGCATGTGAGAAAGAAAATGTTGCTCCTTACAAGAAGTTCAATGCAGATGAAAAGGGACATTTGTCGTAGCCTGGAGAGCAGCAGACTGGAGGTGAAAGTAGAGCACCATTGTAGCATTGCAAAGATCATCTCACAAAGGATTTTCCATTGTACCAAGGAGGTAGGCCTAAGATATATAGTGCTCAAGAGGCATAGACAGTTAGGGATGTTGGTTATAGTATTCCTTGGATTTATATGGTTGTAGACAACAAACAGGCGGATCATCAGGCATCTATCATTGAGATGGACGATAAGCTTTTTGATCAAGTTATCTCTATTTTTATTGATCTTGGATCTAATTATAGTTATGTTAATCCTCACATGATGGATAAGTGGGGCTTCAGATAAGAAGCACATGCAGAGTCTTGGTTGGTGCAGTTGTCTACAGGTATGAAGAAGAGATTTCATCATTGGGTAAGAGCTTATGCATTTGAGTTGAATGGTATGCCTACAACAACACATTTGAATGTACTGCCACTAGGATTGTATAGCATGATTTTGGGTATGGATTGGTTGTATCTTTACAGGACCAAAGTAGATTGCTATAACAAGACTATTGAGTGCCTTGATGATAATGGGGAAAAAAGAATCTAGTAGGGAAAGAATAAGCCTACATTAGTGAGTATGGTCACAACCATGCAGGCTAAGTGCGGTTGCAGAATAGGGTATGCGGTGTTTTTAGTTTATATTTCCAGTGACAAGGGTAAGGAGCTAAGGATGCATAAATCTTCAAGAGGTACCCTGTATTGCAGTAGTTTGAGGATGTGTTTCTAGTAGATATTCTAGAGTTTCCTCCACATAGGGAAGTATAATTTTCTATTGAGTTTGTAATAGGGGCAACAACAACATCAAAGGAACCTTATAGGATGAGAACACTAGAGTTGGTATAGATGAAGTTGCGGTTGAAGGAAATGCTTGATTAAGGGTACATTAGGGAAAGTGTATCGCCTTGGGGTGCACCACTATTGTTTGTGAAGAAGAAGGATGATACTCTTAGACTGTGCATTGATTACATGCAGTTGAACAAGGTGACGATCAAGAACAGGTACCAATTGTCAAGGATTGACGACTTGTTTGTCAATTGAAGGGAGAAAAATTGTTCTCAAAACCGCGATAAAGATATCATCAGGTACATATCAAAGAAGAGGAAATATACCAAGATTGCCTTCAGGACCAGGTATGAGCATTATGAGTTTGTTTTAATTCCATTCGTTTTGACTAATACTCCAGCTAATTTTATGTGTCTGATGAATAATATGTTGCATCCTTATCTAGACAAGTTTGTTATTGTATTCGTTAATGACGTCTTGGTATATTATAAGAATGAGGAAGAGCATGTTGAACATTTAGCGGCAGTGTTGATATTTCTAAGAGAGAATCAATTGTATGCTAATCTTAGCAAGTGTAGTTTTTGTCATACAAAAGTACACTACTTGGGACATGTTGTTTCCAAGAATGGCATAGAAGTAGATCCAGAGAAGATAAAGACTATCATGGAGTGGGAAACAACTAGAAATTTTGAGGAAGTCAGATCATTCATGGGATTAGAAAGTTACTATAGGAGATTCATCAGGACCTTCTCATGCATTTCCTATCCTATTACATCATTGTTGAGGAAAGGTAATAAGTTTGAATGGACAGAGGAGTGTGCAACCAGTTTTGAGCAGTTGAAACAGTTGTTGACCAATGCTCTAGTGTTAAAGGTTGTAGACATGAATAAAGAGTTCATAGTACATACAAATTCTTGTAAGAAAGGGATTGATGGAGTCCTTAGCAAGAGGGATAGGTGATATACTATGAGTTCTGGAAACTGAATGAGCACGAGCATAACTACATTGAGTTGGAAACTATTATTCATGCTTTGAATATGTCGAGACATTATCTTCTTGGCATGAGATTTGTATTGATGAGCAATCATAGTGGGTTAAGATATCTGTTTGACCAGTCGAAATTGAATGCCATGCAAGCTAGATGGTTGGCTACCCTTAGTGCATTTCAATTTGAGATCAGGTATATTAAGGGTAAGGATAACAAGGTTGCAGATTCTCTTATTAGGAAAGTACAATTGAACCATGTTTTAGAAGTGAGCTCATATGGGGAAAATTTGCATGATCAGATGTTACAGGCAAGACATCAAGATGACAGGTACATGGAGCTTATGCAGGTTATAACATGGTATATATGATCAGGATGTGGATTATCATCTTACAAAAAATGGTTTGGTGATATTTAGGGATAGGATCTATGTGTCGGATGATAGTGAACTCAAGAGGATTACCTTGACGGAGTTTCATGTAAAACCATATTCAGGTCACCCAAGATATCAGAAGACATTGACAATAGTAAAGAAGTTATACTATTGGACGAATCTAAAGAAGGAAGTGACAGAGTTTGTGGCAAGATGTTTGGACTATTAGCAAGTCAAAGCAGAGTGTAAGCATCCAGGTTGGTTGCAGCCTATTCTGATTCCAGAATGGAAATGGGATGTCATTTCCATGGATTTCATCATAAGTTTTCTGAGGACATCTAGGCATCATGATTCTATCATGGTTGTGGTAGAAAAGTTGAGCAAGGTAGATCACTTCATTCCAGTAAATAATACTTATTCAACTAGTGAGGTAGCACAAGTATTCATCAGGGATATTGTGAGATTACATGGTTTTCCGAAGAAGATTGTGTCAGACAGGGATGCGAAGTTCACATACAAGTTTTGGAAGGAGTTGTTTTTAGGATTGGGACAAATTTGGCCTTCAACATAACCTATCATCCACAAATAGATGGATAGAAAAATAGGGTCAACATGATACTGGAGGATATGTTGAGGGTGTATGTCATGCATTAGTAGAGGACATGGGAGGAGTACCTTCCATTGGTTGAGTTTGCATACAACAAGGGTTATCATGAGTCACTAAGGATGAGTATGTTTGAGTTACTATATAGGTAGAGTTGTAATAGTCCCATCAGCTAGAGTGATCCAGTGAACATGGTACTTATTGGACTGGACATGTTGGCAGACATGGAACAAGAAATGTAGGTTATAAAGAAGAATATGAAGGCATCACAAGACAGGAAGAAATTTATGTAGACCAACACAGGGCATTTAAGGAGTTTCAAGTGGGGGAGCATGTGTATTTGTGCATCAAACCTAAGAGGAGCTACTTGAGGATCAGATCATGTGCCAAGTTGGGACCATGGTATTGCAAGTCTTTTGTGTTGGGTGTGGAGCCTGATTATCTTCTTTATTTAGATGTATCACAACATTGGACCCTTTTTATTAACGGGGTGGCAATGCCGCCCGTTGTTTAAACGATGCCTGGGGGTCCATGGTGGGCAGTTGCGCCCCCGAAGCTAAAAACAAATGTAAAACTGCCTTGCAAAATATTGTAATTTCTATTCAATCTGGGTCATTCATTAGGCAGATGATTTGACGTAGAAGTTATGTTTAATTTAGTGTTTTTTCCCTAAAAGGAAACCCTTTTGTTTTATGTGGGTATGGTATTGCGGCTGTGTATTGTTTGAGTATTATTAGCGAGAAACAGAAAGAGGGAATGTGAGACAGAATGAAGGATATTACAACAAATCTACTGTAGGTAGTGTCTCTTCATTTCACTAGATAATAGAAAGTAAGGACTGGCTATTCGGGGTGGACGTAGCCCAAATTGGGTGAACCACGTATATTTGTGTCTCTCTTGTTTTATATGTTTTCTGTGTTTGTGTTTCCGCATATTTTATGTGTTCCATTGCTCTGTAATATATAATTTTCTAACATTTTGGGATCCTTGAGAGGGTTGGACCAATGGCCTACAGACTTTCACTGCCTCCAACAGTGAAATTCCATGATGTTTTTCATGTTTAATTTCTTAAAAAATATGTAAAGGATGTTGATCATGTTATTGATTGTTCTGTATTGCAAGTGGAACACGAAGGATAATTCCAGCTAGAACCCAAATTCATATTTCAGCGAAAAAATCTCGTGCTCCAGAGCAGAGCACTTAAGCATGTTAAATTGTAGTGGAAGCATTTTGGGACCGATGAAGCTACATGGGAGATGGCTGATCAGATCCAGGGTATGTATCCTTCATTGTTTGCAAGTGAAGGAAAATGGGTTTTGGTATTTGTACATATTTATGTATGGTTTCTATTGTAAATACCACAATGAATTAAGTTATAAAGATCCAATAAGCGGTATGGTTGTCATGTTGTCATGTTTGTCATGATGGTTTTGATTTTGAGCAGGATGTCATTGTAAATACAACAATGATTTGGGTTATTAAGCTCCATAGGTAGTATGTTTTTGTTTTTCAGCGTTTTTTTTAGGTATAGGTGTGGTTTAACACCGAGGACAATGTTCCCCTAAGGGGGACATGTGCGTAACAGCCCTGGCTTAAAATTTCATGTAATAAAAGTTAATAAATGTAAGATAAGACCACGGTCAAGGGACACTTGTGTTGGGAAAATATCCTAGTAGGCATCACTTGTTGTGTTTATGGCTAAAGGGAAATTGACAAAGGAAATGGCTAAGGCTTTGGAAAGGAAAAATAGTATTTTTGGCATTTATTTATGAAAATAAAGGAAATTAGGAGAAAAGGAAGGTGAAAGATCACAAGTTTCATGTGAGGAGGATATTGAAGGAAAATAAAGGAAATTGAAGAAAATAGAGGCCTTAATAATAAAAAAGCTTATGAGGATCAGTTCATAGCTTTTGTCAGCCTTTTGTTAGTTCAATTTTAGAATTAGTCTCTTAGAGGAGAAAGCACCAAGAGGAAAAAGAAAGAAAGCAAGGAAATGAAAGGAAGGGCAAAGAAGGACAATGAAAAAAAGGAAGACACAGATCAAGCAACTTCAACAGGAAAAATTGCATGTAACAGGTTGCATGTATGATTTCCTAGTTGGTTTTGACATGCATGGTATGTGCATGTTGGTATTTGGTTCTTTTGCTATCATTGGCATGGATTTTTCTAGGTTTTAACAGTGGATTTTAGCCTAGCCTTGTCATTTTCGGATAACCATGGTGTGATGGGATGGTTCTCAGTTTTGAGCTTTGGATTGCCGAATGGTTTCAGAATCTGTGGTTAGGTGGTCTCAAGAAAATTCCCAAAGGCCTAGGATCCCTTGACCGGTAATGGCGAGACACACGGTAAAGCCCGAGGGTGGAGACATGAAAGTTCCTCAAGGATGGTGATTGAATTCTAAGACATCCAAGCTCAGTTTTGTTTTCTGATCTTGGCACCGGTTTAGGTGTGATCACAGTATGGAGAGGGTGGAGATGGTTTAACCTCTGGATTCCCTTGGTTTTGTTAGGATTGGTTTATTTCATGAGATCCCACATTCATGTTTGGAATATGGCAGAGGGGTGATTGGTTGAAGAGAGATCTAGCTCAACCAATCTATGGTCGGGTGGAACGTGGAAGTCCCGAACCTGGTTGGTAATTGCCTATGTTTAAATAAAGCTATGTTTCTCTTGTTTTGGATGAGGAAATATACTAGTTATTATGTGGATTTAAATTTTGTTCTCTTTTTGTTATTTATCAGGTTATATGTTGGTTATAAGCATGGTTTTATGACAGATCTTAGTCATGGTTATTTTCATATTTTTACTTGTAACTGAATAAATAATGAATGAAATACCTAATTGGTGTTATAACAACTAATGTGAGAAGACAGTGACCCTTCATGTTAAGTATGAGATAATTTTTCATTCCTTCATGTTCATACTTGCATTCATGACATGTAGGTTGCATATCGACCAAGTGTTTGACAAAATGTCAGTCTCGGTTGGGGATGGTCAGAACAAGTCCTAGTTTCATTTTTTGCTTTACAAGCATTGTTCCTATGTCATTTATCAACTCTGGAAGTTTGACTGAGTTCTGGGCCATTAGAGAAATTTTGAGGTCTAAAATGGGCCTCCTAAGAAAAATGTACAGCCAAAATAAACTTTATAAGAAACAATAGGATTCAACATGATGATGTCAACCATGGGCGATGATTCACCATTTTTGGGGTAAAAAAGTAAAAAGATTAAAAAATAATAAAATAATAAAACTACTTTTGCAACTTATATTTTCAACTTATCTCCCTAAGGTTTCACTCAAATTTTGAGTGGAAGTACTCATTGGATGCAAAATTTAATTCCTCTTCCAAGGAGTACCCATGTTGCATACTTTCGATGGACGTTGCTACACGAAAAATGAGAGACATAAAAAAGTGTTATTGTAATCACGTTTTTTATGTATTTCTCATTTTTCGTGTATCAAAGTCCATCAAAAGTATGCAACATGGGTACTCGTTTGATGAGGAATAAAATTTTGCATCCATCGAGTGTTATCGCTTGAAATTTGAGTAAACCCATAGGGATATAAGTTGAAAATATGAGTTGAAAAAGTAGTTTTTTCTTTTTTCCCTCTAAAATTAGATGATGTAATCTAGTCTTATTTTATTATTTCCACTATTATTTTATAATTTTCTTAAGATGCCCATTTTAGACCTCAAAATTCCCCTAATGAGATACATAAGCCATGGCCCCGAAAAGGTGGCACATAATTCAAAGGTACTGGCATAGAACTAAGCAAAAAATTCCATAGTCACATGGAGGAAGGCTTATGCATGCGACTAGGAACCCATAGTCTGATGGAGGCCTTGAAAAGGGAGCAACTCGGGCTCTATGTCAGGGAAAAGTGAGTTATATCAAGGGTTGGAGACCTGTAGGGGTTGGGTAACTCCTGGAGGTCCTGCGGCACCTGAGGGAAGTCAGTAAGGTCTTAAGTTGTTATATTCATTTAGTTAAGGTCACCTAGGAGGTTGAGTCTTATAATAATGACCCTCAACTCATGTTCACCCCGGGAAATCCGGTGAAAGTGGGTAACTATGGGAGGAGGTGTTACAACATGTGAGGAGGAAAATGAAGGAAAATAATGGAAAATGAAGAAAATAAAGACCTCATTGATAAAAAGGCTCCTGAGGATCAGTTGGTAGCCTTTTGACATGTTTTCGGTGGAGCTCTCATTCTATTCTCTCTCTTTCATACTCTTGGACACTTAGAGTTTTCTTGGAGCACTCTTAAAGGAGTGTGGCATACTTGGGATTTGGATCAAGAGGGAAAAGGAAAAGTAGGAAAGCGCAAGAGGACATCGAGATCAACAACTACAACAAGTTTTTCTTGCAAGTACCGATTTGCATGTATGATTTCCTTGTTAGTTTTGACATGCATGGCATATGCATGTGATTTCTTGGTTATGATTTGTTATTAGCATGGAGGATTGCCTAGATTGAAACTTTTTTGTCTAACCTTTCCATTTCTTAGATAGCCATAGTGTTGTGGGTTTTATCTTTGTTTTTTGGGTGGTACTCATCTTCCTTAGGCTGTGGGTTGATTTATTAGTTCCTAGAAGCCTTGGTTGGAAAAACGCTCTGGAAGCCTCATAACAGCTTGGGTTGACTTATTAGTCCTGGAAGCCTTGGTTGGAAAAATGATTTGGAAGCCCTTGGTGGGTTGAGTTACTAGTCCTGGCAGCCTTGAGTGGGAAAATGCTCTAAAATCCCGACGAAAATTGTGGGTTGAGTTACTAGTCCTGGAAGCCCTAGTTGGAACAAACGCTCTGGAGCCCTAGAAAACTTGGGTAGAGACCAATCTAGTGATGGTTACTGATGTCCGATTGTGAGGTGGAATCACTGGATGAGGGTTGAGGTGGTCTGGCCTCTGGAGCCCTAGTTTGGTTTTGTTTGGTTTATTCCATGAGATCCCACATTCATGCCTGAAATATGGCATGAGGGTGATTGACTGAAAGAAAGATTTGGTTCAACCAATCTATGGTTGGGTGGTTTTTGGAAGTCCCAAACCTAGTTGGCTTTTGCATTCATTAATAAGAGCTTCTTCTCCTTGGTATTTCATGTGTAAATGTACTGGTATATGTGTGGATTTTATGACTGTTATATCCTAGTTATTTCTGTTGGTTATATGATGGTTATGAGCATGTTTTATGACAAAATTGATGTATGGCTCTCATCATGTTTTGATTAGTAAATGAATGTACAATTAATATATGACCTAATATATGATAGTGCAACTATTGTGATATGCAAACAATGCTTCCTTACGAATCCCAAATAGGTAAGAGACCCCTATGCTCAGATCCGCTGTTATGACTTGTAGATTATATAATTGTGACATGTTTGACGAATTGTTTGTCATGGCTAGTAGGGGTCAGATCAAGTACTTGTATCAATGCTTGCATCAATAGCCTTGTTTCAATGTTACTGTTCATTTTTGGAAGATTCATGAAGTTCTAGGCCATAGCCTAAGACCTAGCCCTAAAAAGTGGCTCAAAATGAGGGGCCGCTAGCATAGAACTACCTGGAAAATTCCATAGTCATTGGTATGCCTTGTTGTGGGAGCGACTAGAAGGCCTTAGTTGCATGCATGGCTTGTCATGGGAGCAACTGAGGGTATAGATCAACAAAATGACAAATTACCTCAGGGGTCGATCACCTGAAAGGGTTGGTTAGCTCCTAAAGGTTCTGTAGCATGTGTGGAAAGTCAGTTTGGTTTAGTTATGTCAGTTCCACTTCCTTAAATGTTCCTAGAGAGTTGAATCACATCATAGTAGCCTTTCATCACATGTTTACCCCAACAAACCAGTTAACTTAAATAAATGTGAAAAAAAAATAATTACATAATTGTATGAAAGTGATAATTTTAAACACTTACAAAATTAAAATTTAAAAATAAATAAAATAAATAAATAGTATCACAATTTATTTTATTATTAATTGCATTCAAAAATATTTTTTCTCACAGTATTATTATATTAAAAATAAAATTAAATAAAATTATTTTAAAAATAATAAAAATAAAATACAAATCAATATACAAAGTAAAAAGATTAAAAATGAAAAAGCCTTACGAGAAAAAGATGGACAAGAATGATAACGTTCAAAACGGAAATGGAAGCTTAGAACGGAGAAGTTAATAACCCAAACGCAAAGGTAGTTGATCAGTCCCGCTAGAAAACCATTGTTATTATATATAAACACTTACATGTGGTAATGGCCTTTGATATTTGCATATCTAGGCTCTCAAATCTATTATTTGAAAAATCCTAGTATACATTTAAAAAAATGGAATAAACGGTAACTTGTTTTTCGTATAGAAGTGTGCTTTTTTCCTCTTCATATGTGAATGAAGTCTAAATTTCAATTGCCAAATATTACTATAATATTAATTTATTTGTTAAAGCATAGTAAATAGAAAAAAATTAAAAAAATAAAATCAACCTCAAAACGTATATGAATCGAACCCATGATTTTGATGGTATTTAAATAAATTAACTAAAAATAATAAATTCAATAAAATTTTAAATATATATATATATATATATTTTAACTAAAAATAATAACGATTCAATAAAATTTAAAAAATTATATATATATATATATATTATAAAAGCTGAAGAGTTAGAAAGTTACAGTGAGGTTGTTGGTATTAGGTCACTTCACACTTATATTCATTTGAAAATTTAGAAAGTTAAAAGCTAATGTCACTAGCAAATATTTGAAAACCAAATAAGTAATGCTAATTGATTCAAAAAAATTTATAAATATAACTCCAAAAAAAAAATTAATCTCAATTTACAAAACTATAAAAAATTTACATTTCAAAAAAATTAATTTCAATTTCCCATTAATTAATTAAATAAAAATAAAATAAAATAAAAAATAAATCACTTAAAATTTTTAACATAAATATATTAAAATTAAATAATTTTATAATTACATTATTTTATTAATATATTTTCTTTTAACTATATATATTTTTAATAAATAATAACACATCCCCGTGTAACATGGATCAAACCTATTCATATGATTGTTATATGATATATCAAATAGTTAGAAGAGATCCAAAACAATAATTGTTGTTATATAATTATAATAGTTGCGAGAACCTTAAAACAAATGGATATAATAACATTAAACTGATGTTTAAATCAGCCGGGAAATCAAAAGGATCCACTAGATCTATATAATGTATTTTAATATTTCATTTTCCTTTATTGTCGTGCCAAAGTGGTGTGGGTGTGAGAATGCGTGGCTTCCACTTGAGTTGTCGCTCTTCGTGGTATTCGACGGTTTCTTTGTGTGGTGACTTTTCGTGTGACAATTTTGGGGGATTTGAATTTTTTAAAATTTTTCATAAGATATTTTACAATATTACGGGGAGATATTGTTTTGAAATAATATATTGAAAAATAATTAAATAATATTTATATTAATAATTTAAAAAAGGGAATTAAATTTTTATTCGTAAGTTTAGTGGGTTTATATTTTTATTATGTTCAATATATTATCTTGATTAAGGTAGGGAATTGAATCGATGACTTCACATCAAGGAGTGTTTTAATAGAACACTCAATCACTATCTATCGATGACTTCACATCAAGGAGTGTTTTAATAGAACACTCAATCACTATCTATCCAAGAGCCTTTGGATGAAATAAAAAGGAATTATAATTTTAACTTCTTTTATAATCGCTTTTTATTTTTTAGTATAAAGATGTCTAATCCCTTTATTAAAGATAAAGTAGACACATGGCATCCAAAACGTAATATTTATATTGCAATCAAATATGAATGAGATGTGTAGTTCCTTCTATGCTCAATGGAAATGTGGTATTATTTTTCTCTTTTAATATCAGTCACAAATAAAATATTTCATTGTCCATTTTTTGTTTGTTTGCTAAGTTGTGTGAGTCTTGAGATGACTACACTTTCAATCTTTAGCTTGAGAAACCGTGACCCAGGGGCATCTAAACCATCAAAATCGTTTGGGGATAACGCCCGACCTAGGCCACACCAGTGCTTAACATGGCTCGATTTTTTCCATAGAGTTTCGAATTGGTGATCTTCACATCACAAAATGTCTTAACAATACACCCTATCATTGTCTATCCTACATCTCGTGGGCATTTCAATGTCCATATTAACAACATCATTTTATATCATAATAAAGCAATTGAAATGAAAAATTTCTTGTATATTCACTTTTCATTGTTAGAGAGATATGTAATATAAGGAAAATGTGTATTTAAAAAATATGCAATTAAAAAAAACATTAGATATGAATAATGTGAATCTCATTAATAAAATAGTTTAATAGTGTTGTTGAGTGAAATATTTTGATGTTAACTATGTATATACTAGCAATTGCACCACATGTTGTAAAGGAAATGCCATAAGGCAGGAGCGTAGGAAAGAGAAACGTAGAAGATAGAAGTAAAAATGTTTTCCTTTTATGTTAGACATTTTTATGAGGTTGGAATCCAAACTGTAGAGGAGTACTGTGTTCCTTGTTTCTAAATTCAATCTCCCAGGCTCTCACGAGTCATAACATCTTTCAGGAATCCCCACTTGAAACACCTCCAAATTTGGCCTTCCAACTGGAACTAGATCTTCCATTACATGTAGATACACCACAGCTTAAAACACAAACTTTGTCAAGAGGTGCCTTGGGATTAATTTTGGCAACACAACTGGCATTAGTGATAGCGTACTCGTTGAAAGTGGATGTACCAAGTGGAAAATTGGCTTCCATTTGATGGAAAACCTTGAATTTCCATCACTTGTCATAACTCTTCTTTGAGTGTCAATTTTTAGCAGAGTATACATGTCGCTCTCTTCTGACTTGCAGTGCTTGTGTTGAGATTCAACAAGATGATGAGCTTAGTGAAAAGAGTCGCCTTCACTAAGTGGGCCCGCAGGCTATTTTGGCGCAAAGTCTATTTTTAGACATGTCGATCATATTCTATGAGTTGCAGGATGCTATTTGTGGATGGTTGGTCAAGTTGGAAAAATAGATGGACTTCTATTTTAAATTGCAGTCTAAAAATAGAATATGTCTAATATTAGCTCTTAATAATATTTGGACTATAAACATTATCTTATTCTCTTGGAGCACTTAGTTAAGTGCACAGTGTAGCTTTAAATTGTGAAGAGGTACGCTATTCTTGAGGGTTAAGTGCAGCTATTGCATGGATACTTCAGTTAGAACTCATGTGACAGAGTTTGGTGGAGTTGATTAAGGAAGTTAATGGAGTTGTGTTCATTTTAACTAATCTAAACATAGTTGAGCTATTTGTATCTAGTTTAACTGATTGATACAATTAGTGAGAGTGGTGTGAATTAATTATTAATTAATTCACTAATTATAAACTCATTAATCAGCTAAAGAATACATCAGTTAACTTCAGTGCATGGACAGTTTCAGTGGAGACCAGTGAAGAGATAGGTGAAAGAGCAGTGTGACTATCAGTTGTGACTATACTGTTGCATGATTTGCAACAACCAGTGATTGGAGAAGCCAATGAGGATTGCGCAGTACAAGCCAGGTGGTTCGAAGTTATTTATGAGCCATTCTTCAGCATTGATTATGCAATAGAGGCTGGCTATCAGGTGGCAGAGATTGGAGCATGTGTTTTGCTAGATCTAGCTTGATTAGTGTGTAGCAATTGGAGGTTGTGCTGAGAGCTTGTGAGGAGCTTTGTACAATGATTGTTACATGATCTCTATGACATATAATATACAGATAGTTGGGGGTTTTCAGCTTTAAGATTTCCCATGAAATATTGTGTTCATATGTGTGATTGTTTATGGTTTTAATGTGCGCATGCGATTGTTTTTATTTCCGCAATTAATGATCAATGGTAGAAGAGATTCTGTATTGTGCATGAAGTTAAAATAGTGTGTGATCAGGAGAATCTCGGTGAATAATATATCAATTATTCAAATTTCTACATGGTATCAGAGCGATATTGATCATTGGAGCAATTGCAAAACATTGAAGCGATTGAGTTTTGAGCTGGTGGAATTCGAATTTGCAGCAGTGTTTTCTTGGTGTCGAAGTTGAGATGTCTTTCAACGGATTGCGATTGGAGTATGCCCTTGAGGGTAGCTCGAATTATATTGCATGGAAGGACAGGATGGAGGCGGTGCTAGATGACAATGGATTGAAGGAGTTCATAGATGCTGAAGTCCCAAAGCCTACTTCTACTGATGCTGCCGTACTTGACGCATGGCAAAAGAAGATAGCAAAGTGTCGAAGGATTCTGTTGGAGGGTGTGAAGGATCACATAGTGTCTAGCCTTCATGGTAAGGCTTCTCCATTCTTGATGTGGAAAGCCTTGACAGATTTATTCCAAAGCAAGAGCGACCAGAGGGAAGTGGGGGGCTCAAGGATAAACTCGTGAACATAAAAATGGAGAAAGGCGACAGTATACCAAAATACCTCACGAAGTTTATCCACTGCAAGGATGAACTGGCCGGAAGTGTGGGGGTTACTGTTGATGAAGAATACTTGGTGAGCCTGGCTCTCATTGGCCTTCCGAAGAGTTGGCATAGCTACGAAGACTCTATCAATGGTTGGGAGAAACTGCTAGGATGGGAGCGACTTTGGTCGGATCTTGTGCAAGAGGAGATAAGGTGAAGTACCAGGGACGGATATTCATCCAAGAAATATGATGAAGAAAATTGCGCTTTGGCTGCCAAAGAAAATAAGGGGAAGAGCAAGAAAAATGCTTCTCATTTCGTTGCGAAAAGCAAGAAGCAGGACATGTCTAAGGTGAAGTGCTTTCACTGTCACCAACACAGACATTACACCACTAATTGTCCACAGAAGAAGAAAAATAAGCAGGTTGCTGGATCTGCAGCTGGAGAGGCCTTAGCCTCATAGTTTGAGCTGGATTTTTCGCTGATCGCATGCTTGGTCTCAAGTGTGATGGGTTCAGTGTGGTTTCTTGACAGTGGTGCATCTTTTCACATGACAGGAGATCGAGATTTGTTTACTGATCTGGATGAGAAAGATCTTGGAGTGCACATAGAGATGGGTGATGATGGTAGATACAGTGCGACCGGTATCGGTACCATTTCCTTTGAGAGGGAGTCTGGTAAACCCTTCGTATTGAAGGAAGTGATGCATGTTCTAGGATTGAAGAAGAATCTTATCTCTGTGGCGATGTTAGAAGACAAGGGATATGATGTTGTCTTTAGCGAAGGAAAGGCTTTCCTGCGCAGTAAGGCAACTGGTGAGACCCGGAGGATAGGGGTTCGAGTTAAGAACCTTTATCAATTGCAGGTAGATGGTTGCACAACAATGGCAGGCAAGGCAGAAGGAGTGGTGAGCCGGGATGATGGCGAGTTGTGGCACCGGAGATTGGGCCACCTTCACCATGGAGCTTTGAAGATACTGCATCATATTTATACTGGGCTTCCTAAGGGTACTATTGCTCGCCATATCAACAAGGGATACGTTGGGGCACCCAGCTATTCTACTCCTGGGCCGAGAAGGATAGTTGCACCACGACGATCCTTGAGAGAATTCACATAGACGTGTGTGGACCTTTCTCAGTAGCTTCGACAGCAAAGCACAGGTACTATGTGATATTTGTTGATGATTTTTCTTGTAAGTGCTGGATCTTCTTCATGCAGAAGAAGAGCGAGACATACTCAAAGTTCTGTGAGTTCAAGGCACCGGTTGAGAAAGAATCAGGGAAGCAGGTGAAGGCTCTTAGGAGCGACAATGGTGGTGAATTCATCTCTGGCGAATTCAAGGACTTTTGCAGTGCAGAAGGAATTCGAAGAGAGCTCATAGCACCTCATAACCCACAGCAGAACGGGGTTGCTGAGCGGAAGAACAGAACGATCGTGGGTGTTGCACAGGCGATGTTGCATGATCAGGGCCTACCCATTCACTTGTGGGCAGAGGCATGCAATACTGCAGTATATGTGCAGAACCGTTGTCCTCACAGGATACTTGGCATGAGTACACTCGAGGAGGCGTTTTCTGGTAAGAGGCCTGATATTTCCCATTTGAGGATTTTTGGTTCACTTGTTTACATTCATGTGACGAAGGATGCCAGGAAGAAGCTAGAGCCGACTGCAGAGGTTGGGATATTTGTGGGGTACACTGATACACCCCACAACTATCGTGTGTATTTGCCAGACAGTCGCAATAATGTTGTGGGACGGGATATCAAATTTCATGAGGAGAAAGCCATGAAGTGTTCGTTTGAGAGGGAGCCACACTTGCATGCAGATGAGGAGCTATTAGTTCCTAAGGATGAGTCTCAGGATGTGGATCAGCCACAAGATGAGGTTCATGGAGTGGAAGAGACCACTCAAGCAGCACCAACCATCAGAGGGCGGAAGCGCACTACAGAAGCTGAGCGACTGGCTAAAGATGCAGAGAAGGTTGTAGGAGCACCTACATCACAGCGCAGACAGAGACAGTCACCTGACCGGTATACTGGATACATGGCTCTTATGAGAAAGTGTATCATGACAGAGCCATCCTCTTTCGAGGAAGCTATGGAGGATCCCGCATGGGTAGATGCCATGGTGGAAGAGTATGATTCGATTGTCAGAAACAGTGCATGGGAGATTGTCCCAAGGCCGGAAGGGAAATCAGTGGTAGGTTCGAGATGGATCTACAAAGTGAAGCAAGTAGCTGATGGGAGTGTGGAGAAGTACAAGGCAAGATTTTTTTCCCGAGGCTTCTCACAGATTGAGGGGATCGATTATGAGGAAACCTTTGCACCTGTCGCAAGGTATTCTTCCATACGAACGATCTTGCTCTCCTCAGTGTTGACACTCGATTTTCCTTGAATTTTTTGGAAGAGGAAAGGGGTCCGAGGTAACCACAAACCAACCTTCAGATACAGAATCCAGCCAATTTGTATCCAGAAAGGGCTCTCTCTATAAAATATAGCTTTGTTTTTAGAAGATATTAGGCTAGTTGTAAAGTCCAGGGTTTTCATTTTGTTTGAGTTGATGGAATTCTTTAGCTAAGATTAAGATCAAGTAGTTTCAGTCCATTGGGCTAATGGAGTCAAAGGATTGGCTACACTGGCTTAAGTTTTTTAACAAAAGATGGTTTATCAGGGCAAGATAATCAAACTAGAAACAATTTATAGATCTAAAGTGAATGGAATGGAATTCAAACGGATGAAAGGCAACGAAGAATCTTTCAACACATTCAAGAGAAGAGAAATAGATTGATTATCAATAAAGAGCAGTTAAGTATTCTTTACTAAATAACCAAATATGTATGAACTAGACAAACAGGAGCAATTAAGAATTCGCTGTTTAAACCAGTTTAGAAGAAAACATTTAGAATAATAACGACTGAAATCAGATTACACCTAAGTACTTTCTGATTTAATCATTTTCGTTAAATATTAAGATAATGAAACACAGATGATATCATAAACAAATGTAAAACTTTAAAACATGGGATAGAGATGACTTATTGATCCTTCATTCGACACATGAATCCTGAGAAAAGTCTTCTGCCTCAATTCCTTGTCCAATTTTGCCACGAAAAATTTCTCCAAAGCTCTTTATTCCAAAATATTCAATGTTACATCAAAGTATAAGAATCCACCCAAAATACTTCCAAGAGTGAAGTATTTATACAAATTCTAAACTAAAATATCTTGAAAAAATATCAAGATTAGTTCACAAATCTCTCCAACTATTTTACATAAATAGAACTTAAGTAAAGGATACTCAAAATAATGCATCTATTTGGCACTATTTTTATGGATAGGTGATTAAAAATAGGAGAATTCGAATTTGATCCAACTCTTAGTTGATGATGAGGCATCCAAGTCACTAACTGCTTCCTTTCTTTGTGCATTCTGCTCCAACAATTCTGCAAACTTGGGGTCCAATGATATCTTTTTATTTCTCAATATGTAATAGATATGTAAAAAGTGAAAGAGGTTATTTTGGACTAATAGTTTTTTGAGATAAACCTCTTTCCGTTTCCTAAAATTCCTCTTCAGATGTGCACAATAGGCTCTGTACAAATATGTGTAAAACAGAGTTTTACAGAGTCTGAAAAATAGCCTGTAAAGATGTGCATGTATCTCTTATTCTGAAATCACTGTGAAAAGAGTGAGATAGGTTTTTGTACATGGGTCTCTTTGGAACAAAAACCTCCTTCAGTTTTGTATTATGTATTTTTTATTGGCCACAATATTCTCTGCAAAATGATGACTTAACTGGAATTTTATGCAAAACGTGCTTTCCAACATTGTTTAATATTTCCAAAACCATAATCGCTATTATAAAAGTGAGAGAGTTTTTTGTATATGGTCCTCTTAAGAACATAAAAATCCTTCATTTTTTCAAAATTCATCTTGGATTGATCACAATAGGTTCTGCAAAACAATGACTCAAACATGAAATTTCTGCAAAAATGTTCCTTCTTGTTGATTTTTTTTATCTTTTCACTTTTTTGTTCTTTCAATCGTGCTAGCTCCCACAACACCCTCCAAAAAAAAACCCCACTTCAAATTTTGGAGCCCTTGAAGCTAGAGAAAAACCAAGTAAAGAATCCATAAGGCCAAGTCGCCAAGTCGCAAAACTCATTTTTTAGAAAATTAGACTCAAAGGACTCATGCACTTCGCGACTTAGAGGCGTAAGGTCGCAAGGTCGTTGTCGCAAAAACTCAAATTTTAATGAAAAATCGCGACCCCACGAATTTCAAAAATGCGAGGTCGCGGATCCTCTAAACTACGCAGTCTGCGACCTAGCGAATTTCTCGCATTAAATGTAAATGCCCGCACGTGCGACATTTTTATATAAAGGAGGTCGCTAGGTCGCATTTTTCATAATCGGCGGATAGAAAGAAATGGCTCTGACAAGTCCACTGGCGCAATTTTCCCGGGTAAGTTGCCGTTTCCCTCCTGCTTTTTCCTTTGTGGGCATTTCTTGCCAAACCCATGTCTTATTAGACCTTTAAATTGCCATCTGCATGAGCTATTACGTTCTTTTCTGGTTTAGGGTTGTTTGTAATCTTGCTTTCACCACAACTGCCCAAGCTCACCACATTTCTTGTTCAGCTTCTCATGGCCTTGTCCCCTACTCCCAAAGCCATCCCTCAACTCTGCCTGGACCCTTTTAGCCTTATAATTTTCCAGTTAGAGGGAAAAAACCTTCACGCTGCGCGCGCCCAAAACCCCCTGGCAAGCCCTAGCGCGACCTGCGACCCAGCGACCTAGTCGCAAGGTCGCAAGGTCGCATTCTCTTCGGTTTTCAGAATTTGCGACCCAGCGACCCAGCGACCTAGTCGCAAGGTCGCAAGGTCGAATTTCCCAATTTTTCTGAGAGTTGCGACCCCGCGACCCAGCGACCTGATCGCAAGGTCACAAGGTCGCATTTTCCTCTGTTTACGTAATTTGCGACCCCGCGACCCTGCGACCAAGTCGCAAGGTCGCAAGGTCGCATCTAGGTCTCTTCTTGCAATCTACGACCCTGCGACCCAGTAAACCAGTGACCCAATTTTGCATGTGTCTCAGCTAAAATTCATTGATAAACTGTAATTGGCTTTATATCATCATGTCATTCTTATCTTGGGATTCCTTCATGAATTTGACAGGTGAAATTGAAGGAGACGCGGAGTGTATACCTTTTCTCTCATATTCTAGCGACATGGCACCCCCAGTGTCCCGGAAGAAGGACAAGAAAGTGACAGAAGAAGTTGTGGAGCTGGACATGGCATCCCCACCCCTGATATATAGGGATACACTATGTACATTTGCAAAAGGGGACAACATGCGATGGTACCAAGTGTATCATGAGTTCGCCATACTGGAAGCGGAACTCCCAGAAGATCTCCCAGACCGGGAAATATACTTAAAAGTCAAAAGGTCCAAACTGCATCCCACAGGGGCGCATCCGGCCATATTTCCATGCCGAGAGGTTATAGACTGAATCATACAGAGAATGGATCCCAAGAAGTTCGTGATCCGAGACAGCGAAGGCAAGGCTTTCAAAATGCTCGTAGGCTCGGACGCCCACCTCTATTACTCGTTGCCTCGCCCAGAAGAGTACTTCACAGAAGAATGGGCTCTTGCTCACGTAGTCCCTGTAGTTGACACTATTAGACAATTGTGGGAGGAGCCTGAGAAATTTAAAGTCAAGAAAGACCAAGAATATCCGGTGGCTAGCCTGAGAAAGGTTTATAAATTAGTAGCCTCCATACTTTGCAGACTGTATGGGCGCTCTAATTGATCCACCTTCAACGGAACTTGGGCTACTATCATGGAATATGTAACGGCGCATGGCACCCGTTTCAACTGGGCTGGCATATTGATGACTTCAATGCAGACAAACTTGTCCTCGGCATTGGCCCCAGATGATGGAATGCCTGCCGAATTCTACATGGCCTCTTACCTATTGGATGCTGTCTGCGCGAGGTTACACTTTGAGGGATGGACACACAACTGGGATTCCGTGCAGACCTGTGTAATTCATCTACAAATCAAGGTGTTTTGGGAGTCCAGGTATAAACAGGATATAGAGCAAATCTCCCAAGTATTTATCCCCACTCTATATAGAAAACTATTTGGTCAAGACGCCCCCTGCATGTATTGGCGGGCCAGAGAGACTCTAAGGCAAGTGGAACATTGGTTCCCTTTCGCCAGATATACTTTCATCCGAGTCTTTGGATCTTTCAGGGCACCACATGCTATGCCTCGCTTTGTTACAGACAAAATGCTCATTCAGGAGGTATGCTTCCAAATGTCCCAGGGCTTCTCCAGTGTCCTGTCTAAAGGTAAAAAGAAGTCGTGGCCCACGCTAACCCTCACCATCGGCGCGTGCACAGTTAAAGACTTCAAGGAGGTAGCAGCGGAGGGAGAAGAGATGAAAAGCTATCACCTTGGAGTGCTAGAGCACCGAACATACGACCCGGAGAGAGTAGTTCTTGAACACTGCAAGAAAGCTAAATTCAAGTGGAACTACCAGCATATAGAGCGCCCGGGAGAAGACGAAAGAAGGAACTGGTACAACGCCGAGAGACAACTTGCTCCGGAGGCCGACTTTGGCCAAGAGGATCCGGATGATCAGAGCCTGGAAGACAGGAGCCGTCGGTTGGGAGGTGCCTCTTCCTCTCTACCCAAAAAGTCTCGGACTATCACAGGGCTTATTACATCTATCCAACAGAAAGAAGCAGAGGAAAAAGCCCAGCAAGAGAGAGAAAACAAGATAAAGGAGGACGAGGAAAAATTCAAGAAGAGTTTGAAGGCAACGCAGAAGAAGAAGCAGGCCGAGGAGGCCAGGAAAGAAAAGGAGGAAGAGGAGGCACAGGCCTCAGCAGAACGGGCACTCAGGCAAGAGCTGGATAGAGCAGAAGCTGAATGCCAAAAGAAGCCAGAACAAGCTGCTGCAGCCGAGCGAAAGAGGAAGGCCGAAATAGAAGTAGCGGCAGAAAATGAACGCTAGAGAAAGGAAGAGGAGGAAAAGAATAGAGAAGAAGAAGAGGATGAAATGATAGAAGACATCGAGGTGACTCCCCTCGAGATACCTCTGGGCAGTACCAAGCTCTCTGATGTTAGTTCCCCCCAGGGGCAGGAAGAGGAGGTATTCGACCTCACCAGACTCACATTCGATCAATTCTCTTTCAAAATCTGGCAAGAGAGAAGAAGGTCTCTGGCGCAAAGTCCCTCCGCCGCATCCACAGTTGCAATCGGCAAAGACATAGTCCTTGATACCAGGACTAATCTCGTGATGATAGCATCGGCAGGCATGGCTTTCGTCGCAGCCACAGAAGAAAATGTAACCAGAATGAGTAGAGAAATAGTCTCTCTGCAAAATAGACTACAAGCAACCAAGCAGCGGGAGAAAAGGGCAGAACAGGAGAAATCAGAGTTGAAAGCAGAAATTCAACAACTTCGAAACCAGACTCCCCCGGTCAATGAAGTCCCACTAGCCATTCTAAAAGAGTGTGATGTGTTAGAAGCAACCATGAGGCAGGTGTATGAAGAAATTTTCACCATCAAACAAATAGTCGCCCCATTGGTAAGAGCACGAGCAGAAACTAAGCAAAAGCACGAACAGCTCAAGGAGGCCTCACAGGCCTTAGACAGAATGATGGATTGGACAGTGCGATACCCTTGGGCACCTAAGAATTTTCCCAAGAGGTATTGGATTCATACACAGGATGCTAAAGTCCAGCTCCGTATGACAATACAGTCTAAGGACAAACTATCCAAGGACTTGGACAAAGTAATGTCTTCATACAACCACCTGATCAGCGGCATCGACTCGATGCACACTCTTCACCACATTCCTTCACTTGGGGCATTGGACGAAGAGAAACACTGGGAACAAGTGGATCAAGAAATCCAGTCATTTCTGCAGCCCATCAAGCAAGTTGCTGCCGCCTCCGAGCCCGCAGCATCTCAAGAACATCTGGATCAGTTTCTTGCCACACCAGTTCGGATTTATACCAAACTTGCCTCTCTTTCCAACCAGATCTCACAAAAAAGAGAAACTCTAGTTCCAAATGCTTTGGAATGTATGCATCGGTTGAAAGAGGAGGTCCCTCTTGTTTCCCCCATAGCGGCATAGTACCAGACATGGCAAGGTTTCCTCAAAGAGCAGCAGATTGACGCCCCTGACCTCACCATTGCGCATCCATCTTCGTAGCCCGGTAGCAACAAGGCATTGGACATGGTTAGAGGCAAGTCGCAGGTCGCACCCCCCGGGCAAGTCGCAAGTCGCACTGCCTATCCAGGTCGCAAGTCGCACACACCAGACAGGTCGCAGGTCGCAACCTCTTCCAAGTCGCGAGGCAACTCAACAAGCAGGCAAGCGAAAAGTCAGGAAGCCCAAAGGGCAAGTTTTGATCTATAAAAACCCCTTCCGGGAAAATGTAAAAGGCTTTTTCTTTTGGAGACTCAAGAGCTACAGAGCATTGTATTGAAAGATTATACTCTTGTGCATATGAATACAGATACTTGTTAAAACCCCTTTGTTTGGATGATGTGTTTTGTTGTGCGAACACTATGTGTATTTTCTTATACAGTTTCAAAACATCTTTTGATTAATGAAGCTGCCCTCTTTATAGCATCATTTATGCATCATGGCTATCTGTGTTTGTGTTGATGATGTTCAGTTTACCATTTTCTCTATTAATGAATGTTAATGAACTATTTTGTTAGCATTTCATTTTATCTTTCAGAAAGTAAAGGGACATCTCACCATAAAGAACTATTTCTTTTGTGGTCAGAGTACCTTACAAGCAGTACCCCAAAGATGTGTTGCTAACGACACCTCCTTAGGCGTACATGCTTTATTTATTGCCTCGCTATGCATAGTGTTTTATTCGTGTTTAATGCATCAATCATGTATTCTGTATCATGTGAATAAGTGTGTGTCCGCAGGTTCAATCAGATTCTTTTGAGACCGAAGGGAAGGCGTCTTAAGTGGTAGCCGGACCCACACCCCGGACGGGATCCCTACTCCAAACGGTTCAAGGTCTAATTGGGACTTTCTACCGGGGAGATCCCCTACTGTTGGCCGGACATATTTTCCCGTCACCGCACCGTTTTAATTTCACTTTAGACAAAATTCAATGTTGGTTGGTGAAAGTGTTTTCATCTTTGTTTAACCCTTAATATCTTCATGTTTACTTTCACTGTTTACTGTTTACTTTTTACTTTTTACCGCTCTATTTTTTATCTGTCTTCACTTTGTCATGAACTTGTATGTTCTGTTTTGTAACTGTCTTCCCTGCTGTTTATATTCATGCTAGTTGATTTACTTGACTTGGTCTTCAATCTGATACTCTTTAATCTTGATACTCTTTGACTCTTCTTTACTGTTTCATTTTACCTTCATTGTGTAGTTTAGGTTTTTACTGTCTGTTTCAACAGTAAATCGTTTAATCTCCTGTTTCCTTTACTTGTATTTCAACTACATGTTTTATCTTCCATCTCTGTTTGAATAGATTTGATAACACTCTTGAAGTAAACAAGTCTTATGAATAGTATTAAGACTGTTTATCCAAGGATGTGGTCTCCTTATCACCTGTAAAACAAAACATATTGTTAAGAAAGCATTGGTTTGCAGGGGAGGTCGAAAAGGTTTCATTTGATGTTGAGAGGTTTGTGGAGTGAATCTAGAATGATTTTTGGGAGGTAAACCATGCTCGAATTGGTTAACAGAGGCTTTAAGTGGCGTAGCTAGGTTACAAAGGGTTTTACTGCACAATCAGGCAAAAATGAGCAATAATAGGGTGTTTGTGTTTAAACGAGCAAACGGTTGATATTGGCGAGTAAGCTTTGAATGAACAGTGGACAGATGACGCTGAATTGACGATGTGAAGTTTTGTCGTTAGTGGGAGGCGGAAAGCGGTACGCGATCCCACCACTTTTGGGGAAAGGTGATTTTAAGCGAACGGGCAGCGATTCCATACGATGAACGACGTGTGGCTTTGTACGATCCAAAAAACCACTTGGCCATTGCGCATTATCGTTCGGACGCGGATGGATAGTGATATCGTTAATGGCCGTTGATCTTGGATCAGTTGATCGGACGGTGGTCGGAGTGTCGAGATGACAGGGACTTAATAGGCGGGCCTAACGCGATTATTTTTTAATTAATCTCATCTAGAGCATTTTCATTGGCGGGAGAGGTTATTAATTAATCATGAGGATTAATTAATCCCTTTGTACGATGAGGGTCAGCGATGAAAAATGCGCGAGGGATGGGTTGTTTCGAAGTTTGGTTTGAATTAAACTTCGGGTTTATTTTTTGTTTTAAACATATAAATCATATGTTTAAAGGTTTTTGATATATTTTTATTATATGGTAATTTAAACCAATGTGATTCGCTTACCATAGGGGGCGGGGTAATTATATAAAGATATATTTAGCCAAAGGGATTTATAAAGTAGGTATTTTATTTGAACACGTGGGATTTATAAACTTTGGCTAAAATTATATAAGTAGGTTTTTGGGTTACTACATAAAAGGAGTTATGTACCATAGGAAAAGGTTATTTCAATAGGGATTTAAACAATAATTTAGAAGTTAATATGAAAAATGAATAGCGCTAAGTATAAAACATCATAATAATGTATTTAACTTATGCTTGCATGAAAAGGGGTTTTTATGGAATATTGTATGATTTTCCTAAGTAAAATGGGATTTTACTTAGGAAAATATTTTTTAGAAGTGAATGAGTGTGATGATGAATGTTTTTTAAATACTTAGGTTTTTCCAATTATTGGGCCGAGGGTCCGGTCCCTCCAAAAGTCAAGGAAATGCCTTGAGCCCCTTTAATCTTCAAATACCTTAGTACTTAGGGGAAATTAGTCAAATGTTTAGGGAAAAATGAGAAGGGAAGTTAACAATCTAACTTTGCATTGCTTGAAATTCTTCAATGTATTGTCTGCCTATGCACTTGTGATGAAAGTAAAATATTTACCACATCTAAATCCATCATTCATCACATGTAATTCTGCAACATCATCTACCTACCCTATCTACTTTACCCTACCATTTTTTCTTCTTTATTAGGGTGCACTTAGACTGGCAAACCCTTATCACACTTTTTTTCTTTTACATATGAAAATCTATCTAATTCTAACCTTATTACATCCAAGGGCTCAGATTAAATTGTTGAGATCCTTTTATTCACTCTACCTATCTACTTATCTGCCAAGTTTAAACAGTTTGGTAAGATTTTATTCTCTATTTCTAAAACATAAAATTGAAAAATGAACTAGCCAAGCTTAAATTGTTTCACTATTCATCAATTGTGTTATAAAATAAAAGTTGCACACAATTTTATTTATTACAAAAAAGCAAAAAAGTAGTGGCATTTAGGCTTGCACACTCTCCTTGGCCTTTCTTTTGGTGGGGTTCATTTTCTTTCACTTTTTTGGCCATTTTATTCTTTTCGCCCTTTGATTTTTCTTTTAGGGTATACCCTCTTTACATTTTTAAAATTTTTTGATTTTTTGAGAATATGGAAAACCCTTGCAACAAGAAAAAGGTATGAACATATTACATAGTTCATCAAGTCAATCATGAAATATGACACTTATTGGTATAGGAGTCTAACACTGGCTCCACTTGGGGATGGCTTTTCCTGATGAAAAGTCAAGAACAACAGGTCAATTAGCCTCAATGATTTTGACCGAACCATGAAATCTTCTTCTTCTTGTTACTTTATTGTATGTATGACAATAATACTTCTGAAGCTTAGGTCCTTCTCTTCGGGCTTCAACTCCAGCAAGTTACTATCCACTTAAAAATTTGTTTCCCAGTTGGAAATCTTATACTTTGGTCCAATCCCAAACATGCATTTGCTGTGGCTGAAAATATTGAATTGAATATAGCCCTTTTTCTGCAACCTGAAATCTGATCTGAAACTAAAACAACTCACAAAAATTTTCAAACCAACTTAATGAAAAACTAGCTGAAAATTGAAAACTAAAAAAGAAAAATGATGAAAATCCTGAGCTTATTAGCACTAATTTACCTACTCTAATCTACTAAAAATCTTATTGAATCAGGTAATACAAAAATGTCAATGAAGCCAATCAAGTAGCTGTAAAAAAAAATGGATAACTTGATTGCTTGTGATCAAAATTGGAAGTATATTATGATCATGTGGCTTTATAATCAACGATAAGATGTGAAATGAAAATTGCTGATATATTTTATCCTCATAGATAAAACATGTTTGCATATTTGAGCTAAAAATATTCTCCATATAATTTTCTATAGGATCATTAAAAGCATAATGTATGATTTGTGTTTCTAGGCCTTCAATGACTAGTTGCTCAGTTGTATTCTGAATATTAATCCTTGAAACTATTTCTTCAGTCTTGTGTTTGAAAGAATAATCATCCTCAATATGTAAGTCAAAAGATAGTACAATTTCCTCTTGCTTAGGAGAAGGAAGATTTTCAAAGAATTCTTTAGGATTTCGGAAATTGTATGACTGAATTTGAGAATGCAAAAGTTTGATTTCATTTTCATAATTTTCAGAAATGATTTTGAGAACACATATTTTTAGTTTAGGAGAATATTTTCTTGATTTCAAAATAAGAAAGAAAGCTCTTAGAAAATCCTCATCAAACTGAAGTTCTAATATCTCATCCCTAAAAATAGCTAGTGATTGTTTTGGGAAATTATCTTGAATTGGGAGAACATAATTATCATCATACTGATCATATTTAGGCAAATTTTCAGAAGAAGGAATGCCATCAATTATAAACAATGGATCAGTAGATTTATCTTCCAAAAATCCCAATATATCTTGATTAGATTGGTTGCATTCTGTTTGAAAATCATTGTTTTTTTCAATAGGCGTGATATCAAGCAATGGGCCTTTTTGGGAAGGTAGAATAACATGAGCATCAACTTGTTCTTCTGTCCCTTCATGGATAAAAACTTTTGTACATTCATCAAAATTAGAAGAAGTAGAAACAATTTCTTCATTATGTAAATATTTTGAGGATGGTTGCATGTTTAGAAGCAAATTGATTTCTTCTTCGGTGAGGGGGGGTGGGAATCTCTGAATTCTTAGATTGAAATGACAATTGTTTTTTCCCTTATCTAAAATTTGATCATGAGGTTGATTATTTTCTTTAACTCCATTCAAAACATTAATTGAAACATCATTTGTTAATACAGAGGGGTTTTGTGGATCTTGATTTATCTCCTGACTTATTTCATCTTTGTTTAACTCCTCTTGATTATTATGATATTTAACTTGAGAATGAAAGTTTTGGACTTCTTCTAATAAATCTTCAGGAGACCAATTTCCAAAATCTTCATCAATATTTTTAAGGTAATTTATAAGATCTTCATCTTGATCACAACAATTTTCAGCTAATGATAAAGATGGAAAATCTTCTTTGTAATGCTCATAAAATACCTTATGAAAATCTTTTAGAGAAAACAAACTTGCAGGTTTGAGAGCTTCATACCATTCCCTTGCTTTTCCTTCTAAGGTTCCCATGAATATCTTCATGAGGCAATCGTCATGCCAATCACCCTTCAATCTTGATGAGTGTATATGAAATTTAATGAGATGTAGTAAAGGATAATCAATATTCTTATCTTGAAACATGGGCAGATTTTCACCCCAATTTACCTTCGGTAGTTTGTGTGGAAATCCAGGTATGTGATCTCTGCTCATGGGAGCATATCTTCGTTTTATTCTTGGATCATCTTGAAAATCAGCCATAATGAAAGGCCACGATATCTGTAAAACCAAGTTAGATCCTTATATAAAATACAAACATATTGAAAACCGTTCTTAACGTGAAAGAACATAATGTCTTGGATTAAGATCCAAGTTGAAGCCTACATTTGATTTTTAGAGAACTTGACTCCTCGGCCCAATAATTGGAAAAACCTAAGTACTCAAAAAACATTCATCATCACACTCATTCACTTCTAAAAAATATTTTCCTAAGTAAAATCTCATTTTACTTAGGAAAATCATACAATATTCCATAAAAACCCCTTTTCATGCAAGCATAAGTTAAATACATTATTCTGATGTTTTATACTTAGTGCTATTCATTTGTCATATTAACTTCTAAATTATTATTTAAATCCCTATTGAAATAACCTTTTCCTATGGTATATAACTCCTTTTATGTAGTAACCCAAAAACCCACTTATATAATTTTAGCCAAAGTTTATAAATCCCACGTGTTCAAATAAAATACCCACTTTATAAATCCCTTTGGCTAAATATATCTTTATATAATTACCCCACCCCCTATGGTAAGCGAATCGCATTGGTTTAAATTACCATATAATAAAAATATATCAAAAACCTTTAAACATATGATTTATATGTTTAAAACAAAAAATAAACCTGAATTTTAATTCAAACCAAACTTCGAAACAACCCATCTCTCGCGCATTTTTCATCCCCGAACCTCATCGTACAAAGGGATTAATTAATCCTCACGATTAATTAATAACCTCCCCCGCCAATGAAAACGCTCCCGATGAGATTAATTAAAAAATAATCGCGTCAGGCCCGCCTGTTAAGTCCCTGTCATCTCGACACTCCGACCACCGTCCGATCAAATGATCCAAGATCAACGGCCATTAACGATATCGCTAGCCATCCGCGTCTGAACGATAACGCGCGATGGCCAAGCGGTTTTCTGGATCGTACAAAGCCACGCGTCATTCATCGTATGGAATCGATGCCCGTTCTCTTAAAACCACCTTTCCCCAAAAGCGATGCGATCGCGTACTGTTTACCGCCTCCCACTAATAAAAAAACTTCACATCGTCAAGTCAGCACCATCTGTCCATTGTTCTTTCAAAGCTTACCTGCCAATATCAACCGTTTACCCGTTTAAACACAAACACCCTAGTGTTGCTCATTTTCACCTGATTGTGTAGTAAAATCCTTTGTAACCCAGCTGCGCCACCTGAAGCCTCTGTTAACCAATTCGAGCATGGTTTACCTCCCAAAAATCATTCTAGATTCACTCCACAGACCTCTCAACATCAAATGAAACCTTTTCAACCTCCCCTGCAAACCAATGCTTTCTTAACAATTGTTTTGTTTTACAGGTGATCAGAAGACCACATCCTTAGATAAATAGTATTGATACTAGTCATAATACTTGTTTAATCCAAGAGTGTTATCAAATCTATTCAAACAGAGATGGAAGATAAAACATACAATTGAAAGACAAGCAAAGGAAACAAGATATTAAACGATTTACTGTTGAAACAGACAGTAAAAACCTAAACTACACATTGAAGGTAAAAGGACACAGTAAAGAACAGTTAAAGAGTATCAGGATTAAAGAGTATTAGATTGAAAACCAAGTCAAGTAAATCAGCTAGCATGAAGATAAACAGCAGGGAAGACAGTTACAAAACAGAACATACAAGTTCATGACAAAGTGAAGACAGATAAAAAATAGAGCGGTAAAAAGTAAAAAGTAAACAGTAAACAGTGAAAGTAAACATGAAGATATTAAGGGTTAAACAAAGATGAAAACACTTTCACCAACCAAAATGAATTTAATCTAAATTGAAAGTAAAACAGTTAAAAGAACAAAAATGTGAAAAGATGAAAAACACAACAAGAAGGAACATTTTTGCAGAAATTTCATGCTTTAGTCATTGTTTTGCAGAAACTATTGTGATCAATCCAAGATGAATTTTGCAAAACTGAAGGAGGTTTATGTTCTTAAGAGGACCATCTACAAAAACCTCTTTCACTTTTCTAACAGCTATTATGGTTTTGGAAATATTAAACAATGTTGGAAAACACTTTTTGCAGAAAATTCCAGTTAAGTCATCATTTTGCAGAGAAGATTGTGACCAATCCGAAATACATCATACAAAACTGAAGGAGGTATTTGTTCCTAAGAGACCTATCTACAAAAACCAATCTCACTTTTTGCACAGTGATTTCAGAATCAGAGATACATGCACATCTTTAAAGGTTGTTTTTCAGATTCTGTAAAACTCTGTTTTACACATCTTTTTGCAGAGCCTATTGTGCACAGTAGGAGAGGAATTTTAGGAAAATGAAAGAGTTTTATCTCACCAACATATTTATCTACAATAACCTCTTTCACTTTTTACATATCTATTACGGATTGAGAAATAAAAAGGTATCATTGGACCCCAAGTTTGCAGAATTGTTGGAGCAAAATTCACAAAAAAAGGAAGCAGTTAGTGACTTGGATGCCTCATCATCAGCTAAGAGTTGGATCAAATTCGAATTCTCCTCTTTGTCATCACCTATCCATACAAAATAGTTCCAAATAGATGAATTAGTTTGAGTGTCCTTTACTTAAGTTCTATTTATGTAAAATAGTTGGAGAGATTTGTGAACTAATCTTGATATTTTTTCAAGATATTTTAGTTTAGAATTTGTATAAATACTCCATCAATTGGAGTAGTAAGGGTGGATTCTTATACTTTGATGTAACATTGAATAGTTTGGAATAAAGAGCTTTGGAGAAATTTTTCGTGGCAAAACTGGACAAGGAATTGAGGCAGAAGACTTTTCTCAGGATTCATGCGTCAAATGAAGGATCAATAAGTCATCTCTATCTCATGTTTTGAAGTTTTATATTTGTTTACAATATCATCTGTGTTTCATTATCTTAATATTTAACGAAAAGGATTAAATCAGAAAGTACTTAGGTGTAATCTGATTTCAGTCGTTATTATTCTAAATGTTTTCTTCTAAACTGGTTTAAACAGTGAATTCTTAATTGCTCCTGTTTGTCTAGTTCATACATCTTTGGTTATTTAGTAAAGAATACTTAACTGCTCTTTATTGATAACCAATCTATTTCTCTTCTCTTGAATGTGTTGAAAGATTCTTCGTTGCCTTTCATCCGTTTGAATTCCATTCCATTCACTTTAGATCTATAATTGTTTCTAGTTTGATTATCTTGCCCTGATAAACCATCTTCTGTTGAAAGACTTAAGCTAGTGCAGCCAATCCTTTGAATCCATTAGCCCAATGGACTGAAACTACTTGATCTTAATATTAGCTAAAGAATTCCATCAACTCAAACAAAATCAAAACCTTGGACTTTACAACTAGCCTAATATCTTCTAAAAATAAAGCTATATTTTATAGAGAGAGCCCTCTCTGGATACAGATTGGCTAGATTCTATATCTGAAGGTTGGTTTGTGGTTACCTCAGACCCCTTTCCTCTTCTAACAACTTCAAGGAAATCCGAGTGATAACATAGTGGCGACCATATCGGGGATCCAAATAATTAGCCCCTTTAATCTTCAAATACCTTAGTACTTAGGGGAAATTAGTGAAATGTTTAGGGAAAATGAGAGGGGAAGTTAATAATTTTGCTTTTCCTTGCTTGCCATTCTTCCAATGTATTATCTGCCTTTGCACTTGTGATGAAAGTTAAAATTTCAACCATCAAAAGCCATCATTCACCACAGGTAATTCAGCAACATCATCTACCTACCCTACCTACTTTATTCTACCATTTTTTTTCTTTATTAGGGTGCACTTAGACTGGCAAACCCTTATCACACTTTTCTTTTACATATGAAAATCTATCTAGCTCTAACCTTATTACATCCAAGGGCTTAGATTAAACTGTTGAGCTCCTTTTATTTACTCTACCTATCTACTTATCTGCCAAGATTAAACAGTTTGGTCAGATTTTATTCTCTATCTCTAAAACATAAAATTGAAAAATGAACTAGCCAAGCTTAAACTGTTTGACTATTCATGAATTGTGGCATAAAATACAAGTTGCACACAATTTGATTATTACATCAGAGCATATTTTTGGCATTTAGGCTTGCACACTTTCCTTGGCCTTTCTTTTGGCGGGGTTCATTTCTTTCACTTTTTTTTGGCCAATTTTTATTCTTTTCACCCTTTGATTTTTCTTTTAGGGTATACCCTCTTTACATTTTTTAAATTTTTTGATTTTTTGAAAATATGGAAAACCTTTGCAACAAGAAAAGGTATGAACATATTACATATCTCATCAAGTCAATCATGAAATATGACACCTACTGGTATAGGAGTCTAACACTGGCTCCACTTGGGGATGGCTTTTCCTGGTGAAAAGTCAAGAACAACAGGTCAGTTGGCCTCAAAATGATTATGACTGAACCATGGAATCTTTTTCTCCTTGTTGCTTTATTGTATGTATGACAGTAATACTTCTGAAGCTTAGGGCCTTTTCCTCGGGCTTCAACTCCAGTAAGTTACTATCCACTCAAAACTTAAAACTTTGTTTCCCAGTTGGAAATCTTCTGCCTTGGTCCAATCCCAAACATGCATTTACTGTGGCTGGAAATCTTGAATTGAATATAGTCCTTTTTCTGCAACCTGAAATCTGATCTGAAACTTAAAACAACACACAAAAATTTTCAAACCAACTTAATGAAAAACTAGCTGAAAATTGAAAACTAAAAAAGAAAAATGCTCAAAATCCTGAGCTTATTAGCACTCATCTACCTACTCAATCTACTAAAAATCTTATTGAATCAGGTAATACAAAAATGCCAATGAAGCCAATCAAGTAGCTGTAAAAATAAATGGATAACTTGATTGCTTATGATCAAAATTGGAAGTATGTTATGATCATGTGCCTTTATAGTCAACGATAAGATGTGAAATGGCAATTGTTGATATATTTGATCCTCATAGATAAAACATGTTTGCAGATTTGAGGTAAAAATATTCTCCATATAATTTTCTATAGGATCATTAAAAGCATAATGTATGATTTGTGTTTCTAGGCCTTCAATGACTAGTTGCTCAGTTGTATTCTGAATATTAATCCTTGAAACTATTTCCCCAGTCTTGTGTTTGAAATAATAATCATTCTCAATATGCAGGTCAAAGGATAGTACAATTTCCTCTTGCTTTGGAGAAGGAATATTTTCAAAGAATTCTTTAGGATTTCAGAAATTGTATGACTGAATTTAAGAATGCAAAAGTTTGATCTCATTTTCATAATTTTCAGAAATTATCTCAAGAACACATATTTTCAGTTTAGGAGAATATTTTCTTGATTTCAAAAGAAGAAAGAAAGCTCTTAGAAAATCCTCATCAAGCTGAAGTTCTAATATCTCATCCCTCAAAATAGCTAGTGATTGTTTTGTGAAATTATCTTGAATTGGGAAATCATACTGATCATATTTAGGAAAATCTTCAGAATAAGGAATGTCATCAATTATAAACATTGGATCAACATATTTCTCTTCCAACAATCCCAATACATCTTGATTAGATTGGTAGCATTCTATTTGAAAGTCATTATTTTTCTCAATAGGAGTACTATCAAGTAATGGGCCTTTTTGCGAAGGTAGAATAACATGAGCATCAACTTGTTCTTCTATCTCTTCATGGATAAAAACCTTTGTACATTCATCAACATTAGAAGAAGTAGAAACAATTTCTTCATTATGTAAATATTTTGAGGATGGTTGCATGTTTAGAAGCAAATTGATTTCTTCTTCGGTGAGGGGGGGTGGAAATCTCTGAATTCTTAGATTGAAATGACAATTGTTTTTTCCCTTATCTAAAAGTTGATCATGAGGTTGATTATTTTCTTTAACTCCATTCAAAACATTAAATGAAACATCATTTGTTAATACAGAGGGGTTTTGTGGATCTTGATTTATCTCCTGATTTATTTCATCTTTGTTTAACTCCTCTTGATTATTATGACATTTAACTTGAGAATGAAAATTCTGGAATTCTTCTAATAAATCTTCAGGAAACCAATTTCCAAAATCTTCATCAATATTTTTAAGGTAATGTATAAGATCTTCAGCTTGATCACAACAATTTTCAGCTAATGATAAAGATGGAAAATATTCTTTGTAATGCTCATAAAATACCTTATGAAAATCTTTTAGAGAAAACAAACTTGCAAGTTTGAGAGCTTCATACCATTCCCTTGCTTTTCCTTCTAAGGTTCCCATGAATATCTTCATGAGGCAATCCTCATGCCAATCACCCTTCAATATTGATGAGTGTATATGAAATTTAATGAGATGTAGTAAAGGATCATCAATATTCTCATCTTGAAACATGGGCAGATTTTCACCCCAATTTACCTTCGGTAGTTTGTTTGGAAATCCAGGTATGTGATCTCTGCTCATGGGAGCATATCTTCGTTTTATTCTTGGATCATCTTGAAAATCAGCCATAATGAAAGGCCACGATATCTGTAAAACCAAGTTAGATCCTTATATAAAATACAATACATATTGAAAACCGTTCTTAACGTGAAAGAACATAATGTCTGTGTTCTGCGTCGGCTTTCGGCCCGACATTTCCTTGACTTTTGGAGGGACCGGACCCTCGGCCCAATAATTGGAAAAACCTAAGTACTTAAAAAACATTCATCATCACACTCATTCACTTCTAAAAAATATTTTCCTAAGTAAAATCCCATTTTACTTAGAAAAATCATACAATATTCCATAAAAACCCCTTTTCATGCAAGCAAAAGTTAAATACATTATTCTGATGTTTTATACTTAGCGCTATTCATTTGTCATATTAACTTCTAAATTATTATTTAAATCCCTATTGAAATAACCTTTTCCTATGGTATATAACTCCTTTTATGTAGTAACCCAAAAACTCACTTATATAATTTTAGCCAAAGTTTATAAATCCCACGTGTTCAAATAAAATACCCACTTTATAAATCCCTTTGGCTAAATATATCTTTATATAATTACCCCGCCCCCTATGGTAAGCGAATCGCATTGGTTTAAATTACCATATAATAAAAATATATCAAAACCTTTAAACATATGATTTATATGTTTAAAACAAAAAATAAACCCGAATTTTAATTCAAACCAAACTTCGAAACAACCCATCTCTCGCGCATTTTTCATCCCCGACCCTCATCGTACAAAGGGATTAATTAATCCTCACGATTAATTAATAACCTCCCTCGCCAATGAAAATGCTCCTGATGAGATTAATTAAAAAATAATCACGTCAGGCCCGCCTGTTAAGTACCTATCATCTCGACACTCCGACCACCGTCCGATCAACTGATCCAAGATCAACGGCCATTAACTATATCTCTAGCCATCCACGTTCGAACGATAATGCGCGATGGCCAAGCGGTTTTCTGGATCGTACAAAGCCATGCGTCGTTCATCGTATGGAATCGCTGCTCGTTCGCTTAAAACCACCTTTCCCCAAAAGCGGTCCGATCACGTACCGCTTACCGCTCCCACTAACGACAAAAATTCACATCGCCAAGTCAGACCATCTTTCCACTGTTCATTCAAAGCTTACCCTCCAATATCAACCGTTTACCTGTTTAAACACAAACACCCTAATGTTGCTCATTTTCACCTGATTATGCAGTAAAACCATTTGTAACCTAGCCGCGCCACTTGAAGCATCTGTTAACCAATTAGAGCATGGTTTACCTCCCAAAAATCATTCTATATTCACTCCACAGACCTCTCAAAATCAAATGAAACCTTTTCGACCCCCCCTGCAAACCAATGCTTTCTTCACAATTTGTTTTGTTTTACAGGTGATCAGAAGACCACATCCTTAGATAAACAGTCTTAATACTAGTCATAAGACTTGTTTACTCCAAGAGTGCTATCAAATCTATTCAAAAAGAGATGGAAGATAAAACATATAGTTGAAAGACAAGCAAAGGAAATAGGATATTAAATGATTTACTATTGAAACAGACAGTGAAAACCTAAACTACACATTGAAGGTAAAAGGACACAGTAAAGAACAGTCAAAGAGTATCAGGGTTAAAGAGTATCAAATTGAAGACCAAGTCAGTAAATCTATCTAGTGAAGATAAACAAATAGGAAGACACAACGTAACATAGAAGTTCAAGTGACAAAAGTGAAGACAAGATAAAAATAGAGCGGTAAAAAGTAAAAAAGTAAACAAGAATAAGAAAGTAAACAGAAGACATTGTGGTTAAGAAATGAAAATACTTTCACCAACATTGAATTTGTCTAAAGTGAAAGTAAAATAGTCAAAAGAACAAAAAAGTGAAAAGATGAAAAACACAACAAGAAGGAATATTTTTGTAGAAATTGCATGTTTAAGTCATAGTTTTGAAGAAACTATTGTGATCAATCCACGATGAATTTTGAAAAAATGAAAGAGGTTTATGTTATTAAGAGGTCCATCTACAAAAACCTCTCTCACTTTTCTAACAGCCATTATGGTTTTGGAAATATTAAACAATGTTGGAAAACACTTTTTGCAGAAAATTCCTGTTAAGTCATCATTTTTCAGAGAATATTGTGGCCAATCAGAAATACATCTTACAAAACTGAAGGCGGTTTTTGTTCCTAAGAGACCCATCTAAAAAAACCTATCTCACTTTTTGACATTTATTTCAGACTGAGATATACATGCACATCTTTAGAGGCTATTTTTCGAACTCTGTAAAACTCTGTTTTACACATCGTTTTGCAGAGCCTATTGTGCACATCTGGAGAGGAATTTTAGGAAAGTGAAAGAGGTTTATCTCAAAAACATATTTATCTACAATAACCTATTTCACTTTTTACATATCTATTACGGATTGAGAAATACAAAGATATCATTGGACCCCAAGTTTGCAGAATTGTTGGAGCAGATTGCACAAAGAAAGGAAGCAGTTAGTGACTTGGATGCCTCATCATCAACTAAGAGTTGGATCAAATTCGAATTATCCTCTTTGTCATCACCTATCCATACAAAATAGTGCCAAATAGATGAATTAGTTTGAGTGTCCTTTACTTAAGTTCTATTTATATAAAATAGTTGGAGAGATTTGTGAACTAATCTTGATATTTTTTCAAGATATTTTAGTTTAGAATTTGTATAAATACTTCACTCTTGGAAGTATTTTGGGTGGATTATTATACTCTGATGTAACATTGAATATTTTGGAATAAAGAGCTTTTGGAGAAATTTTTCGTGGCAAAACTGGACAAGGAATTGAGGCAGAAGACTTTTCTCAGGATTCATGTGTCGAATGAAGGATCAATAAGTCATCTCTATCCCATGTTTTAAAGTTTTACATTTGTTTATGATATCATCTGTGTTTCATTATCTTAATATTTAACGAAAATGATTAAATCAGAAAGTACTTAGGTGTAATCTGATTTCAGTCGTTATTATTCTAAATGTTTTCTTCTAAACTGGTTTAAACAGCGAATTCTTAATTGCTCCTGTTTGTCTAGTTCATACATATTTGGTTATTTAGTAAAGAATACTTAACTGCTCTTTATTGATAATCAATCTATTTCTCTTCTCTTGAATGTGTTGAAAGATTCTTCGTTGCCTTTCATCCGTTTGAATTCCATTCCATTCACTTTAGATCTATAAATTGTTTCTAGTTTGATTATCTTGCCCTGATAAACCATCTTTTGTTAAAAAACTTAAGCCATTGCAGCCAATCCTTTGACTCCATTAGCCCAATGGACTGAAACTACTTGATCTTAATATTAGCTAAAGAATTCCATCAACCCAAACAAAATCAAAACCCCTGGAATTTATAACTAGCCTAATATTCTAAAAAACAAAGCTAAATTTTATAGAGAGAGCCCTCTTTGGGTACGGATTGGCTAGATTCTGTACCTGAAAGTTGGTTTGTGGTTACCTCGGACCCCTTTCCTTTTCCAACAACTTCAAGGAAAATCTGAGTGATAACATAGTGGCGTAATTATACTGGGTTCTCAATAATTAGCCCCTTTAATCTTCAAATACCTTAGTACTTAGGGGAAATTAGTGAAATATTTAGGGAAAATGAGAGGGGAAGTTAATAATTTTGCTTTGCCTTGCTTGCCATTCTTCCAATGTATTATCTGCCTTTGCACTTGTGATGAAAGTTAAAATTTCAACCATCAAAAGCCATCATTCACCACAGGTAATTCAACAACATCATCTACCTACCCTACCTACTTTATTCTACCATTTTTTCTTCTTTATTAGGGTGCACTTAGACTGGCAAACCCTTATCACACTTTTATTTTACATATGAAAATCTATCTAGCTCTAACCTTATTACATCCAAGGGCTCAGATTAAACTGTTGAGCTCCTTTTATTTACTCTACCTATCTACTTATCTGCCAAGATTAAACAGTTTGGTCATATTTTATTCTCTATCTCTAAAACATAAAATTGAAAGATGAACTAGCCAAGCTTAAACTATTTGACTGTTCATAAATTGTGGCATAAAATACAAGTTGCACACAATTTTATTTATTACAAAAGAGAAAAAAGTAGTGGCATTTAGACTTGCACACTTTCCTTGGCCTTTCTTTTGGTGGGGTTCATTTTCTTTTACTTTTTTGGGCCATTTTTATTCTTTTTACCCTTTGATTTTTCTTTTAGGGTATACCCTCTTTACATTTTTTAAATTTTTTGATTTTTTGAAAATATGGAAAACCTTTGCAACAAGAAAAGGTATGAACATATTACATAGCTCATCAAGTCAATCATGAAACATGACACCTATTGGTATAGGAGTCTAACACCGCACATGGGGTGGCACATTCATCGATGGATGTGAAGACTACTACCTCAATGGAGAATACCTCAATGGGGTGATTGAGGAGAGGTGTAAATAGAGCAATTTGGCTGTTTCAAAGATCTTCGAAGAAATGAAGGGGCATGCTATGGGCTCAAGAGAGCGTTGTATGGGTTGAAACAAGCACCTTGTGCTTGGTACACACGGATAGACAGTTATTTCACTGGACTTGGATTCTCCAAGAGTGAGGCGGATCCAAACCTATACCAGATTGTGGTGGAGGGTAAGTTGCTGATCATTGTACTTTATGTAGATGATTTGATTTTGACAGGTGATGAGCTGTTGATACTCTCATGCAAGGAGGATCTTGCAAAAGAGTTTGAGATGAAGGACTTGGGCCTCCTTCATTATTTCCTGGGATTGGAAATTTGGCAGCGCAGTGATGGACTGTTTGTTTCTCAGGGTAAGTATGCCCGGGAGATACTGGAGAATTTCAACATGCATGGCTGCAAGCCTGTTGATACTCCTCTTCCTGGTGGATGGAGGAAGGAGGATGCTACTTCGGCGGAGGTAGTGGATGCCACTGTTTATCGACAGTTGGTGGGGTCGCTTATGTATCTGGTCAATACACGACCCGACATATGCTATTCTGTTAACCAGCTTTCACAAGCTATGGTTAAGCCTACCAAGCTCTTTTGGAAGGCAGGAAAGCATGTATTGAGATATCTCAGAGGCACATTGGGATATGGATTATGGTACAGACAGTCGGATGAGGTGAAGCTATGTGGCTTCACGGATGCAGATTGGGCAGGGAGCCCAACGGACAGAAAGAGCACATCTAGAGGGATTTTCAGTATCGGGTCGACAACAATTTCTTGGTACAGCAGGAAGCAGAGATCCGTGGCACTCAGTTCAGCAGAGGCCGAGTATATGGTAGCGAGTTTGGCTGCATGCGAGGCTATATGGATGAGGAAGATCCTGGTCGGGTTGTTCGGTTCACACTTAGAGCCTACTATGATTTATTGTGATAATCAGAGTTGCATCAAACTCTCGGTTAATCCAGTATTTCATGATATATCTAAACACATTGACATCCGGTATCATCATATCAGAGATTGTGTGCAGCGGAAGATCATGTTACTTTCATACATTCCCACGGAGGATCAGGATGCTGATATCTTGACGAAGGCGCTCACTAGGAGAAAATTCGAATACCACAGAGGCAGGATAGGGGTGGTAGATAATCCTTATCTTGTTGAGAGGGAGTGTTGAGATTGCAACAAGATGATGAGCTTAGTGGAAAGAAGTCGCCTTCACTAAGTGGGCCCGCAGGCTATTTTTGGCGCAAAGTCTATTTTTAGACATGTCGATCATATTCTATGAGTTGCAGGATGCTATTTGTGGATGGTTGGTCAAGCTGGAAAAATAGATGGACTTCTATTTTTAGACATATTGGGCAGAATCTATTTTTAGATTTCCAGTCTAAAAATAGATATGTCGAATATTATTAGCTCTTAATAATATTTGGACTATAAACATTACCTTATTCTCTTGGAGCACTTCAGTTAAGTGCACAGATGTGGCACAGGAGCTGACAGAAGGAATTACGCTATTCCTGAGGGTTAAGTGGAGCTATTGCATGGATACTTAAGTTAGAACTCATGTGAGAGAGTTTGGTGGAGTTGATTGAGGAAGTTAATGGAGTTGTGTTCAGTTTAACTAAGCTAAACATAGTTGAGCTAGTTGTATCTAGTCTAACTGATTGATACACTAGTGAGAGTAGTGTGAATTAATTATTAATTAATTCACTAATTATAAACTCATTAATAAACTAAAGAATACATCAGTTAACTTCAGTGCATGGACAGTTTCAGTGGAGACCAGTGAAGAGATAGGTGAAAGAGCAGTGTGACTATCAGTTGTGACTATACTGTTGCATGATTTGCAACAACCAGTGATTGGAGAAGCCAATGAGGATTGCGCAGTACAAGCCAGGTGGTTCGAAGTTATTTATGAGCCATTCTTCAACATTGATTACGCAATAGAGGCTGGCTATCAGGTGGCAGAGATTGGAGCATGTGTTTTGCTAGATCTAGCTTGATTAGTGTGTAGCAATTGGAGGTTGTGCTGAGAGCTTGTGAGGAGCTTTGTACAATGATTGTTACATGATCTCTATGACATATAATATACATATAGTTGGGGGTTTTCAACTTTAATATTTCCCATGAAATAATGTGTTCATATGTGTGATTGTTTATGGTTTTAATGTGCGCATGCAATTGATTTTATTTCTGCATGTAATGATCAATGGTAGAAGAGATTCTATATTGTGCATGAAGCTAAAATAGTGTGTGATCAGGAGAATCTCGGTGAATAATATATCAGTTATTCAAATTTCTATAGCTTGCATTCTTTCCATTCTCTAGTGAATACAGGAAGGACACTATCACCCACCTTGAGGTTAGTTACCGTTTCTCCAAAACCTTTAGTAATAGGAACAAGGTGCAACGGAAGAAATGGTGGTTTCCAATTCAAAGAGTACCTTTGAATGAACTATCAGATGAAACAAGGAAAAAGTTGTTTTACAAGAGAGATTGTATAAGTCAGGTCTTCGAAGCTGCAATATCCATAAATGAGCAGGTTCTTTTTGAAATGGAGGTTTGTGTTGTGTACTGGGATACGCCTTCTAAGGTAAATCATCACTTTGTCGTAAAGGAGTGATATGAAATGATTGTATTAGTTTTGATGTGCTAAGAGTCTTTCAGTTTTAAAAACATGTGCATAATTGGTTCATTAGTTTGCATAAGGATTAAGGAGTTTTTCAAAGAATTATGGATGAACTTTAGTGAATTAGAAGCATAAAATAAGCATAAATAATACTGAACAACAGTGTAAAATAGAGAAATAAGTCACCACATGAAATTTACACAGCAGGCATGATGAAGCAATTCAACCCTCTTGGGCTACATCTACTGGTCCACCTCCCAATGGCTTGTCCATATTTCATTATGCTTAGAATCTTGCTATTACATGTAGTTACAATGTTCTAATGGTTGTTTTCTCTGCACCAATGGCTTCAGAGTGCTCCAATTAGTCAAGAATGACTCTTCATTCACTCCGAATGATCAAAAAATTAAGCCTCCTATACCTTTTCCCAATATTTCCTAGGAAAACTCCACTAAGTGTGGAGAACTCCAGTTAACTGGAGTTAAATTAGGTTTGACCACAAAATTTGGCGCGCCCTTATTCGCTCCGCTAATAAAGGCGTGCATTAAAAGTTGTGGTTAGGGCGGTGGTCACATGCACACCCCCAACTGTTAAGAGGCTTGACAGTTAGCGGAAACAACGAAATACAATATCAGAGTTTCATTACATACATACGTGAAGAAACCAACATTGGATCCCTTTTACAGGTCTTCGCAATATCAAACAAATTCGCAACTGTAATACAAGGTATCTCGCATACCAGAAACAATACAATTTCGCAGATCACAGTGCTTATGATATCGCATGTCGGCAAATATAACAATTACCGTCGATTTGCACAACACATATAACGTAAAATATGTGATTTGGCGATTTTTCAAATTGAAGGAATTAACTTATCGCAAATCGATTCTCGCAACATTTAACATATAACCTTAACCATAAACTTATATCAAAAGCGATGTGTGATATGCGCTTAAGCACTATATCGATACGTGGCTCCTCTTGCATCATCGCATCGCCACTTATATTATTTAACTTGCGATGTCTTCCATGTAAATAAAACCATTTCCGGTTGCGATGCACGCAATCTCTCCTGTTGTGATTTAATTCTCTACTGTTGATCTCCCACTGTTGCTTCTGCGATCTAATCACCACTGTTCGACCCTCGTTGCTGACTGGATCACGACCATCCATTTCACCTACAACATTTCCGCAGCTGTGCAATCCCCGATTCTATATGCAAAGTTCAAGACTCCATGACAACCACCAATTCAGATCCCATTCTGCTGGTCGATCCGGTTCTAAACCTGTTTTCCATTTCAAATGCAATCCTGTAACTTGGATTTTTGAGCAAAATTTATGAACTCTTGATCATTCCTCCCCATTGGGAAGCTTTTGGACCCCAAAAGACTTAATTACCTATTTAGTAGATGAGGGTACAAATCCCTCACCTTTCCAATCTCCATCCATTTTTCCTTGCTTGGTTTAGTGCCTTTGAGCCCAACTTGAAGGTAGTAAACGCTTCCCCTCTTTGATGCTCTTGTCCTCCTGTCAAGAATTGTATCTTCTTTGAGCTCATCCATAAATTCTGGTGAGAAATATTCAATAGAAGGTAGCTAAACATCACTTCCTTGATCATCGATCAAAGGAGTCTCATATAAGCATAGGTTTTCAACATTAACAACTGAATACATTTGCATGTAAGAAGGAAAATCAAGTTGGAATGCATTATTACAAACTTTTTTTATGATCTTGAAAGGATCATAGTGGATGGGTTTGAGTTTTTTACCTTGCCCTTGCATCCTTTCTTTGCTAATGTGCAACCATACCTCATCTCCCTCTTGAAACTTATGATCAACCTAGTGTTTGTCATGTCTCCCTTTGTATTTTCTTTGACTTTTCTCAAGTTGTTCTTGAACTTGTTGATGTATCATCTGAATTTTCTCAATGAACTTTCAAGCCTTATCAATATCACTATGGCCATCAATTGCAACATCCTTCCCAAAGATGAATTCTAATGGCGATTTTGGAAAATACCCAAAGCATGCTTCAAAAGGCAAGGTTTGTGTTGAAGAGTGCTTTGCCCGGTTGTAAGCGTGTTGAATGTAATGTAGTTGTTCATCCCACAACTTAGGATGTTTGCTGCAATATCCTCTCAATAGATGCACAATTGTTATGTTCACCACTTCGATTTGTCCATCTGTTTGAGGATGAAAAGAGGTAATCTTTTTCAATTGTCCATCATTCTCCATAGATTTGACCAAAAATTCCCAATGAACATGGAATCCCTGTCACTAACAATAGAAGTGGGAAATCGAAAATGAACCAAAACATTTTGAAAATAAAGTTCAGTAGTATGTTCAGTAGTATTGGTCTTCTTACATGGCATAAGTATACACCTTTTACTGAATCTATCCACAACTACAAAAAGATAATCATGTTGCTTTCTTGACATAGGTAGACCTCCAAAAATTTCCATGGAGACGCTCTCCCATGGCCTTGATGGTATCGGTAGTGGCATGTACAATCCAAGCTTCCTATTACTAGGCTTACTTGTTGCACACATAGAACAACCTCTTATAAAACGTGACACACTATCTATCATGCGAGGCCAATAACAATACCTCTGTAGATGCGCAATTGTTTTTCTTACCCCAAAGTGTCCAGCAATAAGAGAAGAATGAGCTTCTTGCATGAAAATTAGCCTCTCTCCTTGTGGAATACATAGCTTTCCCAAATGAAACATCAAATTGTTATGCATGTGATAATCTCTTTCTTCAACTTGATTCCCTTCACTCAAACTATCATACACATCTTTGAAATCAACGTCATGTGCATATTGTTCTATGTAACTCTTATGTACAACATAATCATTTTTGAGTAAAGTAGAAGCACTAATGATTGGTCTCAAAATCATATCTGGAACTTTATTGAATATACCTTTTTTGTACTTTATAACCCAGTGAAATTGTTGAAGAAATCCCATCCACCTAAAATGTCTTGATTTCTACAATTTTGTTTGTAGCTGTAAGTACTGTAATAGTTGGTGATCGGTGTGTACAATAGTCTCTTTACCCATCAAGTAGTGTTTCCTCTTCTTGACACTTTGTACCAACGCATATAGTTCTTTGTCATATGTAGGATAATTAAAAGTCACAACACCATTAAAAGTTTCTGAATGAAAGGCGATAGGCTTACCATGCTGCAAAAGGACTGCACCCATGGCATAGTCACTAGCATCGATTTGTATCTCGAATGGCTATCTCAAATTTGGTAGTGCAAGGACTGGAGCTAAATTGATCTTGTCTTTTAGAGCTTCAAAAGCTTGTTGCTGATTGCCTCCCCACTAGAATCCTTTCTTCACACTTGTCACTGCATGCATAGGAGCTGTGATGGAAGAAAAATTAGCAATAAATTTCCTCCAATATTGAGCTGCACCTAAGAAACTTCTTACCTCGGTAAATGTTTTGGGTGTGGGCCAATTCACAATGGCCTCCACTTTAGAAGGATCAATCCTCAATTCTCCTCCTCCTACAATATTTCCCAAATAGACCAAAGATGTCTTTCCAAACTCACATTTTGACATCTTAAGAAACAATTTATCTTTCTTCAAAATATCAAGCACTCTATTTACATGCAAGACATGATCTTCTCTTGTTTTTCTGAAAATAAAAATGTCATATAAGTACACAATAATAAATTAATCAAGGAATGGTCGCAAAAAATTATCCATAACCCGCATAAAAGTTGTCGGTGCATTACATAAACCGAAAGGCACAACTGGCCACTCAAAGAGTCCTTATTTGGTTTTGAATGCATTTTTCCATATATCACTTTCTGCAATTCTTACTTGATGATATCCACTTCGTAAATCTAACTTAGTGAAAAAAATTGCTTCTTTCAGCTGATCAAGAAAATAATACATTCTTGGGAGTGGGTAACGATTTTTTACTGTAATTTTTTTCAAAGCTCGAAAATCTACACACATGTGCCAAGTCCCATCTTTCTTTGGTATCAAGACTATGGGTGAATTGCATGGCGAGGTTCTTGGCCTTATGATACCTTTATCCAACATCTCTTTGATTTGCCTCTTTACTTCAGAATTCTCCATTATCGACATGCGACACATACTAATGTTTGGAAGAGGACAATCCTACTACAACTGAATCTCATGTTGAATTTCTCTTTTTGGAGGCAATCCTATTGGCTCCTGAAATATCTCAGGATTCCCATTAAACACAACGTATAATTCTGATTTCAACTTAGGATCACATCCCTCAAAATATTCATGATTAATATTAGCTTTGGGCTTAATCATAAGAGGAACGCAATTCTTACTTGAATTTACCAGCCTCTTTACCTGTCCAGCATTTACCAAAGCAATATTTGTCTTCTTGCAGTGTGCTATAACAATGAACTCCTTGACATCTTTGAATAAATGATACTTGTTCTCATTGTGATAGAAGACCATTTTCCTGTCATACAAGTAAGGAATCCCTAATAAAATACCAGTTATGTCAAGCAGAACCACATCTAATTCAACTGTGTCAACAAAGCTTGCAGTGATTGCAAACCTCAATATACATTTCCTTGTAACCTATAGATTTTCATCCTTACAAATCCAAGCCAATGGATATGGTTTTGGATGTGGTATGGTATTAAGGTTAAGTTTTTTGACCAAGTCTACAAAGATTAAGTTTGCTTGTGACCCACTGTCAAACAGTGTGCAATCTTGGTATGCTTGGATATGACCCTCACATGAAACAACTCTATTTCATTTGAAGTGTTTATGTGATAGTTTGATGTACTGGTACTAGGTTTAGTTTCAATTTATTTTCCCTTCATGTTCTTCAATCCCATGGCTGTAATTTTAGTCTCATCACCTGAATCAGACCCTAAGTCATGTTGAGATGTAGTAGTAGTTTTCTGTTTCCCTTTGTTATTAGGTTTCTTTGGCCTCAATTCTGGATGTAATTTCCAACAATGAGTTTCATCATGGCCTTATTTTGAACAATGTTTAAAAGTCACTTTTTCTCCCTCTTTCTTAACATACACATTCTTTTTGTTTTTACCTTTTGGGGTTTTCTCCTTGGCTTTACCCTTAAAAGGTTTCTTCCTACCCTCTTCAGGAATGATCTTCCCTCTAACTTCTAGATGTGTGGCCTGAACACAAACTTTGTCTAGACTGGTGGGGTTAAACATTATAATAGTATGTTTTAGGTAGCTATGTAAGCTTCCTATGTATTTCAGCAAAGTGTCTTTGCTCTGCAAATCCACCCCTAATAAAAGAGCTCTATTCGTAAATTCCTAGGTGTATTCTTGCACATTTTGTCCCTTTAATTGCCTAAATTTATTCCAGTTCATTATGGCTTTTTGCATATGAGCTAATGGATAAAATTGTCGTTTAATAGCAGCAATAAAATTTGACCATGATAGAATAATCTTACCATGTTTCTTGATTTCCTCCTGTGTCTTGGCTTCCCACCAAACAACTGCTGCATCTTCTAGTCTCAATGAAGTTAATTGAATTTTGGTATCATCATCTTGAAGGTTGTGTATTCTTAAATAGACCTCCAATTGTCGAATCCAATTATCTAGCTTGTATGCATTTACTTCACCATTAAACATTGGCAATTCGAACTTAACATCAAGTTTTAATAAAGGAGATTTACTAGTGCTCTTGGACTTATGTGGCTGATGTACTGAAGAAGAGGTAGAAGAAGATGATGATGATGATGAGGGTGAAGAAGGTGGCTCTCCATTGCCTCGATTTCCTCCATTTCCCTTCTTTGACTTGTCTTCATCGTGTTGACCTCCTGAAGATCCTTGTCCTTCCTTTTGGAGTTTAGATCCTTCTCCTTCCAATCTCTCATTCCTTTCTTGATAAATAATTCTAACCATCTCAGTCATGTCAAGAAATTCTTTCATAAATACTCTTTCTTCCTCCTTAGGGTCAACTTCTTCATGAATTTCTCCTTTCTCATGAGGCATGCTTAATGGAGCTTCTAATTTTTTAGGAGGTGAACTAGGTGGTGGAGACTGTGGCAATATTTCTCTCCTTTTCTTTGGCTCTTTTTGATACCCTAACAACACTGTTAAGAGGCTTAACAATTAGCGGAAACATTGGAATACAATATCGGAGTTTCATTACATACATATGCAAAGCAACCAACATCAAATCCATTTTACAGGTCTTCGCAATATCAAACAAATTCACAACTGTAATACAAGGTACATTGTAGATCAGAAACAATACAATTTCGCAGATCGCAACGCTTATGATATCGCATGTCAGCAAATTTAACAATTACTGCCAATTTTCACAATACATATAATGTAAAATATGTGATTTGGTGATTTCGCAAATCGCAGGAATTAACTTATCGCAAATCAGTTGTCGCAACGTTTAACATATAACCTTAACCATAAAATTTTATCAACCGCGATGTGCGATATGTGCCTAAGCGCTATATCGACACGTGGCTCCTCTCGCATCATCGCATCGCCGCTCCTCTTGCCTATTGGGATGCGCGAAATCTCTCCTGTTGCAATTTAACTCTCTATTGTTGATCTCCCGCTACTGCTTTTGCGATCTAATCACCACCGTTCGGCCCTCACTATTGACTTGATCACGACCGTCCGTTCCACCTGCAACATTTCCGCGGCTATGCAATCCCTTATTCTATATGCAGAGTTAAAGACTCCATGAAAACTGCCAATTCGGATCCCACTCTACTGGTCGATCCGGTTCTGAACCTGTTTCCCATTTTGAACCCAATCTTGTAACTTGGAATTTTGAGGAAAAGTTATGAACTCCTGATCAAGGAGTTTCTTTGGTTTTGAGATGGTGAAGCTTAGGTGTCATATGTAAATCCATACTTCTCAGGCACTATGGCTGGGAAAATCCTCCCCTTTTTCAGTCCATTGACTGAACCCAAATACACACTCTAAAGTTGTAACTACAAAACCTTCAGATCTAACCTCTTAGTAGTGCTCAATTGTTTTATCAACAACATTTGTTTTTTTCCAAATGTGTAGATTATCTGTGTGATTCTTCTTCGAGAAGAGTGATATTTATTATGCATTAATTTAATCTTGGATGCTTCTTCTTACAAATATGTTTGTTACTACTGTATTTTTTCTACACTTGAGTTGGTGTGGACCTCATCTTGTCTTGAAATTCTCTAGTTGTCTTGGCCATAACTTCAACCCTCAAATAATTGCAGTTGGTTTTATTCCAAATGAATAAATAAGAAAGTAATTAATGAATGGAAATGGATGAAAAATATTTGTCTTGAAAGACAACGAAATAAATGGAGGAAAAATTCTTAGATTTATGTGATCATTTTCTGACACTGGTTAGAAGGTAGTTGAGCATAGTTTTGGTAAGGTGCTTGGATTGAGCACCTTTATAATAGGCTAAAATAGGGGAATCAATTATGCCTTCTGTAGTCAAGAACAATGTCAACATGAATGCATGATTTTGATATTGCGAATGTGTGAGTTTCCCAAAGAATGGCTTCATGGACATACAAATTTTGGTTTGTCATAATCAATAGTAATGTCTATCTTACCTGATTGGGGACAAATTCCACTTAGAAATTTATTCTCCAATGTCTTTCTTGTGGATGTTTGATGAACCTTGCCCAAACTTTCCTCTTGGAAATGAGACGGTCAAACTTGACACAGAAACATATCTCCATGATTGTATGCATCAATGATCTCAAAGTCAATCAATGCACTAAAAACAAATTATTACTATAAAACAAAGAAAAACATTGGTTAAAGTAACACAATAGGCCCTCCAAAAATTCAATTAGTGAGTAGAACATATAAAATTGGCAATGGACATTTCCCACATTGTCATTGTTTTGAAATTGAGCATTCGTAACTTAAGACTCAAGCACACTTCATGGTTATAGGAACTCGTTTTATCAACATGGCTTAGGAGGTTCCACACTAACCACTATTAAACTATTCGGCATGAAAACAACCCTCAAGTCAATGTTAATTCCACAACACAATATTGAATGATTAGAAAAATAGGCCCTTGAAAAAATTAATCAGTGAGCATAAAATCTAATTTTAGAATGGATACTAGGGAACAATAGACATACATGAAACAATACAATAATATTGAATCTATATACAATAATATATTTAAAAACCACGATCTATGAACCAATATTTTCTGAATTTCTTAATAACCATGGCAATAGAGACATGAATAATAGGGTAATTTAGAAAATTTTGCAACTTATTCTTGTTGCAGAATATCTCACATTCAATGACCCAAAAATTAGAAATGTCCCCAACCCTTCCATCAAGCAAACAGAGGGCTGACCTTTCAGGGCCAACAACACTTCACCATGTCAGTTGAGGAGTCCAAGTCACCTCCTATTATCTTGGCATTCATTCCCAACCCAACCTACCTGGTTAGAATGTAAGTCAGTATGTATGTAAGTATGTGGAAGGAGAACCTCATTTTTGTTCCAAATGAATAAATAAGAAATAAATTAATGCATGAAAAAAGATGAACAATCACTGTCTTGAAATACAAAGAAATAGATGGAGGGAAAATTCTTAGATTTATGTGATTATGGTGTTGGGAAACTAAATACTTGGAGCAGATATTTCATCCCGTTAAAATTCCCTAAACATGAGACTGAACACAAAGGAACAAACAAACACATCCCTAGTGTCAGAATAAGGTCACAAATTCAACTCTAATCCAACCATGTGTACCATCATCCCTATTGTCAAAAGAAGTCACAAAAGTAACTATGACCCAAATAAGTATACAATCATCCCTAATGTCAACAAAAGTCACAACGTGAACCTATCACTTGAGCCCTTCACCCAAATGTCTTGAAACACCAAACCAAAGAAATTTGAGCTATAAATACCCAACCATGCAACAAGGTGGATTAGCCACATTTATCTTACTACATTCCTAAATCCCATATGACATTGAAATTCCAAAACCACATAAGTAGAATTACAGGTATGATCTATAAACATCCAAGCATACAACTAGATGTTAATCTTAGACCATGAAACTACTTTGTGCAAAATAGAGGAAACCCACAAGAAGGCTGCATCAATAAAATATTATCTAATGGCACTTGGAAAACACACTTAAGAAAATACTTTGCTTAAGAAATTAATAGAATTATTTAAAGCAATAGAAATCATACTAACATTCTTAACATAAACTAACAGAGGATGGAAATCCTCAATACTTGAAACAAACCAAAATCCATTGTTAATTATGAATCAAACACCAAATACCACTTTTGAATGTACAGATAGACACCACATTCATCCATATCATATGAGATTGATAGATCACCTTAATTATCAATCTTATAGAATCAAAAATAATTTTCCTATCTTCCCGACTTGAGGAAGATTCAAACTTGATACAAGAAAAACCAAGTTTTCATGAACTGCAAATTCTTCCCTAGTTTTCATATGACAAGAGTGGAATCAATTCATGGCATACTTTTGAATCCATGGTCTTGATGTCTCCTCATAATGAGACCTTTGGCTCTTGTACATATGAGCGATTTCAGGAAAAAGAGGATCATCAGGATTTGGGTCAGTTAGAAGAGAGAAAATTGACAAAAGCACCTTCAAGATTGTCAGTGAAGGACTCCATTGTTCCCTTAGGAAATCCAAATAGATGCTACCATTGGAATTGATATCTGGATGATAAACCTGATTAAGAAAAAAATGGTTCTACATGAGTCTCATGAACAACTATTCACATTATGTTACTTGTGGCAAGAACCATTTAACACAAAATTCCACCAAAAGGCCGACATTTCAAGATCACCCAAAAATATAAATGTTCAAATAAATTCACAGGATCCTTCTCTATTATAAGCTCATAAAAATTGAAGCGATACTAAGTATCATGTAATATCCATAATGCAAACAAATGACAAAAATGAAGATTTAAGAGCTAAACAAATTACAACAAACTCAAATTTGTTAAGAGGAGGGGGTAGTTGTAACTGATTGAAGAGAATGTACATAATGAACACATAAAATAGGCTTTATAATACAATAAATGAGTTCTATTAAGAGTGAAGCAAGAGTTTACAACTACAACTGAGCTGAAATAAATGGACTCCAAGTGACTGCAATTAAGATTCAATTAAGTTAGTCTAAACCATTTCTTGTCCACTTGCCAGGAACTTCATAATAAATCTGGAGAGAAATCGATGTAGCCAAGGCAGAGATTTCCCCAAAATAATATCCAAGGGATTTGGGACTTATGAGGTTAAAATTTTAATTAAATAGAAATACTATTGTTCTAACCACATTAACACGAAAATATCTTACCAAGGATGTAAATTTTAGCAATTTGTTACCTTGGGCATCTTCAATTCTAATTTTATCAATGCATCAATCCCATGGGATTATTCTTATGTGTGCAACACCACTACACACTCTTTATCACTAGGTCTACAAAGAAAATACCTTTGCCAATAAAATATCTGGTTGTAGCCTCTATAGGAGCTATTTTAAGTCCTTGACTCAGGATACTAACAAATCTCATAATACATGAGCCATGCCATTGATTTTTCTATTATGCAATAGTAACAATCCACAAACATGCATCCTTCACTGCACTTACTGATATGGCAGTATGGGCGGGTCTGCTCTCTTGAATTTTTGAGAGTGATGTTCCACAATATCTTCTTCTTTTTTTGTTGCTTTCTCTTATCCAATGTAACCAAAAAAGATTGTTGATGAGGCATAATACCTCAGATATGCAAACCTAAAATAAGATAGCTTAGCCATATAGTCATAGAAAATACAAAAAGAACGAGCAGGGGATTTAATTCCAACTTGAATTGAATCATTTTTTAAAACTTGTAATGAGATGTATCAAAACATGCACACTGGTTTGTTGTTAGTTCAATATTTTGGGCGATTGAACCTAGTGATTGTATCAAAGGACCATTAACATGAACATAAGCCTAGTTTGTAGAAAATGTATTTAAAATAATTTTCTTAAAGGATTTCTTAAAGGAATCCATGATTGTATGCATCGATGATATCAAAGGATGCATTTAAGAAAATTATTTTAAATATTAATCCTTTAAATTAAAGTCAATCAATGCACTAAAACAAAATATTACTATTAAAAAAAACAAAACATTGGTTAAAGTAACATAGTAGGCCCTCCAAAAATTCAATCAGTGAGTAGAACATCTAGAACTGACAATGGACATTTTCCACATTGTCAGTGTTTTGAAATTGAGTAGGTATAAATTAATACTCGAGCACACTTATGATTATAGGTACTCATGTTCTCAACATGGCTTAGGAGGTTCCATAGTAACCACTATTAAACTATTCGATATGCAAACAACCCTCAAGAAAATGTTAATTACACAACATAATATTGATTAATTATAAAGAAGGCCCTTGAAAATTTTAATCAGTGAGCATAACATATAATTTCAGAATGGATACTAGAGAACAATAGACAAACATGAAACAATACAATAATATTGAAGCTCTATACAATAATATATTTCAAAAGCATGATCTATGAACCAAATTTTTTTGAATTTCATAATAACCATGACAGTGGAAACATGAATAATAGGGTAACCCAAAAAAATCTTGCAACTTATTATTGTTGCATAATATATCACATTCAATGACCCAACAATTGTAAATGTCTCCAACCCTTCCAGCAATAAAACAGGGGCTTGACCTTTCAGGGCCAACAACACTTCAATATCTCAGTTGAGGAGTCTAAGTCGCCTCCTATTATCTTGGCATTCATTCCCAACCCAACCTACCTAGTTAGAATTTAAGTGAATACATAGCAAGTGTGTGGAAGAAGAACCTCATTTTTTTTCCAAATGAATAAATAAGAAATCAATTAATGAATGGAAATTCACGAACAATCTCTGTCTTCAAAGACAAAGAAATAGATGGAGGAATTTTTTTTATATTTATGTGATTATGGTGTTGGGGAATCAAATACTTGGAGCATATATTTTAGCCCTTTAAAATTCCCTTAACATGAGACTGAAAACAAAAAAAAAAACACAAGCATCCCTAGTGTCAGAATAAAGTCACAAATGCAACATTAATCCAACCATGTGTACAATCATCCCTATCGTCAAAAGAAGTCACAAATGTAACTTTGATCCAACCATGTATACAATCATCTCTAATGTCAACATAAGTCGTAACATGAACCTATCACTTTAGCCTTCACCCAAATGTCTTGAAACACTATACCATAGAAATTTAAGCTATGAGCTATAAATATCCAACCATGCTGCAAGGTGGATTAGCCACATTTGTCTTACTACATTCCTAGATCCTAGAGGAAGCTGAAATTCCAAAACCAGGTAAGTGGAATTAGAGGTATGAGCTATAAACATCCAACCATACAACCAAATGTTAATCTTAGACCATGAAACTACTCTGTGCAAAATAGAGGAAACCCATAAGAAGGCTGCATCAATAAAATCATATCTAATGGCACTTGGAAAACACATTTAAGAAAATACTTTAATCAAGAAATAACATAGAATTATTTAAAGCTATAGAAACCATACTAAAATTCATACAATAAACTAACAAAGGATAGAAATCCTCACTACTTAAAAAACCAAAATCCATTGTTAATTATGAATCAAGCACCAAATTCTAGTTTTTAATGTACAAATATATCGACTAAGAGGCTAAAACAAGGGAACCAATTATGCCTTTTGAAGTCAAGAATAGTGTCAACATGAATGTGTGAATTTTATATTGTGAATGCGTGAGTTTCCCAAATAATGGCTTCATGGATATACAAATTCTTGTTTTTCATAATCAATGGTAATGTCTATCTTACCTGGTTGGGGGCAAATTGCACTTAGAAAATCATTCTCTAATGTTTGCCTTGTAGATGAACATTGCCCAAACTGTCCTCCTGGAAATGAACTGGCTAAACTTAATGCTAAAACATATCTCCAAGAAAATGGATGAACAATCTGTCTTGAAAGAAAAAAAAATATATGGAGGAAAAATTCTTAGATTTATGTGATCAATGGTAATGTATATCTTACCTGTTTGGGGATAAATTGAACTTAGAAAATAATTCTCTAATGTCTGTCTAGTGGATGTCCATTGAACCTTGCCCAAACTATCCTCCTCAAAATGAGTTGGCCAAACTTAACGCTGAAAAATATCTCCATGATTGTATGCATCAACGATATAAAAGTCAACCAATGCAATAAAAAAAATATTGTTATTGGCTTGAGGCGTACTCACCCAAGTTTGGAGTTATCGCGCAACCAACAAAACCCTTAAACCCTCCAACTATTGGCCCTTTCAGAAGTGATCCACTTGCGCAAACCAAAGTCTCACCCAAAGCAATATGGGGGGGTGTTGGAACCATGTTTTTGCACCTTGAGGAGCTTTTGATGTGGTAGATCTAATCATACTTACTGAAAATAGTATAACAGCTCTACACATGTAAAATCAACAGATCTAACCGTTCCTAAGATTACCACATAATACTTCAATATATTTTGTGCATAATAGACTTCATTCATATCTATTTATCTAACATCAAATAGTTCTCGCACATAGATGCAATTAACCATTAACATAATTAAATACACAATAACATAATAGATTCAGATCGACAAAAAATAACAGCTAATCAAGATAGCAAATCACATAAGAATCCAGGTTTTCCAAAAATGCCTTCTTTATTAAGAGATCTATCAATTTAGTAAAATCTATCTTCTACGCACACAACAACAAAGTCCGCACACAACCAGCAGGAGCCTTTCTACCCAGACAAAGGCAGACTTAGATCAAAACATTAATAAAAAACATCAAAGATATCATCATATCCTTACTCGACTCAACCCTTACATATCTATACTATCATAGACACACACATACCATGGTCTTAAACCATGGTTTGAGACTCATGCTTTTTCCCTTTAACCCATTATAATAATTAAAGGACTTTAACCCACCCCAAAGCCCCTTTGAATATTTGCGCGTAATGCGTACAACATAAATTAGACAAAATTTATCCCAAAAAAGTACACCCCAGGGGGCCCTGCTCCAACAGGTCCCAAACACAATCTTGTGACTTGTCTCGAGTCATTATGGGGGGGTTGCCTTCATCTTTGTCGTCAATGCTTCATCAAAGCTCCGAAGTGGCATGATGCTTCAACGCTCTATGCGACAACGATCTGTGCTTCATCGACCAACTTAGTTATTTTTGGCCCTTTAGCTCCCAAACCGATGCTATGTTTTGTTTGCTGTAGGCTTTTGAGGGCAATGTAAAGGTTCTACAACAACTACAGGGCTTCCTTGGTCCAAGGTTGCATCCTTGTTTCCAGTAGCTTCTCGTGGTGGCACAGGTCCTCTATCTCTGTATGAATTACCTTGCCTTCATGAAGTATGGCTAGCCTCTGCGATGTTACTAATGTTGGCACATACATCCTAATATCTGTAAATTGTTGTTCCTTAATTTTGAGCTCATTTCTCAACTATTGGATCATTGGGTCATTCAAAACATAAGTCCAAACACCTGTGACTTCATCTAGAATGGCACCACATTCTGCCACTGCTGCTACTACACTATTAGTGGTGGCCTTTACCTCTGTTGCGCTCTGCGCTCGGACCTCTGGCGTTGTCTCTGGTTGGAGCTTCATCTACAAGTCAGTGATATGTTGTTCAAAATCTGCCTAAACAGTCTGGATCTCCTTGCATGATGCTTTTAGCACAGTGACCAGGCTCTCTAACTTCGATGTTCATGCGACTGATGCAGGGACAGTGATCTCTGGTAGATCACCACATACTTGATCAATCATAGCTTCTAATTGTGGAAATTTCCGAATCTTTACTCTTTATGCAGAAATTATTTACTGTTAATCTGGTTATGTTCCTCCTACTTAGACAAGTTATTGACTGAATAAATTCAAGTTAAAATCGAAGCAAAACACATAAAAAATCTCCACCACTTCAGATCTAGAACAATTTCATGCACACATAGACAAAGTGACACAATTATTTATGGACAAATAGTCCCCGAAAAAACCTAATGTGGGAAAACCGGTCTCTAGCTGCTGGAGGGTTATATTACTAAGAATTTTTCTAAATACAAAAAGCTTGGGTTTCAGATCTGGAAAACCTGAAGAGAAATAATAGATCTACAACTCACTGGAAAATCTAGGGCCAAAATAATGACTGATCCACACCCTCAAACGGGATTTACAGAACTCAGCCAAAATTAGGGCCTAGAAACCCCACTGTTGCCCCTAAAGCCTCTCCGTTAGCCTCTAAAGCCCCTCTGACCCTCAACACAACTCCATAAAAGGTTGCATTACCCCAGACTAGGTGACGCAATCCTTACGCTGCCCCTGATGGTCTCTGCGTAATCCCTGATGGTATCCTACTGAAAATCACGTTGTCCTTGAGGGACTGCGTAACACCTGCGTAGCACAAGTTGATGCCCTCCTACTGCTACCCTCTTGCTTCTCTGCGCTACCTCTCTGAGCTGATCTCCACCTCCTATTGATTCTATACCCTGGGATTAGATCATCCCCTTGGCCTAAATTCTCCTCTATGCAGCTGAAACACTTCTGAGAATTCTTAGCAAACTTTCCCTAGAATCTCAGGTTAGCTTCAGTGCTCTGCCTGTATGTATCTTTAAAAATGACCCCAAGCCTTTCCTTTATACTTGTCTCATTGGGAAACCAATGACCATGATCATATCTTGAATCAATGGCTAATATTAAAATAAATCTTGATTCGGGTGACTTAAGAAAATTTCATCACATGTTAAATTAAATTCACTTTAATTATTTAAGTTCCCTAAGTTTTAACATAGGAAATACATTAAAATAATTAATTAATTTAATATCTCCTAAACCAGATGAAATTTCCAAAATCAATTTCTGGGTCTTGTAGATCAAGTGTACTCTAGTCCCTCCACAAAATTTGGTAGCTAGAGTACAACTGATGCTACCCCAAATATGCAAAATATCAACACTCCCTCTTAGCATCAAGGGTGTGCTCTAGCAATACATCACACTTATGCATTACAAGATTTTGGGCACTAGTTCTATGTTGTTTATGCGTAGCCTACTGCCACTCAACTTTGCACTGTGACTACCATTCTGTACTGCTGCCCATGACTCTGCCATTGCCATTGAAACCTATGTACTGTAGCTCCCTCTCAATATGTTGCATCTGTGCTGCTCATAGCACTGCTACTCTTGATTTGCTGCACTGCAACTTTAGTTGTTGAGATAAAAAACTGAATCTCCTGTCCAATCTTTGAAAGACAAGTCAAATAGGCTGCATCCTCATCACTGAAGCTCCATAAGCTATATATCTATGCTAGCATTTGAAGGATGATGCACAACTACAAATCTGCACTGTGTAAGAAAAATCCCCTTGTGTTATCTCTCATGCTCTTACTACACTGCGTTGTCCCTTTGAAGCCTTCTACATTGCTAAAACTTTGCACTGTGTAAGCAGCTTTTCTTTGCACTAATGAAGTCACATCAGCATCTGCGTTGTTGCTGCTCTACTCTACACTTCTCCTTCTAGCCTTCTGATCTGCCTCTACTTCACCTGTGATCTATGCACCCACTGCTTCACTTGTCCCACTACTGTCTTAAGGCTATCGTAGGTCGCATGTGATCCAAGAGATGAGCTGCTCAAGGATCCCACCTTACTTCTATGTAGCTTATCTACATATCCATGTCACCCCACCTCCGTGGTTCATGAGCACTCATGGCTGTCCCATCTTCCGACCCATCATATTCCACAACAACTTTGGAAGAAGAGGCTTCCTTGTCCTTTTTATTTTGAGGATAATTACTGGAAAAATGTCTCGTTTCACCACATTGGAAGAACTTGATCTTTGAGATATCCTTCTTCTTCTTTGGCTACGTCTTTGATGCCAAGGATGCATATTCCTCATCTTCCTTCTTTGCTTTGATCGATCCAGAGCTATACTGCTTCTTGGTGAATCTACGGAGTTCTTCTTGATGTAGAACTAACCACAAGTTGTTCCAATCTGGGAGGTCCTCTCTACCCAAGATAATTTGGACAAAGGTTTCCCACTCATCAGTGACTGCATTGAGGGCAGTCCTAACCATCACATCATCTTCCACCTTAGCACCAGTTGTAGTCAACTGATATCTAATCAACTGCAGTCTGAAAAGGAAATGATCCATGTCTTCTCCCTTGGCCATCATGAATGATCTCATCTGTGTCTCCAACAAAATCTTCCTTTGGACAACTTTGCCATCATATAGGAAGATCAAGGCCTTCCACATCTCATTAACTATCTTCTTCTTAGCTATGTGTGGTACAATATGGTCCTTGATTCCATCCATAATCAGCCGCTTGGCATGCCCAATAGAATCCTTATGCTTTCGAAGGAGATCCAGATCTGCTGGTGTGGCCTGAGTTTTCTCTGCATGGGCTCTAAGATTGTATGCCTCGAGGACTATCGAGATCCTTCACTTCCAAACTGAAAAGTTTTAGAGGCCATCGAACATGTCGTATTCATGCACTCCATGACGATCCATCTACTCAGAATCTGTCAGAACTTCCTTTTCTCTTTGCTATAGAAATGGATCTAAGGCCCTTGTGAAACATGCACCTTTTGCTCCCTCTGAAAACTGATTTCCCTTCTTGGAAATCTACCAAATCAACTAATATTCAACTCTCTTTGATCCTCTGATCAAGCTGCAAGTTTCTTTGGCTAGAGAATATTTGAGAAGCTGATCTCCTCCTGCTCTTTGTCACTAGTGCTTAGGCTAAAAATTTGAAAACTTCAGAAATTTAACCCCACCAGCACCTTTTGAATTTTTACATCTTTTCTTCAGTCTTTTCTGGATCTAATAGAATCAGATCTGCATCACACTGGCAGGATTCAGACTAATCCAGCGTTTTTTCTGAGCTTCCTCTACGCAGTAATTGTGTGGGATTGCTAGGAGACAATGTTAGACTGCATCACCCTTCCCTCTGCATGAATCTGCCTTTGAAAACTGTGTTTTCCCTTCAGATATGTATTTCTATTGCTTTTCTAGTTGCTTCCCATAGCTAGAAACTTCAGTCTCTTGCTGGTGACCCTCCTAGATCTGCAATTGCTTTGATACCATGTGGAAATTTCTGAATCTTTACTCTTTATGTACAAATTATTTACTGTTAATCTGGTTATGCTCCTCCTACTTAGACAAGTTATTAACTGAATTAATTCGAGTTAAAATCGAAGCAAAACACATAACAGATCTCCACCAATTCAAATCTAGAACAAGTTCATGCACACATAGACAAAGTGACACAATTATTTCTGGACAAATAGTCCCAGGAAAAACCCAATGCGAGAAAACCAGTCTTTGGCTGTTGGAGGGTTATATTATTAATAATTTTCCTGAATACAACAAGCCTCGGTTCTAGATCTGGAAAACCTGATAGATAAATAATAGATCTACAACTCACTGGAAAATATAGGGCCAAAATAATGACTGATCCACACCCTCAAACGAGATTTATAGAAGTCAGCCAAAATTAGGGCCTAGAAACCCCAACACTACCCCTGAAGCCTCTGCGTCAGCCTCTGAAGTCCCTCTGACCCTCAGCGCTGCTTCAGAAAGTGTTGCATTACCCCAGACTGGGTGACATGGTCCTTACGCTGCCCCTTAGGGTCTCTGTGTAACTCCTAAGGGTTTCCTACTGAAAATCACGCTATCCTTGAGGGACTGCACAACACCTGCATAACACAAGTTGCTTCCCTCCTACTTCTCTGCGCTAGCTCTCTGAACTGATCTATGCCTCTTGTTGATTTTGTACCCTGGGATTAGATCATCCCCTTGGCCTAAATTCCCCTCTCTGCAGCTGAAACACTTCTGAGAATTCTTAGCAAACCCTCCCTAGAATCTTAGCTTAGCTTCAATGCTCTGCCTCTATGTATCTTTACAAATGGCCCCATGCCTTTCCTTTATAATTTTATCATTGGGAAACCAATGACCATGATCAAATCTTGAATCAATGGCTAAGATTATATTAAACTTGATCCGTGTGACTACAGTATCATTAATTTCATGCACCAAGAAACCCCGAGTATTGCGCGAGACTTTGTACTTCTCCTTGACATCCTCGACTACCTTGCATTGTTGGATATTTCCTCCAAAGGCCGTCCCAGGGTCATCCCCTTGGCCGGGAAAGTTGGCGATCTGATGGATCAATGCAAAATTGATCTGAATCGACTCACCTAGCCATAGGCAGTTATCATGGACGAAGGTGAGCAGCTGGCACACACATATATCATTGATGGGGCTACGCCTGAAGTGCAGAATGTGTAAGAGGTTGAGAAAACCCTATTTCTACAGGTCCAACGCTTAGGACCTCGGCTCAAATATGACTACGTCACCATCATAAGGGATATTCTCCAAGTACATGGTGGGCATAAGCTTTGGGAATTTCTCCTAGTAGGCCAAGTCCCAGTCCTCCATCTTCAGCAGCTGGATTTTCTGAACATATCACCTTTGATAAGTACATTTTATAGGAGCAGAAACATGTTGATATATGATCACACCTTATCTAAATCCTTTGGGACTTTTACATAGGCTTTGCGCGGCGTGACATACACAGGCAACCGTGAAATGGGATAAACTATCTCCACAATGTCCTCTTCCATCATGGTTTTGGGCAACTCCGCCATAGGTTTCTTCTGGCACTCAATAGTGGTTGAGTGTGGCTTTGGGGTCTTCTGAAATGGTGACTTCTGGGACCCCGAGGACTGTCCCTTATTAGATTGGATTAGTGTAGGGGTCTCAACAGCCTATTCAGGGGTCTCTTCAACCGACATCAGAGAAGGTGTGGGTTTAGTGGCAGTCATGCTGGGCAAAATAAGATGACCCAAACCTTGGTTGTGCATCTCCACCTCAAAGATCGAATCAAGGCTAGACAAAAGCTGCAGAAAATACACAAAGAGCATAGAGAAAAAGTCACATAGAAATAATATAAAGCAAAAAGAACTAAGGTGACCCTTCTAGTCATATTTACTGTAGGTTTATATTAAATGATCTTCTGTTCATTAATGTAGCCCCATAAATGCTAATTCGGCCCCAAATCTGGAATAATCTCTTCATTACATGTTGTTTAGCCACTGCTCCAAACGGTAATAATCTTGTTCCAACGACTATATTCTGGCACCTCTACGACCCAGTCAACCTTATGGTGCAGTTTCTACGCGATTGTCACACCTATCTACGCATACACCATCCTTGTTGTGTGGATCTATACTTCCAGCCATATTGTCATTTAGTGGGCATAGGGGGAGGGTTATCCTTGTAGGGTTTCAATTGAATTCCATTGATATAACTAGGAAGGTATTCTCCGCTTAATGTGGCCAGACGTAGCGCACCTCCCTCTATGATTTCCTTGACAATATATGGTCCTAGCCAATGTATTTTGAACTTCCCTGGTTGGCGAGCAACATTGATGTCATACAACAAATCCAAATCCTCTTCCTTAAAGACCTTTTTCTAATGTGCCTGTCATGCAAAACCTTTTCACGCGCCTTTTTTACCTGCGGATGGAAACCTGCAATGAACCAATCTTCTTCCAGTGTGACCAACTATGATAATCGTTCTTCCATAATATATTTCTCAGCCATATTTGTGAACGCTGCAATGCGCAATTTCGAGACAATATACTCCATTGTCATAACAGCTTCCTGCCCATACACCATTCTGAACAGTGTCTTTCATATCGCTTCTTGCACATGGTTCTATATGCCCAAATAATGAAAGGTATGCACACATACCAATCATTTCGATTAGCATTGCATATCTTCGTGAGTGTGATCTCCAATATATTATTAAAATCTTCCACCGCGCCATTTGCCTGTGGGTGATACAGAGTACTCTTCTGATGATGAATCTAAAATTTTTCTGTAAGAGCTTGAATAGTTTCATCGAGAAAGTGTGTACCCTGGTCACTCACAGAAATATTAGGGCACCCAAAACGAGTCAATATGTTCTCAAAAATCAAGTGTGCGGTTGTTTCCGCACTATAATCCTTCATAGGCTTAGCGTCATCCCATCTAGTCACAGAGTCTGTCCTAGTGATTATGTAGCATGCACCTGTCTTTTTTCCTGGAGGGTCGATAGGTCCGAAAAAATCAATGGCCAATTTTTCAAAAGCTTGCAAAGCCATTTGTGGGTGAAATAGCATCTCATCTCTGCGCAATGATTTCCCCGTCCTTTGGCATACATCACAAGCATGACAATATTCATGTGCACCACTGTGCCCTGTTTCCCATCATAATCCAGCTCATAGGACCTTATGTGTAGTTTCTTTCCTTGCATAATGACCTCCTGCAAGCCCTTCATGAGTCTCATCTAATACATCCCATCTCTTGAATTCCAATACATACCTTCACAGGACTTCTTCTACACCCATTTTGTACATCTGACCAACAAGTAGAGTAAAGTCAGATGCGTGCGCGACCAACTATTTCTTCTGTTGTAGCATATATTCCGTGGGCACACTTAGAATGTTTAGAAAATGAATAATATCTACAAAGTGATCATAGACTACCTTTATAGAAAATAGTTGTGCATGTGGTAAACCATCTTCCAGGTTGGTTGTCTCTTCTCCACTTTCAATGCATGATAGATGGTCTAGCCCAGCATTCAGTCTCCCAGGTTTCACAATTAATTCAACGTCATACTCCTGAAATAGCAGCAACCATCTACAGATATTCCCTTCCAACACAGGATTGTTGACTAGGTACTTCAAAGCAGAGTGTTCAGTAAACTTCTTTAAATGGCCTCCCAATAGGCAGTGGAAGAACTTTTGTAGCGCATAGACCATAGCCAATCCTTCCCTCTCTATGGTCGAGTAATTATGCTCCACACTTGATAATTTCCTAATTGCAAATGCAATAGGGTGGTCAATCTCCCCAGCTCCTGGATGCACTAAGGCAACGCCCAGCGAGATGCAGGAGGCAACGACATGTACATCGAATTCCTTCGTCTAGTCTAGAAAGACCAATATGGGTGCAATAACCATCTTCTCCTTAAGTAATTCAAATCTCTTCCGACAATCCTTATTCCAAAAAAATTAGGCATCCTTCTTTAGCAAATTGTCCTTGGGCAAAGTGATCAGTGCGTAGTATTAAATGAAATTTCGGTAATATCCTATATGCCCCAAAATTGAGCGCAACTGTTTCACATTTTCAGGAATTTCCAGGTTAAAAATAACAACAATATTTGTAGTATCCACCATCAATACTTACTCGCAAACATATGACCTAGCAAGATCCCGAATGGGACACAAAATATACACTTATTCATATTGAGCGAGATTTGATACTTCCGACGAGTATCCAACATTAGGTGCAGACTCAACACATGCTTCTTCAAAAATTCAAAGACAATCCAGTCATCAAAGTATACTTCTAAGAACTTATGGATGTATTCCTTGAACGTAGCTACTACCACGCACGAGAAGATAGCTAGCACATTATTCATACCGAATGGAATGACTATATACTGAAAGGAACCCCATTCTATCGCAAAGTTTGTCTTGCTTCTATCTTCTTGCATGATTTTGATATGGTGGTATCCTAAGAAATCATTCGTGAATGAGCAGGCCTCCTAGCCTCCTACATTGTCTAGGATCTCATCAAAAAATGGAGTCGAGAATGGGTCATATACGCAAGCATCATTCAATTTCCACATATCCATGTAAATCCTTATTTCTCATTTGGTTTTCTTGTCCTTCACCACCATAGGGCTCACCCAATCTGATTCTTCCACTAGCTCTATGATCCCTGCAGCAACCATTTTCTCCAACTCCCCTTTGAATTTCTGCTTATATTTTGGATTCAGCCTATACAGGTATTGCTTCACATGTCACACATCTGGTTTCAAGGTAATCCTCATCACCCTGAGATCTCCTATTATCCCCTTCAGCTCGGAAATTTTTTTAGGAAACAGGTCCTGGTATACGGTCAATAGCTCAACGACCTTTCCCACTGTATCATCATCCCAGTAATCCCCTATCTTCGCTAGTTTTCGTTGTTTCTTTGAGTCAATTTTGACTTGCCGAATTTTCAGAGGCTTAGTTACATCTAGTGACTCAATCGTAGGTCTAGCAACTGTGCGCTATACTTTAGAGTTAGAGATCATAATGTTCCTTGGATCTTCCTCATTATCTTCAACTGAAAAATTTCGACAATGGTGTCCTTCTTCTGCGCATCCCATGCTAGCAAGGTGCGCTCAACCTTTGGATTTGTGGTGTCAAATATGACTTCCTGAATATCCTGCAGTGCTTCGTCCAAACATTCGAATCCACTTTAAAAACTAAAGGTCAAGATCAAACTTTTTGTTAGTGCAATACATTTATTAGTTCATCTTCATAGCTTAGTTTAAAGGTACCATTCCGTAGACACCTTCTCCAAAGTGTGGACAAATATTTGCACCCATTCTGGCTTTGGTTCTTCACCCCAAGCTTCATTCCATTTAGCCAAATGTTTGCGTGGATAACCTTCTACGAAATAGGTCTCCCCCATTCTGGTTTCTAGATATTCAAATCACAGATGCATCATGTGGGTGAATTCTTCCCAGTTAGCCAAGTTTCCATTGTGTGTCTCCCACCAACATGCTGTGGTCGAGCAAAATGATATATCAAGTGCGTGGAAATTTGTGCTTCTGGAAAATATTTTTCAAGTTCTTCAAAAAACAGGTTAATATTAGTCAGAACATCATAATAAGGCAATTTTCATACCTCTGAGGATATACATCCAAGAGATTTTGTCACCCAATTACGACGCAACATAGATACTTCATGCAACCGGTTCTGCCAATGCTCTAGTTCCTCATTTGAATCTAAAAAGCATGAGCTATCCTTCTCCTAGTTGAGTCATCCATCGGCTTTTCGGCTGATCAAATATTTGTCTCACATAATCAACTTATAGATATGATCAAAATCATCATCTGATCGCACCAACTCTATATATCTTTCACCTTCTGCAGGATCTAGGGGGACCAAAACCCTGGTTCCATTAATCTCAAATACCATACTTCTGCGTTTAAGATTGATGATGCCACCCATATCAATAGCCCAATATAAACCCAAAAATGTAGGATAGGGGCTAGTATCATCCATAATCTATATAAATTCAAAGTCTGCGAGCACCCTTACCCTTTTGATATCCACTATGACCTGTAAGAGTCTTCCTAATGGGATAATCTTTTGTTGATTTTCCATTCACATGTGGATAGTAGACTACTCCAACTTAAGTTCTCCCATGCGTTTCCATCTATGCTTTGGTAAAACATTTGCATCAGATACTAGATCCAGAATGACCTGATCCATTTCATATGCACCAATCTGAGGAGTCAAGCGCATTTCCCATCCAGTTCTTCTTTTATTCTTATAAATCTTATTAACAACATTCTGCTCCACCCGTGGCTGTTCTTTCTCATTGATGCTTGGAGGTTCTCCACTACCTTCTTATTGCACAACAATTTGATACAAGCCTATAAAAAGGGCTATATCTCTTCATAGGTTTGCTCGATGTTAAGGCACTCACTTTTGCAAAACCCATTTTCGCTTATACAAAGGTTTTATTTTCTCGATGTAAGTTGAATCCTTCCTTATTTTTAGGTGCTTTTTGAATCCAGAGATCAGTACCAGGCTTTGTCCCTTTGTCTTCACTAGTGGTTGCACCACTCCTAGTGATGAAATTCACACTTGGTTCTTCTTCGTGCAACTCAACTCTTACCATCTGAATATTTTGGGTGGGAGTCTGTGTTTTCTTTTCCTGCATTTTTTCAATAAAAACATGAAAATATTCAATAACATGATCAAATTGTCTATATTACCTGTAATACTATCGTGCTAGGTTTGGAAAATCACATGCATAATGGCCCACATCTCCACAATTATAGCAGATGAGCTTCCCCCTTCCTCAACCAAATTCTCCTCCTCTTCCTCGTCCTCTGTTTTGGAACCCACAATGCCTAGATGGGAATGATGGCGAGGTAGGTTCAATGTGCATCCTATATAGGTTAGCTTGGTTAATCATCAAATCGAAGCTGCGGCAGTGTTGCTTGTCATGTCTCATCAATGAGAAAAACTTGCAGAATGGTTGCTTAAGCTCAGGGATATATTTACCAATCCTCGGATAGAAATATGTTGTGTGCATATAAATTTCTTAACAAATCATGCAGCATAATGTAGGAGTTCCACTTGGTCTAGCCGCGCTTTTCAATGGGCTTGGTCCTTAGGTTGATAAATAGATATTAAATACAGGGCATTGATCCTTGTGATGCCCGACAAATTTGCAACGGATACAACATACATCTGTGCATGCCTCCTTTCCCTTATCGTTGCTCAAAATATGTATGTATAGGTGCATTTCCTTCAACTGGCTTTGGATCTACTGGGTCCCGATCTGCGCAACTAGTACCAGTGACACTTCTAGCTTCAGTGTAATATCTAAGGCTTTGGCCTGCGTGGTAATTGTCTTCTAACTTAAGGGCTGGTGAAAATGTTGTAGTAACATGACAATAAACCACTCTTTGTGTTGTGTGTCATCAATAGTAAATCCTCCATATTTGATTGTTCGCTTCAACTGTTGATCCGCGTCCCATACAGATTCATTCAATTCTTGGTGAGTCTCCTTCAACTCAGTTACACATTACACAAATGATTTCGACCTCTTGAATTGTTCCTTTAATGCAACCTTTATATTATCAATAGTTGCATTAGGGTTTGTCACAACATACCTTATGTACCAATCCAATGTGTGGTCTTGAAAATCAGTGGCCAACTGTGCTTTCTTAACACCCTCATTATTAACTTACTGCACTGTCCATACATCATTGCTAACAAACCAAAACTGGTCAGTGTCTTTGTTCCCAATACCAAGGAAAGTAGGTAAATTCATGGAGGTGGCCATCTCAGTGCATGGTGGTGGAGATGGGGTGGATGAATTGTTAGAGTGAGATGATTTTGTGAGTGGAGTGGATAGGATCTACACTATGGAAAACGACCCAAGACTATCCTGATCTTGCAATACTTCTTCTTCATAATGCGTAGATCCTCCAAAGCTACTATTTTCAGATTCCTCATCACTATTAGATTTAACTTTGAGAGGACTATAAACAAAACCTCCTTCTATATCTACTCTATAAGTTCTTCCACTACGCGTAGTTGGGCTTCTATGGGACATTCACTCAATATGATTGCACAGAGTACCCTATTCACAGTACAATAGAATTTTAATCCACAACTTTAGAGAGCACATGAAATTACCTCTAAGACCCTTGAAAAACCTTCATTTAGCTTCAAAATATGATACAAATTGATCAATAATGAATTCAATCACAAATCCTCCTAGAAGACTATCGATCCAATGAATTACCACACAGGCTATTTACGTGCCCCTTTGACTATTTACGTGCAATGCGTACAACAAAACTTAGAAAAAAATTATCCCAAAAAAGTACACCCCAGGGGGCCCCTTTCCAACAATTACTATAAAACAAAGAAAAACATTGGTTAAAGTAACATAATAGGTCCTCAAAAAATTCAATTATTGAGTAGAAAATATTGTTATTTTCATATTGGTACTGATGGGATGCTCCACCAGACAACTTAGAGTAACTCTTTCATACCAGCTTTTGACTGAGGATAAGCCTCTTCAGCTTGAGAGGGCTCTCTCAAATTAACTTATGATTTACTCAATTAGAATTCAATTAGATGGCTAACTCTGTGATATGTACTTTAATGTATTTGATTGCAGGTGAACAATGAAATAGGGTTCACTACCATTGGGCTTATGGAGTCAGTGTGAGGGAATTCAATGACAAATGGATCTCCTTGTGGAAGATGAGGCTTTTACTGTTTCAATAAAAGGACAATACACACACTGGAATATTCAATAGCTTAATGTTAAAAGGAAGTCAGAGCATGAAGGCATGCATTCTGAGTAATTCAACATCAAGATATTGGAAAAATATATTAATAAAACATAAAACATAAGCTCATTGAAACAATCAAAGAATATCAGGTGAAGCAGAAACACAATCACTGTATATTATTGATGATAAAAATTTACAATAGTGGTAGTGTCAAATAACATTCTCCAAGACTAGGGTCTTCCATGTCCAAATTTAAGTCTATAGGTTCATACATGACCACTGAACCTCCCATTATTATTCTTCTTCTGCATGGCTATCTCTTTCAACACTGTGATGGCCTTCTTGAACTGTGACACCCACAAGGAGAAAAACTGAACATCAAACTGCTTGTTTGGGAATAGAATTTTCAGAGGTGATAATGGATTGATGCATGCAAAGCTCGAATGGAAAATTTAAAAGAGGTGCTTGGAGATAAGTTTTAAAAATGGAATTCGAATGTGGAGAGAATGATGACAAATGAGGGATTGAAAGGCAATGACGGGTGGTATTTACACTTTTGCATGCTTGGATGATTATGAAAACCAATTATATGACCTCACCTTTACCCTAAAAAACTAAAAACTTGACAGGCCATCATCCCATTCATTTATGCAGAAAAACATGATTCTGCAATGTTCTCAGTTATAAATCTGATAGATTTGCTATGGAATGATCAGGTGATTCCGTAGCGAAAATCGCCTGTTTTGCATAGAATTTGCTGTGAAATCGTGAAAAATTAGACATGTGGCTAAAAATGAATTTTAAACCAATGCATGTGAACCTAAGGTGGATTTTTATAGATTTGAATGTAATGGGCATGACAAATGGACTTTCTAAACTTAGGATAGTGATCAATTCATGAGTTTTTATCAATTTCATGAGACAAATGACACCTAGGTTAATGACTGTATCAACCAAAAATTGAAATTTATATGTGATAACAATGGCTCCATTGGGGATGGTGTGCCCCTGTGGTACAACAAATAACTTATAGTTCTAGTGCCTTCCTTCAAAAACTGAAATTTTCTAAAATTGATGAAGACTTTTCCAAGCTCTTATGGCCTTCTCCTCGGGCTCAAGCTTGTTGAAAACTGAAATCCAAGCTAAAGAATAAATATGTAATGCTGAAAAGATGCTCAAAATACTTGAGCTTATTCACACACACTCATACCTACCCTAACAACTACAATCTTCATGTTTGATTCAAGCGACATGAAACCTTCAATAAATCCAGTCAATGAGCTAATTTGATACCTAAAATCCTTGACTGTGCTTAAACCAAATGAAAACTGGATACTATAATGACCAAGGCAACAAATAATGGGTCTGATTTTCACACTAAAAACATAATTGGAAATTTGGACTATAGAACTCTTCCATGTATTCAGCTATATGATCATATAATACATAGCTTATTTGGTGATTCTTAGGACATTCTATAGTTTTATACAACTCTTATATGCTTTCTTTAGCAACATAATACTTCAGTAGTGTGCTATCAAACTCATTTACAAAAACAAGACATTCCTCCTCAATCTCAAAAGAGAAAGGTAGCACCACCTTCTCTTTGTATTTTGGCATGAAATTTTTTTCAAAAGACTGATCTTGACCATGAAGACTATATGACTAAATTTGATCTTCTAAAAATTCAATGTCTTTGTCAATGTTCCTAGCAAATTCAACCAAAAATTGAATCTTATCTTTTGACTTTCACTCAAATGACTTTATATAAGAAGACAAGATTGAAGAAAAATTTTCATCAACTTCTTCATTAGTGTGATCATCATTCCGTTGCTTAAAACCTTGAATGGAAAGAGAGTCTACCACCAACACTATTTTTTCCATCCATGTTTCCAAAAAGATAAGCCAAAAATTTGCAAATGACTTAATAGATCTGACAGGAAAACTTTCAATCCATTGTCTACATTTCCCTTGAAATGAATCATAGAACAATATGATGAAAATATCTTCATGTCTAACTCTAAGAAGCTTAGTAAAGTCACGAAAATTTGATATATGCTTCAAGGTCAAAATCAAATCTTCTCCATTAAATTTTGGACCATTCCTTAAAAAATATGCATCCTTGGGAAAAGGATTTGGTAAAACATAAATTTATGAAAAATATACACTCGCATACCTCAAAACAAGAATGACAACATCTAAGTTCTTCATAAGTCCAGTGTAATCACCATGAAGCTATGAATTTTTGAATTCTTCAACAATGGAGTCACCAAGGTAGTTCTGTAGCCTCAAAATGTTTTGAGATCCTGCTACCTCCAAGAGTTCAGCTTCACTGTTTAAGCACAAACTTCGGGAAATATGTCATTAGTCTCTTGATAGAAGCACCAAAATTTTATATCTAAATTTGTACTGATGGGTTGCTCCACTAGATAACTTAGAGTAACTCTTTCAAACCAACTTTTGACTGAGGATTAGCCTCTTCAGCCTGAGAGGGCTCTCTCAAATTAACTTATGATTTCCTCAATTAGGATTCAATTAGATGGCTGACTCTGTGATATGTGCTTTAATATATTTGATTGCAGGTGAAAAATGAAATAGGGTACACTAGCATTGGGCTTATGGAATATGTGTGAGGGAGTTCAATGATAAATGGATCTCCTTGTGGAAGATGAGGCTTTTACTGTTTCAATAAAAGGATAATACACACACAGGAATATTCAATAGCTTAATGTTAAAAAAATGTCAGAGCATGAAGGCATGAATTATGAGTAATTCAACATCAAGATATTGGAAAAATATATTAAGAGAACATAAGACATAAGCTCATTGAAACAGTCAAAGAATCTCAGGTGAAGAAAAAACACAGTCACTGTATATTACTGATGATAAAATTTTACAATAGTGGTAGTGTCAAATAACATTCTCCAACACTAGGGTTGTCCATGACCAAATTTAAGCCTATATGTTCATACTTGACCACTCAACCTCCCTTTATTAGTCTTATTCTATGTTGGCTTTCTTGAACTGTGACACCTGCAAGGAGAAAAAACTGAACAACAAGCTGCTTTCTATGGGACTAGAATCTTTATAGGTGATAATGGATTGATGCATGCTGATCCAGGAGGATCGTACAGGTCCAAGTGCAAGTGGCTTAAGTACAAAGGCTCAAAAATAAAAGTGTCAGAAATGTGGCAAACTTAGTAAGATCTTGTCTTTCTGATTCCAACAATGTAGAAAAAACTCAATTCCAAGTCCTTATGGAGGAGTTAGAAGTAGCCAAATTTTAAGGGTTGACTTGGTGACGTGGAAGCTTAAGAAGGCAACAATTTTGCAGAAATCCGGCCACTGGATTCCGGGCAACTCCAGCCAGATTCCGTGAAAATTTTTGGGATAGTTAGTTTGACTCCTTCGGTGAAAATCCAGAAAAATAAAAAATGGAAGTCGGTTTAAATAAATAAGAAAATATTAAAAAAAAGGTAGGGTGGGCCATGATCCTCACCCTACACAATGGACCTTGTGGCACAGGCTTCCAACCCTGCCACCCCTACCTACTCCACATACGTGGCACCACTTGCAGGAGTTATGGGGCGGGCCGCCCGATGCGGGCCCGATCCCCCAAATTGTTATTAAATAAATATGTGTGAATTTTTGAAAATGTATTTAGCCTTTTTATGGAGGCGGCGGGTTTTGACCACTCGACCCCCTCCCTCACATTTAGGTTCTAAACCAACTCAGCCAACAGACTTCCTTGGGGAGCCCACCCACCTTCAAATATATAAACCTGCATTTCAGAAGTGTGCCCAGGCAGGCCAAGAGCAGCACGAAGTATGAGACATAGTGGAACCTTGAGTGAATTGTAGGAGGGGGGGGGGGGGAACCATGAACTGAGCCCATTTCTAGAAGGGCCAGATTTTTCTGGTGTCAAAATCAGGAAAAATTTATATGGATTATACACCTCTTGGCGCCACAAATCCAACAATGAAGTCCATTTCTTCATCATAGGTCTCCAATTTTCGAGCACATTCAACTATGGAGGTATAACGGTGTAATTTTGCATTGATGATTGTAATTTCATTTTATTTACCACTTCATGAAAGAGGGCCTCCCCACTGGTCGAGTAGGGCTTGGAGACGTAGTCCCCCCTGGACGACCTCTGATATCAATTCCTTGTCTTACATGATTTTATGTGCTTCTCTCTTCTTGTGTTCATGCCTTTGAAGTTTCATGGTTAAGATGCAATTTTACATGTAATTATTCAATACATCTCAAAGCTAAAGATTTTTGATCAAGTGGTATTAGAGAAGTTTTTTGTAGATGTGAATTTCATGTTTGTATGCTAACTAGAATTAGGCTACGAAGAGGCGAAGGGAAACTAAAGTCTTTTGATCCTGAAGCGAGACGTGCACATTGAAGAGGAAACATGGATGACAATGTTCGAAATGAGGAGGAGCTAAAATTCTGCAAAACATTCTACACCATGGCAGATTAGGTCGAGAAGTTGTTCTCTAGACTTGAGAAACTAGAGAAAGAAGGGGAGAATGCTTCAAAGGGATGAGGTTCAACGCATGGAGATAATGGAGGATATCCACCTCCTTCTCCTCCCACGAGTGAAAGTTCTTCCTCCTCTTCTCACCATCATTATAGTAATTCAGGAAATGCATCTAATAAACCTTTCTTTAAGTTAGATGTCAAATTTGATCTTCCCATGTATAATGGTGAAAGTAATGCAAAGAAGCTTAACAATTGGATTAGGCAGATTGAACTCTATTGTAGGATTTAGCAGATTGTGGAGGACAAGGCAAAGATCTAGTTGGCTTCTATTCAACTGAATGGCACCGCTCTTATTTAGTGGGGGAGAAAATTTCAAGGCAACAATAATTTGGGTAACCTTATTTCCTCATGGTCAAAATTTATTGTTGCACTAAAAGATAAATTCTATCCCTTGGGTTATAAGAAAAAATCCTTAATGGAATGGAAATACCTAAGGCAAGGAAAAGGGCAGAACGTGCAAAGATTTACCGAGGAATTTAGAAAACAAGCACTAAGTTTTGGCATTTCATTAGATTCACTTGAAGTGGTAACTAAGTATATTGGGTCATTACATAGTTACATTAGACATTCATTTTTAATGTTTGAACCTACTACTATTGAATCGGCTAGTGTAAAGGTCGTTAATCTTGAAAACAGGGGCATAAATGATAAAGATGATCATTCAAAGAAACCACCTTTAAAATCTTCAAATGGAAAATTCAAGGGGAAAGGAAAGGGAAAGGAAAATAAGATGACATCAACAAAGAAAGATGAAGGAGAAAAACCTTATTACACTCACTGCAAAAAGGAAGGTCATGATGACAATCATTTTTGGAAGTTGTACTCAGAAAAGAAGCCAAAGAGATATGGTGGAAAGGGTAAGCAAAATACGGTAGCAACCGCGCAGCAAGACATTGGATCCGACTCTGGCGATGAGGCATTGATCAAAGCAGCAGGCACATAAGGTACTCTTTCTCTTCATGTTAATTCTAATTGCATGGAAGCACTAGTTCAACAGATGAGCCTCTTCCTAATGAATGAAAGAGAATTGAGTTGTTTCATATTAGAGTTGTCATAAATCATACAAAAGTAGAAAATTTATTTGATTCAGGCTCTCAAGAAAATTTAATCTCAGAATCCTTGGTTAAAAAGTTAGGCTTAGAAGTTAAGCTTCATTTAAAACCTTATCTACTTGGATAGATACATGAAAAAGTAAAATTAAATGTAACCAAGCAGTGTAAGTTTAAATTTTTAATTGCTTCTAAACTAGTGGGTGAAGTAGAGTTGGATGTCATATCATTGGATATATGTGGTATTGTGTTAGGGAGTCCCTATCTTTATGACATGAAAGAAGTTTTATTTTGACATGAAAATAAATACCAAATCACAAAAGATGGGGGTAAAGTATATTGTACGAGCTCATCAAACCAGGTCAGTGCCAGTCTTGCAAGTGCAGGACAAATGAAGAGATTGGTGAATTCCAGCAAGGGGTGTTTTCTCATGGTTGTGAGAGAAAAAGATGCGGAAACATCTTACGCTTTCTGAGGATGTGATCTGGATCATAAAAAGGAATTATGTGAATTTAGTTATAACTATGATGAGTTGTTTCAGGAAGCCAGAGGATATCCTCTGAAACGAGAAATCCAACATGAGATCCATTTGCAACATGATGCTCCATTGTTAAATATTGGTATGTATAGGATGTCGTCTATCGAGATGGAGGAAATCAAAAAGAAGGTACATGAATTATTGGACCAAGGGGTCATCCGACCAAGTACTTCTCCATGCAGCTCACCGATCATGTTAGTGCCTAAGAAATATGGCACATGGAGGATGTGCGTGGATTATCAGGTGCTAAAAAAATCACGGTAAAAAACAGATACCCTCTCCCTCGCATTGATGATTTGTTAAATCAATTAAAGAATGCTATCTATTTCACCAAATTGGATTTGCGTAGTGGTTATCACCAGGTCAAAATTATAGAGCAGGATGTGTGGAAAACCACCTTCAAGACCAAACATGGGTTGTTCGAATGCATGGTGATGCCATTTGGACTATGCAATGCTCCAACCACATTCTGCAATATTCCAAAATTAGCTTGCAGTTACTTGGAATATTAATTTTTTCTTTTGTCATTTAGATGGATGAATAAGTGGGTAGGGAGACCCATAAATCTCTTTAGCAGGAATAAAACCACTTCTCATGTGAATGTGGATCATTGTATTAGCTGAATAAAGCACCTTGAGGTGTGAACAGGGGCTAAAGCATCTGGACAAGTTCAATGTTGAACAAATCAACAATGTTGTTATGGAGATAGTGGAGGATTAATGGAGGATAGCGCAATCATTTAGGAGGAGTGTATGCTTGAGAGTACCTCCTTTAATGAGTGGGACCCAGGGTGAGGAATATCACCAAGCATAAAAGGAAGAGGATGGCAGCCATAGAAGACATGATTTGTATTATTTATTTTGAACTTTTTAGATCTAGATTTGTCATGTGACATGTCTATGCATGCTTTAACTGTTTAGCAGGGTTTGCAATGTTGTTTAGCACAAGGGTGTTTCCGAGCAGGAATCCCATCCTCATCCTTGGGGGACTTTGAGTGCCTACTTAGGAGAGGTATCTTGAGCATCATTTCCACTATCCAGCATCAGGCCAAGCTTCAACCATTATTCCCAGTGCAGTCTCCTTCAGGATTGTGTTGTGTTGCAGGGTTGTAGCAATGGAGGATTGAGAAACCCAATTTCTGAGCTTGTTTTCCAATGGAGGGAGAAACCCTTCATCTAGGAGGCTAGTGAGGAATTTCTTAGAGCTTCATTCCATCATCCGGAATCATGCCAAGCAATAGCATTCAACCATAGTGCAGTCTCCTCCAGAAACTGCGTTATTTTGCAGTACAGTTGTTGTGGGAGGTCAAGTACCCAAGTTCTTGACCCTGTTTTCGAGTGAGGGGACCAACTATTCACCTATTGAGTTGATTGGGTGCTATTGTAGTATATTATTCCTTCAGCCCCAAATCAGCAGTCATATCTAGGGAGTGCGTAAGTCAGTCAGTAGGGTTGCAGTGGACAACTCAAAAAGGGCTAAAAATCCAAACTTAAAATCTGGCCAAACTATTTCTGGGTTTTTCTAGGTTGTTTGAGTAGAATCCATGGTTAAAATCACAGATAATTCTGAGCACTATCCTTCTACACATGGTTCTTCTTCTCAGTAGCAATATTTTCTAGCAACAGCAGCAGTAGCAGCTCAATATTTCCAGTGCTTGGTTTCTTTAGTGTATTTCAGCCATCTTGTGGCTTGAGTGCATTCCTTTTGGAGCACTATGTATTTTCATGGATTTTGATGTATAGTGATTTTGCTCAGTTTTTTTCTGCCCATACGTATGATGTTCTGATGTATTCTGACATTTTTCTAGTTCTACATGTTTAGTTCTTATTTTACTATAGTTGGAATTGTGCATATGTTCTATATTCCTGTCTTTTCCATTTTGGAATATTACAGTGGTATCAGAGCATGATCTCTGGCTTAGCTTGTGGAAAATACATCTTATGAAAAGAAGAAGAGATCTACAATGATGGAGGGAATAAGATTTTCCTCATATATTTTCAGATCTATGAAGGACCTCTCTAAGGAGGTCAAGCAAATGAGAAGGGAGAGATGCAATGAGACCTCGAGAAGGTTTCAAGATGAGGAAGGTCCAAGCACTTCCTATCAGCAACAGAAGAAACCGGTATTGCATAGAGCTCCAAAGAAATTTACTATGTCCACTTTCTTTGAAGAGGAAGGTGAAAGTTATGGAGATGGAGGAAACTTAGATCATGAGACTCTAAGTGATTATCTTGCAGAGTAAAAATCTCAATCAAGGGCTTTGAAGGAGAATCTACCTCTCCAGCAGTTCATTCAGCTCAAAGAAGGGAGCAGACCTTGCAGCAACAGTAGAAGAAAAATACACAATAGATTTCTATTGTCTACCTTTTATGGTTCATCCACAAGAACATCAAGGGCTTGGAGGAAGAAGTTAGATGCCTTCTTCCTACTACATCCAGTGGAAAAAAGAGAAGTTGTTGAGATTGCAGCGCTGCACCTTGAGGGTGAAGCAAATATTTGGTGGTTCAACCATTTGAAACATGCAAGAGTGACTGCTTATGCAGATTTCACTCAAAGGATGATCAAGAAGTTTGATAATAAGAAACCGGAGGTAGTTCCTATTGAGACATTTCCTAAGAAACTACATGAGGAGCCAAGGGAAGATGTTAGCATTATCATTCTAGAAAAAGATCAACTTCCATCACACCTTGCTGCAGGAGTACTTGCATCAGGAGAAGGAACAATTGCATATTTGCAAGAATGTCTTGATCCGTTGACATTAAGAGTCCCATGCATTATTCAAGAGATGCATGAGGAAGAGGAGACATATAACAACACTGGTATAGCAGTAAAGGAGAAACCATCACCATCACCAGAAGTTGGAGGAGTCATTAAACTTGTAGGAGGAACCCTTGTAGTTGTACAAGATGTTCCCAAGGATCATCTTAACCAAGGCATGCAAAAATTTCCACCCCATATTATTTCAGCACATCAGATGGAGATTTGTGGGGACATGCCATCATGGAAATTGCATGACCTGGTGTTAGAGCACATTGCTGATTTGGAGCAGCAAACTATCACTGCATAGAGGACCCTTGACTTGTTCAAGGAGGAGATATATAGTCATCATGGTTTACCATTGTTGAGCTGCACAAAAAACTTTGGGTTGGAGTGTATATTTTTGGAGTATAGGATGAGCATACTCCTAATCAATCCAATGCAGAACTGTGTGTTCATCATTATGCATGATTATGAGATAGTAGAAGCACCATCATGGAGATCAAGAGTGCTGTCACTGAGAAGAAGTGATGAGTTAGGGGCCCAAATATTATTGGAGCATTCCAATGACCATTCTACTTGTGTGGCATTGGATAGGCAAATGGTTGATAAGAGACATCTTATGATGCATAACATCTCCCATTATTATGTTCGATCCTTCTTGATGAACACCTCATAGCTCAATGACAAGATTTTTCCTATAACATATTTGGAACCTTATGGGTTAAACTTGGTCATTGATGAATGGTATTTATGTAGAGATCTCCAGGTGGTTGCACTTCAACATATCATGGAGTACAAAGATAGTCATCAGATTTGGGAGGATGGTATTCTCCATTGGAGGAATACAAATTTGGAGCATGATAGGAGACACCCACACTTGGATGGATGGGTGAGGATGATGAGCAAGGGGTTGGTGAGCCACTTGCAGATCTATGACAGACAACATCAGGAGGCATGGCTATGCTGGCTACTCTTGAAAGAGTTTGGCCATCATGTGACATATCCTATGTCAAAGGGTGTGTTATGGTTTGGGGCATTACATGGCACCCATATGATATGGCAACAGAGGATTTGTTTGTATGGGGCATTCTACAAGTCATCTATCATGATGTTACTCCATGACTTGTATGATGATGAGATGAGGAGGCAGCAAGAGTTATTTTTTCTTTGGTTACTCTTGGGAGAGTATGGATTGATTTTCTCCCATACCTTGCATGATGTTTAAGGAGTAGATGATGGCACAATCATGGTGAAAAGGGGCTACTCCTTAGCCTTGGAGGTTCAAGAGGAACTTCCACATAGGAAGGAGTCTCCCATATATAACAACATTCCAGTATGTAACTTTGGCATTGGGCATGTAAAAGAGGGGAGTTATGAGATGACAGGAGCCTTATCACAAAGGCCAACAACATTGTCACTTGGGAGTATGTATCTATTGATGGAGTGTTCCAAGGGTCACTTCACATATGAGGCACTTGATGGGAAAGTAGGAGATGAGAGTTATAGAGAGGTGGATGGAGTCATCTATTACCAAGATATGATCTTCTTGACTTAGATCTCCAAGCATAAGAAGAAGGCTCTACATGCAGCACATGATTTATTCCTTTCCATTCACCAAGGTCTCATGGAGACATTTCAGACTGTTGTGGAGAGATTTTGATGGGAGGGCTCATCCAAGGACCTCATTTTCAGCTTAAACATAGTACATGGTAAGAGTTGTGATTTTGTACTTATTGATAATCTAACAAAGTATTTGCATTCTCTTTCCATTTATATACAATGCATTGCTCCACAAGAGGGTAAGCCTCTATTTGGGCTTCATGGTCTTTTTAAGACTAACATCAATGATGGAGATAGCCATTTATTGTATGGATTTGGGCAAGTATTGTGCTATTCTTGGTATGATTAGTTGATACGCAATGCCATTTACTACTTTCCAGTAGATGAGAAAATGTGCACAACTAACAAATGTTTGGGAGACAACTTGTCACTATGATCAGAGGCAGTAGGTAGCAAAACTACATTGTAACCACTTGGAAAACTATTGACGCCATACAACATTTCACATAAAACTCAGTATCCTTCTCATATTGATGCCATGTTGTGATTATTTACTATTCACTATATGTGGGATGGTTTGGGCAAGCAAGGTTCATAGAACCAAAGAGGGGGTCTTTGAGGATCCAATTTCCTTTTGGCCTCTTGAGGGAAACATTATTGCAACCCAAAATCAGCAGCAGATCTACACATATCATAAGTGGAGAGAGAGATAACATAGGATAGAAAATTTGGTCTATCATGTTTAGCCATACAACCCATCTACATCGCAGGAGCAAGAGATGAAAGAGATTTTCTATGACTTACCACTTTGGAGGGTGACCCATTTTTTTTGGATGATAGCTTGGGGATTGTAGCTTCGCATGGGGATTAAGGTTCCCAACCTTTTTCAGATCCCATGCCTCAAGAAGGCATCTAGACAGCATATGGTTTCCTCCATGGATATCCCACTTCTTCATGATGAGAGCCATTTGGATTTGTCACCAGAGGCTAACTTTTACACTTGGGAGGAGAATCTAGGCGATAGATCGATGAGAGAGCATCTTGTTCAGTGGAGGATATTATTAGATGAGGATGCTACAGGAGGAGGAGAGGAGGCTTTGCAGTTTCTATCCGTATAGTTGCTTGAGGAAAAGCAACATTTGGGAGGGGAGGACTATAATATTCCAAAATTAGCTTGCAGCTAATTGGAATATTAATTTTTTCTTTTGTCATTTAGATGGATGAATAAGTGGGTAGGGAGACCCATAAATCTCTTGAGTAGGAATAAAACCACTTCTCATATGAATGTGGATCATTGTATTAGCTGAATAAATCACCTTGATGTGTGAACAGGGGCTAAAGCATGTGGACAAGGTCAATGTTGACCAAATCAACAACGTTGTTATGGAGATAATGGAGGATTAATGGAGGAAAACACAGTCATTTCGGAGGAGTGTATGCATGAGAGTAACTCCTTTAATGAGTGGGACCCAGGGTGAGGAATCTCATCAAGAATAAAAGGAAGAGGATGGCAGCCATAGAAGACATGATTTTTATTATTGATTTTGATCTTTTTATATTTATATTTGCCAGGTGACATGTCTATGCATGCTTTTTCTATTTAGCAGGGTCTATAGTGTTGTTTAGCACAAGGGTGTTTCCGAGTGGGAATCCCACTCTCATCATTGGGGGACTTCGAGTGCCTACTCAGGAGAGGTATCTTGATCATGATTTCCACTATCCGGCATTAGGCCAAGCTTCATCCATTATTCCCAACGCAGTCTCCTTCGGGATTGTGTTGTGTTGCAGGGTTGTAGTGGTGGAGGGTTGAGAAACCCAATTTCCGAGCTTGTTTTCCAGTGGAGGGAGAAGACCTTCATCTAAGAGGCTAGTGAGGAAGTTCTTAGAGTTTCATTCCACCATGCGGAATCAAACAAAGCAACAACATTCACCCACAGTGCAGTCTCCTCCAGAGATTGCATTATTTTGCAGTACAGTTTTAGTGGGAGGTCAAGTACCCAAGTTCTTGACCCTATGTTCGAGTGAGGGGATCAACCCTTCACCTATTGAGTTGATTGGGTGCTATTGTAGCTAATATATTATTCCTTTAGCCCCATATCAGTAGCAATCTCTAGGGAGTGTGTAAGTCAGTCAACAGGGGTGCAGTGGGCAACTCAAAAAGGGCCAAAAACCTAAACTTAAAATTTGGCCAAACTATTTCTGGTTTTTTCGATTAGAATCCGTGGTTAAAATTATGAATGATTATGAGAACTCAAACAAAATTCTACACATGGTTCTTCTTCTTAGTAGCAATAGTTTCCAACAACAATAGTAGTAGCAACACAACATATCTAGTGCTTGGTTTCTTTAGTGTATTTCAGGCATCTTGTGGCTTGAGTGCATTCCTTTTGGAGCACTATGTAATTTCATGGTTGTTGATGTATAATGATATGGCTTAGCTTTTTTTTGCCCATATGTATGATGTTTTGATGTATTCCGACATTTTTCGAGTTTTACATGTTTAGTTCTTATTTTACCGTAGTTGGAATTGTGCATATGTTCTATATTTCTATCTTTTCCATTTTGGAATATTACACATTCATGAGGGTCATGAATGATCTTTTTAGGTATTTCATTGATGAATTTGTCCTTGTATATTTATATGATATTCTTGTCTTTATTAGGACTTGGGATGAACATGTATGGCATGTAAAGAAAGTGCTTGATGTATTAAAAAGGGAAGAACTGTATGTAAAATTGTCAAAGTGTGAGTTCAGGAAAACCTCTTTGGTTTACCTAGGTCATATTGTCGGTAATGATCAATTAAAAATAGACCCCTCCAAAGTTGAGGTGATTGTAAAATGGCCTAAGCCTACCAATGTAACATCGGTCCGCATTTTTCTAGGTGCAGTACAATACTGGAGGAGATTCATTGCCAACTTCTTCGTTATTGCATCACCCATACACACACTGACAAGTGTAAAATAAGCCTTTCAGTGGGGAAGAAAGCAGCAGAAGTCATTCAAAGCACTGAAAGAGAAAATTAGCACCACACCAGTCCTGGATTTACCCTATCTCCAACAACCTTTTGAGATCGAAACCGATGCCAGTGGGTACGCCATGGGAGCTGTACTATTGCAGCAAAAGAAGTTGATATATTACCATTTGGAGAAGTTCTCCCTGGTTGTCATCAATTACCCCACTTATGACAAGGAATTGTATGCCTTGGTACAAAGTGTGAAAAAGTGGAAACACTAACTGATTATGAAGGAAACCATTATCCATACGGGTCACCAGCCCTTGCAATACCTTCAGTCACAGAGAAAGCTACAATATGCTTTTCATTTCAGGTGGATGGGTTGTCTACAACAGTTTCTTCTGGTAATAAAGTATAAGAAGGGCACTAGCAACAAAGTAGTAGATATGCTCTCTCTCCCTCCTGTTGCTACTTCTATTATTTTGCATGATTATTCTTTGTCTTTTGAAAGTTATGCTGAACAATACGCTAACGATGATGAATTTAAAGCAATATATGCAAAACTAACTCATGGATCACAGGTGGAAAACTATCATTTGCAGGGGAAGCTGTTGTATCACCTTGGTAAATTTTTCATACCCACAATACAAAAGGTACATGTAATTCGAGAGGCACACACCTCTCTTGTGTCAGGTCACTTTGGTGTTGAAAAAACCTTATGTCATTTACAAAGGTTTTTCTTTTGGCATCATATGAAAAACATTGTAACCCGATTTGTAAAGGGATGTGTGATGTGTTTTGTTTCAAATCCCTCTAATAGAAAACTCAGGATCTACACACCCCTCCCTATTCTTGGTCATCCATGTTAAAGTGTGTCGATGGACTTTGTAGGAGGTTTTCCCATGTCTAGAAAGGGTCATGACTATTTGTATGTTGTCGTAGACCACTTTAGCAAAATGTGCATATTAATGCCTTGTAAAAAGCAGGTCACTACTGAGAAGACTTCTTATCTTTTCTTTTAGTTTGTTTGGGTCCACTTTGGGTTGCCCACATCGATTGTGTTAGATTGAGACTCTCGCTTCCTTGGAGAGTTTTGGAACAACTTGTGGCGAATGATGGACACCATGTTGAAGAGAAGTACGACATTCCATCCACAAACTGACATATAGATAGAGGTCTTCAACCATACCGTGGTACACTTGATGCGAGGCTATTGCAAAAAACATCCCAAGTTGTGGGAAGAGCATCTTCCATATTTGTAGCATGCCTACAACCAAGCAGTGCATTCCTTTATGCAACATTCACCATTTGAGACATGTTTTGGTTACCTACTAGAGGACCCTTTCGACATGATCTATGGAAGAGATGAAGATGTAAGGGAACGTGATGATAGGGACAAAGCACAGTGGTTCATCCAGAAGATAAAGACTATTTTCCAAACAGTTCAAGAGCAGTTGGAAAAGAGTTAGGCTTGATATTAGGCCTGACATGATAAGTGCCAAGTCGAACATCAATTTCAAGTTGGTGACAAGGTGTGGTTCCATATCAGCTAGGGTCGAATGAAGGGGGAAGGCAAGCAATTATGACCAATACGGTATGGTCCATTTACCATATTGGAGAAGATTCGGAATAATGCTTTCCGACTCGATTTTCCTGTATATATGCAGATGTACTCGATTGTGAACGTCAAAAATATGAAGCTTTATGAACCACCATTGATTATAGACATCGAGGAGGTAGGATTAGTGCCTACAGTGGATTTCTTTGCACCCGCGTATCTCGATGAATTTCCAAAACACATCATTCTCGATCAAAGGACCAGGACTTCGCGATGAGGAGATGTGGAATATCTTCATGTTGGTTTCAAAGGGATGCACCTTAAAGCTAAATGGCTTGAAAAGGAGAAAGCGCGGGAGAAATTCCCTCACTTTCCTGCTAATTAATAAGGCTTTTGGGGGTCCAAAAGCTCTTCAGTGGGGAGGAATGATCCAGGAGGATCGTATAGGTCCAAGTACAAATGGCTTAAGTACAAAGGGTAGAAAATCAAAGTGTTAGAAATGTGGCACACTTAGTTTCAAGTTAAAGATCTCATATTTCTAATTCCAACGGTGCAAATGACACTCAATTTCGAGTCTGTATGGAGGAGTTAGAAATAGTCAAAGTTTAAGGGTTGACTTGGTGATGTGGTAGCTTAAGGAGGCAACAAATTTGCAGAAATCCAGAAAAATCCAGTTGGATTCTAGGTGAATTTGTGGGATATTTAGTTTGACTCCTTTGGTAAAAATCCAGAAAAATAAAAAATGGCAGTTGGTTTAAATAAAATAAAAAAATATTAAAAAAAAAAGGTAGGGTGGGCCATGATCCCCGCCCTATCTAGCGGACCTTGTAACAAATATGTACTTAAAAAATGGGGTCAGTGGCCATGACCTCGCCACCCCCACATCTACGGAAACCATCACATTAATATGGGAGGGGTGCGGGTTTCCAACCCCGCCCCCCCTACCCACTCCACACTCCACATACATGGTACCACCGATGGGAGTTATGGGGCAGGCTACTCGATGCAGGCCGAACCGCTTACCTTGCTATTAAATAAATATGTGCGGATTTTCAAAAAAATATTTAACCTTTTAATGGAGGGGGTAGGGTTTGACCACCCAACCCCCTCCCTCACATTTAGGATCTAAACCAACTCAGCTAGAAGACTTCCTTGGGGAGTCCGCCCACCTTCAGATATATAAACTTGCATTTCAGAAGTGCGCCCAGGAAAGCTAGGAGCGACATGGAGTACGAGACAAAGTGGAACCTTGAATGCCTTGCAAGAGGGGGGGTGAAACCATGAATTGAGCCCATTTACAAAGGGCCAAATTTTTCCGACGTCAGAATCAGACAAATTTTTAATGGATTCTCCACCTCTCGGTGCCACGAATCCAATGATGTTGTCCATTTATTCATCAGAAGTCTCCAATTTTCGGGCACTTTCAACTATGGAGGTATAAGGGTGTAATTTTGCATTGATTATTATACTTTCATGTTATTTTCCACTTCAGGAAAGAGGGCCTCCCCACTGATTTAGTAGGGCTCGAAGACATAGTACCTATTGGATGAACTCCGATATCAATTCCTTGTCTTATTGCATGATTTTATGTGCTTCTCTCTTCTTATGTTTATGCCTTTTAAATTTCATGGTTAAGATGTAATTTTACAAGTAATTCTTTAATACATCTCAAAGCTAAAGATTTTGGATCACATGAAAATCTCGAATGAAAGATGACAGAGAGGTGCTTGGAGATACGTTTTAAAAATGGAATTCGAATGTGGGGAGAATGATGACAAATGAGGGAGTGAAAGGTAATGATGGGTGGTATTTATGCTTTTTCATGCTCAGATGATTATGAAAACCAATAAACCACTAAAAACTTGATAGGTCATCATCACATTCATTTATGCAAAAAAACATGATTCCGAAACGTTCTCAGTTATAAATATGAGAGATTTTCTACGGAATGATCAGGTGATTTCGTAGTAAAAATCACTTGTTTTGCATAGAATTCGCCGCGAAATCATGAAAAATTAGACATGTGGCTAAAAACGAATTTTAAACCAATGCATGTGAACCTAAGGTGGATTTTTATAGATTTTACTATAACGGACAAATGTACTTTCTAAAGTTTTCATCAATTTCATGAACTAATTTTATGAGACAAATGACACCTAGGTTAATGAACCTATCAATTAAAAATTGAAATTTATATGTGATAACACATCTAAAACTTACAACTGACATTTTCCACATTATCATTGTGTTGAAATTGAGTAGCCCTAACTTAAGAATCTAGCACACTTCATGATTATAGGCACTCATGTTCTCAACATGGCTTAGGAGGTTACACAGTAACCACTCTTCATGATTATAAGAACTCATGTTCTCAACAAGGATTAGGAGGTTCCACACTAACTACTATTAAACTATTCGGTGTAAAAAAAATTCTCAAGATCTGTTAATTCCACAACACAATATTGATTGATTATAAAAAAGGGGCCCTTGAAAAAATTAATCAGTAAGCATAACATCTAATTTCAGAATGGATACTAGAGAACAAAAAACATGAAAAAATACAATAATATTGAATATATGTACACTAATATATTCATAATTACATTATGTGAACCAATTTTTTTTAAATTTCATAATAACCATGATAGTAATAACATGAATAACAGGGTAATCTAGAAAAATCTTGAATCTTATTCTTGTTGCAGAATATATCACATTCAATGACCCAACAATTGTAAATTTTCCCAACCCTTCCAGCGAGCAAACAAACGGTGGATCTTTCAGGGCCAACAACACTCCACCATCTCAGTTGAGGAGTTTAGGTCACCTCCTATTATCTTAGAATTTATTCCCAACCCAACCTACCTGATCTGGATTTGTGCAGGAACACAACAGAATACACATATAACCATAAATACAAAGATGCAGTGGAAATAACACTTCATTTCATTAATATCAAAGAACTGAACTTTTCTTATAGACAAAATGGAAATAAACTAGCTAGGGCGCTGGTAGCTTATCTCTGAGAAGAGATGTGGTGGCTACAAGCCTTTGAACTAAGTTACCATGAGGCTCGAGGGCCTATTTATTATTAAGAAACAATGGAAAACCCTAAATGTCCAAAAACCTAACCCTAGGAGATGAAGTGCCAAAATTATGGGCCCCGTTTGGTTAAATTGGTGTTTTAACTTCCCAGGGACGTAACTCAAGCATATTATCTCCATTTGACGCATGTGACACATCGATAGAAATATCTATCCGAGGAATACAACTGTTGTTGCGAATATTGATTCTAGAATGGAATCATATTTGCTGAACAAATGATGCCCAAAAAACATCGTTTAGGGCCTCAAAACGGCTCCGTAAGTTCAGGACCCAAAAAACTGCTAAAAATAGTAAGTTGTGCCGAAACTGAAAAGCCGAAAGAGAAAATGGTGGGGCCCCAAGTGGAATAGGCGGGTGACCATCAATATCCACTTGGATCATTCCTTCCCCCTTAGGAAGCAATGGTCCCCATTGCGTTGAGTTCCTCCATGAGATGAGAAAACTTCTGTTGAACTTGGTCAATGGTGAACCACTTGCCTTGGTGCAAGAGTTCGCTAGATTTGACAACCCGATACAGTTGAATCTTCTCTTGGTGATTGTTCTTGATTTGCATGTCCATTATACAATTTGTGGTAGCCTGTTCCATACAGTTTGGGTTTAACTCTTTTGGTGTGAGTTCTTCTGCAATGTCAGAGGTGTCTAATAGAGGTGGGAAGTAGGGACGAAGTCTGTCTACATTGAATACTAGGTGCAGACTAAGGAATGGTGGAATAATGAGGTCAAAAGAATTGTTCCCTACAACCTTGGTCATGGTGTACGACCCATATCGAAGTGGGTGAAGCTTGTAGTGGGGTCTAGTGAGGCGCTCCTTTTGCAAATGTAGCCACACTTTTCCACCCACCTGGAAGTTGTGCAGCACTCGATGTTGGTCATGTCATTTCTTGTACTTAGCATTGGCTCTGTCCAATATGTCATGAACCTATTGGCAGATGTGATGAATGCACTCGATGAAGTTGTTCGCTTTGTTAGCTTTAGATTGGATATGAGCCGAATAGGCTTGAGTAGCCGCAAATGGCATGGCTGCGTCAATGGGACATAGTGGCTGGAATCCCTAGCCCACTTGAAAGGGGCTGTGACCAGTTGAGCTATGGAGAGCCCGGTTATAACTGTGTTGTACATAGAGGAGGCTCTCATCCCATGTGCGTGGATGCTTTGAATTGTACATGCACATAATTTGTACAATCATCCTCTTGATGACCTCTGTCTGGCCATCAGTTTGGTGATGGAAAGATGTGGAATTTGTGAGCTTGGTGTCCAACATTGACCAGAGGCTGGACCAAAATGTGCTGAGGAACCTGCTGTCGTGATTTGATGTGATAGATTGTGGGATCCCAAAGTGCACCCACACTCGTTCAAAGAAGAGTTTAACAGTGGCTTCTGATGTGATATTCTTCTTACAGGCTGCCATAATGGCCATGTTCGAGAATCTGTCAACGATCATGAAAACACAGTTGTTTATATGCTTAATAAAAGGAAGGCCTGACATGTAATCCATCGAGATGGATTCCGAAGGTTGACCAGGGGTAGGTAGCAGAGTATAGAGCCCTTGCTTCTTGATGGTCGGTTTGGAAATGACACAAGAAGTGGAGGAACTGATGTACTTCTCGACATCTTGTCAAAGGTTTGGCAAATAAAAATACTTTTGCAGTACTGCCACTATTTTCTTGACTCCCAAATGCCTAGTGACTCGACTGTAGTGTGCTTCCCATATCATCTTGGCATGCTTGCTTGAAGGAACACAAAGGTGTCCCAGGTGACATAATAATGCATCTTGGAGGTGAAAATTTGGAACTTGCGTACTCCCCAAGAGTGCCTTGTATGTGTGGCTAAATTCTAGATCGCTCTTGTAGAGAAGCATCTAATAAGAAGTCTCGTGCCCACAAGAGTTGAAAATGATGGTTATGGCCACGATCAGTGGTAGGCTGAGGCAGTTTGCAACATTATTGGTGCTACCCTTCTTGTACTTGATGTTCAAATGAAATTGTTGCAGATTTGTGGACCACTTCTGATGGTGATAGTTTCGCAACTTCCCTTGTGTTTGTATGAAATGCATGGGTCAGTGGTCTGTGTGGATGATTGTCTCCTTCCCCAAAATGTAATGCTTCCATTTTCGACAAGCCTGCACAATTGAATACATTTCTTTTTCATAAGTGGGATACTTTCGAACTGTGTCGGACAATGTCTCACTGTGATATGCCACTGGATGCCCCTGTTGAGTAAGAACTGCCCCAATAGCATAGTCAGAGGCATTTGTCTTGATCTCAAATCGTTGTTGCAAGTTTGGTAATTGTAAATGGTGATTTATAATCCATTTTGATTGTTTGCACTAGATGCATTGATTTTAGTGTAGATGTTGATTTCTAATTATATTTAATTTCTTGAACTAATGCATCTATTTCAATGCAGATGATTTCTAATCTTATATACTGGGCGCTCTACAACCCACTATATAGATATGTGTAGATGTAATGTGAGAAGTGTCATGTGAGAAATGTAATGTAAACTTTTGATATGTCAGAGTATATAGAGATGTGTAAATGTAATGTAAACTTTTGATATGTCGTAGTATATAGAGATATGTTGATGTAATGTGAGAAATGTAATGTAAACTTTACGAGGTAATGAAATATATTTTATTAATTTACGGGGATAATGAAATATATTTTTATTTATTTACAGGGATAATGAAATATGTTTTTATTTATTGACACAGTATGGTAAGTAAATAAATGTAATGTCAGTAAACTTTTGAAATGTACAGGGGGTATATTTTTATTTATTTACTGAGGTATTTATTTACATCATAAACCTGTTTATATTTAAATAAAACCTTAAAAAAAATGTAAATACCATTTTAATACCATGGGCTAAATATTGTGGGTGAAATACCATGGGGTTATGGTAAATAAAAAATAAAACTTCTTTTTATATTTACTCCACAAACCTCTTTAAATTTAAAGAAAACTTAAAAAAAAAGTTTTTTTTTTTTTTTGGGTGAATTCCATAGGACCTGACTTTTCTATTATATAGAGAAAGTTGAAAAATATATACAAACCAAAATATGCGCCTCAACCTGCCTGAAGGAAACCAGGTTTGTTGGCCATCTGAGAAGGTTGAAAGCTAACCAAAATTGGTACTGTTTCAAGCGCTCATTAGCAGCATGTACTACACGACTATGACCATAATATTTACATAAGGTACTCTTTCTCTTCATGTTAATTCTAATTGCATGGAAGCACTAGTTCAACAAATGAGCCTCTTCCTAATGAACGAAAGAGAATTGAGTTGTTTCATATTAGAGTTGTCATAAATCATACAAAAGTAGAAGCTTTATTTGATTCAGGTTCTCAAGCAAATTTAATCTCAGAATCCTTGGTTAAAAAGTTAGGCTTAGAAGTTAAGCTTCATTTGAAACCTTATCTGCTTGGATAGATACATGAAAAAGTAAAATTAAATGTAACAAAACAGTGTAATTTTAAATTTTAATTGCTTCTAAACTAGTGGGTGAAGTAGAGTTGGATGTCATACCATTGGATATATGTGGTATTGTGTTAGGGAGTCCCTATCTTTATGACATGAAAGAAGTTTTATTTTGACATGAAAATAAATACCAAATCAGAAAAGATGGGGGTAGAGTATATTGTAAGAGCTCATCAAATCAAGGTCAGTGCCAGTCTTGCAAGTGCAGGATAGATGAAGAGATTGGTGAATTCCAGCAAGGGGTGTTTTCTCATGGTTGTGAGAGAAAAAGATGCGGAAACATCTTAAGCTTTCTGAGGATGTGATCTGGCTCATAAAAAGGAATTATGTGAATTTATTTATAACTATGATGAGTTGTTTCAGGAAGCCAGAGGATATCCTCTGAAACGAGAAATTCAACATGAGATCCATTTGCAACATGATGCTCCATTGTTAAATATTTGTATGTATAGGATGTCGTCTATCGAGATGGAGGAGATCAAAAAGCAGGTACATGAATTATTGGACCAAGGGGTCATCCGACCAAGTACTTCTCCATGCGGCTCGCCGATCATGTTGGTGCAAAAGAAATATGGCACATGGAGGATGTGCGTGGATTATCAGGTGCTAAAAAACTCACAGTAAAAAACATATACCTTCTCCCTCGCATTGATGATTTGTTAAATCAATTAAAGAATGCTCTCTATTTCACCAAATTGGATTTGCATAGTGGTTATCACCAGGTCAAAATTATAGAGCAGGATGTGTGGAAAACCACCTTCAAGACCAAACATGGGTTGTTCGAATGCATGGTGATGCCATTTGGACTGTGCAATGCTCCAACCACATTCTGTACTATTCCAAAATTAGCTTGCAATTACTTGGAATATTAATTTTTTCTTTTGTCATTTAGATGGATGAATAAGTGGGTAGGGATACCCATAAAACTCTTTAGTAGGAATAAACAACTTCTCATGTCAATGTGGATCATTGTATTAGCTGAATAAAGCACCTTGAGGTGTGAACAGGGGCTAAAGCATCTGGACAAGGTTAATGTTGAACAAATCAACAACGTTGTTATGGAGATAGTGGAGGATTAATGGAGAACAGCGCAATCATTTAGGAGGAGTGTATGCTTGAGAGTACCTCCTTTAATGAGTGGGACCTAGGGTGAGGAATATCACCAAGCATAAAAGGAAGAGGATGGCATCCATATAAGACATGATTTGTATTATTATTTTTTATCTTTTTATATCTAGATTTGTCATGTGACATGTCTATGCATGCTTTCACTGTTTAGCAGAGTTTGCAATGTTGTTTAGCACAAGGGTGTTTCCAAGCAGGAATCCCATCCTAATCCTTGGGGGAATTTGAGTGCCTACTTAGGAGAGCTATCTTCAGCATCATTTCCTCTATCCGGCATCAGGCCAAGCTTCAACCATTATTCCCAGCGCAGTCTCCTTCAGGATTGTGTTGTGTTGCAGGGTTGTAGCAATGGAGGATTGAGAAACCCAATTTCTGAGCTTGTTTTCCAATGGAGGGAGAAACCCTTCATCTAGGAGGCTAGTGAGGAATTTCTTAGAGCTTCATTCCATCATCCGGAATCATGCCAAGAAATAGAATTCAACCACAGCGTAGTCTCCTCCAGAAACTGCATTATTTTGCAGTGCAGTTGTAGTGGGAGGTCAAGTACCCAAGTTCTTGACCTTGTTTTCGAGTGAGGGGACCAAACCTTCACCTATTGAGTTGATTGGGTGCTATTGTAGTATATTATTCCTTCAGCCCAAAATCAGCAGTCATATCTAGGGAGTGCGTAAGTCAGTCAGTAGGGGTGCAGTGGACAACTCAAAAAGGGTTGAAAATCAAAACTTAAAATCTGGCCAAACCAATCCTGGGTTTTTCTAGGTTGTTTGAGTAGAATCCATGGTTAAAATCACAGATCATTCTGAGCACTATCCTTCTACACATGGTTCTTCTTCTCAGTAGCAATATTTTCTAGCAACAGTAGTAGTAGCAGCTCAGCAGTTCCAGTGCTTGGTTTCTTTAGTGTATTTCAGCCATCTTGTGGCTTGAGTGCATTCCTTTTGGAGCACTGTGTATTTTCATGGATTTTGATGTATAGTGATATTGCTCAGTTGTTTTCTTCCCATACGTATGATGTTCTGATGTATTCTGACATTTTTCTAGTTCTACATGTTTAGTTATTATTTTACTATAGTTTGAATTGCGCATATGTTCTATATTCCTGTCTTTTCCATTTTGGAATATTACAGTGGTATCAGAGCATGATCTCTGGCTTAGCTTGTGGGAAATACATCTTATGAAAATAAGAAGAGATCTAAAATGATGGAGGGAATGAGATTTTCCTCATATCTTTTCAGATCTATGAAGGACCTCTCTAAGGAGGTCAAGAAAATGAGAAGGGAGAGATGCAATGAGACCTCAAGAAGGTTTCAAGATGAGGAAGGTCCAAGCACTTCCTATCAGCAACAGAAGAAACTAGTATTGCATAGAGCTCCAAAGAAATATACTATGTCCAATTTCTTTGAAGAGGAAGGTGAAAGTTATGGAGATGGAGGAAACTTAGATCACGAGACTCTAAGTGATTATCTTGCAGAGTAAAAATCTCAATCAAGGGCTTTCAAGGAGAATCTACCTCTCTAGCAGTTCATTCAACTCAAAGAAGGGAGCAGACCTTGCAGCAACAGTAGAAGAAAAAGACACAATAGATTTCTATTGTCTACCTTTGATGGTTCATCCACAAGAACATCAAGGGCTTGGAGGAAGAAGTTAGATGCCTTCTTCCTACTACATCCAGTGGAAAAAAGAGAAGTTGTTGAGATTGCAGCGCTGCACCTTGAGGGTGAAGCAAATATTTGGTGGTTCAACCATTTGAAACATGCAAGAGTGACTGCTTATGCAGATTTCACTCAAAGGATGATCAAGAAGTTTGATAATAAGAAACCGGAGGTAGTTCCTATTGAGACATTTACTGAGAAAGTACATGAGGAGCCAAGGGAAGATGTCAGCATTATCATTCTAGAAAAAGATCAACTTCCATCACCACTTGCTGCAGGAGTACTTGCATCAGGAGAAGGAACAATTTCATATTTGCAAGAATGTCTTGATCTGTTGACATTAAGAGTCCCATGCATTATTCAAGAGATGCATGAGGAAGAGGAGACATATAACAGCGCTAGTGCAGCAGTAGAGGAGAAACCATCACCATCACTAGAAGTTGGAGGAGTCATTACACTGGTAGGAGGAACCCTTGTAGCTATACAAGATGTTCCCAAGGATTAGCTTAACCAAGGTATGAAAACATTTCCACCCAATATTATTTCAGCACATCAGATGGAGATTTGTGGGGACATGCCATCAGGGAAATTGCATGACCTGGTGTTAGAGCACATTGCTGATTTGGAGCAAAAAACTATCACTGCATAGAGGACCCTTGACTTGTTCAAGGAGGAGATATATAGTCATCATGGTTTACCATTGTTGAGCTGCACACAAAACTTTGGGTTGGAGTGTATATTTTTGGAGTATAGGATGAGCATACTCCTAATCAATCCAATGCAGAACTGTGTGTTCATCATTGTGCATGATTATGAGATAGTAGAAGCACCATCATGGAGATCAATAGTGCTGTCACTGAGAAGAAGTGATGAGTTAGGGGCCCAAATATTATTGGAGCATTCCAATGACCATTCTACTTGTGTAGCATTGGATAGGCAGATGGTTGATAAGAGACATATTATGATGCATAACATCTCCCATTATTATGATCGATCCTTCTTGATGAACACCTCATAGCTCAATGACAAGATTTTTCATATAACATATTTGGAACCTTATGGGTTCAACTTGGTCATTGATGAGTGGTATTTATGTAGAGATCTCCAGGTGGTTGCACTTCAACATATCATGGAGTACAAAGATAGTCATTAGATTTGGGAGGATGGTATTCTCCATTGGAGGAATACAAATTTGGAGCATGATAGGAGACACCCACACTTGGATGGATGGGTGAGGATGATGAGCAAGGGGTTGGTGAGCCACTTGCAGATCTATGACAGACAACATCAGGAGGCATGGCTATGTTGGCTACTCTTGAAAGAGTTTTGCCATCATGTGACATATCCTATGTCAAAGGGTGTGTTATGGTTTGGGGCATTACATGGCACCCATATGATATGGCAACAAAGGATTTGTTTGTATGGGGCATTCTACAAGTCATCTATCATGATGTTACTCCATGACTTGTATGATGATGAGATGAGGAGGCAGCAAGAGTTATTTTTTCTTTGGTTATTCTTGGGAGAGTATGGATTGATTTTCTCCCATACCTTGCATGATGTTTAAGGAGTAGATGATGGCACAATCATGGTTCAAAGGGGCTACTCCTTAGCCTTGGAGGTTCAGGAGGCACTTCCACATAGGAAGGAGTCTCCCATATATAACAACATTCCGGTATGTAACTTTGGCATTGGGAATGTCAAAGAGGGGAGTTATGAGATGACAGGAGCCTTATCACAAAGGCCAACAACACTGTCACTTGGGAGTATGTATCTATTGATGGAGTGTTCCAAGGGTCACTTCACACATGAGGCACTTGATGGGAAAGTAGGAGATGAGAGTTATAGAGAGGTGGATGGAGTCATCTATTACCAAGATATGATCTTCTTGACTTAGATCTCCAAGCATAAGAAGAAGGCTCTACATGCAGCACATGATTTATTCCTTTCCATTCACCAAGGTCTCATGGAGACATTTCAGACCATTGTGGAGAGATTTTGATGGGAGGGCTCATCCATGGACCTCATTATCAGCTTAATCATAGTACATGGTAAGAGTTGTGATTTTGTACTTATTGATAATCTAACAAAGTATTTGCATTCTCTTTCCATTTATATACAATGCATTGCTCCACAAGAGGGTAAGCCTCTATTTGGGCTTCATGGTCTTTTTAAGACTAACATCAATGATGGAGATATCCATTTATTGTATGGATTTGGGCAAGTATTGTGCTATTCTTGGTATGCTTAGTTGATACGCAATGCCATTTACTACTTTCCAGTAGATGAGAAAATGTGCACAGCTAACAAATGTTTGGGAGACAACTTGCCACACTATGATCAGAGGCAGTAGGTAGCAAAACTACATTGTAACCACTTGGAAAACTATTGACACCATCCAACATTTCACATAAAACTCAGTATCCTTCTCATATGGATGCCATGTTGTGATTTTTTACTATTCACTATATGTGGGATGGTTTGGGCAAGCAAGGTTCATAGAACCAAAGAGGGGTTCTTTGAGGATCCAATTGCCTTTTTACCTCTTGAGGGCAACATTATTGCAACCCAAAATCAACAGTAGATCTACACATATCATAAGTGGAGAGAGAGACAACATAGGATAGAAAATTTGGTCTATCATGTTTAGCCATACAACCCATCTACATTGCAGGAGCAAGAGATGAAAGAGATTTTCTATGAGTTACCACTTTGGAGGGTGACCCATTTTGTTTGGATGATAGCTTGGGGATTGGAGCTTCTCATGGGGATTAAGGTTCCCAACCTTTTTCAGATCCCATGCCTCAAGAAGGCATCTAGACAGCATATGGTTTCCTCCATGGATATCCCACTTCTTCATGATGAGAGCCATTTGGATTTGTCACTAGAGGCTAACTTTTACACTTGGGAGGAGAATCTAGGCGACAGATCGATGAGAGAGCATCTTGTTCAGTGGAGGAGCTTATTAGATGAGGATGCTATAGGAGGAGGAGAGGAGGCTTTGCAGTGTCTATCCTTATAGTTGCTTGAGGAAAAGCAACATTTGGGAGGGGAGGACTGTAATATTCCAAAATTAGCTTGCAGCTAATTGGAATAATTTTTTTTTTTTGTCATTTAGATGGATGAATAAGTTGGTAGGGAGACCCATAAATCTCTTGATTAGGAATAAAACCACTTCTCATATGAATGTGGATCATTGTATTAGCTGAATAAATCACCTTGATGTGTGAACAGGGGCTAAAGCATGTGGACAAGGTCAATGTTGACCAAATCAACAATGTTGTTATGGAGATAATGGAGGATTAATGGAGGACAACACAGTCATTTAGGAGGAGTGTATGAATGAGAGTAACTCCTTTAATGAGTGGGACCCAAGGTGAGGAATCTCACCAAGAATAAAAGGAAGAGGATGGCAGCCATAGAAGACATGATTTTTATTATTGATTTTGATCTTTTTAGATTTATATTTGTAAGGTGACATGTCTATGCATGCTTTTGCTATTTAGTAGGGTCTGTAGTGTTTTTTAGCACAAGGGTGTTTCCGAGCGGGAATCCCACTCTCATCATTGGGGGACTTCGAGTGCCTACTCAAGAGAGGTATCTTGATCATGATTTCCACTATCCAGCATTAGGCCAAGCTTCAGCCATTATTCCCAACACAGTCTCCTTCGGGATTGTGTTGTGTTGCAGGGTTGTAGTGGCGGAGGGTTGAGGAACCCAATTTCTGAGCTTGTTTTCCAGTGGAGGGAGAAGACCTTCATCCAGGAGGCTAGTGAGGAAGTTCTTAGAGTTTCATTCCACCATGCGGAATCAGGCCAAGCAACAACATTCACCCACAGTGCAGTCTCCTCTAGAGACTGCATTATTTTGCAGTGCAGTTTTAGTGGGAGGTCAAGTACCCAAGTTCTTGACCCTATGTTTGAGTGAGGGGATCAACCCTTCACCTATTGAGTTGATTGGGTGCTATTGTAGCTAATATATTATTCCTTCAAATTTCCATATCGTAGTAATCTTCAGGGAGTGTGTAAGCCGCCAACAGGGTGCAAAGTGGGAACTTCAAAAATGGCCAAAAATCTAAACTTAAAATCACAACTATTTCGGGGTTTCTAACAACCAGGGTTGCACCAATGATTATGAGCACTCAAACAACCTTCTACACATGGTTCTTCTTCTTATTAGCAATAGTTTCCAACAATAATAGTAGTAGCAACACAACATATCTAGTGCTTGGTTTCTTTAGTGTTATTCGTGCATCTTTGCGGGTTTTGAGGCATTCCTTTTGCCACCATGTACTTTCATTTGATGTTGATGTATAATGATATGGCTCAGTTGTTTTCTACCCATATTTATGATGTTTTGATGTATTCTGACATTTTTCCAGTTCTACATGTTTAATTATTATTTTATCGTAGTTGGAATTGTGCATATGTTCTATATTCTTGTCTTTTCCATTTTGGAATATTACACATTCATGAGGGTCATGAACATCTTTTTAGGTATTTCATTGATGAATTTGTCTTTGTATATTTATAAGGATATTATTGTCTTTAGTAGGACTTTGGATGAACATGTATGACATGTAAAGAAAGTGCTTAATGTATTAAAGAGAGAATAATTGTATGTAAAATTGTCAAAGTGTGAGTTCAGGAAAACCTCTTTGGTTTACCTAGGTCATATTGTCGGTAATGATCAATTAAAAATAGACCCCTCCAAAGTTGAGGTGATTGTAAAATGGCCTAACCCTACCAATGTAACAACTGTCCACATTTTTCTAGGTGCAGTACAATACTGGAGGAGATTCATTGCCAACTTCTTCGTTATTGCATCACCCTTACACACACTGACAAGTGTAAAATAAGCCTTTCAGTGGGGAAGAAAGCAACAAAATTCATTCGAAGCACTGAAAGAGAAAATTAGCACCGCACCAGTCCTAGATTTACCCGATCTCCAACAACCTTTTGAGATCGAAACCGATGCCAGTGGGTACGCCATGGGAGCTGTACTGTTGCAACAAAATAAGTTGATATGTTACCATTTGGATAAGTTCTCCCTGGCTGTCATCAATTACCCCACTTATGACAAGGAATTGTATGCCTTGGTACAAAGTGTGAAAAAGTGGAAACACTACCTGATCAGCAAGGAAACCATTATCCTTACGGATTACTAGCCCTTTCAATACCTTCAGTCACAGAGAATGCTACAATAGGCTTTTCATTTTAGGTGGATGGGTTTTCTACAACAGTTTCTTCTGGTAATAAAGTATAAGAAGGGCACTAGCAACAAAGTAGTAGATATGCTCTCTCTCCCTCCTATTGCTACTTCTACTATTTTGCATGATTATTCTTTGTCTTTTGAAAGTTATGCTGAACAATACGCTAACGATGATGACTTTAAAGCAATATATGCAAAACTAACTCATGGATCATAGGTGGAAAACTATCATTTGCAGGGGAAGCTGTTGTATCACCTTGGTAAATTTTGCATACCCACAATACAAAAGGTACATGTAATTCGAGAGGCACACACCTCTCTTGTGTCAGGTCACTTTGGTGTTGAAAAAACCTTATGTCATTTACAAAGGTTTTTCTTTTGGCATCATATGAAAAACATTGTAACCCGATTTGTAAAGGGATGTGTGATGTGTTTTGTTTCAAATCCCTCTAATAGAAAACTCGGGCTCTACACACCCCTCCCTATTCCAGGTCATCCATGGTAAAGTGTGTCGATGGACTTTGTAGGAGGTTTTCCCATGTCTAGAAAGGGTCATGACTATTTGTATGTTGTCGTAGACCACTTTAGCAAAATGTGCATATTAATGCCTTGTAAAAAGCAGGTCACTACTGAGAAGAATTCTTATCTTTTCTTTTAGTTTATTTGGGTCCACTTTGGGTTTCACACATTGATTGTGTTAGATTGAGACTCTCGCTTCCTTGGAGAGTTTTGGAACAACTTGTGGCGAATGATGGACACCATGTTGAAGAGAAGTACGACATTCCATCCACAAACTGACAGATAGACAGAGGTCATCAACCATACCGTGGTACACTTGTTGCGAGGCTATTGCAAAAAACATCCCAAGTTGTGGGATGAGCATCTTCCATATTTGCAACATGCCTACAACCAAGCAGTGCATTCCTTTACGCAACATTCACCATTTGAGACATGTTTTGGTTACCTACTAGAGGACCCTTTCGACATGATCTATGGAAGAGATGAAGATATCAGGGGACGTGACGATAGGGACAAAGCACAGTGGTTCATCCAGAAGATAAAGACTATTCACCAAACAGTTCAAGAGCAGTTGGAAAAGATTTAGGCTCGATATAAGGCCCGACATGATAAGCGCCAAGTCGAACATCAATTTCAAGTTGGTGACAAGGTGTGGTTCCATATCAACTAGGATCGAATGAAGGGGGAAGGCAAGCAATTACGACCAATACGGTATGGTCCATTTACCATATTGGAGAAGATTGGGAATAATGATTTACGACTCAATTTTCCTGTATATATGCAGATGTACTCGATCGTGAACGTCAAAAATATGAAGCTTTATGAACCACCATTGATTATAGACATCGAGGAGGTAGGATTAGTGCCTACAGTGGATGACTTTGCACCTACGTATCTCGATGAATTTCAAGAGGACATCATTCTCGATCAAAGGACTAGGACTTCATGATGAGGAGATGTGGAATATCTTCATGTTGGTTTCAAAGGGATGCACCTTAAAGCTAAATGGCTTGAAAAGGAGAAAGCACGGGAGAAATTCCCTCACTTTCCTGCTAATTAATAAGGCTTTTGGGGGTCCAAAAGCTCTTCAGTGGGGAGGAATGATCCAGCAGGATCGTATAGGTCCAAGTACAAGTGGCTTAAGTACAAAGGCTAAAAAATCAAAGTGTCTCTATGTGGCACACTTAGTTTCAAGTTAAAGATCTCGTATTTCTAATTCCAACGGTGCAAATGACACTCAATTTCGAGTTTGTATGGAGGAGTTAGAAGTAGTCAAATATTAAGGGTTGACTTGGTGATGTGGTAGCTTAAGGAGGCAACAAATTTGCAGAAATCCGGCCAAATCTAGTTGGATTCTAGGTGAATTTGTGGGATAGTTAGTTTGACTCCTTTGGTCAAAATCCAAAAAAATAAAAAAAGGAAGTTGGTTTAAATAAAATAAAAAAATATTAAAAAAAAAAGGTAGGGTGGGCCATGACCCCCGCCCTACCTAGCGGACCTTGTAACAAATATGTACTTAAAAAATGGGGTCAGTGGCCATGACCTTGCCACCCCCACATCTACGACAACCATCACATTAATATGGGAGGGGTGCGGGTTTCCAACCCCGCCCCCCTACCCAATCCACGCTCCACATACATGGTACCACCGACGGGAGTTATGGGGCAGGCTGCTCGATGCAGGCCTGACCCCTTACCTTGCTATTAAATAAATATGCGTGGATTTTCAAAAAAAGATTTAACCTTTTTATGGAGGGGGTAGGTTTTGACCACCCAACCCCCTCCCTCACATTTAGGATCTAAACCAACTCAGCTAGAAGACTTCCTTGGGGAGTCCACCCACCTTCAAATATATAAACTTGCATTTCAGAAGTGCGCCCAGGAAAGCTAGGAGCGACACGAAGTACGAGACAAAGTCGAACCTTGAATGCCTTGCAAGAGGGGGGGCGAAACCATGAATTGAGCCCATTTCCAAAGGGCCAAATTTATCCGACCTCAGAATCAGACAAATTTTATATGGATTCTCTACCTCTCGGTGCCACGAATCCAATGATGTTGTCCATTTATTCATCAAAGGTCTCCAATTTTCGGGCACTTTCAACTATTGAGGTATAAGGGTGTAATTTTTCATTGATTATTATACTTTCATTTTATTTTCCACTTCATGAAAGAGGACCTCCCCACTGATTGAGTAGGGCTCGAAGACATAGTACCTATTGGATGAACTCCGATATCAATTCCTTGTCTTATTACATGATTTTATGTGCTTCTCTCTTCTTATGTTTATGCCTTTTAAATTTCATGGTTAAGATGTAATTTTACATGTAATTCTTTAATACATCTCAAAGCTAAATATTTTGGATCTCATGAAAATCTCGAATGAAAGATGACAGAGAGGTGCTTGGAGATACGTTTTAAAAATGGAATTCGAATGTGGAGAGAATGATGACAAATGAGGGAGTAAAGGTAATGATGGGTGGTATTTATGCTTTTTCATGCTCAGATGATTATGAAAACCAATAAACCACTAAAAACTTGATAGGTCATCATCACATTCATTTATGCAAAAAAACATGATTCCGAAACGTTCTCAGTTATAAATATGAGAGATTTTCTACGGAATGATCAGGTGATTTCATAGTAAAAATCACTTGTTTTGCATTGAATTCGCTGTGAAATCATGAAAAATTAGACATGTGGCTAAAAGAGAATTTTAAACCAATGCATGTGAACCTAATGTGGATTTTTATAGATTTTACTGTAATGGACAAATGTACTTTCTAAAGTTTTCATCAATTTCATGAACTAATTTTATGAGACAAATGACACCTAGGTTAATGAACCTATCAATTAAAAATTGAAATTTATATGTGATAAGACATCTAAAACTTACAACTGAGATTTTCCACATTGTCATTGTGTTGAAATTGAGTAGCCCTAACTTAAGAATCTAGCACACTTCATGATTATAGGCACTCATGTTCTCAACATGGCTTAGGAGGTTACACAGTAACCACTCTTCATGATTATAAGAACTCATGTTCTCAACAAGGATTAGGAGGTTCCACATTAACCACTATTAAACTATTCGGTATAAAAACAATTCTCAAGATCTGTTAATTCCATAACACAATATTGATTGATTATAAAAAAAGGCCCTTGAAAAAATTAATCAGTAAGCATAACATCTAATTTCAGAATGGATACTAGAGAACAAAAAACATGAAAAAATACAATAATATTGAATATATGTACACTAATATATTCAAAATTACATTATGTGAACCAATTTTTTTTAAATTTCATAATAACCATGATAGTAATAACATGAATAACAGGGTAATCTAGAAAAATCTTGCATCTTATTCTTGTTGCAGAATATATCACATTCAATGACCCAACAATTGTAAATTTTCCCAACCCTTCCAGCAAGCAAACAAAGGGTGGATCTTTCAGGGCCAACAACACTCCACCATCTCAGTTGAGGAGTTCCATGCAGTTTGGGTTTAACTCTTTTGGTGTGAGTTCTTCTGCAATGTCAGAGGTGTCCAATAGAGGTGGGAAGTAGGGACGAAGTCTGTCTACATTGAATACTGGGTGCAGACTAGGGAATGGTGGAATACTGAGGTCAAAAGCATTGTTCCCTACAACCTTGGTGATGGTGTACGACCCATATTGAAGCAGGTGAAGCTTGTAGTGGGGTCTATTGAGGCGTTCCTTCTGCAAATGTAGCCACACTTTTCTGCCCACCTAGAAGTTGTGCAGCACCCGATGTTGGTCATGTCATTTCTTGTACTTAGCATTGGCTCTGTCCAATATGTCATGAACCTATTGGCAGATGTGATGAATGCGCTCGATGAAGTTGTTCACTTTGTTAGATTTATATTGGATATGAGCCGAATAGGCTTGAGTAGCCGCAAATGGCATGGCTGCGTCAATGGGACATAGTGGTTGGAATCCCTAGCCCACTTGAAAGGGGCTGTGACCAATTGAGCTATGGAGAGCCCGGTTATAATTGTGTTGTACATAGGGGAGGCTCTCATCCCATGTGCGTGGATGCTTTGAATTGTACATGCACATAATGTGTACAATCATCCTCTTGACGACCTCTGTCTGGCCATCAGTTTGGTGATGGAAAGATGTGGAATTTGTGAGCTTGGAGTCCAACATTAACCAGAGGCTGGACCAAAATGTGCTGAGGAACCTGCTGTCGTGATTTGATATGATAGATTGTGGGATCCCAAAGTGCACCCACACTCATTCAAAGAAGAGTTTAACAGTGGCTTCTGATGTGATATTCTTCTTACAGGCTGCCATAATGGCCATGTTCGAGAATCTGTCAACAATCATGAAAACACAGTTGTTTATATGCTTAATAGAAGGAAGGCCTAACATGTAATCCATCGAGATGGATTCCCAAGGTTGACCAGGGGTAGGTAGGAGAGTATAGGGCCCTTGCTTCTTGATGGTCGGTTTGGAAATGACATAAGAAGTGCAGGATCTGATGTACTTCTTGACATCCTGTTAAAGGTTCGGCCAATAAAAATACTTTTGCAGTACTGCCACTGTTTTCTTGACTCCCAAATGCCTAGTGACTCGACTGTAGTGTGCTTCCCATATCATCTTGGCATGCTCGCTTGAAGGAACACAAAGGTGTCCCAGGTGACATAACAATGCATCTTGGAGGTGAAAATTTGGAACTTGCGTACTCCCCAAGAGTGCCTTGTATGTGTGGCTAAATTCTAGATCGCTCTTGTAGAGAAGCATCTAATAAGAAGTCTCGTGCCCACAAGAGTTGAGAACGATGGTTATGGCCACGATCAGTGGTAGGATGAGGTAGTTTGCAACATTATTGGTGCTACCCTTCTTGCACTTGATGTTCAAATGAAATTGTTGCAAATTTGTGGACCACTTCTGATGGTGATCGTTCCGCAACTTCCCTTGTGTTTGTATGAAATGCAGGGGTCAGTGGTCTGTGTGGATGATTGTCTCCTTCCCCAAAATGTAATGCTTCCATTTTCGACAAGCCTGCATAATTGAATACATTTCTTTTTCATAAGTGGGATACTTTCGAACTGTGTCAGACAATGTCTCACTGTGATATGCCACTGGATGCCCCTGTTGAGTAAGAACTGCCCCAATAGCATAGTCAGAGGCATTTGTCTTGATCTCAAATGGTTGTTGCAAGTTTGGTAATTGTAAATGGTCATTTATAATCCTTTTTGATTGTTTTAACTAGATGCATTGATTTTAGTGTAGATGTTGATTTCTAATTATATTTAATTTCTTGAACTAATGCATCTATTTCAATGCAGATGATTTCTAATCCTATATACTCGGCGCTCTACAACCCACTATATAGAGATGTGTAGATGTAATGTGAGAAGTGTCATGTGAGAAATGTAATGTAAACTTTTGATATGTCAGAGTATATAGAGATGTGTAAATGTAATGTGAGAAATGTAATGTAAACTTTTGATATGTCGTAGTATATAGAGATATGTTGATGTAATGTGAGAAATGTAATGTAAACTTTACGAGGTAATGAAATATATTTTATTAATTTACGGGGATAATGAAATATATTTTTATTTATTTACAGGGATAGTGAAATATGTTTTTATTTATTGACACAGTATGGTAAGTAAATAAATGTAATGTCATTAAACTTTTGAAATGTACAGGGGGTATATTTTTATTTATTTACTAGGTTATTTATTTACTTCATAAACCTGTTTATATTTAAATAAAACTTAAAAAAAATGTAAATACCATTTTAATACCACGGGCTAAATACTATGGGCGAAATACCATGGGAGTATGGTTACTTGTGTATGGTAAATAAAAAATAAAACTTCTTTTTATATTTACTCCACAAACCTCTTTAAATTTAAAGAAAACTTTTTTTTTTTTCTTTTTTTTTGTGAATTCCGTAGGACCTGACTTTTCTATTATATAGAGCAAGTTGCAAAATATATACAAACCAAAATATGCGCCTCAACCTACCCGAAGGAAACCAGGTCTGTTGGCCATCTGAGAAAGTTGAAAGCTAACCAAAATTGGTACTGTTTCAAGCGCTCATTAGCAGCATGTACTACACGACTATGACCATAATATTTACATATTAAACTGCAGATGGGAAAAATTCCAGTTTAATACCATGGGCTAAATACCGTGGGCCAAATACCAATAAAAGAGGTACGATAAATAAATAAAATATAAATAAACCATAGGTATGGTAAATAAATAAAACGTAAATGTCTTTTATTTATTTACATCATAATCCTATTGATATTTAGGAACACTCAAAAAGTGGTTTTATTTAGGTGAATCCTGAGCTAAATACCATGGGCCAAATTATTATTAATACCATGCCAAAAAAACATTATTAACCCTAGTATTAATATTAATATCATTATTGATTCTAATATTCACATTAATATATTATAATATTAATATTATTAAATTTAATAAATTTGGATCACTTAGGTTGGTATTTGAGTACACTATATGCATTGTCTATCTTGAGTAACAATAAACATGTAAACTTAAATATAAAAATAATGTTTAATATTTAACATTTAACATTTAATATAATTAATCTAATGTCGGCCCTAATGAAAAATAAATTCTCTCCCTACATATATAAATTTAACACAAAGAAAGTCTCGAATTTTATTTGTGAGGAAGCATATCTGTGATTATGCGAACAGTGAAATAATATTTGTGAGAAAGGATTTCGGGAGTTGTTCGAAAGTGGAAAATAATATTTGTGGGAAGGATTTTAGTGTCAACTAGCTACAATTGATTTTCAATTGATTTTTAGGTTTGATTTCTATTGCTCCTGCATTTTATTTTATTTTTTCTACCTTTTTGTTTATGTAATGTAAACTTTTGATATGTCGGACTATCAAGCACATGTGTAGATGTAATGTGAGAAATCTAATGTAAGTAAATATTTGAAATGTAATGGGGTATATATATTTTTTTTTATCGGGAGTATGGTAAATAAATAAAATCTCTTTTTATACTTACCCTAGAGGTATGGTAAATTATTTAGGGGTTACGGTATGTAAATAAATGTAATGTAAGTAAACATTTGAAATATACACAAGGTGTATTTTTATTTATTTACCAGATATGGTAAGTAGATAAAACCTTTTTTTATATTTACTCCATAAACCTCTTTATATTTAAAGAAAACTTAAAAAAAAGTTTTATTTAGGTGAAGCCTATGGAAAAAATACCATTTTAATACCATGGAATAAAAACCATGGGCCAAATACCATATTTTTCTATTGCTCCTACATTTTATATTGGAGCTAAAAAAGAGAGAGGGAGAGATAGAGAGATGGGGCAAGAGAGAGGGAGGTAGGAGAGGAAGGAAGAGAGAGAGGAGGAGAGTGAGAGGTATATGAGAGGAGAGACAGAGGGATAGAGAGATGGAGTTGAGGGTGAGAGAGGGACGGAAGAAGAAATACATAGAGAGTGAGAAGTGGAGATAGAGAAGGAGTGACATGGGAGAAATAGAGAGAGTATTTCTATGTTTGGGGTGAGATAATGAGAAAAATAAGGAGAGATGGAGGGAATGGGGGGAGAAGGAGAGAGGTAGGGATATAGTAACATAGTTAGAGGGTGAAGAGAGGGAGAGAGAGGGAGATAGAGAGAGAGATAGACGTGGGAGAGAAAGGGATAGAGGAGAAGGAAGAGAGAGATGATGTGAGAGAGTGGAGAGAGGGAGGGAAAGAGAGATGGAGTTGGATGGGGGAGAGAGGGAAGATGATTTCTTGCACTTGATGCATTTATTTAAGTGTGGATGGTGATTTCTAATCCTATTTGATATCTTGCATTATATGCATTGATTTTAGTGTAGATTGAGAGAGAGAGAGAGAGATAGAGTGGTGGGGGGAGAAAGAGGATTAGAGGGAGAGAGAGAGAGAGAGAGAATTGGATGGCAAAGAGAGAGAGAGAGGAAAACATAGAGGAAGGTAGGAGAGAAAGGGAGAGAGAGGAAGTGCAAGAGAGAGAGGAAGAGAGTGATGGGGGAATAGAGAAAACTGGAGGGCAAAGAAAAAGAGACAGAGAGAGAGTGGGAGAGAGAGGAAGGATGAGAGAGAGGAGGAGAGAGGGAGGGAGATAAAAGGAGAGATGGAAGGATAGAGAGATATATTTGGAGTGGAAGAGAGGGAGGGAAGAAGGAATACATAGAGAGTGAGAAGTGGAGAGAGAGATGGAGCGACAAGGGAGATATGGAGAGAGTGTGTGTATGTTTTGGGGTGAGATAAAAACATAAAGAAGGAGATGCGGAGAGAAGGGAGGAGAGAAGGAGAGAGGGAGGGATATAGAAAAATAGTTGGAGGGTGAAGAGAGAGAGATATATAGATGTGGGAAAGAAATAGAGAGAGAGGAAGTAAGAGGGAGGATATGAGAGAGTGGAGATATGGAGAGAAAGAGAGATGTAGTTCAAGGGAGGAGACAGGGAAGAATATTTCTTGCACTAGATGAATTGATTTCAGTGTAAATGATGATTTATAATCCATTTATAATCCATTTTGATTGTTTGCACTAGATGCATTGATTTTAGTGTAGATTTTGATTTCTAATTATATTTTATTGCTTGAACTAGATGCATCAATTTCAATGCAGATGATTTCTAATCCTATATACTAGGCTCTCTACAACCCAATATATAGAGATGTGTAGATGTAATGTGAGAAGTGTCATGTGAGAAATGTAATGTGAAATTTTGATATGTCGAAGTATATAGAGATGTGTAGATGTAATGTGGGAAATGTACTGTAAACTTTTGATATGTCAGAGTATATAGAGGATATGTAGATGTAATGTGAGAAATATAATGTAAACTTTACGGGGATAATGAAATATATTTTTATTTATTTACACGGTATGGTAAGTAATTGAATTTAATGTAAGTAAACATTTGAAATGTACAAGCGGTATATTTTTATTTATTTAATGGGGTATTTATTTACTTCATAAACCTCTTTATATTTAAAGAAAAATTAAAAAATAATGTTTTATTTAGGTGAAGCCTATGGGAAAAATACCATTTTAATACCATGGGATAAATACCGTGGGCGAAATACCATGGGGGTATGGTTATTGGGGTATGGTAAATAAAAAATATAACTTTTTTTTTTTTAATATTTACTCCATAAACCTCTTTATATTTAAAGAAAACAAAAAAAAAAAGTTTTATTTAGGTGAAGCATATGGGAAAAATACCAGTTTAATACCATGGGCTAACTATCATGGGCCAAATACCAATAAAAGTGGTATGATAAATAAATAAAATATAAATAAACCATAGGTATGGTAAATAAATAAAACTTCTTTTATTTATTTACACCATAATCCTATTTATATTTAGGAACACTCAAAAAGTGGTTTTATTTAAAGGTGAATCCTGAGCTAAATACAATGGGCCAAATTATTATTAATACCATGCCAAAAAACATTATTAACCCTAATATTAATATTATTATTATTATTAATTCTAATATTCACATTAATATATTACAATATTAATATTATTAAATTTAATAAATTTGGATCACTTAGGTTGGTATTTGAGTACACTATATGCATTGTCTATTTCACGTAAAAAAAAACATGTAAACGTAAATGTAAAAATAATTTTTAATATTTAACATTTAACATTTAATCTAATTAATATAATGTCGGCCCTAATGAAAAATCACTTATCTCCCTACATATATAAATTTAACACAAACAAAGTCTCGGATTTTATTTGTGGGGAAGCATATATGTGATTGTGCGAACAATGAAATAATATTTGTGAGAAAGGATTTCGGGAATTGTTCGAAAGTGGAAAATAATATTTGTGGGAATTGATTTACTGTCAACAACTCATTTGGATTGATTTGGAAAATAATAATTGTGGGAAGTATTTCGGTGTAAACTAGCTGCAATTGATTTTTAGGTTTGATTTCTATTGCTCCTACATTTTATTTTATTTTTTCTACCCTTTTGTTTATGTAATGTAAAATTTTGATATGTCGAAGTATAAGGCACATGTGTAGATGTAATGTAAGTAAATATTTGAAATGTAATTTGGGTATATTTTTATTTATTTATCGCGAGTATGGTAAATAAATAAAATCTCTTTTTATACTTACTTTATAGGTATGGTAAATTATTTAGGGGGTATGGTAAGTAAATAAATGTAATGTAAGTAAACATTTTAAATGTACAGGAGTTATATTTTTATTTATTTACTGGGTATGGTAAGTAAATAAAACCATTTTTTATATTTACTCCATAAACCTCTTTATATTTAAAGAAAAATTTAAAAAAAAGTTTTATTTAGGTGAAGCCTATGGGAAAAATACCATTTTAATACCATGGGTTAAATACCGTGGGCCAAATACTGTATTTTTCTATTGCTCCTGCATTTTATATTGGATGTGTTAGTGTTCCCATGTTTTGGCAAGGTTGGCAATACCAAAAGATGAGACAACATCAAACCACTTTCAGACCCTAGGATCTAGCCCTCCTGGGTCCAGATAGGGATCTCTCTATATGAGAAAAGGTTTTATGTCTTTGAAGCTCTTTGTTTGAGATGTTAGGCTAGTTATAAGGCACAGGGGTTGTTTGTTCAATTTTTGGTTGGTTGTTGGGAATCAGGAAAGAAGGGTTCAATGTAAGACAAGACTGGGCAAAGAGGATTTTAGGCAAAGGAGATGATAAATCAGGGAAAATTCAAGACCATTGGGAAATGGAGTCAGGAAAGGGTTTACTTGCTAATCAACATGCAGGCTTTCAGTTGGGCTAGTCATCTAAAGCATTTGGATCTTAAAGATGATAGTGTGGCATGAAAGGTAGAAAGAAGGTGAAAGCAAGGAAACCTTTGAGGTGACCTTTCGGAAATTAGATCCAGGGATAGGACATGCCATTGAACTCCTGTGATCCAAAACCTAAAAGTTAAACTCTTCAGACAAGGGACATTAAATTTTCAGAACACAAAGTTAAAGACCTGAGATCAAAGAGAGACTTTGAACTCTCAATGCTTCGGCCTCCAGCTTGAGGGAAATTAGAAAGGTATAATCAATTGAAAGGGATCCTAGTGAGACATAGACAGAGTTCTAGACCTCCCAGTGTTCCTAATTCATTCAATTAAATCCTAACAAGAACATCTAAAGACATAATTCATTAATTCATACATCAGCTAGCAGGCAATGACATCCACTATGCTGGTTAAATCAATTGAAATCAATCCTTAGATACAAATATAGCAGAAAACATTGAAGGCAAGGAGAGCAGAAACATAGGGTACCTAATAAGGGTAAATCCTATGCCAAATTTCTGATGCAAGCCAGAAGAAGTGTAATGAAATGAAATAAAACACAGAGATAGAAAACATCACCAGCTGCTTTAAATCAGGATCCAAAGAAATGTGCTTGTCATATTAAGAGCAACACCAGTCATGTACAACATAGCCAACAACTTGAATATTTAGTCTGAATACATCTTCCTCAGCCTATCTTACAACGTTACACATAGACTATATCTCAATAGAAACAACTTGCAATTCTTCGATATCCGATCAACAACCACCGAAATGAGTTTCTTCATGAATTTTATAGCTAAAAGATGAGTAGAGGAGGTAGGTGAAAAAATAAATGGAGCATTAAAACTTAGGAAAGGAAGAAGGCTGGAGCCCATTTTGTTTTAAATCCTGTGCATTTATCTCTGGCACGCTTTTGGAGGCAAGAGTGGTCTTCTTCAGGCTTCCATTTACTCCGGTATGTCTCTGATGTACCATGTCTGTAGTACTCTGTAGTACTTCGGTGAATAAATAAAAAGGCGAATAAGTAATTGTGAAGTCCGCCATACTGTGTAACAAATGTTCTGGTAGCTTTGGCCTGTGGTTAGGGCAGATTTTTCTCCAGGAACACGGTAAATAAAGGAAATAATATGGGCGCTTGGTCCTTTAGGGAATGGACAATCTGTTGATGTGAAACCCTGATAGTATTGTTTCCTATACGCTGGGATTTCTGTGTGATCCATGATGTCTTTGATCTGATACTCTGACTTCAAATCATTGGATTAGGCTCAAAATCTTCAATGATAGGCCTTAAGCACTCATTTTTCCTGCTGATACTCTTTGCCGCTTCCACGTTTGCCTCTGACTGCGAAATCTGTGCTTTAATAGCTCTGGAGAAGATTTTGCAGAGTCTAAACTCTTTCCCTTTAATGCGAGCCTTGTCATATGTCTTCTCAGAGCCTTCTTCATGAGTTCGGCTCTTGAAAATGGTCCTTTCCTGTTTCTCTGTAACTGTACAGAGATTTTGAATCATGGCGGTTTTCCGCCGCTCGTACCCTGCAAAAACATGCAACTCTGTTATGAAATCCATTCATAGGGAGGATGGCTACGGAGGGCGGGGGGAATGACAGCGCGGCGGTGGTAAGAACAGTGGTTTTAGATGGAGCAATGGTGAATCAATGCAGTGATATGGTGTGAAATGCGACTAATAGGTCTTTGGTGGAGAAATGCTCATGGGCCGATCGATCATGGTCTAGTGGCGGATATCGACGGCGGATATTAAATAGTGGGATGGTTTATGAAGTTGGGCCGAATGCATAGAAATGAATGCGAAAAATTAACTTTAATGCAAATTACGAGAGTTTGGACATAGGCGGAAATGCAAAGAAATGAATGAAAATGCAACGAAAACGATCGTGTGTGGTGGGACTCGCCATGGGTGAAGGGCGATTCATTTAGGACTGTCGGATCTCAGGGGGAGATCGACAACTACGATCTAATCGGAGGGGAGGAATGGGAGGGTTGATAGTCTGATTTAATGATGGTGTGATTGGTTTATGGCCGTTGGATCTTGGAATGGATGGACGGCTGTGATTTGATCGGGGAATCGCAATCGCAAAGGGCGGAAGGTGGCGGCAATTGAAAGATGCGATTGCGATTGGAGCAGGAGTGTGATTAGTGTTGGGCCATCCGATCTAAGTGATAGATCGATGGTGGAGACTGAATCGGTGAGGAACAAAAAGAAGCGACGGGAGGGGAGCGGAACAAATCTAGACCATTGGATCTTGGATTAAAGGGACGGCTGGGATCGGATCGACGGATCGCAATCGGCGATTGTAGTCGGGTGACATATTAAGAACTTGCGATTGCGATGGGAGCGATTAAGTGCCAGCCGTCGGATCTGGCGGGAAGATCGACGGTTCAAATGTGATCGGAGGGGCGAAAGGGGAGAGGCTACGAGCGCGATGCGATCAGCATTGGACCGTTGGATCAGACTATGAATCGATGGCCCACGTTGCAGCGGGAGCCGATAGAACAACACTCCAATTGCATCGAAGTTTTTCCGTAAAACACAGAGATGCGCCCGCCCGATGGTGCGATTGCGATTAGCACTCGGGGCTTAAGAATTTGGTCCTGGGCACGGGGTTACGTGGGGAAGTGGTTTGCAGGGCTAGCGGGAAAGGGGCTAGGCCCTATTATAAGGTGGAAAGTGGGTTTTGGCCCATTTTGGTGCATTTCAAGGCCAATGAAAGGTAACGATAAGAGAAGAAAGGGGAAATTAAACCAAACTAGGGGTGTGTGCATGGTTTAAAGGGAAATTTGGGGTAGTTTAGGAGGACTAAGGGAGGAATTTTGGGATGGAAAGGGGAATTTTGTAGATGTACAAGGGGAAAATAAGGGCCTTTTGGAGCACAATTATTCATCATCAGTGAGGCTTATTGACTCAAGAACATCAGAGGGAAACAATTAAAGGGCGGGAACATGAAGAGGCTTCAAGGATGATGTGTTTTCAAGAGAAATGCATTCCTTGAAGGCTCATAAAACAAATTAGCCCCTTGCTTTCTTGTCAAGGAATTTATAGGGGGCTAACAGTGGCTCCACATGGGGATGGCTTCTTCTTGAAGGAGTCAAGAATTCAGAAAATGATCTTTGGTGTAGGCCAGATGCCTGCTACTTGAGCCATGTTTTTTCTTTGGTTTTCAGCTGCCACAATTTTGAAGACATCAATTAGCAGAGACACCCTCATACGATCTACCTACCTAGACTACAATCCTAGCATTTTTCTTCTAGGGTGCATTTGGACTAGCATACCCTTTACATCATTTATTTTATAAACTGAAAATAAACCTATTCTAAATCTACCGTTATCACTCCTAAGACTAGATGAGACTTCTGGTCTCATATGTTTTTCTACCTAATCTAATATCTGCTAGGATTAGATTGTCCAGCAGATTTCTTCTCTACATTCTACAACATAAATTTAAAAACAGTCAAACTAGGATTAGATAGTCTAGTTTGCTGTAGATCCAAGGCATAAAGACAGTTGCACATGGACAGGAATTTGCAGAACACTAAAAAAAAAACTTTGAAGGCTTGAAATCTGAAGCTTGAAGCATCCTTCTTCTCTTTGTGACTCAAGTTTTGAGCTTGTTAGAGTCACTTACTTTTCTTCATTTCAGCTCTGATTTTGGGCTTGTTAGAGCTGATTCTTCTTTCTTCTTTGCTAGTTCAGGTTTAGGCATGTTTGAACCAATTGTCTTTACTTCCTTTGGCTCAGGTTTTGATCGTATTAGAGCCAATATTTTTCACTTTAGAGGTTCATGTTTTGAGCATGTCTGAACCTCTCCTTTCTCTCCGTTTTTTGAAACATTTCCTCTTTTTATTGAAAACAAAACACTGCAATGGTATGTACAATGGAAATGGAAACTAGAAATTGGAAATCAGCAGAAGTAGTGTTTGAGCATCCTACCATTGATAGGACCCCCAAACAGCTCTGTACCATCTAATTCTTGTAGGAAAAAGGCATTTGGACCCACAATGGCCTGGATGATGTATGGACCTTACCACAAACTATCAAACTTGTCGTGCTTTCCTTTATCCTCTCTCCTTGAGTCCCACTTCAGAACTTTATCTTGGATTTTGAAATCAGAAGCTTTGGTTCTCCCGTCAAACAACTTCTTTATGTTTTCCTGAACTTTCACAACTTTGTTATAGACCTCTTCCCTTGCTTGCTGCAGATGGATTGTTTGGTTTATCCTTCTCACCATACTGTCTTCTTCCGTCTGGATCTCTTGGACAAGTTTGATCACTGGTACACCCAAAATGGTAGGAAAAACTTCTTCTGTCCCATAGACAAGCTAATATGGTGACATGCCAAAGGATTTCTTTGTTGTAAGCCTGTCAGCCCACAAAGCATGCACCAACTTCTTATTCCATGACTTTTTATTCTCTTCCATCATCTTTTTGATGATAGTTACCAGGCTTTTGTTTGATGATTCAGCTAATCCATTACCTTGAGGGTAATAGGCAGTTGAATGACCGAGTGCTATTTGATACCTGTGACAAAAATCAACCATTTTCTTGGATCCAAAAGAAGTAGAATTATCGGTGATTATTTTCCTTGGGCAACCAAACCGAGAGAGGATGTGGTCTTCTAGGAACCTAATGATGACTGAATCTGTGGCATTCCTAGCAGGTATGGCCTCTATACATTTAGTGAAGTAGTCTATGGCTGTAAGGATCCACTTGTGTTGTGCAGAAGAAGCAGGGTGAATTTCTCCTATGAAATCTAGGCCCCATTGCATAAATGGACCTTCAACAGTGATGGGTTGTAAAGGTAAGGGGAGGAGCTTTCTTTTGCCTTCAAAAATCTGGCATTTGTGGCAGGTGATTATCATCTTATGGATATCATTGAAGAGTGTAGGCCAATAGTAGCCAGCTCTGAGTATTTTGTTTGCAGTGGCTTTCTAGTTCAGGTGACCTCCACACTCTCCTGCATGGAATTCTTGTTTAATCCTTTCTGCTTCAGGCTCAGGCAAACATTTAAGCAATAGGCCATTTGCATTTTTCTAGTATAAAAATTCACTCATTATGCAATAATTTCTGGCCTTTAGTTTGAGGAATCTGGCCTTGGTCTTTGACAGTTCAGGAGGGGCATTGAGGTGTGTAAGCACATACAGAATGTCAGAATACCAAGGAGAGCTCTGAAACTTCTCCTCAACAGTGGGATCAGGCAATCCCTGCTTCTCATCCAAGGAATCTACCATGTTAATGTCACGGGCTTGTAGGTTTGATTTAGCCATTAGTTGAGCTAAGCCCTGACATTTGATCAATTTGGTGGGTTTTATCTCAAGGTCGTACTCTAAGATCACAGTAATTAATTTTCCCCTTTTCCCATCTGGGTCTTGGGACAAGATGTCTTTAACCACTATATTTGGTACATAGGCTATGGTGTGGGAATGCAATATGTACACCCTAAAGTCTTTCAAGGACTTTACCAAGGAATAGGCCTATTTTTCCGTTATATTTTATTTCAAGGGTGCATCCCTCAGTGCTTTTCTGAAGAAAGAAATGGGCTGTTCTATTCCCTTTGGATTTTTCTGCAACAGAACTACAACTACTGTATGCTCGGAGGCAAATGAAAATATCAAGAAATATTTTGAGAAATCTGGACTGATTAGGACAGGAGCCCGGGTGAGTGAAAGTTTAACTGATTCAAAAGATTTCTTAGCTTCAATAGTCCACTTAACTCCTACACCTTTCCTTAACATGTTTTTCATATTCCTAAGGTGTTCAACTAAGTTGGGAATAAACCTCCTAAGGAATTTGATTTTCCTAATGAAGGACTGTAACTCCTTGATGTTTCTTGGGTGTGTGATTTTTAGTATTCTCTCAGCTCTTTTTGGGTCTATCCTAATCCCCTTCTCAGATATGATATGGCCAAGAATTTTTCCTTCTTGTAGCCCAAATACAATATTTTTAGGATTCAATGACAGACCAAACCTTCTACATTTTTCAAACACTTTTCTCAGGTGTTCTAGGTGTTCCTCCTTAGTCTTGGAGTAGACTGTTATGTCATCCAGATAGATGACAATGAAGTGTCCTATTTCATCTGAAAAAGCTATGTCCATTGCTCTTTGGAAGGTTACACCAGCGTTCATCAGTCCAAAAGGCATCTTTACATACATAAAAGTGCCCCATGGAGTGGTGAAAGTTGTTTTGAGTTGGTCTTCTAGGATTACTAAAACTTGGTTGTAACCTGAAAAACCATCTAACAGAGAGATCCTTCTTGAGCCTACTACCCGCTGAAGAATATGTTCCATTTTTGGCAAAGGGTAATTGTCTTTGAGTGAGGCTCTGTTAAGGTTCCTGAAATCAATACACAGCTTGATCTCCCCGGTTTTCTTTCTCACAGCCACTAGGTTTGAGATCCAATCAAAGAACCTAACAGGAACTATTATGTCTGCCTCATAAATTTTTTTAATCTCCTTTTCAACTGCAGGCAATTGTTTTCGGTTTATTCTGCGAGGTTTTTGTCTCAAGGGCTTCTGATTTTCTTTCAAAGGTATTTTGTGTTGTATGATGTTTGTGTCATAGGCCTTTAAGTCTTTGTAGCTCCAAGCAAACACGTCAATAAATTCTTTGAATAGGTCAATGTATTTCTTTTTCATGTTTGCAGGAAGAGACTTAGCCAATTTAATCATTTTGGGCTTATCTTCTGTGCCTATGTTGCATAGTTCAACATCAGAGTCCGCATGTTCTATGGTAGACTTTTTTGCTACATCATCAAAGTCAAAAAGGTCCTCTAAAGGCGCCAGACCTCGAGGTATGTTCTTATCTTTGGCTTGCAGCACCTCAACTTCTTCATTTTCCGTGTTTTCACAATTTCCGTTTGGATTTCCAATCTGTTCGTTCAAAGTGTTTATTTCTATGTTACGGGGTGGTTCTTCCTCATCTGAGGGTTCCTCACTTAGGCAGATATCACGGGACATAGAGTCTGAATCAGAAAATTCAAACTCGTTCCTGCCTATCAACAAATCTTCAATCTACTTATCGCCCTCGAAAACCTACCAATATTTTTCGTTATCCAGCACTGCACGTCTGAATTTGGTCTGTACGATGATTTGTTGATCGCTTGGAGTCTTAAGGTATTAACTTGCTAGGCAAGCTAATCCATTTGCAATGACATTTTGAATCCTAGGAAAAAACACTAACTCATATTCTACAAATGTTTTCAATATATCCATGGCATCATTCCTATATGCTCTCAACCTAGGGTGTTTTGCTGTGTATTCACCGTTTACTTGTTTTATAACCAACTCAGAGTCTCCCTGCATGGCTATCTTATGGGCTCCTAATTTCTTCAACAGATTTAAGCCTAGGATTAGAGCCTCGTACTTTGCAATATTATTTGTACATTTGAAATGTAGGTTGCAGGCATGGCTCTCTGCGTAGTCACTCTCTGTGTTATGTAGCCACACCCCTGCTCCAGCAGTTCTCTTAGTGCATGACCCATCAAAGTTCATTTCCCACAGGGGTTCATTTTTCATTTTATCATCGTTTCCCTCCCGAACGTGGGTTTCACTGGTCTGTTGTGTGAGGGGTTCTGCGTGGTGCAGTGGAAGTTTTCGTTCTTCATGTGCTATATGAGTTCGTGAGGGGTGATTAACCAGCTGATCGCAGTAGATTTCTTGTTTGGTCTGAATCTCTGTTTCAGTGCATTGTCTAAGGGTTTCTTCTTCGTTTTCCTCTAAGTCCAGAGTGGCCATTATGTTAAAGTCCATGGGCTCTGTTTCCTTGTTCGTGTCTCTGTTTTGCGATTCTGACCCCTCTAAGGATTCATCATTACAAAGGATGAAGGAGTTGAGGTCTATATGTACAGAGTATAAAGGTGAATTTTCAGGTTTTTCGAGGCTACTGACCAGGAATTTCATTTGTGCCTCTCTATACAGTCTTCTGAGTTGGCCAAAGACTGGGATTGTGGCATAGGCCCCATCCATCTGCATTGTACCTTGCAGCTTGGCCCCCCATGATCTCGATAATAACATGCCATACTTGGGTGGCACATCTGCCACAACAACATCCATGACCATGCATTTAGCTGGAATCTGGGTTAGGCTTACACATAAATCTTTGATTAGGCCAAGGCACATTACCCTGCTAGAATCGAATGAATATAAGTCATTGTAGGGTTGGGTTATCTCTAAGCCTAACCTTTCCATAACTACTTTAAGCATCAAGTTGTGTGAGGCACCAGAGTCATGCATTGCATTATGAAGGATCTTGTCATGGATATTGAGACTGATATAAAAAGGTGGCACTACCCCCTCCTGAAATTTTCCTTCTATCTTTGGACCAAACAGAAGGGCCGATTGATCATCGCTCAAATTGACAGTGTCGTTGTTTTCCCCTAGATTTAATGCTTTCAAAATTTGGCCTTTATATACATCCTGAGTGGCCAACTCAGAGAGTGGGACAGAGATTTTAATTTTTGCAATCTCACTCTCTAAATTGAAAGTGGACTAACTCTTTGGAATGTTCAACTCTGATTTGTTAGCCACTGCCTTGGTGGCAGAATCAGTGGGCTGATGTTCACTATGTACAGGTGTAGGAACTGTTTTATCAGGAGCACTAACTGCAGTGCTAGTGCTGCTAGCTGTTTGGCTTTGTTTATCATTGTTTTGGTTGTCTTTTTCCTTGCTCTTCCCAGAACTCTCAGCTGCTGATTTGTTACTTTCAGCAGTTGCTTTAGAATATTTCTCAGGCCTTTTCTTGATGGTAATCTCAGGAGCTTTGGGTTTGGAATTGTCTAGGCTCTTTTTGATCCTAATTTCATACTGCTCTCTGACCTGCATGATGGCATTTTCAAATCCAAGTCTGTAATCCTCAGATTCCAATCTTTCGTCATCCCAATATGAGGGTGACGACTGATCTTTTTCTGTGGAACAACTATGGATTGAGTTTTCCATTTCAAACATGTTTATTGTGCTCCCTTCAGACTCTTCTATGATTCCCTCATCTTCATTGAGAAAGTTCTCTTGGAATGGGGGAATAACTTGCTGATCTGACTCTCTTTGTCTGTTGGGAGTGGCGTTATTTCTTCTAAAGTTCTAGTTCTGGTTGTGATTTTGGTTTCTGTTTTGATTGTTGACTGTGACAACCATTTTTTCCATCATTTGTTGTAGCTTTTCCATGTTTTTGGATATGCGGTCATAATTGGGATCAGATGTGGAAGGTACATTGTCATCTCTATATGTTACCCTTTTCTCAGCACTTGATCTTGCTTTTTTCTCAATCAGATTAGCCTCTACACTCACTGCTCCTTTTTTCATATCTTCCAGTGTGTTGTAATCTCTCTCCCTAAGCTGGTACGCCATGTCAGCATCAAAGCCTTCAGGGTATTTCACTAGGGCCAAACCTTGGGGAGGTTTCATGTGTGGAGGAAGAGCGTTGTAAACACTGTTAAACCTTGTAGATTAGTCATGGACACTCTCTCCTATGTTTCTCTTAAGATTCTTGTATTCTGCTAGGATTTGGAGAGGGTTTGCCTTAACTTTCCATTTGTTTATGAAAATCTGATATAAAGCAAGAAGGTCTTGGATACTATTAAGAGGTAGGCCTTTGAGCCATTTCTTCACATCACCCCCCAAGCTCTGGGAAAAGATTCTCATTTTGACTGTATCATCATCTATTTACATGTAGTTAAAAGAATCTTCCATCCTATCTACATGGTGTTGAGCTGTGGTGGACTCTTTTGCAGTGAAGTGTGGGATCTTTGATTGATAATCATTGGGTAAAGGTACTAGAGGCTGGGGAAAAACCAGAGGTGCATACCAGGCTACCATGATGAGGTTCTGGTGAGGTAAAGGGTTAGCTTGAGCAGCTGGTATATGGATGACAGGAATACTAGGACCAGCAGAAATCTGTTGAGCAGATCTAGGGTGACTGAGCCTCAAGTTTTGAATGAAGTGAATATCCGGAGGTATAGATGGAGGGGTCTATCTGTCCCTAATGTGTTTACCACTATGAGATGGTGAACCGAGAAGCTCGAGTTCCGGCTGGTCTGGAACACTGAATGACCTAGTTCTAGGTACTCTGTTTTGAAAGTCTAGGTCAAAAAGTGGGTCTGATAGAGCTGTAAAGTCTTCTGGTGTAGAGTTAGCTCTAGGGATGTGGTTGGAAATAGTTGATTGTTTAGGTGTAGGAGATCTCTTTAGGATGCTCTCAGGGTTGTCAACTATTTCAGGTGGGTTTGGGTTAGGATAAGCTCTTGTGTGAATTGTTCTAAAAGCCAAAATGTTGTTCTCCAACAAGGCAGCTTAACCCTTCTTGTTACTTCTATTGTGGTTGATGTTGCTATGGAGGCTGGTCTCCCATTGGAGTCTTATGTGAACCAAGATAATCAGTAGGCCTACTGATCACTAGTGGAGTCTTTGATCTTTAAGGAGCTATGGCGTCGCCAGGTGGAAGGTTTAGGATACTTCTGGGGGGTACACTGTCCACCACATTGCCTATGACATGTCCCTTTTCAAGGATATCTTCCAAACACAGCAAACTCTAACCAGAGATTCACTGGGAGGGATTTTACCAGATATGTCACCTCTAAAGAGTGTGAGATCTGGAGGCTACCTGGCCCTTTCCAGACTCTGTCTAAGAGTGTGGGAGAAACACAACAAATGGTGTAGAAATTAAATTGCAAATGGAAGTGTTTCACTACCAACCTAACCAGAGTTTCTAGGTTTTCTGAGGCTCTTGTGATGTGGTAGGATGGAAAATACTTAGAATTTACCCAGTGGAGTCGCCATTATGTTGGGGTTCCCATGTTTTGGAAAGGTTGGAAATACCAAAAGATGAGACAACATCAAACCACTTTTAGACCCTAGGATCTAGCCCTCCTGGGTCCAGAGAGGGATCTCTCTATATTAGAAAAGGTTTTATGTCGTTGAAGCACTTTGTTTGAGATGTTAGGCTAGTTATAAGGCACAGGGGTTGTTTGTTTGATTTTTCGTTGGTTGTTGGGAATTAGGAAAGAAGGGTTCAATGTAAGACAAGACTGGGCAAAGAGGATTTTAGGCAAAGGAGATGATAAATTAGGGAAAATTCAAGACCATTGGGCAATGGAGTCAGGAAAGGGTTTACTTGCTAATCAACATGCAGGATTTCAGTTGGGCTAGTCATCTAAAGCATTTGGATCTTAAATATGATAGCGTGGCATGAACTCTTAATGCTTCGGCCTCCAGCTTGAGGGAAATTAGAAAGGTATAATCAACTGAAAGGGATCCTAGTGAGACAGAGACAAAGTTCTAGACTTCCCAATGTTCCCAATTCATTTAATTAACTCCTAACAAGAACATCTAAAGACAGAATTCATTAATTCATACATCAGCTAGCAGGCAATGACATCCACTATGCTGGTTAAATCAATTGAAATCAATCCTCAGATACACATATAGCAGAAAACATCAAAGGCAAGGAGAGCAGAAACATAGGGTACCTAACAAGGGTAAATCCTATGCCAAATTTCTGATGCAAGCTAGAAGAAGTGTAATGAAATGAAATAAAACACAAATATAGAAAACATCACCAGCTGCTTTAAATCAGGATCCAAAGAAATGTGCTTGTCATATTAAGAGCAACACCAGTCATGTACAACATAGTCGACAATTTGAATATTCAGTCTGAATACATCTTCCTCAGCCTATCTTACAACATTACACATAGACTATATCTCAATAGAAACAGCTTGCAATTCTCCGATATCCGATCAACAACCACCACAATGAGTTTCTTCATGAATTTTATAGCTGAAAGATGAGCAGAGGAGGTAGGTGAAAAACTAAATGGAGCATTAAAACTCAGGAAAGGAAGAAGGCCGGAGCCCATTCTATTTTAAATCCTGTGCATTTATCTCTGTCACTCTTTTGGATGCAAGAGTGGTCTTCTTCAGGCTTCCATTTACTCCGGTATGTCTCTGATGTACCATGTCTACAGTACTCTGTAGTACTTCGGTGAATAAACAAAAAGGCGAATAAGTGACTGTGAAGTCTGCCATACTGTGTAACAAATTTTCTGGTAGCTTTGGACAGTGGTCAGGGCAGAATTTTCTCCAGGAACACGATAAATAAAGGAAAAAATATGGGCGCTTGGTCCTTTAGGGAATGGACAATCTGCTGATGTGAAACCATGATAGTATTGTTTCCTGTATGCTGGGCTTTCTGTGTGATCCATGACGTCTTTGATCTAGTACTCTGCCTTCAAATCATTAGATTAGGCTCAAAATCTTCAATGATAGGCCTTAAACACTCAGTTTTCCCACTGATACTCTTTGCCACTTCCACGTTTGCCTCTGACTGCGAAATCTGTGCTTTAATGGCTCTGGAGAAGATTTTGCAGAGTTTAAGCACTTTTCCTTTAATGCGAGCCCTGTCATATGTCTTCTCAGAGCCTTCTTGATGAGTTCGGCTCTTGAAAATGGTCCTTTCTTATTTCTCTGTAACTGTACAGAGATTTTGAATCATGGCAGATTTTCGTCACTCGTACCCTGCAAAAACACGCAACTCTGTTATGAAATCCATGCATAGGGAGGATGGCTATGGAGGGCGGGGAGAATGATAGCGCGGAGGTGGTAAGAACGGTGGTTTTAGATGGAACAATGGTGAATCAATGCAGCGATATGGTGTGAATTGCCACTAATAGGTCTCTGGTGGAGAAATGCTCGTGGGCCGATCGATCATGGTCTGGTGGCGGAGATCGACAGCAGAGATTAAACAGTGGGATGGTTTATGAAGTTGGGCGGAATTCATAGAAATGAACGTGAAACATTAAATTTAATGCAAATTACGAGATTTTGGACATAGGCGTAAATGCAAAGAAATGAATGAAAATGCAACGAAAACGATCGTGTGTGGTGGGACCTGGCATGGGTGAAGGGCTATTCATTTAGGACCGTCAGATCTCAGGGGGAGATCGACGGCTACGATCTAATCGAAGGGGAGGAATGGGAGTGTTTATAGTCCGATTGAACGATGGTGCGATTGGTTTATGGCTGTTGGATCTTGGAATGGATGGATGGCTGTGATTTGATCGGGGAATTGCAATCGCAAAGGGCGGAAGGTGGCGGCAATTGAAAGATGCGATTGTGATTGGAGTGGGAGTGTGATTAGTGTTGGGCCGTACGATCTAAGTGATAGATCGACGGTGGAGACTGAATCGATGGGGAACAGAAAGAAGCGACGGGAGGGGAGCGGAACAAATCTGGACAGTTGGATCTTGGATTAAACGGACAGTTGGGATCAGATCGACGGATCGCAATTGGCGATTGTAGTCGGGTGACATATTGAGAACTTGAGATTACGATGGGAGCGATTAAGTGCCAGCCATTGGGTCTGGCGGGAAGATCGATGGTTCAAATGTGATCGGAGGGGCGAAAGGGGAGGGGCGACGAGCACGATGCGATCAGCGCTGGACCGTTGGATCAAACTATGAATCGATGGCCCACGTTGCAGCGGGAGCCGATAGAACAACACTCCAATCACATTGGAGTTTTTTCATAAAACATAGAGATGCGCCTGCCCGACGGTGCGATTGTGATTAGCACCCGGGGCTTAAGCCTTTGGTCTTGGGCACGGGGTTACGTGGGGAAGTGGTTTGCAGGGCTGGCGGAAAAGGGGCTAGGCCCTATTATAAGGTGGAAAGTAGGGTTTGGCCAATTTTTGGTGCATTTCAAGGCCAATGAAGGGTAACGATAAGGGAAGAAAGGGAAAATTAAACCAAACCAACGGTGTGTGCATGGTTTAAAGGGAAATTTGGGGTAGTTTAGGAGGACTAAGGGAGGAATTTTGGGGTGGAAAGGGGAATTATGCAGATGTACAAGGGGAAAATAAGGGCCTTTTGGAGCACAATTTTTCATCATCAGTGAGGCTTATTGACTCAAGAACATCAGAGGGAAACAATTAAAGGGCGGGAACATAAAGAGGCTTCAAGGATGATGTGTTTTCAAGAGAAATGCATTCCTTGAAGGCTCATAAAACAAATTAGCCCCTTGCTTGCTTGTCAAGGAATTTATAGGGGGCTAACAAGATGGAAAAGAGAGAAAGGGAGAGATAGAGAGATGGGGGAAGAGAGAGGGAGGGAGAGAGAGAAAGGAAGAGAGAGAGGAGGAGAGAGAGAGGGAGATAGGAGGAGAGACATAGGGATAGACAGATGGATTTGGAGGGTGAGAGAGGGAGGGAAGAAGAAATGCATAGAGAGCGAGAAGTGGAGATAGAGAGGGAGTTACAAGGGAGAAATATAGAGAGTATGTGTATTTTTGGGGAGAGATAAAGAGAAAAATAAGGAGAGATGGAGGGAATGGGGGGAGAAGGAGAGAGGTAGGGATATAGTAACATAGTTGGAGGGTGAAGAGAGGGAGAGAGAGGGAGATAGAGAGATATATAGACGTGGGAGAGAAAGGGATAGATGGGAAGGAAGAGAGAGAAGATGTGAGAGAGTGGAGAGAGGGAGGGAAAGAGAGATGGAGTTGGAAGGGGGAGTGAGGGAAAATGATTTCTTGCACTTGATGCATTGATTTCAGCGTGGATGGTGATTTCTAATCCTATTTGACATCTTGCATTATATGCATTGATTTTAGTGTAGATTTTGAGAGAGAGAGAGAGAGAGTGGTGGGGGAAGAAAGAGGATTAGCGAGAGAGAGAGAGAGAGAGAGAGAGAGAGAGAGAGAGAGGGTTGGATGATAAAGAGAGAGAGAGAGAGGAAAGATAGAGGAAGGTAGGAGAGAAAGGGAGAGAGAGGAAGGACAAGAGAGAGGACATGAGAGAGAGGAAGAGAGTGATGGGGGAATATAGAAAATTGGAGGGCAAAGAAAAAGAGAGAGAGAGAAAAGGATAGAGAGGGAGAGAGAGGAAGGACGAGAGAGAGGAGGAGAGAGGGAGGGAGATAGAAGGAGATATATAAGGATAGAGAGATGGATTTGGAATTGGAGAGAGGGAGGGAAGAAGAAAGACATAGAGAGTGAAAAGTGGAGAGAGAGATGAAGTGACAAGGGAGATATGGAGAGAGTGTGTGTATGTTTTGATGTGAGATAAAGAGATAAAGAAGGAGATGTGGAGAGAAGGGAGGAGAGAAGGAGAGAGAGAGGAATATAGCAACATAGTTGTAGGGTGAAGAGAGAGAGAGATATAGATGTGGGAAAGAAATGGAGAGAGAGGAAGGAAACGAGAGAGTTGAGAGATGGAGAGAAAGAGAGATGTAGTTCGAGGGGGGAGAAAGGGAAGAATATTTCATGCACTAGATGAATTGATTTCGGTGTAAATGGTGATTTATAATCCATTTTGATGGTTTGCACTAGATGCATTGATTTTAGTGTAGATTTTGATTTCTAATTATATTTAATTGCTTGAACTAGATGCGTCGATTTCAATGCAAATGATTTCTAATCCTATATGATTTCTCGCACTAAATGCGTTGACTTAAATGTAGATGGTGATTTAATATGCTATTTGATTGCTTGCACTAGATGCATTAATTTAGTGTATATTTCCATTTCTAATTATATTTGACTACTTGCACTAGACGCATTGATTTAAATGTAGATGATTTCTAATCCTATTTGATTGCTTGCACTAAATGCGTTGATTTTAGGGTAGACGACGATTTCTAATCCTATTTGATTTCTTGAACTAGATGCATTGATATTAGTGTCACGTGTTGGTTTCTAATCTTATTTGCTTATTTGCACTAGATGCATTGATTTTACTGTAGATGTTGATTTCTAATCCTATTTGATTACCTGCATTAGAAGCATTGATTTTAGTGTAGATGTTGTTTTCTAATATTATTTGATTGTTTTTCATTAGGTGCACTGATTTCAGTGTAGACGTTGATTTCTGATTTGATGTAATTGGATGTACATTGATGGTACATTAATTTTTAAAGTGGCTGGATTAACATTGTGCATTGATTTCAGTGTAATCACACAAAATTATTGACAATGTACATTAATATTTGTGTTATAGTAAATCAACCTATTAATATTGAAGAGCAAGAGATACAATGTATTATGATGTTTAGTAAAATAGTTCAAGCTAAATATTTAAATGGTTTATGATTTCAACTGTCCTTTTCATATAATCGATATGAAAAGATGACAAAACTAACAAGGGTGACAATAAGAATAGTAAAAGAAAATAATTTGAGATTGATCACAATTAAGAATATTTGTAATTGACTGCATTCTTATTATTTTCATTTTCTATCATTCAACACTATTACATTGTCACTTTGCATTCAAAAAATTTATTTCATCATTAAAGTTATTAACAATATTTATCATCTAAAAAAACTGAGGTAACTACGTAAATTTTAAAATTAAAAGTACCAAATAAATATCAGGCATATTTAGCATATATAAAATGATTGTATTTATATTATCTATATTTACATTAAGTTGATAAAATTAATATATGTTCAATATATTTTCCTTGGCTGCACATGACTGAAACCAACCTAGATCCATCTTAACTTTGGATTTATCAAGCACCGAGAGGGATCAAATCTCTCGAGGTGCAAACCTTTCCTCAAATTTTGCACTCAACAAAGAGGTTTGCAACTCGAGAGGTTTGATCCCTCTCGGTGCTTGATAGATTCGGACTTAAGATAGATCTACACTGGTTACGTAATTTGACGAAGTCAAAATGTTTACATAACATCACAAAACATAACATAAATTTACAACATATTTTTCCAAAAGTACTTCCCAACACAAACATAATTTTTTCTTAAAAACGACAAACAATTAACTAATATACCAATCCAATAAAAAATATATTATCAATATGAAAATATACATAATAAAAATCGTCGTCTTCAAGTTAAGGACCCTATATACTCATATTGGGGTTTAATATTTGAAATTAGACTGAAATAATTAGTGATTACACTTAAAGATGTATTGTATAAACTAATATTTGCGAGATGTGTAAAGTTTATATTTAATAATATGTTAATTATTATTTTTAAAATAATATATATATATATATATATAATTTTTATGAGTTTTTTATTTTATTTTTAAAATATATAAATGGGAAGTAACTTGATTGCTAGCAATGATAGTAATTGGTAACTTTTAAGAATTTGACTAAATTTGAACTTGAGAATTATGACCTCCCTATTATTATTAACATGTCATAGGTAGGTGATTTAATCAATTGTGCTAACTCTTGGGCCTATATTTATGTTTGAACATGCAAATGAGCTTGTGGTGCAATGAAAAAGCAAAAATGACTTTTCCCCTACCTATTCAAGTTAAAATTTTACTAAGGCTAATTCTTATGAGAAAGTGGGGTAGTCTTTAAGCCCATTCGAGAAAACATGCAAGGTGCACATAAGGGGTATTCAAATCTCATTGAGATTTATCCCAGTGGGAAAGTGGGGAGCATTTTTGTGTATTTGGGAACACATCTAAGGTACACATAAAAAGTATGCCTCCACGGTTTACAATCATGGGACCCAAGCATGATTTGCATGATGTCCCAATATGGGTGACCCAACATGACCTTGTTTCAAACATGTTAAGTCCTAAGGGTTAGCTTAATCAGTTAAATTATTTTCCCATGACATGGTGTTGATGGGGAGACCATAGGGCACTTTTTAAAATATAGTCTAATCCCTCAAAGCTACATTTGGCTAATTTGATTAGCGGTTAAGCCCCAGTCCATCTAGATACTCTAAGGAAGAGAGAGAATCCCATGAAGTTTTCCTTTGGGAAAACGGAAATAAAATTATATATATGTATATATAAGGAAAATTTCGAGGGGAAACTAAGGGATGCTTCCCAACATTCATTGATGAAAACCCTAGTAAAATCATTGACATAAACTAGTGTGACTACCCAAGAGAATTCAAACAAAGTATATGCTAACCTAAAAATAACAAAATTCCCAAATAAAATTTACAATAATTGATTGAACTATCCCTTTGAATTATATATAAGGTATGGAAATGTGTATTCAGTAGCTCAGTGAGCGGAATATGTACAATACCTATACTGAACACTCAATTGATAAGTCATATAAGTCAAAACAATATAATATTTCAAAAAAAAATGGAAAATGTATATATATATATATATATATATATATATATATATATATATATATATATATATATATATATATATATATACTAAGCACACACATACACTGTTAGGATATTCTGACACATAGGAAATAGTTAAGAATAACTTAGTCTAGTGTAGATTTAGGTAAAGTGTGTTTCTTTACCATGTACATTTGTAACTTATAATCTGACAATCACGATTTGTAGTGATCCGATGGTTATCTCTCACCTCAGTAATAATGACACTTAATCCGTGGCTTAACACCCGATTGGTCCATGATCTCTATTTAAAGAGAATGGAGGGTCGTTTTTTTGGTAACCGTTTATGAGAGAAACATATGTATTTTTTCTTTTATATTAATAAATTGCTTGAAGTGGTCGCGTTGGCTCAAGCCGTGGACTATTTCCCTCTTTGAGGGTTTTAACCACGTGATTATATTGGTGTACTGATTTGTGATCTGTTTGTGAGTGGTGACCTTTGATTCTTGATCTACGAAACTTACCCTATAAATTCCTACATGGTATCAGAGCTATTTTGAGGGTCGCATCCGTTGTTGATCAAAATCCGAAGCCGGTTTGATTGCATGCGAATGCCATTTTGTAGATCTACTATTTCTGAACATTTTTAGGCTTGGAGAACTGCTCTATTGTTTCTGGAGTGTCAGTTACAGTGAGGAATGCCTTTCGTTTCATGCGAAAAGGTTTCTGGCTGCCCAAGTTATGACAGTTTAGATCTGGAGGTATGAAGCATTTGTTTTGTAGTTATATTTGTTAATAGTTCTGCTTATTTTGGTTCCCTCTATTTATTTTCGATTTTTAGGTTTTATTTATTTTATGGATCTATATCTTCTTCTCTATGTATGCTCTTTGCTTTGCGTTGCATGCGATCTTGGCAAATCAGAAACAAAAAAAGGGATTTTTTTGCTATGTATGCGCTTTCCCCGTGTCTCTGTGCGATCTCGGGAAATCAGAAATAGTGAAAAATTGATAGTTGCCGGTAAGGCTAAAAAAAAATATAACATTCTACCATAAGTCTTGCATCTAGTTTTTTTTGGCTCGGTTTTTGTGTTTTTTTTGTGTGCAGGAAAAGGCACGCACACCGAAGAGTAAAACAAAAAAAAACCCTTTCCTCTCAAACAATAACGAAATCCTTTTACTATCTCACTTGGTGAGGGGTTAGTTTATGAGAATAGAGGTCTTGGGTTCAAATCTCTTTCTCAAGCTTCTTTTGTAAAATGTTTTTGTTAAAAGGGGCGGAATTTTTTTCGCACTTCATCCAGTTCCCGTAACTTTTCGGCATATTCAACTTGTTTTTTCAAAAAGGCATAACTTCTTCATCTGGACGCTGTTGTTCGAGCCGTTTTTTTTTAAACAGCCTAATTTTTCGAGATATTTCCATTGGATTAGTTATTTTCAGCTTTTCTCTGCCTCAATTTTTAAAAAAAATGGAAAGTGCATGCCCAATTATTCTTAACAACACCAATTATTTCCAATGACTACCTCACATGGTAGATATACTTAGAAGTAAAGGGATTTATAGAATAGCCACAGGGGTAGAAAATAAACCTTATGATAATGATAAAGTCACTAAATGGGAAAATAAACAAGATCAGGCACGAGGGTTGATAGGAATGTCCATTGCTCAAGATCTTCGATTTCATATCCTTGACATTGACACCCCTCATGAAGCCTTGGATAAGCTAAATACTGTATTTGGCATTCAAAATCAAATCAGGGCTCACCAAATTGAAAACGAGTTGCTTACTTTGGACCCTAATAATTTCTCTTATATTGAAGACTTTTTGTCCAAATTCAAGACCCTTAGAATTCTTTTAGAAGGTTGTAAGGTCAAAAAGGAAGATAGTACCCTCATCTATTGAATTTTTGCTAAGCTTGGCCATACTTACTCTGTATTTGTTTCCGCCTTCCATTCCACTAGAGAAGCCATCATTTCTTCAGGAACCACCTACAATAATCCCTCTTTTGATTCCTTTTGTGATTCTTTGATGAGAGAACAAGAAAAAATCTTACACCTTGGTCCTATCACTTCTGGAAATGCCTCTAAGAAAGCCTTAGTAGCCCAACAAAAATCATATCAAAAGAATCCCAAGAAGTAGTATCCTAAAAAGTATGGTCTGAAACCAAACAAGGGTCCTAAGTAATTTTAGTCGCAAAATGAAAAAGCAACTCACCAAAATGATAAGGCATATAAAAACAAAGGAAATAAGACAGATAGACATTGCAAATTTTGCAATTGTGATGGCCATATAGAGTCCAAATGTTTTAAGAAGATGGAAGCCTTAGAAGCAGCAATGAAGAAACACAATAACAATTTGGAGCACTCTTCACCTTCATCTTCAGGAATGGCACTTTCTGCTTGTGGTTGTTAAGCATCAAGATCTGGTTATGCATTAAATGTATCTTCCTCTTCTCATTCTTATGAGTGGCTCATTGATTCTGGAGCTTCTTATCGCATGGCCAAAAATAAAGCCATGTTTTCTTCTTTAAATGATTGTAACACCAAACATATTTATGTTGGTGATGATAGATCTCTTAGTGTTGTAGGATCTAGAACCATTCATCTCGATAATGGTCAGTTTAATGATGTACTATGTGTTCCTACCTTGTCATGCAACCTTCTCTTTGTTTATCAGGTAACTCATTTAGGTGAAAGGAAAATAGTAGAATTCTCACCTCATGATGTTGTAATCAAGGACCTAAAATATCTTAAACATATTTTAGCTACTGGCATTGCTGATGATTCCACAAGGTTGTATAATTTTGAAAAATTTGGATCATCATGTCTTCCCTCAGTTTTTGTTTCTCATAATGATGAAGTGAGAAAATTTTGGCATGAGCGATTTGGTCACTTAAACTATCGCTATATTCAAACTCTATGTAAGGAAAACATGGTGACAGACCTTCCTATGGTATCTTGCCGAGATGGTGTTTGCTTCAGATGTGTACTCAGAAAACATCATCAGGATAGTTTCGACAAACGTGCTTCTTGGCATGCTTTAGCCCCTTTGCAGCTTGTGCACAGTGATTTATGTGGTCCACTTCCTACTGTTTCTTTCTCTGGTGCAAGTACTTCTTAACTTTCATTGATGATTTTTCCATACGCACTTGGGTATACTTCTTAAAACTCAAGAGGGAAGTTTTTAACATGTTCTTAGCCTTTAAGGCCTTTGTTGAGAAACAATCTGGACATCAAATTATTAAGTTAAGATCAGACAATGGAGGAGAATATGTTAACAACAAATTTATCAACTTCTGCATTGAGCATGGCATTCAATTACAACATACTGTTCCATATACTCCACAACAAAATGGTGTATCTGAAAGGAAGAATCACACCTTAAAATAAATGGCTAATTGTATGCTTCAATCTAAAGGACTTGGTCTCAATTTTTGGGCAGAAGCCATTAACTTTTCAAATTACATAGTCAATCGCACTCCTACTAAGGTTTTAAAGAATACAACTCCAGAAGAAGCTTGGAGCTCAATCAAACCATATGTAAGTCACTTTCGTGTTTTTGGAAGTGATGCTTGGGCCCATATTCCAGATGCGAAACATAAAGCCTTAGAACCTAAGAGTGAGAAATGCATTTTTGTTAGATATTCTGAGGATGTCAAAGGGTATAGACTTCTTCAACCAAAATCCAAAAATATAATCATTAGAATAGATGTAAAATTTGATGAAAATATATCGGCCTACGAGCCTAGTTTGGCGAGTGTGCCACCTTTAGCCTGCGAGCCTGACTCGGCATATGTGCCACCTCTCTCTCTCTCTCCTATTTTTAATAGCATTCATTCTAGTTCAGATGATGACAGCGAGGATGAAAATCCTCCTCCACCGCTTGAAATTGTTCCTTTTACTCCATTGCTTCCAAGATGGATCTGCTCTACTCAGGATGCAGCAAGTTCTCTTGCAGGTGACCCTGTCGATCGACGACGTACTCATTCTCAGTTTGAAAGAGCCTCTTCCTTATTGGCTCAAGTTCTAGAAAATCCTGATCCAGAAACCTTTGAAGAAGCCTCTGGTCATCCAGATTGGGATGTAGCTATGAATGAAGAATACCGCTCCTTATTGGCAAATGATAATTGGGATCTTGTTCCTCTTCCAAAAGGAAGAAAACTTGTCAGATGCAGATGGGTTTATAAAAAAAAGTTTGGACCAGATGGAAAAGTGGATAGACATAAAGCTTGTCTTGTCGCTAAAGTATTTTCACAAGTTGAAGGCATTGACTATACTAAAACCTTCTCCTTTGTTGCCAAAATGAATTATATTCACCTTTTTCTTTCCCTTGCTGCCTCCTTTAAATGGGAAGTCCATTAGATGGATGTTAAATCCACCTTCTTACATGGAGATTTGCATGAAGAAATTTACATGGAACAACCCCCTGGCTTTATCCAAAAAGAATCCAGCCTTGTTTGTCGTCTTAGGAAGTCTCTCTATGGTATCAAACAAGCTCCTCGGGCTTGGTATGCCAAAATGGATAGATTTCTATTAGATAATGGCTTTTCTAGGTGTCATTCTGACAACACTATCCACACCAAGAAAGTGGGTAAGTCCTTCAACATCATTGTTCTTTATGTTGATGATCTTATCCTTAATGGTAGTGATCCAAACCATATAAAACATGTGAAGTCTAGCCTCAAAAATAAGTTTGAAATGACAGACTTAGGACACTTGCATTATTTCCTTGGTCTTCAAGTCTTGCAATCCAAGGAAGGCATTACCCTCTCTCAGTCCAAGTATGCTTATGATCTTCTACACCAGTTTCACATGGAAGACTGTAAGCCAGCCCCTTCTCCCTTTAATTCTGGAGCCAATCTTTTAGTCACTTGTACTACCCCTGAAGTTGATGCTACCTTATATTGTCAACTTGTTGGTAAAATTATGTATCTAACCCATACCCGTCCTGACCTTTCCTTTGCCGTTGGTCTTGTCACTCGGTTTATGCACCAACCTCATGAAAGTCACTAGAGAGCAGCTAAAAGAATACTTCGATATATTTGAGGTATAGTTCAGTTCGAGATTCATTGCAGTGCAAGAGCATCTCCATTGTTGATTGGTTTCACTGATTCTGATTGGGCTGGTGACCCTGATGATCAAAAGTCTACTGCAGGATATGTATTCACTCTTGGTTTAGGACCTATTACTTGGTCTTCTAAAGAACAAAGTGCCATCTCTCTTTCTTCAGCAAAAGCGAAGTATCGTGGTGTAGTTGAAGCCAACAAGGAAGCCATGTGGCTTCTTTTGATCCTGTCTGAATTTGGTCTTCATCAGCAGCATCCAACTACACTTTGGTGTGATAATCAGAGTGCCATTTAGCTATGTAAATATCCAATTCAGCATTAGCGTATGAAACACATTGAACTCCACATACACTTCATCAAAAAGCTCATTCATGATCGTGTTTTTGAAGTGCAGTACTGTCCAACCAACGATAAAGTAGCCGATATCTTTATAAAGGCTCTCACAGAAGCGAAGTTTACCAAACTTCGATCCATGCTTGGAGTTCAATAAAGTTGTGATTAAGGGGGGATAGGCCCTAATGCCTCTTTTCTTCTCCTATTGTGTCACCTTTGTAAATCCTTCAATCCTATCCCAATTTGTTCTTAAGGGGGGATGTTTGGATATTTCGACACATAGGAAATAGGCTCCTTTTGTGTCACCTTTGTAAATCCCTCAACCTTATCCCAAGTTGTTCTTAAGGGGGGATGATAGGATATTTCGACACATAGGAAATATTTAAGAATAACTTAGTTTAGTGTAGAGTTAGGTAAAGTGTGTTTCTTTACCATGTACATTTGTAACTTATAATCCGACGGTCACGATTTGTAGTGATCCGACGATTATCTCTTACCTCGATATTAATGACACTTGATCCATGGCTTAACACCCGATTGGTCCATGATCTCTATTTAAAGAGCATGGAGGGTCATTTGTTCGGTAACTGTTTATAAGAGAAACATATGTAACTTTTCTTTTATATTAATAAATTGCTTGAAGTGGTCACGTTGGCTCAGGCTGTGGACTGTTTCCCTCTTTGAGGGTTTTAACCATGTGATTATACTGGTGTACTGATTTGTGATCTGTTTGTGAGCGGTGACCTTTGGTTCTTGATCTACGGAACTTACCCTGTAAATTCCTACATACACACACATTAACATCAAGAATTAACTTAATTTAGTTGAACCAACCATCCAAGGCATGTTGCTCCAATCTTAGGTCACAAGTTCAAAGTCAAACAAAATAAAAGAAAAGAACACTAAGTATGCATTAACATCAAGGATTCACTCAATTTAGTTGAACCACCCATCCAAAGCATGTTGTTCAAATTCAAAATCAAAGGCCTTAAAATTGCTAGTTACTAATTATAATTAATGGTTGAATCACCTTTCATTTAGATATTCTTAAAATAATTTCTTTAATTTAAAAATATAATACAAACACAAATAGAAAATAAATCCATCTTCAGTTCAAATCTTTACTCAAAAAAAGATAATATCTCAATTTCTTTTCGATCATTTCCTATCTTAAATAAATTGGTGGTTAAAATAAACTTATGCCAATAAATACAATCACTCGTCCTCTTAATTGATTTTGACAAAGGAATATCAACTACAAAACCAATATCTTACAATTATGTTCGATTTGGAAGATGGAAACCTCAAACTAATCCCATTGTAAATGTACCAAGTTTAAAGAGAGCAACTTCCAATACAAGAATTTCCAATGCAAGAATATGTATCTTTAAAGGCCCGGTACCGTCTGGTCAACTTTATATTTACCATATTCTGTCATTCGCTGAAAGCAACTTTATATTAGGTCCCACAACACGTGTGGTTAAAGCCATCCACATTTGTTGTGTGAGGGTATTGGCTACTAAATTCCCCACATTCTTGCTCAAAACTTATCAATAAGTACAACAAATCCTTCTTGGTCGTATTCCCTTTCATTATTAATTAAAAAATATGATTAATTTTTTTTTTTATAAATATATTAAAATATGTTGTCATATTATTATAATAATAATTTAATTTAACAATGACATCTGAACTTTTTTATTTGTGGAATAAAAGTCTTATTTATATGAACAGGAAACTCTTTTATTTGCAAAATAAAAAATTCATTTATATATATAACAATTTGATTATTAGATTTAAAAAAAAAAAGTTTTTAACCATTATGTATATGTATATTTTTTCCAAATACAAATGTAATCAATATAATATTTAATTTATATATGAAATTAAATTTAAATATAATATTAAAATATATGTTTTTATTGAAAGTAATTTCACCAATAATCATAAAAAATATAAATTATATTGAAATCGTTTTTGGGTTTTAGAGTATAACTTAAAGGCCATTAATTAATTAAGAGAGAGAAAATTTATTCTCTTATATATTAATAACTAAATATTTTAAGTAACCTGGTTTTTCTTAAATAAAGTATTAAATCAATTTACATTCATTTATAAAATCAATAATATTATCTTCATTATTAAATCATGATAAAATTATAAATAAAACCATGTTAATCATACTTATAATATTATTTCAATAATATATAAATCAATTTACACACATATAAAATCAATGATGACTATTTTCATTATCGAATTATTAAATCATGATACAAAATTATAGATAAAACCATGTTAATCATGCTTATAATATTATATAAATAAATTATATATTATATTTATTATGAGTCGCTGCTCATTATGTAAAAAAAACAATGGCTTCTTATCTAAATTTTGGATACAACTAAGTATTTTATTGAAATCTGATTCAAGGAATTTTAAAGAATGAATTCCCTATTTAAGAACGAGAATATCGATAACGCGTGCATATTATAATAACAATGCGACTATGAATTTCCAATTGTTTTGGTTAGTTTGCTGAATTTAAAGATCTAGAGGGTTTATGTTTTGCTTTGTTAATTGGTATTTTAATTAAAAATAATGAAGTTGACTTTGTGTATTTTTTTTATTTTTTTTATTTATTTTTTATTTTTTTATAAAAAAATTGATGAAGTTTACATTAGAATATTATAGGTAAAGTGAAGGGGTTGAGTAAGGGTAAATAAATTAAATAATATTTAATTATATATATATATATATATATATATATATATATATAAAGGGAATTGATAAATAGGTTAGGTTTGTATTTGTATGACATGGGGTTGATTTTGCTCGCTACTATTATATTTTTGGGGCTTATGATAGTCTTTCTCTCTGTAGACTGGGGCTTACCGTAGTCTTCCTCTCTGGGAGATTTAAATCTTGAATCTCTTATCTTACAATCAGGGCGATCACCAATTAAAATGCCCTATAAAAAAACTAGCCTAGATCTATTTTAGCTCTGGAACTACCAAGTGCCTAGAAAGATACATGTCATGTGACTCAAGAAAGACCTCAAACAAGCACACCATCACACACTTCACAATTCAAGCTTTTGGCTGATCGCTCTCATGGAAATCTGTGCTTGCTTTACCATAATTCAACTCGCTGCTACTTAGCAACCAACGTTCATAGATTCTCCTTGCAGCTTGCCAACCAACATGGATATTTTCCAGTCCACTTCGGTGGCCCTAGTTGCAGAAACGACACCATCTCTATGACCTTTGCATGAATTATCATTGAATGTAACAAAAGATGACAAGCGTTTATGGGCTCAACTGGATATATTGGGGTACAAGCCGTGTATTGAGTGTAGTAGGGAGTACAGGTGGTTGTTACCTGGAATTCTGAAGCGAAGGCATAAGTATTTGATGGTGATTGTCTCGAGTGGTCTAATCAATAGTGCAATCAAATTATCAACGCGATTGTCATTGCCAAATTTATGGAGGGATAGATGTCATTCTCAAACCACCAGAAAAATGTCAGTCCAGATTCAAAAGGTAGACGAACCATTTTAAAAAAGAGATGCCTATTGACATAATTATAAGAAACAATAAAGTCATTTTTATTATTTATTTTGAGCTTACTTCCTAATTTTGTTATGAATATGATTATTTTAAAGAATAAGATTATTTTGTAATTTTGTTATGAATATGATTATTTTGTATTATGATTTTATAATGTTTTTTTTTTCAAACTAAAAAAAATCCTTTCATTGATTTTAGAAAGAAAATACATTATTCAAGAAATAAGACTTTTATGATTTTATATTCTATGAGTGTGGAAGTGTGGATTTCTATTCTCCATTTTCTTCACTGTCTTCTTCCCTGCTTACACATTCCCTTCTCGGCAGATTTCTTATGCCCATCTCCATTTCACACAAAACTTCTTGAACAAAGCATGAACTCTTTTTAATGCGATTAACTTTATTTAAAATTTCTTTGGAAAGCCATAGATGCTTTTAATGTGATTATTTTTTCAGCTAAATTTGTTTATTTGATGAAATTTTTTTTAAGTATTGAGGAGTTTTCTCAGTACATTTATTAGATATCATTTTTTCAGATTCAAGAGTGAAGGGAGCTCTACTTGAATGGTTCAAGATACACAATACTTGTTAATATTTTTCAAATGGGGTAGCAAGCTAAGTGGGTTTGATTACGGGGAAACCTCCATAGTTAAGCGTGCTTGAGACATAGGTGATCTGGGATGGGTGACCTTCCTGGTTAATGGGTGAAACACCCGAAAGTTATGATTGATGCTATGTGATTCATTTCACTAATTTCAATCCCACTTCTTCACGCTTATGAGAATCACTGGATGCAATGAGTGCTAAGTGAATTATTCAAAAATGATGAGAAATTGGTCAATTATAACTACCTCTCATGAAAATGGTCATAGATGAATAACATACTTAGGGCAATAATTTTTTTTTAATAATACATTTCTTTGAAAAAATTCAATTATAATACTCTATCTCTTTAAAAAAAATCAATTAAACTTTATTTTCTTAAAAATAAAAATATTTTAATAAAAAATAATTCAATTTTAAAAATTACTTTTTTCTCTTTTTAACTCATTTGTCATGGAATATACCATTATTAGTATTGCTGATTGATGGGGCCCAGCCCTCTTTAAAACCTGCGCTCAATTAATAATTCGACTGTTGATTATATCATAAGATAAGATCCAAATTTTATTGATTTCGTAATAGTTGTGTTTTAATTACAACTCGTCCTTGTGAAAGGGAATGAAATGGACATCTGTCCCGTCCTCGAGAACTGTTCTCTCGCGCTATCACTAACCCTAACACTGTTCAGCTGGTATTCTTTTCATTGTTGTTCGGTGTTTGCGAGGGCTTCTCCGTGAGGTAATGGTTCGGCTCTGTCCGCCCTTGTGACTGTTTTCCACAGCCCTCCACTGTGGCTCTATACTACTCTGTGGTCTCCGTCGATATGGCGGTTCTGTTAGCTCTTCTCGCTCTGTCTCTGTGGGCAAGGGTTTTGCCTGGTTCTTCGTGGTCTTCAACAGGGCTTCTGTAACATGGCAGTTTATGGGTGTTGTTTCTGATTTATATCTTTTTGTATGCGTTTCATTCCAGCATTTACTTAACCTTCACTCTCAAAATGATTTGTTGTTTAACTGACTGTTGTCTGCACTTTCAGGTCGAAGTCGTAAAGGGTTTCAGCGTCCGCCTCCATTCATCAGCTTCACGATGGTAAGTCGTCCATCCCTGTTTTAATTTCTCGGCTTTCTTTCTGAGTTACTAAAGGTCGTTGCTCCTTGTGAGCAGATTCCTTGTCGGTTGGCGACCGAAACTCCTCCTTTGTTCAACGTTTCTCTTTTGTAAGCTGAGTTCTGCAAACCCTCTCTGTTTCTTTTCTTCTGATTGAGATACTCTGTTTAATTCTTGCCAGGACTTAACTCTCGACTTTTTGTTCTCCATGCAGGTGGTTACAGTTCTCCAATTGTGGTTCTTCGGCTTCTCAGTTATTGACTCCAAATGGGTACGGTCTTTCCCTTTATTCGCCTCTGGTGGTTTTGGAATTTGTTTCGTTAGTGGGTCTTGGCTCCCATGCTTTGTTGTACTGCTGTGAACTTCACCTTTTTTGGTCTGCTATATATGTCTCCTTCTTGGCAAATAGACTAGGGTCTATATGCAGTTGCATAATCGATTTTCACTTCAGTTCTGTTGCTTTTTTTCCGTTGGTTCGCTATCTAGACATTCACAGTTAATAGAATGCTGTCTGTGTAGGGTTTCGAACTCGGTCCCTAAATTTGATATGTAATATATTTTTTTATAGTCTTTTGAGACTCGTAAACAGAAAAGGATTGATTTTATAAACATTGAGAATTTAAAGTCTTTTGTTGTAAAAATGGTGAATACCTGTGAAGGTTTGTGTGCCTGCTGGTGTGTGAATGTCAGTGAATTTCCTAATTTGTAGAACTCTCATGTTAGATGAAAGCCTCAAATTTTCAAATTCTGTAATCGCTCCAATGCCTGTATAAACAAATTAATTCTGCCAGCTTTTGCTATATTCATGCATGTGTTCAGTTTACAATGTAAGATGGAATGAACAACAAACAGAGAAAAAAAAAATAGTATTTGACCGTAGATAATTCTCAGATGGTTTTTTTAGGAAAAAATTTCCTGAATGTTTTTTTTATTGCTTCCTCTTTTCTGCTATGAGGGAAGATCAAACCCCCAAACATATTATCGTGTTATTTTTATAATACTTGTTGAAAAGTTTTTTTTTTCTTTCTTGAAATTGTTAACAGTTTCAAGTAGTTACATTTGGTAACTGTCCATTTCCGTTCACCAGAATTTTGACTTAAGTAAAAACAGTAACTAAAAAGGAGTTAAAGTGCAAAAAACACATAATCTCTATTCTTAATTCCTATATGCTAGAACTTTAAAGAAAATTAATTAAAACCAACTCAGGTACAATGACCTATAAACCTATAAGACAAAACACTGTTATTTTCGTTCACCCTAAACTAGATGCTCCTGCATCACTAATCCCAATACAATACCTCTCAAAATTCCATGGTGTCTCTTCACGTTTGAGTATTCCAGTTCTTAAATAAGTTTGATTGAGATTCCGAGTTATTAAATAAGTTGGTTTCATTTCTATTGAATAAATTTTTATATTATGTTTAATTGTTTTTATTTTTTAATATTTTTGGTTTTATTTAATTTTAGGTTCTTAAAATTTAAATAGTTATATATATATATTTTCCAATTATATGTTAACTAAATTTGATAAGTGAAATGTTAAAATAATTAGCTTTTCTAATTTAAATTAACTTTAGGTTTGACAAATTTAGAAAGGCATCACTCTTTTTTCCACATATATGTAAGTAAAAATTTTGACATTGTATGCAATTAAGTTGCAGGAAACACAGCTCAGGGGTCATTTACTTTCTGGAAATGTGTTTCAAAACTTACTTCCATGTTTCACTGGAGAAACGTGGCCCAGTACGGCTTGAAAAGAGTTTTTAGGTCGTACAACCACGTTTATGCAGTGAATTGACTTTTATTTTTTTTGGCTCTGTGTCAATTCATGAGTGATAGAGGGAGCTATTGAAGATTGGAAACAATTTTTTTTAGTAGGAATTTAGTGACATTTTCCTTTATCTTTCATTTTCATATTTTTACTTAGATTTTTAACTTTACCATGAAATGACTCAAGATGTTTGAGAGTGGTTTCACCTTAATTGGATTTAGTATGGAGAAAGTAGAATTTAGGTATCTAGCAGAGTTATCATTTTTTCAGGATTTGAGGATTGGAGAGATTGCAATGTTTCCATTGCATTTTTTCATGTACTAGGGCATGTAACTTGTATTTAATAAAGAGAACCAAGCCCTTTATGAACTCCCAATAATCAAGAGCACCTAGGGTACTAGGGTATCGAACTTGTATTTAATCAAGAACACTATGCTTGTTAGACTATGCAGGAGGAGACTCCCAATCAAGCACGAGACAAGAAATTAAAATTTTCTCTTAACTGATTTTGGATATTTCTATTTTCATTATGTGATCATTCATGAGTAAATGTCATGTAAATTAAAAGACTTATAGTTTATGCATTGACATTGGACATATAATACATTCAAATGTATAATGTATGCTTTATAATGGCACATATTTCTTAAATGTCCCCACATATATATATATATATATAGATATAGATATATATATTTTCCGGTTTCCAAAATTTAGAGAGGTCACGTTTCAGGTCATGTTTCGTTTGGGAAACTCCTACTCGTTTCTTTTATCATGCCACTTAGATATGCAAAAATGTCTATTTAGAATGATAAATAAATTAATAATATCTATTTATATTAGAAATAGTAGGTGCAAAAATGTGAATGTCTCTTGGATATTTCTCTCCTACACACTTCTACGCACTTTCATCTACCGCACCATTTATTTTACCCATACATGCCTTTTTAATCTAATGCATGTATATTAAATGAACTAGATGACTAGATCAGTAATAACATGATTTAATATAAATTTCAAGTCCCACATAAACAACGTAAACAATGGATCCAGTTGCTTTAAAAAAATATAAAATCCCACTTATTATACATATGCTAAAATAAAACATGAGTTGTGTGGTTGGTGCCTACAAATATCACACAATTGCAACACCTTAACACTGCTATGGGTTCCGAGCATCTAGTTCTGAAAATATGGGTGGTCAAAAGTTTACTTTCATTAAAACAAAACAAATAATCTTCTATATTCTCTTTTTTTATGGGCGCTGATCGGAATATTCATCCTGGAAAAACTGGACACTTGTATCATTCATTTGCATGAACAACATCTTTCATGTAATGGAGCTAATACACTCGTATCATTCATTTTTATTCATTATAATTATTTGTATGTTTTATATAAAGAATATGTATATTATATATATGAATTGAATTTTGATAGGAAGAATACCAAATTTTTTTACTAATTTAAATTAAACTTGTGAATGATAATTTGTTTTTAGTATTTATATCATTTTGTAAATAGTATAAAGATAGTTGCATTTTACTATCTTTTATTACTAGATTTTAATTGAAGCTTCCAACCGTTATATAAATTGTTAAACACCATGTAAAAGCACACACATGGTGTATGAGAAGGTAAACACACACACACAAGAGACTCAACACAATGGAGGATAAAAGTGTAGCTCATATTTTCCATTATACAAAGATGTACATTTATAGTACAATGGTGTGACTCTTGGTTTCACATTCCAAGGTCACTTGGACTCCATTGTGACTTTTCGCATTCCACACCTACCCATGTAGGATTAGGTGTTCCAACATCCCCCCATAATCCGAAGGGGTATGTGTGAGTCCAAGAAAAGAGTTGTAATACAAATCTGCAAAGTATGCATGGCAGCACTTGGCTGAATCAACTCTCTGAAATGTTGGAAAAAAAGAGGTGGTTTTAGGATGACCACAAACACTGGAACGCAAAACTTGTTGCAGTTTCCGGAACTCTTCCAAAACTGGCAAGAAGCTGAAGGCTTCTGCTAGAGGAATTGTCCCTCATAAAAAAGGGAGACCTTCGACCTAAAAGAAGGGAGGTCTACTACCTGTGGTGGTTTTAGGTTGTCCACTAACCAAAGATGATGGTTTTAGGTTATCCACCAACCGAAAATGATGGTTTTAGGTTATCCACCAACCAAAGATGATGGTTTTAGGTTATCCACCAACCGAAGGTATGCTCATGGGCATCAGTATCTCTGGCTACATCTCTGAATCCGGAATGACGAATTGTGGCTTAGGCTCACTTGAACTGATGGCTACAACTCTGAACATGGAATGAGAGATTGTGGCTCAGGCTTGCTTGATCTGTCGTCGAAGCTTGTACATGACCACCATTTTCCCCCCTGTCAGGGACAAGGTGAGATGATGGCAAAAACTCAACTGCAAGTTTGCTCAATATTCGTGAACAAGTTCTAACATGTGTCGTAAACATCTTCTTGGCTGCTGATGCCCATTGCCAAGAAGCGATCCATCCAAGATGAATCTTTGTTCTTGCAGGAGGCTTGTTTCTGAAGCATCTGTCTGAAGAATGAGTGTGCCGACCACAGTGCTTGCATGGATGAAGATAAAAACAATGATCTTTCATATGACCAACTCGATCACAGTGTTGGCATTTCTCAATCTGTTGTAGAAGCGGAGCAGGATCTGGAACAGCTGCAGGTGAACTGTCATATAGGAATCCGACACTCTGAAATATGATGGGCTTGGTGTAGTCTGGAATATGAAAGGACACATCCTTGTCATATCCAAGACCAGTTCTATGCTTGTTGTGGACAAGCTCTTCCGAAGGTTTGATGATGGGCTTGAGAAGTGCAGGTTGAACTGCTGCATCTGCATGAAAATCTGCTCTAGTGCAATGAACTGAATGGGAATCAACTGCAACTTTATCTTCTTTCTTTTGATGAGAGTCCTTCACAATTTTCTGAATAGAAACAGGGTCAGAATAGTGAATCTTTTGCTGAAGTTCATCTTGCTGGAGCTGAGATTCCAACTGCAAAAACTCAATCTTTTCATGTGCATCTTGCAAACAACTGTGAATTTTACAAAGAGTATCCTTGCTCATTTTTATCATGTCATCAACATTGGAATGAATGAGGTTATTCAACAACACTAATGCCTCATTTATTTTAGCCATTTCAACAACTTAGGCTCAAAAAGTGAAAGGGTGTCGGCTTCAACCGAAAATGCACCCGTTTACAATGTGATGCAACAAGAAATACAAATGACTCTAAAGAATTTCCAACTATGGAAATCTCAAAGTACAAAATCTGCTCCTCAAATGATGGAGGGCAATCAACAATTTTTCAACAACTCAAGTACTGATTGCAACTATGAAGAAGCAATATCTACTCACAATAAAATGTCAATGCAATACAATATCTCTGCAAAATATTTGCAGCTGAAAACACTATGCAAGAACACTTTTAGGCAGCTGAATTTTCCTTCAAAGAGATGTTTTCAATGATGGCAAACTTGTCTTCAAATGTCAATTTCTTCAAAAAAACCACCCTCTTGTCAATGCCACAAATCATAGAATGTAAATCTGCAATGTATTCAATCCAACTGCTCCTCATATGCCATTTTCCATTTTTCTGCTGTTCATATTCTCTCTTTCCTCTCTCTCTCTGCTGTTGTTGTTGTTTTTTTTTTTTTTTTTAAATGGGAATAAGTTAAAAAGAGAAAGGGAAATATTAAGATGGGATGGGAAACTATATGGGGGGGGGTTTATTAATGGAGGGGAATAAATTAAAAAAAGGGAAGAAGATTAATTAAAAGGGAGAGTAATGAGAAATTATTTTATTTTTTTTATTTTTTTATTTTTTATATTTTTAAATTAATAAATTAATGAGAATTAATTATAAATGGGGAGAATTTTTAAAAAATGTGATTAATTAAAAGAAAGGGAAATTAATGGGATTTAAATGAGGGAGGGGAGGTATTAAAAAAATTAAAAGTCCAATTTGGAATTCGTTGAGATGATGCGTAAGGGAAGAGGAGTCGATTGGGAATGGAGAGGCATGAAGAAATAGGGAGGGCTGTGTGCGTTGAGAGGGGTGGGAAGGTGCTATAATGAATGGCGCAGAGAGGGCCGAAGGGAGGGAGGGAGGTGGGCTGTTGCAGGTTTAAGAGAGCAGGCGGGAGTGGTAGGCGTAGATTGGTGGAAGGGGGAGATACAAGGGCTGAGTGGGTATTAGAAAGGGCGTAGGCAGGGATCATGAGTGAGTTTAGGGTGGTGAGGCGAAGGGATAGCGGGTAGGGCGTAGTGCAGATCAGTGAGGGAGAGGGCGTAGCAGCAGGGAGTGAGGTGTGATATAGCGAGCCTGCAGAGGATGGCGTGGGGTTATGAGGGAGGGTCATATTATATGAGGGAGGGGAGTGTGATATTTATGAGCGTGGGAGCATGTGAGCGAGGGATTTAGGATGGGGAGAATCGATAGAGCTGTAGGATTATGGCATATTGCAATGAGGTATGTGAGGTAACGAGTCAAGAGGAGAGCGCATGGAAAGGTGAGGGGCAGGCTGAGAGCCTTAAATTATGTTGAGGGAGGGTGTATTGTGAGTTGACTGTTGGTGAGGATCGGGTATGAGATGTTATATATAAATAAAAAAAATTGCAGGGAGAGGAGGGCCGAAAGGCCTGGAATTGCAGAGATTTTTCTTTTTTCTTTTTCTTTTTTTAAATTAATTAAAAAAAATATGAACACCAGAAAGCAGGAGTAGAAATTTTTTCTTCTTGCAGGAATTTTACAAATGTACAGCAGTTTGTAATTTTTCAGCAGAATAAATTTCAGAAATTGCAGAGAAAATTTCGTCAGTAAACTCAGAAATCTTTACTTAAAAAACCCAGAATTTTTCTTCAAAAAATTGCAGAGGGCCATATTGCAGCAGAAAATTGCAGGGATGATGAAATCTTCAGCAAAACTCAGAATTATTTTTCATTAAAAACTATAAACTTCTTCTTCAGAAACCCAATTTAAAACACTATTCCAGCAGCTCTTCAAAAGCAGAATTAAAGGCAGAAAATTTAGAAAAAATGAGCAATGAGAAAACCTTCAGATGCACAATGCTTCTTTTCTCCAAACCGATTTCTGAATGCTGGGATTTTGAATGCTGCTCCTCTTCAAAACACTTCTGAATGGCGGAAAAAACACTGCTACAGAAACTCTCTAAAATGCTGCGAAAACGCAAAGAATTTTTGCAGATATGCACAGGCCATAAACACAAAATGGCTCACTCAATTTGGAGCAGGGCCAGCAATCGCCCGCTCTGATACCATGTTAAACACCATGTTAAAGCACACACATGGTGTATGAGGAAGGTAAACACACACACACAAGAGACTCAACACAATGGAGGATAAACATGTAGCTCATATTTTCCATTATACAAAGATGCACATTTATAGTACAATGGTGTGACTCTTGGTTTCACATTCCAAGGTCACTTGGACTCCATTGTGACTTTTCGCATTCCACACCTACCCATGTAGGATTAGGTGTTCCAACATAAATGATGAATTTTTTAGGTTTCGCGTGAGGATACATCAATTCTTACAATTTTAGGTAATAGTGACAAAGATGAAAACATCAAAATAATTCCTAAACGAAAGCATAACCATGTTGTATTTCTTATTGGGAGTTGTGTAGTTTTTGTTTGAAAAGTCTATGAATCTATGGAAAATGTAGACTTTCTTGATTCAAAGATCATTGTTTTCCTAAGTGAAATTAATTAGGCTTTCTTTCTTACTACGATGTTTTTAAATTTTGATATATACGTCCTTAACTTTGGATATGGATTGTATAGAAAATAAAAATAAAATTAAAGATAGAAATATGAATAGTAACACAGACATAAAAGTATGCATACAACAACAAAAAAAATACAATGAGAACTAAATTTTATTAATAAACGTAATAGGAAAAAATTAAGAAAGGTAAAGAAAACAAATTAGTTGAAATGGTTGTAGCTTAATTTTGAAAAGAGAAGTGTCAACTATGCTCATTAATGGTTTTTCAATATAAAATACTAAACTCTAACAGGTAAATACTCTAACCCTATGAGATGAAGTGGAAAATGTATATAGTCCCTAAGGTGTCTAGTTGATACACCAACTTCTCGATGTTGCAACTTGTGCATACAAATGTCTTTGGGGAGAAAAATGATTTATTGGAGAAATATTGATGAGAAGAACTATTTTAGTCAAGTATTAGGAATTACATGACAACTCTAATCCATTTCAAGGATAAAACCCACTCTTTATGGCCTCAAAAACATTCTAGAAGATTGGGACCTAAAAAATTCTAGAAAAAATACTAGGATGGAGAATTTATCTAATTTAGTAAAATATGTGGGTAGAAATCAATATCCACCTAGATCAATCATCTACCCCAATAAGAAATGATTCCCATTGTATTAAGTTCCTTTATTAGATGGGGAAAATTCTTCACAATATCATGAACTTGCCATTGTATGTGTTGGATTTATTCAAAAAAATTGGATACTTTATCTACCTCATTCTAAACACTGGTGGACTTCTTCTGTGTAGATGTAGTGGATAGAGTGACATCAATGGGGATCAATATATGGAACCCCAAGAACAACTATAAAAGGATTTCGACCAAAGAGCTTTGGAGGGATCTATTGTAGAAATTATGTTAAACATATATAAGGTTCTTATTCCACTAACATGGATGCTTGGAGTGGTACATGTTCAATAATTGCACAATCATCCTATTGATCACTGTTAGGTCCCTATATTACTAGTATAGTCCCTTATTGTTGTTAGTGTAACCCCATTATTGTTATTATTGTACCCTTGTAACCCCCATATTGTTATTATTGTGCCCTTAAATTATTATTGTTAGGTCGGCTAGGATTACATTGTGGCCCCACTAGGATTACATTGTGGCCCCACGGACTCCTATATATAGAAAGAAGGTTTTGTAATTTGAATCATCCAAGAATTGTTCATTCATGTAATGTATTGGAGGTTGCCCCCTTGAAGTGGCTTATCTCTAAGGCGTTGATATCTCTTTTCTTCTCTTTTTGGAGCTGGTTTCATAACATTTGGTGTCAGAGCTTTGAGATTCTAGGGTTTCGCTGCTCCAAACAGGTCAACGTGGAATTTTCGCTATAAATTGTCTCTATGAAGGTTCAGAATATGAAAGTTTTAGAGTGCGAAGCCAAAATCCTGAGGAACATCGTCAAAAAATTTTAGAGCTTAGTTCGCAATATTTTCGGAGATATGATCTATGCAAGTTAGGTCATTTTGCAGGCTCCTGAATTTAACCTAAATAGGTCATCATGGTATTTTCGTAATAACTTCTTTTCTACGAAGGTTCAGAAGCTGAAAATTTTAGAGTGCAAAGCCACAATCCTGAGAAACATCGTAAAAGAATTTCAGATATTGGTTCACAATATTTTCTGAGATATGATCTGTGGAAGTTAGGGCTTTTTGAGGCTTCTGAATTTCATCTCAAAGAGGTGATCGTGGGAAAATATTCATAGCTCTCTCTCTGAGCATCAGATTAGAATGATGTAAAATGTGGCCACAAGTGCACGGACTGTAGTTTTTGGTCTATCAGTTTCAAAGCCAAAGGAATAAACAATGACATGTGGCAAGTCGGACAAGTTCGCTCTACTGAACTAGTCCAAAATTGGGTCATTGTGAGAGATTGGACATAACTTTGCCTTGAAGAATCCAAATCAGATCAGACTAGTGGCATTTGAAAGAAGCTTCAAAGGGCTACTACAGGGTTGGATTTTAGATATTGAGGATCCGAAATTATAGAGATAATTCAATTTCAATATATAGCTCCTCAAAAGCAAGTAAAAGGTGTGTATTTTTTTTTCTGAATTGCATGAGTCTTGTTTGAAGAATCAAGTTGAATTGATTCGAAGGGCATATTGTAGAATAGATATTAGTATTGGATTCTAAAATGGTCCCTAAAAAGAATTCAACACCCATTAAGCCTTTAGAAAGCTCTATTATGACTCATGAAGACAAAGAATGGCAACACGACATATCAAAATTACAAAAGCAAGTGCAAAAAATTTCGCTCTCGCAAAGAGAAACAAAAAATGACATGGAAGTTTTGAAGAAAGGCATGGAAACTAAGATGGATGGTTTGAAGAAAGACGTGGAATCTAAGATAGATGGCATGGAAGCTAGCATGGAATTTAAAATGGAAAACATGAAGAATGATCTAAAAGCAGACATGGAAGGTTTGGAAAATTTGATACAAGAAATGTTTCCTAATGGTGAAAAGATAGTGGAGGAAACTCATGATGAGAACAAAATAAATGTTAATCATGATTTCATAAAATCTAATGTTGGCGAGAAGAACCACCATATTCCAAAAATGGATATGAGGAAGTTTGATGGAAAGGATCCTGTAACATGGATACTATAGATGGAGCAATATTTTGATCTCCATAATGTGCAAAACACACAAAAGGTACGCATTGCAACTTTACATTTAAAACAAAATACATTTGTATGGTATCGATGGCTTTGCTCCCGTAAAAAAATTGTCACTTGGTCAATTTTTACGGAGGAAATGATAGCACATTATGAGGATACAAAGAGAAACACCTTCTTTAGCCAATTGATAAATCTCAAACAAAAGGGTTTAATGGGGGAGCACATTGAGGACTTCCAAAAATTGAATATATGGGTAACTGATATTCCAGAGGAACACAAGATTGATCTCTTCATAGGTACTTTAAAGGATAACATCCAACATGAAGTTCGCATTTTGGAACCTGATTCATTGGAGAAGGCGTTTAGGTTGGAAAAAAAAATTAAATGTAAAATTATGGCGACAAGGAAGCCTACCACTCACTTCTATAAAGAGGAAAGTGTGGCTACTCCTAGATTTCCACAACCTACAAGGTTGACACCACAACAATTGGAAGAAAAAAGAGCAAAAGGGCTTTGCTATAGTTGTGATAGCAAATACACTAAAGGTCATAAGTGTGCTGAGAAGAAATTATTTTACATAAATTGTGAAGAGGAAGAAGAAAATGAACAAGAAGAGGATATACACCAGGAACCAGCCCTAGAAGAGGAAGAAATGAATCTGACCATATCGTGTAATGCATTGGCAGGAATTACCACTCCTTAAACTCTCAAGATAGAAGGACATATCAAGAAAAAAAAGGTAATAGTGTTGATTGATTCAGGTAGCACCCATAATTTTATTCATTGTAAGGTAGCCAAGGAATTAAATTGTTTCCTATACCCAGCACCAGAATGTCAAGTGATGGTTGCAAATGGAGGAACTATAAACTACTCTGGAAAATGCCATAATATTAAGCTAACCATGGGGGAATATGTATTGACTAGTCCAATGCTTTCCATTCCTATGGAGGTGCTGATGTTGTACTAGGAGTACAATGGTTACAATCTTTGGGGACGGTAGCTTTTAATTTTCAAGAACTTTTCTTGAAATTTTTTTCAGAAGGAAAGGAAGTCGAATTACGGGGTATTGTAGGGAAGTCGGGAAAGATAATAAGCTCTAATTTCATGACAAAGCTTCTAAAGAAATAAAAACGAGGCGTAATTGCACAATTATGCTCACTAGAAGTTCCAACATCAAAATTATCTATTTCTGCAGATCTCCAACAAGTCTTGGACAATCATTCCAAGGTGTTTGAAACTCCCAAAGGACTCCCACCTATTCGTGATCATGATCATGCTATTCATTTGATTCCAGGAAGTGTTCCTCCAAACATCCAGCCTTATAGATATCCTTACTTCCAAAAGAGAAAAATTGAACGTATGATTGCAGAAATGTTAGAGGTGGGTATAATTCAACCTAGTCAAAGTTCTTTCTCTGCTCCTGTAGTATTGGTACACAAGAAGGATGGATCATGGCGCATGTGTCCGGATTATAGGGAGCTCAATAAGCTCACCATTAGAGATAAATTTCCCATTCCTGTGATTGATGAATTATTGGATGAATTACATGGAGAAATTTATTTTACCTAATTGGATCTTCGTTGAGGGTATCATCAAATTAGAATGAAGACTGAAGATATTCCAAAAACCGGATTTCGAACTCATGAGGGTCATTATGAATTTTTGTTCATGCCTTTTGGCCTTACCAATTCACCTTCTACATTTCAAGGGTTGATCAATTCCATTTTCAAACCCTTCCTTAGAAAATTTGTGCTAGTATTTTTTGATGATATACTAATGTACAGCAGGTCTTGGAAGGATCATGTTCAACATGTTGACATGGTGCTCAAACTATTGCAGGAGAAAAAATTATATGCAAAAACATCCAAATGTTTCTTTGGAGTACAAGAGGTGGAATATCTGGGTCATATTGTATCTCACGAGGGTGTTAAGGTAGAGCCTAACAAAATTAAAGCCATTAAGGAGTGAAAATTCCCCACAACCATAAAGCAGTTGCGAGGATTTCTCGGGTTAACAGGGTATTATCGAAAGTTTGTTAAGAATTATGGGAGAATAGTAGCAGCTCTAACAACATTATTGAAGAAAGATGCATTTTAATGGACTCCTGAAGCAACTAAGGCCTTTCAACATCTTAAAGAGGCAATGTGCCTAGCACCAGTCTTACCTATGCCAGACTTCACAAAAACCTTTATTGTGGAATGTGATGCCTCAGGAAATGGAATTGGTGCTGTTTTAATGCAAGAAGGAAGACCCATTTCTTTTGAAAGTCATCCAATCAAAGGAAAGTATTTACAGAAACCTATTTATGAGAAGGAAATTTTAGCAATACTACATGCACTAAAGAAATGGCGAACTTACCTAATGGGAAGACACTTCAAGGTAAAAACTGATCATGATAGTCTTAAACACTTTTTGGAACAAAGACTATCGTCAGAAGAACAGAAAAAATGGGTCACAAAGATGTTGGGTTATGACTTTGAAATAATCTACAAAAAAGGAAAGCTTAATGTTGTTGCAGATGCACTCTCAAGAAAGAATGAAGAGGTGGAAGCATTGCTTTGTGCCATTTCTATTATCCAACCAGATTGGATAACCTAAGCAAGAGATGAATGGAAGAAGGACAAAGATGTATGGACACTCATTCAAAAGTTGCAGCAAGATCCTAGTACATCTGATACATTTAGTTGGAAAATGATTCCTTATGGTACAAAGATCGCTTATATCTTTGTAAGAATTCCCAACTAAAACAAAAGATTCTTCTGGAATTGCACACTTCTCCTTTAGGAGGACACTCAGGATTTTTAAAAACTTACCACAGGGTGAAGAAAGATTCTTTTTGGGATGGCCTTAAATCTGATATTCAAAAGTTTGTGGCGGAATGTTTGGTTTGCCAGCAGAATAAAGTGGAGACAATTAAGACCCCGGGACTTCTACAACCTTTATCCATTCCAAGTCAACGTTGAGAGGAGATTTCAATGGATTTTATCACAGGTTTACCTAAGTCCGAAGGAAAGAATGTCATCATGGTGGTAGTTGATAGACTTACCAAGTATGCACACTTTTGTGCATTATCTCATCCATTTAAAGCAAGTACAGTTGCTACTACATTTATGGACAAAATTCAAAAGTTACATGGAAGCCCAAGGGTTATTGTGAGCGACAGAGATCCCATTTTTACTGGAAATTTTTGGACAGAGTTATTTTCTTGTTTGGGTACTCAATTAGCTCATATTTCATCTTATCATCCTCAATCCGATGGTCAAACTGAGATAGTAAATAAATGTTTGGAAGGATATATTCTTTGTTTTGTATCTGATAAAAAAACACAATGGGTCAAGTGGTTACCTCTAGCTGAATGGTGGTATAACACTTCCTTCCATACTGCAGCAAAAATGACCCCATTTATGGCACTTTATGGATATCATCCACCATCCATAACATCATCTTTAAAAGAAAATTCGAAGGTTAAAGCAGTGGAAGATCACATCAAGCATCAAAAAGAAGTTCTCCAACTCTTAAAGGACAACTTGAATTTGGCACAAAACCGAATGAAACAACTGGCAGATCAACATCGCAGTGAGAGAATTTTTGATGTAGGAGACTGGGTATTTTTACCGCTACAACCATACAAACAAATGTCCCTCAAGCAAGCTAAGAAGAATAATAAATTATCTCCAAAGTACTATGGTCCTTACAAGGTGTTGCAAAATATTGGTACTATGGCATACAAATTGGAGCTTCCTGCTTCTTCACGAGTACATCCAATTTTCCATGTTTCATGCTTAAAGAAGGTTATAGGTGAAAATCTTCCAGTTCAAACAATATTGCCAGAACTTGATGAGGAAGGAAAAATAATATTGGAACCTGAAGTGGTCATGGAAACAAGAACTCGACATCTACGGAATCGATCAATTTCAGAGTATCTCATCAAGTGGAAGAACTTACCCACTGAAGATTCTACATGGGAGGATGAGAATTTTATACAGAAGCACCCAGAGCTACTCAAGCGTTGAGGACAACACTTTTTTGAAGGAGAGAAGCATGTTAGGTCCCTATATTACTAGTATAGTCCCTTATTGTTGTTAGTGTAACCCCCTTATTGTTATTATTGTACCCTTGTAACCCCCATATTGTTATTATTGTGCCCTTAAACTATTATTGTTATGTCGGCTAGGATTAGATTGTCACCCCACTAGGATTACATTGTGGCCCCATGGACTCCTATATATGGAAAGGAGGTTTTGTAATTTGAATCATCCAAGAATTGTTCATTCATGTAATGTATTGGAGGTTTCCCCCTCGAAGTGGCTTATTTATAAGGCGTTGATATCTCTTTTCTTCTCTTTTTGGAGCTGGTTTCACAACAATCACTCTTTTCCCATTTGGAAATCAATCACTAGGATATTTTTTAAGGATTTAATATTTTTCTTATATATAGTATTGTAGGCAACTATTTTGGTTTGAAAATTAGAATGTATAGAATACAGGAAAATATTCAATAAAAACATGTAATTTACTATTAAAATTGGTAATGTGTTGGAAATTTCCATCTATTTAATCATATATATGTAAAAAATAGGTGAATTTTTAATGAAACTGACAAATAGTTTTTTTCAAAAAATAGCCAATTTAAGATATTTTGCCCCTAAAATTATCGCTATCAATCACCCGTTAAATTGATGACCATATATTAGACTAGAAGGTATTGAGTAACCTATTATCCCTATGTGAAATAATGGTCCATGGTAGCTGAATAATTCTTCCCATCCCTGTCCTCATACAATATTAATTGAAACATGCTCCATAAATCATTTATTAGTGGCTTATGTTATGATACTCTTCTTGGATGGGTCCAAAGTGGCCATATTAAAGAATTTATTGACAACCATGAAAAAACAATCATGACCATACTTAGGGGAGGTTAACCTAACATATTATCCTTATATATTGATTCCCATGGATTGTATAGGGTAGGAAGTTGAGTGTATAAACCCTAATTCTTAATGGCATATTTAGTGATGGATTAGGTAATGCAACATCTAATATACATGATAATGTCTTGTTAAATTTTTAGCCAATAGAAATACTTAAAGATGTTGATACTTTCTTCTCCACATTGAAGTTCCTTACCACTTGACTGTAATGTTCCTTCCAAATTAGCTTTGTGTGCTTTCATGAAGGAACAAAATAATGGACTAGATAGCATAAATGTGCATCCTAGACCTAAAAGTTTGGAACTTGCTTACTTACATTTGGTTTTTGATATGTAGCAGAAAAATCCAAATCATTGCTATGAAATTGGATCAAGCTAGAGGTTATATTCTTATAGGAGTTAAAAAACTATGTATATATTCTTAACTATGGGCCATTGAAGAAGTCTAAGACATTGTTTGTGCTTCACTTCCTGAACTTAATGTTAAGTGAAATTGTTTCAAGTATGTGGACAAATCCTAATGGTGGTCATTTTGTAGCTTTCCCTATGTTTGCATGAATTTCAAGGGATTTTTATCAATGTGAATGATCATTTCATTTCCTAGGATGTAATTCTTCCAGTGTTGGCATGTTTGTCTAATGGAGTACATCTCCTTATCATATATGGGATACTTGTGAAAAAAATTAGTGAGTGTTTCTCTATGATAGGCCAATAAATATTTGTGTTGAGTGAGGACCACATTGATACCATAGTTAGAGAAATTTATCTCAATTTTGAATGGTTATTATAGGTTTGAAAGAGTTAGGATTGGTGTTGAGGAAATGTGGCATTTTAGATCCTTGAATTCTTCCTATCGTGACCTAGAATATAAAAAAATGGATTTTTCTTCACCCTTGGTCAATTTTCCTAAGGGTGAATAAATATGAAATAACTCCAACATGAACCTATGATAGTAGTTTTGAAGGTGAAAGAAGCTACATACCACTTTTAGATTTCTTGGGGTTGGACAATCATGAATGTGTAGAAATTTTAATACAATTATGTATGTATTGCTTGGATTATCCTAATCTAACAATTATATGCCACTTTTAAATACAAAATCCTTCTACTAAAATCTTTGCAGAAATTTAATCGCCAATTGAAAACACATGAAGAAAAATCAATCACACATAGAACATATGTTTTTACCGGGAAAGCATAAAGCTAAAAACCCCACTATAATATATTATGTATATATCATGGATCATGGAACAATCTCATACAAAAATCTAATCCAAGAGCTCTCAGTACAATATACAATCATCTCACATTGTCATAAACAATTAGGCAAATACATGCGCCAATTTACTGCCTCTTGACAGCTTGCCTCCACTGCGCAATCCCTGTTGATCATAATCCCTGAATGAATGAGATATTTCCTTTCCTTGACTATGTAATCCTCATTGGAATCTCCAATGTGTGTGTGGTTGCATGAGTGCAGACACTAATTTCACAACTGATAGTCAAACTGTCCCTTTTACCTATATCTCAATTGGGTCTCCACTGGATCTGACATGCATGTAGTTAACAGTAGTAAATCTTTAGTTGCATGTGAGATCACTCCATGTGAATTAATTTAATAATTAATTCACTGATCTCTCACTAGTCTATCTTTAGTTACAACTAGTTACAACTAGCACAACTAAGTTTAACTCAATTAATTGAGTTAAAATACTTTACAACTCACATCACTACACATCCAACTCTGTTACAACTTCAAATCACTCAGTTACAACTAATTCCACTTGCATGTCCCACCAACCAACCTTAGAACTTGAAATTCCTTCAGCTAACTAGTTTTCCACTTCAGTTAAATGAAATCAAGTGCTTCAAGAGAATAGATTAATATTTATTGTATAATAATTATTAAGAGATAATAATAATCGACATGAATTCTATTTTTAGACATGCGATCTATAAATAGACTTTGCACATGAATCTAAAAATAAAACCTCATCTATAAATAGAATTTTCTCACCATTCTAAAAATAGACTCCTGCTATAAATAGAATTTACTCAACATTCTAAAAATATACATACACCTAAAAATAGCCTACGGGCCCCACCTAGTGTAGGTGCTTAATTTTCACTAGGATTATCATATTTTTGAATCTCAACAAGAAAGGGATTATCCTTCACCCTGATACTGTCTCTATGGTATTCAAACTTTCTCCTGGTGAGCGCCTTCGTCAGAATATTTGCATCCTGATCTTCCGTAGGAATGTACTAAAGAAACATGATCTTCTATTGCACACAATCTATGATATGATGATACCAGATATCTATATGCTTAGATCTATCATGAAACACAAGATTAATCGAGAGTTTAATGCAACTCTGATTATCACAATGAATCACTGTAGGATCTAAATGAGAACTAAAAAAACTAACCAGGATCTTTCTCATCCAGATAACCTCACATGCAGCTTGACTTTCTGAAATGTATTCTGCTTTCGCTAAACTGAGTGCCACGAATATTTGTTTCTTGTTGTACTAAGAAACAACTGTAGAACTGAGATTAAAGACCCCTCCTAATGTGCTCTTTCTATCCGTTGGGCTGCCTACCCAATTTGCATCCGTGAAGCCATGCAACTTCACCTCATCTGTCTGTCTGTACCATAAGCCATGCTCAAATGAGCCCTTGAGATATCTCAGGACATGATTTCCCGCCTTCCAAAAGAGCTTGGTAGGCTTAACCATCGCTTGACTAAGCTAGTTCATGACATAGCATATGTTCGGCCTTGTATTTACTAAATAAATTAGCGAACCCACTAAATTTCGATAGACAATAGCACCACTACCTCTCTAGATGTAGCGTCCTCTTTCCTCCAGTTTCCTGGAAGCAGACTATCCATGGGTTTGTAGCCCTCCATGTGAAAATTACCCAGTATCTCCCTTGCATACATTCCTTGAGACACAAAAAATTCACCATTTCGCTGCCATATTTCCAATCCAAGGAAATAATGAAGGAGGCCCATATCCTTCATCTCGAACTCCTTTGCAAGGTCCTCCTTACATGAGTGTATCAGCTGCTCATCACTAGTCAGTATTAAGTCATCAACATAAAGAACAATGTTTAAAATCTTACCCTCCACCACAATTTGGTATAGGTTTTCATCTGCCTCACTCTTGGTGAAGCCAACTCTAGTGAAATAACTTTCAATCCAAGTGTACCAAGCATGGGGTGCTTGCTTCAGCCCATACAACGCTCTTTTAAGTTTGCACACATGCGACTTGCTACTGAAGATCTCAAATCATTCAGGCTGCTCAATGTACACTTATTACTCAATGATCCCATTGAGAAACACAGTCTTCACATCCATCTGATGAATGTGCCAACCCATTTTTGCTGAGAGAGAAAGGTTGTTCCTTATGGAAGAATATTGTGTGACAAGTGCAAAGGTTTCTTCATAATCAATCCCCTCGATCTGTGAGAAGGCTTGGGCCATAAATATGGCCTTGTATTTCTCAACACTCCCATCAGTAGCTTGCTTTACCTTGTAGATCCATCTTGATCCTACCACTAATTTATCAACCGGCCTTCGAACAATTTCCCAAGCACTATTTCTGATAATGGAGACATACTCCTCCACCATTGCATCTACCCATGTGGGGTCCTACACTACTTCCTGAAAGGAATATGGCTCAGTCACAATACATTTTCTCATGAGAGCCATGTATCCAGTGCATCGATCATGAGACTGTCTCTGTTTGCACTGTGAAGTAGGGACTCCTACATTATGTGCTGCATCAAGCTTCAGCCTCTCAGCTTCTGTGGTACGCCTTCAGCCAGTTCTGATGTTTGGCTCTGTGTGAGTGGACTCCTCCACTCCATGAACCTCCTCCTGTGGCTTATCCACATCTAGAGACTCATCTTTGGGAACCAAAAATTCCTCCTCTGCATGTAGGTCTAGCTCCCTCTCAAGCGACAATTTCATGGATTTGTCCTCATTGAATTTTATATCCCGTCACACCACAATTATTCAAATGTTTGAAAAATACACACTATAATTATGGGGTGTTTCTATGTACCCCAAAAATATCCCAACTTCAACAGTCGGCTCCAGCTTCTTTTAGAATTCTTGGTCACATGCACATAAACAGATGAGCCAAAAATCTTAAAGTGAGAAACATTATCAGTAAAAGCTTCTTCAGGTGTACTCATGCCAAGTACTTTATGAGGACAATGGTTTTGCACATAAACAATAGTGTTGCATGCTTCCACCCACAAATGCATTGGTAGGCCCAGATCATGTAGCATCACTCGTTCAACACCCACAATCGTTCTGTTGTTCCTTTCCACGACCCCATTTTGCTATGGGTTATGAGACGCTATGAGTTCTCTTTGAATTCCTTCTTTGCGACAAAATTATTTGAATTCATTCGAGATGTATTCTCCACCATTATCGCTCTGAAGAGCCTTCACTTGCTTCCCCGACTCTTTCTCCACCAATTCCTTAAAATCACAAAACTTTGAGAATGTTTGATCCTTTTTCTGCATAAAGAATATCCAACATTTATGAGAAAAGTCATCAACAAAAATAACATAACACCTGCGTTTTTCTGTTGAAGCAACCGAGAATGGCCCACACATGTCCGTGTGAAATCTCTCCGAGATCACTAAAGCACGGTTCTCCTTTTCATGAAATGTGGACTTTGCATACTTCCCCATGGTGCAACCCTTGCACTAATATAACTGAGCAAGTGTTCCCATTGGAAGTCCAATAGATATTTGCTACATGACTTTCAAAGCTCCATGATGAAGATGGCCCAATCACCTGTGCCATAATTCACCCTCATCCCAACTCACCACTTTTTCCGCCTTGCCCATCATGGAAGCACAACCTTCTACCTCCAGCTTGTAGAGATTCTTGATTCGAATCCCTATCCTCTTGGCTTGACCCATTGTTTTATGTCGCAGGAAATATTTTCCATCACTGAAAAAAAACGTCATAGTCTTTGTCCTCCATTATCACGACTGAGACCAAGTTTTTCTTCAGAACTGGAACATGCATAACATCTTTCAATTGAAATGGTTTATCTGACTCCCTCTCAAAGGTAATGGTACCAATGCTAGTCACACTGTATCATCCATCGTCGTCCATCTCTATATTCATTTAGATATATTTCACCTCCAAGTCACTGAAAAGATCCTTATATCTCGTCATGTGGAAGGAAGCACCACTATCAAGATACCACATCGATCCCATTGCGCTTGAAACCAAGCATGAAATAAAAGAGAAATCAAGTTCAAATTGCGAGGAAATGGCCTTTCCAGCTGTAGCTCCAACAAAATTCTTGTTCTTCTTCTTTTGTGGACAGTTAGTGGCGAGATGCCCATGTTCGTTACAATGAAAACACTTCACCTTGGACAAATCTAGATTCTTTCCTTTAGACTCATATTTTGAGTCGAAATTTCTTCCCCTTCCTTTTCCTTGCCTTGGCAGCCAAAGAAAAATCCTCTTCATCATCATTATTTGATGAAGAGCCATATTTGGTGTTCCGCCTTAACTCCTCCTGCACTAGATCCAACCACAGTCATTCCCAATCCGACAGTTTTTCCTATTTGTTGACAGAGCCTTGATAGTTGTGCCAACTCTTAGGAAGTCCCAAGAGGGCCAAGCTCACCAAATAATCATCAACAACCGTGATTCCCACACTCCCCAGTTCATCCTGACATTGGACAAAATTTGTGAGATACTTAGGAATATTGTCGCCCTTCTCCATCTTGATATTGTCGCCCTTCTCCATCTTGATCTTTCTGAGTTTATCCTTCAGCACCAATTTCTTATGGTCGCCGCTGATTTGGAAAAGATCCGTCAAAGCCTTCCACATAGCAAATGGAGTGGATTTCCCATGAAGTCTTGAGACAATGTGATCTCATACACCTTCCAAAATAATCCTTCTTGTATTTGGTACTTTCTTTTTCCAGGTGTCAAGTAATGCAGTATCCATCAAAGTGGGTTTAGGAACATCATTTTCAATGAATTCCTTCAAGCCATTGTCTTCAAGCATCGCCTCCACCCTGCCCTTCCATGAAATGTAGTTCAAGCTACCCTTGAGTGCATACTATAGCCGCAAACCATTGAAATCCATTTCGATGTTTACTCAACTGTCGCACCAAGAAATTCTTGCAACAAATTCAAATTGTTTCCACCAACAAACTTAGCTACTGCTTCAAAATTGAAATCTTCTTTGCTCTGATACCATGTAGAAATTTTAATAAAATTATGTATGTATTTCCTGGATTCTCCTAATCTAATAATTATTTGACACTCTTAAATACATAATCCTTCTACTAAAATATTTATGGAAATTTAATCGCCAATTGTAAACACATGAAGAAAAGTCAATCACACATAACACATATGTTTTTACCGAAAAAGAATAAAGCTAAAAACCCCACTATCATATATTATGTATATATCATGGATCATGAAAAAATATCATGCAAAAATCTAATCCAAGAGCTCTCAGTACAATATACAATCATCTCACACTGTCATACAAAAATTGGCAAATACATGCGCCAATTTACTCCCTCCTGATAGCCTGCCTCCACTGCGCAATCCCTGCTAATCAAAACCCCTGAATGAATGAGATACTACCTTTCCTTGAATGTGCAATCCTCATTGGCATCTCCAATGTGTGTGCAGTTTAATGAGTGCACCCACTAATGTCACAACTGATAGTCAAACTGTCCCTTTCACCTATCTCTCAACTGGGTCTCCACTGGATCTAACATGCATGTAGTTAGCAATAGTAAATCTTTAGTTGCATGTGAGATTACTCCATGTGAATTAATTTAATATTTAATTCACTGATCTCTCACTATTTTATATTTAGTTACAACCAGCACAACTGAGTTTAACTCACTTAATTGAATTAAACTACTTTACAACTCACATAACTACACATCAAACTTTGTTACAACTTCGAATCACTCAGTTACAACTAAGTCTACTTGCATGTCCCACCAACCAACCTTAGAACTCAAAATTTCTTTAGCTCGTTGTTTTTCCACTTCAGTTAACTGAAATCAAGTGCTTCAAGAGAATAAATTAATTTTTTTTGTCCAATTATTATTAAGAGATAATAATAATCAACATGCATTCTATTTTTAGTCATGCGATCTATAAATAGACTTCGCACATGCATCTAAAAATAGAACCTCATCTATAAATAGAATTTTCTCACCATTCAAAAAATATACTCCCACTATAAATAGATTTTTCTCAACATTCTAAAAATAGATATACACCTAAAAATAGTCTGCGGGCCCCAGCTAGTGCAGGTGCTTAATTTTCACTAAGATTATCATCTTGTTGAATCTCAACGGACTGAATCAAATATTGGATAGGTGCACATGCACCACATGTTTATTCATGATGTATCGTAGATACTAAATTATTTATATTACAACTGACCATTTATCTAGATTGACATATAACTTGTTTTATGGAAGGGTTCACAATATCTATTGAATGTACTACAAAATATCTACCCAAATAAGGATGTCATCCAAATATATAACCCTAAAAGAGTTTGTGAATTCTCAGAAGTTATTTTTCATCATCATCATGAATGTTGATAAAAATTGGATTATTATTTTTTTTTATCCATATCGATTATTTTAGAGTGAAAAATGTGGAGAAATAAGCTTACAAGACCATTTTTACTAGCAGAAGCTAGTTTGGAAAATTGGGGTCTAAAACCTTCTCATACCGTTTTGTAGGAACCAAAAGATATTTTTTTAGGTCAAAAATATATCGCTTTAGTGACAATAATTTATTTCCTATTCTACATAGAGATAACTTTCCATTGACATAGGAATTTCCAAAATCATAGTCCATATGCAAAATTTATGCCACTAATAAGTTGAACGTCTTGTTTTGGTTGGAAAAATTTGAGAGGTTGCAATGCTAGCCCCCATAACTCAAGGAGAATGGCCTAGATGGTGAGCCCTAGTATTGCACCAAGAGTGTTGTAACTCCCAGAGGCTACTCAAATTTACTTTATCAACCCAGGGTTGGTACAAAATTGGAGGTGACAATGCTATATGTACAACAGATGAGTTCTACTCATGCCATCCTTTTCTCAGTTCTACAGTGAGGTGTTACTACTAGGGTTACTTCTAGGAAAGGAAGTTTGTCACACTTCTGAATGAAATCGAAGACTGGAAATAAATCACAACCGTTACTCTATAAACAGGGAAATAAAATATTCTAGATCATAATGATTCATCTAGCTATCTGTAAGAAAGAGAAATTCACACTTAAGCTAATGCAAGAAAGGAAATTAAACTAAGTGGCAATCATAATTTAGATTGTTGAATTGAACTTGAAGAAATGGAAACTAATATAGGCACACATGATGAACCAAATGACTAATTTAGTTCTGTTTATATTATTCTTTACTACTTTGCTTAATAATTCATCTATCATTGATTTAATCACACTTTTAAATGACTCTGTTTTGAAGCAAAAGTAGGTGTGAGGTGACCTAAGAAGGTCCATGAATCAAGGTTTGAGAGTTGAAGGTGTTTTGGAGGTTGGGATAGGCCTAGATGATGTGAAATAGTGATTTTTGGCTGAAGGAGTGACTGATTGGCATTTCTACATGATCTGCTACAGGATTTCCTATAGTGCTACAGGATGTCCTGAAACCCTACAAGAAACAGGCCGAGGGTAGTTTGAGGCCAGAAATGGTGAGGAAAGGGTTAGGAGAGGTGGATTGAAGGTGGATATAGGTAGATGAAGGGTCGACAAACCTTTGGTAAAGCACAAAACTTTTCACAAAGCCTCTCTTGCACCTCCAAGGTGGTTCTCAGTGTTGTGGTGGAGATTTCCAAAAACAGGGCTGAATGTGAATTGGACGTGTTGAACCCTTAGTTAAAGTGAGAGGGGGGGGGGTGGATCAGTTTAACACATACATCGACTTTTAAAACTTTTCTCTTAAAAATTATTTACACCTTTACTTCATGATCAACTTAATATGTGAGCAATCTTTATTAGTGAGCAGCAAGTATCAAACAGATTTGTTAATGTAACAACAGTCTTAATATGTGAGCAACAAGTATTAAGCAGATTAGATAAATCACATCAACACATGCATAAAGACACCAGATATAAGTGGAAACCCATAAAGGGAGAAAACCACATCTTATTATTGTTGTGATGCAAAGGCAAGCTCCAACTCCCTCTCACCACTGTTTTTCTGCAGGCACCAACCTACAGGAGGCTCCAACCTCAATTCTGCAAGCTACAACTTGCAAGGAAGTTCCAACTCCCATTAAGTTTCTGCAGGAACCAACCTACAGGAGGCTCCAACCACAGTCAGCTACAACTGACATTTTAGCAAGCTACAACTTGATGTGGAAGCCCCAACTCCCATCTATTTTCTGTTTACATGCTCCGCTGCCTTTATAATCTCCAATGCGATTGGGTGAGGGTCCCACCATATAGTACTTTGGTTCTTTGAATCTCGTGCTATATATGTAAATACGCTGCATATATATATATATATATGCTCTGCCGTTTGGGGTTAAGTGATTCCCGGAATAAGGTTTATGTATTATATGTAACACCCATCGGGTAATGATTCTCGGAATTATATACATATATCCTCTAGCTGAGGTAGCGATTCTCGAAATATATATATATATATATATATAATGCCCGGCTGTGTAAATCTCGGAATTAAGGTACATATATATATCCGCCGGCTTGGGCGATTCTCGAAATTTTATATATATTAAACCACGTTCATTTCGTCATATATTTAAAAACGACGTCACCCTACTCGCATATGATGCTATATCAATATATAATCACGACCTCCATTCAATTATTAAATCGTCACAATATGGTTAACCCACATATTTTCTAGGGTTTATATATTTGCCTCCAACTCTTAGGACTAAGGTTATAATCCTTCGCACTTTATATTAAATCCAACGCTATGTTTTAAACACATAATCGTATAATAAATCTTGGCTCCGGACCCCACCTGCAATGAATCTACACCGTTGATCGTTGTCAATATGATCCAAGATCTTTTATTAAACTTCAGGCAAGTCCAGCGTACGATCACTGTTCGATGGGCCCTTCCCACATCAACGACTCATCACAATATCGCTCGGCGTCTTGGTACAAACTATAACATGCGATGGCACACTTTAGATGGTGGTTTTCCTATTTCGCTCGGGGACACGCATCGAGCTTTCTATGGAATCGCTCGCAACTCCTCTAATACCGCTTGCTGACGATAGGTGGTGCGATGAAACCCACCATTCAGCTCTAAACCACCGTTACTATTCCTTAGGTCATGGTTCCCTACTCCAAGTTCCGTCCTTGCCTTGTTCCGCGCTTTTGTGTGTTCCGCTCCTTTATAAGTGGCCCTTGTTCCCTAACATTTCAACACGGTCCTACCATATGTATAATGCATAGCTCCATTACTCTGTGCTTCCAAGGTTCTGTTCATCAACGCCCTATTCCGTTGCGCTCAGGTTCCTCTGCCTTTCACTCGTGGTTCCGATTATTCTCCACCAAGACATATGCACATATTCACACAAACTAATTCAAGCAGAGTAGATATACATTCGCACATAAATTAAATCCATATATCTGCCATACACAATGTATGCAAATCAATGGCTCTGCCTCTGTATTTGCTGCCTCTGTCTCCACTGCTCGATCATTTCACTGCCTCCATATTCGCTGCTTCTACCTCCGCTTCTCAACCTTTTCGCTCTGCCTCTGTATTCGACTATTACACTTTAGCAGTGTTCTTCCGCCTGTCTCCTTTGCCCTGCTTGCTTTTTCTTTTTTCTATCTCTGTTCTGCAGTCCTTTACCTGTTTCTACTTCAGCGCTACCTCCTCTGCAGGTCTGTGCAGCTCTCTAAGCAGGTTTGTGCTCCTTGATGCTACTCCTTACTCCTCTTTTTGCCTCCTCTGCTGCCTCTCTAGATCTCCAATCAACTGACCCTTCTACAACTGCCTCTGCTTCATGTCTCATGCTCTCTTTGCCTTGTTGTTGTTTCAAGTGCTCCTTCTTTGTCATTTCCTTTGCCATCAATGACAACATTTCCAACAGGACGGATGTTGGTTGATGAAGGGTGGGGAGTGAAGCTAATGGTGTTGGGGAAGTCCTTATCTGTTGCTCTGTTCAAACCTGCAAGCAAAATACTTGTTCATGCATTCATCATTAACAAATATATCATAACAATGGTGGAAAAAATGAGTTGAAAACAAATCAACCTACCTATGCATTTGAAACATAAATCTACCTCTGCATCTACAACATGTACATGATAAGCAAAGAAACCTATCTAAATTCTCCAAGAAATTATAAACTTAAAAGCAATTTTTGTTTGTGGTGAAGCTCTTCCCTACTCAAGCTCCAATGGAAGAGGTGAGAGAGGGAGGCTTTAGTACAAAGTTTTGATATTTTATAAGCTATTGAACATGAAATGGAAATATATTAGCTACTACAACATGAAATAACACACAAGTACATAAGAGATTCTGAGGCCAATGGATTGGGTCCTAACCCACAAGCTCAACTCATGAAACTAACTCAGTGGACAAGAAACCAAATTCTCATTTTATTTCATAACTAGTCTTTTACATAACATATGAAAGTCAGAAATGTCTAATACAAGAGCTAAGATTTCTATAGCTACATCGAAAAATCAAATCCCAGTGAGATCTTTCTCTAGCCTATTTATCCTAGAGGGTAGCTACCAACAACTACCTAAAAAGTATGCATTTGTCCCCTTGGGACTTGAGAGAAGTGGAGCTTGGTTGCCTCTGATTTCAAGCTATTGGCTACCTTTAGGATTTAAGGAGGTGGTCAACCCTCCTACAATCACTCGTTGTTTTCTACTTCGAGCCCTAATTGGGAAATATTCCTAAAAAATGGCACTTTCTCTTGATTTTCCTACATTTAAACCACATTAGGCTTCAGAGTATGAAAATAAACCATCATTACTAAGCAACATAAGACAATAATGCAATTAAATGTGAGAAAGAGAGAATAATTAGGCTAAAAAGGTGACAATTAACGCCTTAAAATGTACCTAATGATGGTTCTCATCACTATACATGTGATCATGATAAAAAATAATCTAAAAGAGTCCATATCGTAAAAATATTTAAGAGTTTAAGGAGTCAAAGCTAACCACTGGTAGGCTATCAAGTTGTGTTATAACCAAGCCACTAGGAGGAAAAGGGGTTCTATTCTCTTTGAGTGTGATTGTTTCATAAATAATTAGAGTAGCCAAGAGGTACAGGGAGAGAGCACACAAATAATATTTGTTCATTGTAGTGTCCCAAAGGCCATAGGCCTTACTTCTTTGTACTTTTATCCATTTTCTATTCAAATAAAGAGAGAAGAGTGTCCTCACTTCCTAGTTCGGTTTTCTCCCAAAAAGGTTTCCTAGGATATGTCTTATGTCAATTATGGTTTGCAAGTTGTTATTTCATTATTCTATATTTTCCACATAATTATAATTTGCATGCATACGCAATAAAAAATAATTTACAATTCCAAAAATCTAAAGAGAAATAAACCCTCATAGTGTAAATTTTGGATTTTTAAGAATAATTTATAAGATATGTTGTGACAAAATTTACGGTGGAATATCCATGGTAGTTTATAGATCATATTGATATAAAAGGATGTTTTTTTGGGTATATTGTGGATATTTGAAGATTATATAGATCATGAAGCAAAAATTCATAAAACACTAGTCATGGTCGATAAATCTGTGAATAACCTTCATGATGTTATAGAGGAGAGGTTTTTGCAGTTGGAAGCATGAGCTGTAGATATAAGCTATAATGTGATTCTCCTCATTGTAACATTAGCTAATAAGCTCAATATATTTGAAGAATATTAGGGTTATAACATAGAGGTTCAATTAGAGGGGAGATCAAAAGATTATAAGAAATAAATAATTAATGAAAGAAAGGACCCAAAAAAGATCAAAATAGTTCAAGTGTCATGAACCATTTACAATCCCTATTCAAAATGGAAGAGAAGGTTGATATCAAGTCATACCAAGGTGATATGTACACTTTGAAGCTAAATAAGTGGTTGCAACAATTAGAAGTTTATTTAAGTGCTCATCATATAGAGGAAGAAAAAAATTTCATTTGCATGGTTGAAATTGAAGGGCCATGCTATCACCTAGTGGGAAATCCACATAGAGAATTTGATCCTCGAGTGACTAGGAATTCCTCCAGTGACTAAGTGGGAGGAATTTAAAACCATCATTATGTCACAATTTTATCCTATTGGGTATGTAGAGGGCGAGTGGATCTAGTGGCACTAATTCAGGAAAAAGTAGGGGAAGAGTGTAAAAGAGTACACCACATAGTTCAAAAAGATGGCCATAATGTAGGATATCACCCCAAAGAACCTATATGTAATCCTAAATCATATGTGGGGTGTAAATATCCATTTTTGGAATAAAATGATGTGATTTAAGCCCAAATCTACATACAAGGCTTCTGTATAAGCAAATTACATGGGGATTATAGGACATAATAAAATTCAATGAAGTGGATTAAATCAGGAGTAACAAGAAGCTTCTAAGAAAAGGAAGAAAATATGGAAAGGGGGAAAAGATAAAAATTAAACAACCATATCACACCATTGTAAGGATCCTAGTAATCATTGAAACCATTGTAATATTAATGGTCATATAGAGGAGAAGTGTTGGAATTTACACGTAGAGCTTAACAAAAAGAAAGATAGGAATGATAATTATAAGAAGAATCTCATGGCCATTGATTTGAGCAACCAATTTTAAAAGAAAATTAGATGTCAATTATAAAATAATTTGTATGTTAGTGCAAAAAGAGGCGAATCTATTGCCTTCAACAATTGGAAGATAAAAAAATGACCAAGTTCTTCCACAAAAAGATAAAAGTCAAGAATACAAATATTGATTATTTTTCAAGTCAAGATTGCAGGAAAATATTAAAGTGGATCTAGTCAACAAATTGAGATTGGAATTGGGATGGATAAATAATAATGAAAATTTAAATATAACAAAAAAATGCAAAACTAGATTTGCCACCAGCGTTTATTTTATTTATAAAGTAGAATTAGATGTGGTTACCCTTACTGTATGTGGATAGATGTTTGAAAACCCCTAAATGTGTTAAATTATGAAACTAAGGTAAAATTCCACTTTTGAAAACTTATTTGATGGATGTGATGATTGCATTGAATTCCTTTTTATGAGAGGACAAAAATCAACTTAAGGATCACTCAAATCGGATAAGGTAAAGTGTACTTATGAAGGAGAGGCCACATATGCACATTTGGACATGCCGACCCTAATAGAAATTGGTCACCTTTGGAAGCCTATAAATACAAGTTACCTAGATATCATTTGAACATCACCAAGAATCTTCTTCTTCTCTTCTTCATTGATTGGTTCACACAAGTCTAAGGTTGGGATGACAAAAGAAGTTTAAAAAGGTTTGGAATTATAGGGTCTGAGGCTCACATAGGTTTTAGGGTTTCAGGTTTTGGTCAATGGCTTGCGACAGAGAAAATTCGACCACAATCACAGGCATATCAATCTCAAGTGAGCATCTGGGACCCTTCAATCACACACGAAAATCCTCATCCATGTGACTAGGAAGTTTGAATGTGTTTTTACCATTGACCATAGTTGACCGCAGACATTAAACGTTGTCTATGATATATCTTGATGCTACAAAAATATTTCTCAATTTTATTGGGTTATTGAATTATATTGTGCCAGGATTATTGTACTTTCTGCTGAACATTTTATGACAATGTAATAGAAGAAGAATTTTCAAAGGGTTTTCCCCCTTGTGGGGTTTTTCCTTGGTCTTTGAAAAAATCTTGTGTCTCTTGTTGATGTTTTCATTGTCTCCTTTTTTATTTCATTTATTGTTTTATCTTCATTTACTATTGATGAATGGAAATACTTATTGTAATTGAAAAGGTTTCTAATTGAAGTATTGAATTGGGCTAAATTAATTGATACATCATAGAACAATCTGAAAATTTAACATGGTATCAAAGCTTAGGTGAAGGACAAGCCCAACAGGAGACAATAATTGAAGAAATCATCTTTGGAAGGTTGAAATAGCCGATCTAGCCAAGTCAAAATGACTTCTTTCTTCAAGGAAAATGAGAAGTTTGGTGACTCATCCAATTTTTCTGCATGGAAAGTAAGCTTAATGGAGATCATAGCTAAAAAAAATGATGTTTTGGACTACATTCAAGAAAAAAAACCTCAGCCTCCAGAGAATTCTTCCACCACTGTCAAGAATAAGAACAATAAAGGTGATTTAAAAGAAAAGAAAATTATATCTTATGGTTTAAAATATAATCTACTTGCATATGTTGGAAACTTGAGAAGGTCTAAGGACATGTATGATAAGATAACCGACATGTATGAAGTAAAAAATTTGAATGAAATCATCTCCTTGAAATATCAACTCAAAGACACTAAGATTAACAAAGCAGAGTATGCTAAATCCTACATGATGAGGATATCTCATATTAGATATCAATTCTAAAGAGTTGGGGAATCTGTGTCTCACAGGGAATTGGTGATTGTGATTCTAAGAGGTCTCCCTCCTATTTGGGAAACCTTTATTACTATTATAAGAAACATTAATTTCCTTCCATAATTTTAAGAAATTTTTTGAAATCTCATTCAAGAATAATTAAGGATGACATCAGGAGGAAGGATTCCAAAGCATGAAGAAGAAGAGCCCACTGCATTCATCACTCATGATAAAAAATAATAAGAAAGGGAAAGGAGGTCCATAAAATTCAAGAAATATTCCTCCTTGAAATATATATATAATAAAGGAATAAATGCACATCAAATTATACAATTGTAATAAGAAAGGCCATTATGCTCAATATTTACCCGAGAAGAACAATGGACCACACTACATTACTAGAAGAAACAACAACAGGTTCAATGATCAAAGACAGATAGATGATCGAAGGAATGATCACAATGGAAGAGATGAAAAAAGAAGAAGAGATGCTCCAAGTGAGCGTGAATAAGATTTTAGTCCACAAAATAAGTAAAAATTCTACAGTGTTGTGAATCAATATGAATGTATTTTCTTATTTCTACCCTTACTAGTTCATCTCCTTCAGATTTCTGGGATAGTTGGTTGGTTTATAGAGGGGCCACTCATCACTTTTATGGATATAAGGAAGTTCTATATAATTTGATAAAGAGCGATTCAATTTTGAAAATAATTCTTGGACACAGATCCACTCATCCTGTTAAAGGTTTTGGGTCCATCAAATTTCATTTGAATTATGGGGAATCATTTTTTCCCCATGATGTGATGTATGTGACTGGATTGAAGAAGAATTTGGTATCAAGATCTGCTTTGGAAGGAAAAAGGATGAGGGTTTCCTTCATCAAGGGAAAGGTTCTTACTTGTCCTGTTGGATCACCTATGAGATATGCATTCACATTGGGATCAAGATATGAAGGACTCTACAGGGTTACTGGAAGACCTCTTCTAGAATTGGTCCATGATACTAATCATCTAAGCGAGCTATGGAATCCAAGATTGGCCCATGTACATTATGATGCTCTTCCAAATTTGGAGAGATTAGCCTCTGGGATTCCCAAGGTTCAAGCTCATCTTGATGGAATATGTCCAATTTGTGCTAATGGAAAGAAGACAAGGGGATCATTACCCTCTAGTGAGAACAAGACAAATGATATTCTCCATCTCATTCATTCTGACATATTTGGTCCAATGGCCATGCATTATATTGGTGAAAATCTCTACTACATCACCTTAATTGATGACTTCTCTATAAAGACATGGATATATTAGTTGAAGCACAAGGATAAAGCCCTGAAAATGTTCAAGGAGTTCAAATATTTGTTCGAAAATAAAACAAGGAAGAAAAGAAAAATATTCAGGTCCAAAAATGGTGGAGAGTACACATCAAAGGAGTTCATTAATTTTGCAAAAAAGGAAGGTATCAAGAAGGATACAATTGTTCCCTATACTCCCGAACAAAATGGAGTAGTTGAAAGAAAGAACAGGTCAATTATAGAAGTTTCTCTTGCCATGCTCCATGATCAAAAGTTTCCGAAGTTCCTTTGGGGAAGAAACAAATGTTGTTGTATATGTTCAAAGCATGGTACCTCATCAAGCATTGGAAACAAGACCCTATGTTGGAGCGGGGTCCCCTCGGGTGCATTTTTGTGTAATTTTGTATAAGTTTTATTTAACGTGTTGCACGCAAAAATTCAAAGGGGCTTTGCGGCGGGTCAAAGTCCCTTAGTCATTATAATGGGTTTAAAGGGAAAACCGTGAGTATCAAACCATGGTTTGAGACCATGGTATGTGTGCGTCTAGATTGTATAAATATGTACGGATTGATTCAAGTATAATAAATGAAATTAATGTATATGAATGTGTGTTAATGTTTTGATCTAAGTCTAGGTTTTTGGGTAGAAAGGCTCCTTCTGGCTATGTGCATAGAGACCAAAGTTGCAGCTGTGTGTGGACTCTGCTGGCTGTGTGCGCATAAGGATTGAATGTACTGAATTGATAGATCTATTAATAAAGAAGACAGTTTTGGCGAACCCAGACTCTTATGCAATTTTTTTATTGATTATATGTTATTTTATTTAAGATCTAAATATGTTCTATGTTGCATATTTACTTCTATCATTAGTTAATTTATTCTGTGCACGAATATCAGTTGATGTTAGAGGAATAGATCTGGATTTAGTTGCTCTGTGATAATCTACAAAGGGCTCGATCGGTTGACTGTGAATGCACACACCTATTATATTATCTGCATTAAGTCTATTAGGGCCACTACATAAAAATATTCTTCAGGGTGGGGAAACCTGGTTCCAGCACCCCCCTATTTCTTCGGGTGATATTTTGGTCTACGCATGCATATCAACGTCGAAAGGGCTAATAGTTGGAGGGTTTTATTGGTTGCGCGATAACTATGAACCTGGGTTATGACCCCTCAAGCCAAAAAATGGTTCCGTTGTGGGAATTAGGATCATTTTGAGGGCGATTTGATGTTTTGACATCCGACACAGAATGAATCACAAGATTGGCTTGATAAGAAGATATTTGAATTTGTGATCCAAGAAAACAGAATCTCTAAATTGTCTGTCGAAGACTGGACACAAAATTATATCTATACAAAGGTCCACGAAAGTTTCTTTTCTTCCTTTGCGAACGATTTGCATGAGTGGTTGTCTTGGCTCACTGAATTCTAGACCTACACAAATGATGATGCAATCACTCAGTGGACCCTAGAGTTAGTACAACAATTAGAGAATACTAGAAATAAGATCACCCATGTGGTAGATCATTGGATCAGTTGTATTCTGGGAGGATTTTTGACTGAGTTTACTATTTATCAATTTGTATCTTATTCTGAAGCTAAACGAAGGTTTTTCAAGGGTCCTAGAGGTAAGTTCCTGTGCTCTCTGAAGCTGTGGATTAAAATTATATTGTGTGAACATGGTACTTTGTGCAATCATATTGAGTGAATGTCCCGTAGAGGCTTGAATATGCGCAGTGGAATAAATTACCGAGTAGATTTAGAAGAAGAGTTTATTTATAGTCCTCTCAAAGGTAAATTTGATAGTGATGAAGAATCAGAAACTAGTAGCTCTGGTGGATCTGTGCACCCTAAAGAAGAAGTCTTGAAATATTATAATAGTCTTGGGTCATTGGCCATAGCTCAGATCCCATCCACTCCACTTCCGAACTCATCTCACTCTAAGCTATCCACTCCATTGTTGAGATTCAACAAGATGATGAGCTTAGTGAAAATTAAGCACCTTCGCTAAGTGGGGCCCGCAGGATATTTTTAGGTGTATTTGTATTTTAAGAATGGTGAGCATATTCTAAAGTTAGCAAGATGTTGATTCTAGATGGTTGAGAAAAGTCTATCTTTGGATGAATTTATATTTTTCGAAGATTGGGCGAAGTTTATTTATAGATTGCTAATATAAAAATATATGTATGTCGATTATTATTAGCCCTTAATAATAATAAAACTCTAAATATCAACTTATTCTCTTGGATCACTTTATTTCAGTGAATAGGTGTGGCACATCAGTGGGCTAAAGGAATTACACAATTCCTAGGGTGGTTGGTGACTCGTGCATGGAGGACTCAGTTAGAACTGATAGTGTCAAGTTGTGACAGAGTTGGAAGATTAGTTATGTGAGCTATTATTTAGTTTAACTTAGCTAAGTGAGTTAAACTCAGTTGTGCTAGTTGTATCTAGTTCTAACTGAAGATAAACTAGTGAGAGTTTAGTGAATTAATTATTTAATTAATTCACAACTAGAGACTCACTTGCAACTGAACAAATACAACAGTTAACTACTTGCATGTAAGTTCCAATGGAGACCCAGTGGAGAGATAGGTGAAAGGATGAGATGGACTATATGTTGTGACTATAGTGATGCATTCAATCCATCTAACACACATTAGAGATGCCAATGAGGATTGGGTATTCAAGGCAAGGAAAGGTCTAATTGATTCAGAGATCTTCTTCAGCAGAGATTGCGTAGTGGAGGCAGACTGTCAGGAGGCAAGAACTTGGTGCATATATATGCAAATTTGTGCATGTCAGTGTGTGACGATTGTTGATTGTACTGAGAGCTTGATGTACTAAGCTTTGTATGAGATTGTTACATGTTCCATTGATATACATAATATATGATAGTTGGGTTTTTTAGCTTTAAGCTTTCCCAGTAAAACATTCTAGTTATGTGCGATTGATTTGCTTCATATGTGTTTGCAATTGGTGATTTAATTTCCGCAAAGAATTAAGTGGAAGGATTTTGTATTTAACATAAGATTAATTTGTTAGATCAGGGGAGTTTAGTAATATACATGCATATTGTATAATTTATACATCCACCTCCATCACTAGGCATAGAGATGACCGCCTCCATGAAGTTACCTACTTTCCATGGTATTGAGAATGAAGATACAAACCAATTCTGGTTTGTCACTGACGCTGTGTGGAAAATGAAATAAGTGAATACTGATGATGTTAAGAAAGCGCAACTAGCCACTGCTTTTCAAGAGGCCGAAATTGTTTGTGCAATATGTAACCGAGTTGAAGGAGATTCGCTAAGAATTGAACGAATCAGTATGCGATGCAGATAAAAGGTTGAAGCGCACTATCAGAGATGGAAGATTTACTATTAATGATACCCAACACAAAGAGTGGTTTATTTCCATCCTATTACCACATCTGCACCAGCCATTGAGTTATTAGAATATTGCCACGCAGGGCGAGGGTGTAGAAATTGCAATGTAACTAGAAGCTTCACCGGTACCCACTGCGTAGATCAGGACCCAACAGATCCAAAGGCAGTTGGAAGCAATGCACTTAGAAATGCAGATTCTACACAAGGATAAGGGAAATGAGGCATGAAAATATGTATGGTGTATACACTGCAAATTTTTTGGCCATCATAAGGATCAATGCCCTGTATTCAACGATTATCTACAAGCTAGAGGACCAAGCCCTGCTGAAGAGCGCGACTAGACGAAGTGGGACTCCTAAATTATGGTGTTTGATTTGTTAGGCTATGGGTATGCATACGACATACTAATTTCCGCAAATTGGTAAATATATGCTTGAGCTAAATCAACATTTCTATAATTTTTTCTCATCACTGGGACATGACGAACAACATTGTCACAGCTTTGATTTGATGATTGACCGAGATGACCTATATAGAATGCACACTGAACCTACCTCACCCGCATCCCCCTCTGGGCATGATGGATTTCAAACTAGATGAAGAGGAAGAGGAGGAGCTGGTCGAGGAAGGGGGAAAATCATCTGCTATAATTGTGTAGATGCTGGCCATTATGCACGCGACTGTCCAAATCCAGCATGACAAGCTTGCAAGTATTGTAGATAATTTGATTATGTTATTTAAGATTGTCCTATTTTTATTGCAAATATGCAAGAAAAGAAAACACACACTCCTACTTAGAACATCCATATGGTAAGAGTGGAGCTATGCGAAGAAGAACTGAGTGTGAATGTTTTCACTAGGAGTGATGCAGCCACTGGTGAGGAAAAAGAAAAGAAGCTTGCGACTGATCTCTGGATCTGAAAATAACCTGAAAAGAAGGAAGGATTCAAGCAAGCGCATCAACATCAAGCAAACCTATGGACGTGGTCAAAGTAAATGAAGGGATAAAGGCCTTCCTACAGGCTTGTATAAAATTATTGCGCAATGAGAAGGAATTCAAGAACCTCCAAGCATTGATAGAAAACTGTGCAGAAAAATAACAAACCCAGATGGAGTAGAAGGCTGTTAATAAGATCTATAAGAATAAAAGAAGAACTAGACAAGAGATTCTCTTGACTGCTCATATTGGTGCATATGAGATGGATCGGGTCATTTTGGATCTAGGATCTTATGCGAATGTTTTACCGAAGCAGACTTGGGAAAAAATGGGAGAACCTAAGTTGGATTGGTCTACTATCCAGTTGTGCATGGAAAATCAACAAAATATTATTCCATTAGGAAGGCTCTCGTAGGTTGTAGTAGATATCAAAGGAGTAAAGGTGCTCGCAAACTTTGAATTCATATAGATTGTGGATGATATTGATCCCTATCCTGCGCTGTTGGGTTTAGATTGGGCTATTGAGATGGATGGAATCATCAATCTTAAGTGAAAAAGTATGGTATTTGAGAACAATGGAACCAGAATTGTGGTCCCCTCAGATCCTATAGAAGGTAAAAGATATACCAAGCCGGTGCGCAGAGATGATGATGTAGATCATATCTATAAGTTGACTGTGCGAGATGAATATTGGATCAAACCAACAACCAATGGAAGATTTAACTAGGAGAAGGATATTTCCTACTTTTCAGATTCAGATGAAGAACTGAAAAAACCAGCTGCATGAAGTATTTGCGTTGCGCTGCAATTGGGTGACAAATGCATTTCAATGCATATCCTCCGAGGTACGAGAATTGCCTTATTATGATGCACTGAATAATGTTAGCATGTTTTTAGGAGAACTTTAAAAAGTTGTTTCATAGGCCCAACGGTTCCATGCACTTGATATAACACTACGCTCAACCCCAACATGTTTGTGGGAGACACATAAGGGAAAATTGGGTAACTAGGAAGAATTCACCTGTAAGATGAGACTGCGATTTGAGCGTCCAACTACCAGAATGGAGGAGACGTATTTTGGAAAAGGTGATCCGCGCAAACATCTGGCTAGATGGAATGAAGCGAGGGGCATAGAGTCGAGGCCAGAATGGGTGCATATATTCATCCACAGTTTGGGGAAGGTGCCTACGGAGTGGTACCTAGAAATAGAGCTACGATGAGGAATCAATGAATGGACTGCGCTGACAGAAAGTTTTCTCTTGACCTTTAGCTTTGAAAGTGGGTTCGAATTCTTGGGAAAAGCACTACAGGATATTCAGGAGGTCATCTTTGACACCAAAAAATTTAAGGTGGAGTACGCCTTGTGAGCATGGGATGCAAAGATGACGAAAATTGCCAATTTTTGAAGCAAAATGTAGGAAAAAAACTTTCTTGGAAGCAGTAGCTTTAAGCTTTAGTCAACTAAACATTGAACGTTTTGGAATTTCATGGGAGAAGGTACAAAGTTATTTATTTTTATTATTGTTATGTTTTTGATATAGGTCAAAGACTTATGTAAATTTAATTTTCTTTATATACCATTGAAAAAATAATAATAATAAAAATATATTATATATTGTTAATACCAAGGTTATAAATATATGTTGTAATTGTTTTTGGGGTCTTAATGATGAATTTAAAAAGAAATAAAACATGATATTTTTTCATAGGAAAAATTTATGCACGATAAAAGTGAATATTAAAAGTGATATAAAAGATAGTTTAAAATGAAACCGTGATAAAAAAAAATTCCCTGATGGGTAGAGGGACCCTTCAAATTTAACCAGTATAAAGCATTTTAAAATAAATTTAAAATTAAAATAAAAAATTTATGATTATTATTTTTTCAATTAAATAAAATTAAAATATTTAATTAAATTATTGAAGATAATTTAATTTTGATAGTTCTAAAACATTTCTTTAACGACTATATGGGATGGTTGGGTCCCCTCAATATTTTAGGTCCATACTATATATTATTTTTGATTTCCAGTAAACAACTAGAAAAAACCTTACATGTCTATTTTAAACAAGAATGGTTGTGGGGCAACAAGTCCTTGTTTCCAGCCTGATCTGTTGCATAGCAATGGTCACTGATTCTTCTTTGCTGCCACATTTTTATTCATTGACTTATTGGGATGTCGTGAAAAGATTTGAGGTCTACTGTAGTTGCTGGCTAGCCTTTCAACCCTCGTTATTTTGTGGGCGTCGTTATGACTAGGGCTAACTTGTACTGACACTTTGAACTGGTTGGAAGCCAGTTTATCCTCCTAGTCTTTCTCACGTTTGCATCTTGAAAGAATATTTTTTCCTCCTTGTGATAAAATTTACGTTGAGTTTTGAAGGCCACATGCCGAGCTTTCACAGTGAAGGAGGAAAATAGAGCACATGATAGCATGAGAGCGGCCCATATTGAAAACAAACCAAACCTCATTGTGTCTTTTCCAAAATCCAAAATTGTGATAATGAGAAAATAAAAATCTTAGATTAATAAAAACCCATAATGGGAAAAAAAAACAAGGAAGAAGCTTAGCGTAATAATAGAGCTCCAAGGGTATTAAGAAGAACTGTTACAAAGAAAACAATGAACGAATGGTTCAACACAGTACAGTTTATTTCAACGTAGATACCTGAAATACTGATAGAGCGTGTAGGAATCCTCTGTGTTGGCATACAAGTGTTATGTCAAAACCTCCACGCATACACCCAGAGTCCTCAAAACCATGACATTAATATGACTGTTGAAATGTATATGAAAATATAAAAAAATTATATATTAATAACACGTGCAGCAAGATTTTCACATCGATTTCCACCTGAACCTCATCGTTATTCGTCTTCTTAGATCATTTTGTTCCTCCTTTGTTAGGCACAACATGTTGTAGTAAAAGCCTCTGATTCGATCGCTTCTATCTTGGATCTTCAAATAGCTCTACACTCCCCAGTTTAGGTGCTCACACAGCTGGTTATGGTGATTCCTAAACATCATGGACTCAAACAGCTCTACACTCACCAGTTTAGGTGTGCACACAACTCGTTATAGTGATTCCTAAACATCATGGAATCGCTGCAAAGGACTACGCATAGGATTTTGAATTTAAAATGCTCCAAAAGAGGGTTTAAATGAAGAAAAAACTGGATCTTATTCCGTTGTTGCAGCCTGTCCAATAGTATTTCTTTGTGCATTTGATAAGATTCGACATATTTCTTTGAAATTACAGGCTTAGTTTGAATTTTCTAACCCTGAAGTCATTAGATCTTTAAAAATACTGGCAAATGTTCTTAATAATTTCAGGATCTGGTTTTTTATAATTTCATTCGTTTAGTATTTTTTTAGGTTGTTGACAGTAAAGCATGAATCCAAGATATTTCATTACTTTGGGAATCCTTGTGTATTTGCAGTGTCAATGGCCGTTTTTGTGTTTTTTATTTTAATATTAATGAAAAATGAAGGTAAATTAAGTAGTTATTCCTAAAATTAATAGTTGAAAGATTCCTTCAATACTAACTAGATAAGAAATTGATTAGCACCAACAAATACCAAAATTCACGTTACAAACCATTAAACAACTCAAATTCAACTACAAGTACATGTTATAATCAGAAGTATTTACAGTTAACAATATATAGTTTGCAGAAGTGCAAAGGTTTACAGAGACTTACAATTAGCATAGATCACTGGAAAGAAAAATATGAAACTCCTTTGGTGTGAACAAATTAATGGACACTTAAATCAGATTTCAGAAAGTGTCATAACCAGTCAATAAAATGGAGAGAAAGGGCCAAAACCAAAAAAAGGGAAAAATGCATGTCAATGGTCTTCGCTCATTTACATATGATGTATGGATATAGGCAGCATTTCCTCTCCCTTTGATGTAGTTAGTATTTCTAGGAAACATTCAAATATTCACAACAAACAATCAAGTGTCAACTTGAGAAATCATACAATGATTTCAGCCCCAAATTGGTCTCGTGCCACCTTGAGCTTATAAATTACAAGTCATATTCATGAGCTCAGGGTTTTGATGAAATATTTTGTGTCTTGGTGGTCCTTGAGGAGAACAGTCCCACACATAAGCATAAACTGAACCTCAAAAACAGGCTGGGAATCTTTAGGTTGCAAGACTCACAGGTTCTAGAATATAGGTTCTAATATCCTAAGCAAATGTGCCTACAGACAAATCTATAGCTAAGGGCCCATCTTCAAGCTAAAAAGAGGTATTGTATTCAGGCATTTTAAATTTTAACGCAACTTACCATATACACTTGAGCCACAAAATTGAAGCCTTGAATACCATCATTGCTCTTCACATTCTCAAGAGAAGTGGCCTCGGTGGTATGGAAAATAGAGGCTAAAGTGTAATTCTCAATGAAGAAAATTACAGCTGAATCCGAGCTCCAATGGTGTTGCAACAATCTTGGTAAGCCATATGTGACGTTGAAGTGGAGCACTTTTGGCAGTCTTGGTGGGAGACGTCCTGTATGTTGATAGTATGTTGAAGGAAAGGCTCCAGGGCAAGGGCAAGGGCAATTTCATTTCAAGAAAGCCTTCGAGCATTTCCAAGGCTCCTGTAAGTTGCCCCTACTACTGATGCCTCACATGAGTGTGTTTTTGCAAGGTTGTTGCAAGGCTATGTGCGTTTTTTCAAGGCTGCATGTTGCAAGGCGGTGTAGGTGCCACCAAGAAACTTTGGCAGTGTATGTGGCAGTTTTACAGAAACTTTGGCGGTCTATGTGGCACTCTCTCAAACTTTGATGGCAGTCACATGTATAAGAATTTAATTTCCTGGACTAATGCTAGCATTGGTTCAGCTAGCATTTACCTATTTGAAAATATGAAAAAAACTTATAATTTTAATTTATGTTTCTGCCTCCCTGCCTCGGGAAGAGACCAATAAGATGGTAAACCAGTGTCGGTTTAAAAAATTTGGTTATAGCTAATAAAAATCAGTGTATAACAACTTATATATTTAAAAACTTTGGTTATAAGTGATCAAATTTGACTAACAAAAGAGCGAGGAGTAATGCTAACTTTGTCTTATTGATTACAATAGTCCCAGTCGTGCCTGCGACTGAGACTAATAATAATAATAATAAAAACCAACTAAAATGAAGAGTACCTATATATCTATTGAAAAAATAATTGATTTCCGTAGATTTTAGTCTGGTTCAAATCATATAGCAATGGCTCACCGAATAAACTATAATCTTAAAAAAACAAAAGTACGATTAACCTACTGACCATTTACACTTCTATCCTGAAATCGCAATTCCTTTAAAGTTGTTTGTCAAGATTCTAACTGATTTGTCATGGATTGGAGGTCCTTTCCTAAAAATAGGACCCTCCTTTTGTTTCAACATTGAAATCGTTGTTAAGCAGTAATTTTTGAGTAGGTGATGATAGTCAGGTCCCCACTAAGCAGAGGCAAGATTCATGTCGAAGCAGGTCTGTATGTGCGACACCATTCTAGTTTGCAGGGATTACGGAAGATCTCCCACGTTCACATGGTACATTAAAGTCGTTAGCAATTATATTTTTATTAATTGAATTTATTAATTTATTGTATATTATTGTTAATTGAGCTTATTTTAGGTGGTTGGGAGAAATGCATGAGATTTTTTCTCTTTAGATTCAATTCATTAGGGTAAATTTAGTACAATGACTTTCAATCTTGTCATTAAAAATAAATAATCCCTCAACTAACAAAACATGTTTATTACTTGTATAAAATATAAAAATAATCTTCAATTGCCACACAATATAGTGGAATATATAATGTAACACAAAAACCAAAAAAATATATTAAATATTGATTAGTGATTTCTATCTTGTAAAATTTATTTTTTGTCATTTTTAATAAATATATATATATATATATTTCTAAATACCTTGGATTCCTTTTTATTTCTAACTCCTTATCATCCCAAAATTTATAATTTGGAAATAATAATATTTTTAACATTATCCTTACTCTCCAAAATGATCTCCTCCTTTAAGCCACAATGTTTTAGCCAAGATTGGGCATCCTTATGCCAACTTGCTTGAGCTAGAGGTGGGGATTTTTGCTAGAGTTATAACCAATTTTTGCGAATCTCTTGGCTTCCATGTTGTATAGCTTCTTCTTATACCTGAAATACCTAATCATAGGCATGGTTTCAATGGGGTAAATAATAGGTTATTTCAAAATTATAGGGTAGGGAGTATACCTAATCATAGCCATGCTTTCCATGGGGAAAATACTAGCTTCTTTCAAATTTATAGGGTAGGGAGTTTTATTTTAATATTGAGGTTGTAAGTTACAATTTGCTTTGGATAAGCTCGATTATCCTTCATAATTCTCTAGATTTAATGCAACTCAAAACCTCACATCCATATAAAATAATAAGGGTGAAGAGAGTCTCAAAGAGAAACCTTTTTTACTCCGTAGCCAAAGATTTGTTGACTTACAATTGTTTTCAAGCCCATAATAAGGTTGCAAGCCTCCAATTATCCTTCTCTCAATGTTATAATTTCAATTCAGCTAATGATGAATGTCAATACTAGATATTTGTATTAAATAACTTTCTCCAAATACTTATTATCATAAACGAAATTATCATAGTTGATCTTGTTGGATTTAATTATTATGAGTGTAGTATTTTCAGTATTAATTGTCATACCCATCACATGCTATATATATCATATTAAAACATTAAATTAAAAAAAATAAAAAGATATTTCAAAGAAAAATGAATGTGAAAAGGCGGGTCCCACAAACAAGGGTATCTCATACATTAATTTGGTATATGGCTTGGTTGTGACCTTAAAATTGATATTGCTTCTTTGCAATAACCCCTAAGTAGGGTCACTTTTTCTTTCTTTTTCTTGCTATAATAATTCTTAGCCTAGCCTACCAGAAGGGGCATCATGGTCAGTTAACTACACAATGGAGCTTAAACCTGGTGGACCCAAGCAAAATTGAACACACACCTAAGAACATATGTCCAAAGGCTTCACAATGGGGGATTTAACCACTTGGGTTACCCATTAGGGCTAGTTCAAAATTGAATTATTATTATTACTATTATTAGATATAAATTAAGATACCTTTTAAAATAATAATTTATTTCCACTATTATTATATTGCATAAATATATAAAGATGAAAAATTTATATAAATATAAACAATATTATTAAAATAATTTTTAAAATATATGATTCCTCTTATTGCTTGGTAAATCTAGATTTAAAATGAATCTTTATATTTATAATTCACTTTAAATTTATAAATTTTATAACTCATTTTATTTTTACTTCCAAAATTATCTTATTTTCATAGGAAAAAACTTTAACGATATTTCAAATACTCTATAAAAATTCATTATTAATATAAATTTATTTCAAAATATTAATTATTTCTTATTTTTCAAATACTTTGTAAAAATTCATTACTAATTACATGCTCATAAGTATGTCTATTTTGAAATTGAGCTTCCAAAATTTTAATTTAATTATCAGGCAAATGGTAAGGATTTAGTCTTGATAGAATATTATAGAACATTCTTAACAGTATATGAAAATAAAAGGTTGAGGCTGAAATTTATTTACAAAGTAGTTAGTTTTTTTTTTTTCCTTTTAATTGAATTCATTAATTAGAAAAATTCCATACGAACAAGTGTTATATGAAATTAGTTATGAGTTTTTTGGCATGTGGTAAGAATAACCATGATAAAGGGAGGGTGAATCTCCATGAGTAAAAATATTGTTACATCATTTTTTAAAATGTATATATGATTAACACATACATTAATTATTTTAATTAACAATAATAATAATAATAATAATGTTATAATTCTTATGATTATTTTTAGAAAATTGAGAAAAAAGATGAAGTAAGTGTTTTTATGCTTATTATAGATTGATGCCTATTCAGATTACAAACATTTAATTTATATGGCTATGTAGTTTTAAATCTATTTCAATTTCAATTAGTTTTGTGTTTGTTAGTTTTTCCATAATTTTGTGGGAATAATTCGCGACTTGAAAATTTTCTACTCAGAACATTTAAGCCATCAAAACCATTGGGGATTACACACTACACAACCTAAATACATCTAGCTCATCAAAATCAGTTGAAAATTGCACCCTCCCAGATCTAAGGACATATAAGTCATCAAAATTACTTGGGGATGACACCTCTCCCGCCCCACACAAACTCCTACTTGTTATTAATAGATGAAAAGACCCTTCTCTCTATACTTTTTATTGTCATTTTTTCCCAAAATACAATAGATATTTTTAGGAATCATAAGTTTAGGTTTGAGAGTGGAGATTTCCATAGTTATTCATATTGCCTCAATCTTTCGTATGTGAACAATCTAGAAGATTCCCCTTACATTAAAGGAACCACCAATATCATTCTTAATATTATTTCCAAAAGTAACATTAGGATTATCTTCAAACCCCATAGGACCCTGAGACAGTCATTCTTGTCAACCAAAGATAAGTGATATCCCATGCAAGCATCAAGTGTCTATAAAATTCCTTATTCATGTAGTATTTCGTACATTGGCAAAACATGTCGTTCAATCATTTCTCATCTTAAGGGGCACATTACAGATAATAACCATCATAGAGTGGTTAAGTATACCATTACTAAGTAATCCTATAACGCCTATTAAACTACATAAGCATCACCACAAGTATTAGGATGACTAGAGCTTACAAACAATCTAAAGATGAAGGCTAGGATTTTAAGAGAAATAATAGATTTGATATGATGTATAATAGTTTACTGTAGAAAACATAAACCAACGAAGAAAAATTATGAATGAAGTAAACTTGAAAAAATAACCACGATTTATTTTGAAGGTCCTCAACGATGTTGGGGTCGAAACATTGAAAAGATGATTTACCTTCTGTTTACACACTTGCAAACATGAAATTTTGGAGAAACCAAAAAAGAAAAGTTGACCTTGGGGCCTCTTAGAGGCCCAAAAATTCTATATAAATTTATGAATATGAATTCAATATGATATTATAATGAAATATAATGAAAATAAACATACTATCACTTCAAGGTATTGATTATTAAAAATGTTATTCAAATCTGGAAATTGTTACTCAGTTTTGGGGGACCAATTCCAGGGAGTTGAAAAATGAAAGTGTCCTAATTAGTATGAAATATGTTGCAATTATTAGGACAACTACAAAAACTTCCAAAGGTGAGTGATATTCAATTAAAAAACTTTAGAAATGTTGTTGGGGATTTGAAGGGTTAAAATCAACTTTTGATGTATCTCAAGGCAAGGGATTTTACCAATACTTGAGTTATAATTACTGAAGATAAAATCAGATTTCTAAAATCTCCTTGAAATTCAAAATTCTGCATTTAGAATGAGTACTTCCATTATTAATCCATTGTAGTTCTATTCGGGACAAATGCTCGAACAACCTTTATGTTCCTAATGAACAATGTACTCATTCCGTACTTGGAAATTTTTTTACTGGTGTTTGTGGTTGACATTCTGATGTACTCAAAGAATGAAAGGAGCATGAGAACCACCCGAGGGTTGTGAAACAATTAATTAGAGAGAAAAAATTATATGCCAAGCTCAACAAGTGAGTTCTTTCAAACTCAAGTTCACTACTTGGGTAATGTAGTCTCAAAAGGAGTGGTTGTGGATCTAGAAAATATCAAAACGATAATGGATTGGACCAAGCTCTAGAATGTGACAGAGCTTAAATTTTATGGTGTTAGCTACTTACTATCGAAGATTCATTCAAAATTTATCAAATATTGGGCATCCTATCACTGAATTGCAAAGAAAAAGAGTGAAGTTAGTGGACTCTTGAATGTTCAAATAGTTTTGAACACCTGAAGAAGTTAATCACATGTGCACATATTTCGATAATAACTGATCCAAAGAAAGATTTTGTAGTATGAAAAAATGCTTACAAGGAGGGGCTTGGTGGGGTCCTGATACATGAAGGCCATGTAATATTCTACAAATCCAGGAATCTACTTGTGAACATTAAAGGAATTATTTCACTTACAACTTGGAGGTGGCAGCCATTAGACATGCACTAAAAAAGTGGAGGTGTTACTTGTGGCGAAGTAGATTCGTATTAATGACTAATAACGGTGGTTTGAAATAATTGTTTGAAAAATACAATCTAAATGCTAGAAAAGCTATATGGTTGAATTTTATCAATGAATTTGATTTCAAAATTAAGCACACCAAAGGAAGAGAGAATAGTGTGGCAGATGCACTCAGTATAATTTTGCAAGAGTTTCACCTAGAAACCATAAGCACTTTCTCATGTGACATCTAGGAGAGGATTAAAGAAGGGATAATAACTGATGAAAATTACACTACAAGGAAAAGACCCTCTAGCGGAGGTTATAAAGGAGGTTTTTAGTGTTATAAAATTTTCCTAAATTGTCAAAAAATCATTTTCTACAACATTCGTTTATGGTTACAGAGGTTTTTGCGGAGATTTTAATGGAAATTCAACACAACTAAAAAAATTGGGTGGCCGGAGGTTATTACGGATGTTTTTTTCATCGGTGTGCTAGTAATTTTTCAACGCACTGGTGCGTGTCATGTAGACAGTGGCCCCGGGGCGGTCAAAGGTTCCTGCACCTGGCCATCAAGGTATAAAACCGGACCCGGCGCAGCGTTGGTGATACAACACACGAGGCCGTACCAATTGGTCTTGGGATTTGTGCAGTGCCCATAGGTCTTCTCAACGCACCGGCACGTATACTTATAGAAACACACTGATGTGTCGTATCAAATATACACACCAATATTTATAATTGGTATTGGTATTTGTGCGGTGCCCATACGTCGTACAAATGCACCGGTGCGTAGTATCACATAAAAGCACAGGTGAGTAGCATCGCACAATTGCACCGAGATTTTTAATTGGTTTTGGTATTTTTGCGGTGCCCATAGGTCGTAGAAACACACCGGTGCACTGCAACATACAAATGCACTGGTGTTCATTTTGTTTTTTTTAGAAACATCGACCTGTGACAGTGAAATTATTGTGAAATTTCTAATTTCATTATTCATCAAAGGTCGATATATCTTATAACAATATTCATATTAATTAAATTTTTATTAATTCATTTGAATGTGATGTTTGGATTGATTTTTTATATAATATCATAATTATTGTGATTTTTTAAAATTCATTATTCATCAAAAGTTGACACATATATATCTTATAAAAATATTCATATGAATTAAATTTTTATTAGTGCATTTGAGAATAACAATGGAGAATGCAATAGCAAATGGAGAACGCAATAGAATAAATTAAAACACACACACACACACACACATAAGACATTATTTGTCATACAAAATGGGACAGTTATTGGTATTCCTTTGCCTTTCAATTGGGACACTATGTCCAATACATTAAACAAAATGTCTACTTTCATAGAAGAATATTTCAAAAAATACAATGCCTTGCTTTGATATCGAAACATATTGATCATCATTATTCGCTTGAACTGTTGTCACTGCTAGAGCTACTTCCATGACTTGGGTTATTTTCAGGAATGTTTTTTTCCCGGTGTTGATTGTTTTCTTCTTCTTCACCTTCCATCTACAAACATAAAAATAAACTAAAATGAGTGTATATACATTGGTGAGAATAATTAAAATTTCAATATTAAATAATATACATCAATGTAAATCGAAAAGAAAAATGACGTACCATAGAAACTATTGACTCATAAACTATACACATTCTTTCAAAACCATGTAACATGCCATCTTCAAAATTTCATCTGTTGGCGTTGTTCCATACTTTGTTTCCTGTAAGTTTTATACCCCATAACAAATCATATATTTAATATAAAATATTTTTTTGTTCTATTAATTATAGATGAAGCTAAGTAAAACAAGATCGATAGATGCTTACAAATTCCACAATTAATTTTTGATATGCCAACATATACTCACAACCCATATTTAACCCAATTTCAATCAATTTGTCTGATGGTTCTTCTTTGTATGTTAGCACCTGTTTGAAGACATTCAATGATGATTTTTGTAAAACAACTTAAAAAATACAAAAATGAAATCTAGTTAAGTTGTTATAAGGAAGTAACAATTACTCACAAAATTAGACATCAATCCTTTTCTTCATTTTCGTCTTGTTTTATGTGCTGAATGGGTTCCATTTTCTTTTCTTTTCTGCAAGAAAATACTTGAAAATTAATATTTAATGCTAAATTGTTTATTTATTGTACCTAATGATCGAAAAATTCAATGATTACATAATACATTTGAAGCACGTTGTTGTTGAGATGGCTCCTCCTGCGATGCAATTTTGTCCATTTCTTTGACCATCTCCTTGTACACCTTTTTGGACATTCCTACTGGCATATTTATGATATCAACTCGTTCATCTTTTGAGATTTTCATAATCTTCCTGAAAATGTAACATGACAATAAACTATTTAATTTTTATATTGATATATGAAAAGTAAATATAACAAAAGTGATATTTATAAATAATTCTAGACAAATATTTAAAGGAATATTACTTTTTCATTCCTTCTTTTTTGTTGTTGTACATTTTTGCTATTAAAAGTCTGACATGTCTCATTGACCAATTCTCTGGAAACTCTTCCTGTAGTTTAGATAAAATTTGGTTCTTGGAATCATTGGATTGATTTTTGTATTGTAAGTGGAAAGAACGTCTATACATTCATTCCATTAGATCCCTCAAACTTTTGTAAAAGTTTTTCCCCCTTTCGTTAACTTCCAGCACCACTCCAGATGAGCTAAGGAGCAATTCATTTTCATTTGCATGTTCTATTTTTTTCTTTTCTTAGAACAACATTCCTTTTCTGAGTTGTTGGTCCCTGTAGAACATTAAATAGATGTGAATTAATAGACTGTTTGACACATGTTATCTAATAATTTTAAGTATATTATTAATGAAAATTAAAAAAAGAAACTCATATTGGATCGATAGTATTTTTTCATTCACCTGATTCATCCTTTTGCAATTTTTCCATCAAGCTTTTAAGCTCTTCTGGTCCTAAATCATAAATAATCTTATCGAGCTTCATCATTTTGTGGCTATGCATGATAAACAGTAAACAATACATATTAGTTGAACTTACATATAGTTCAAAAATAATAACTGTTGTAAAGAATTTACAAAGAACTTTCATTTTTTGCTTTTCTTGATGTGTTATCAGTATTTTTGTTACTTGATGTCTTGTTAGTCATTTCTTTATCAATCTGAAACTTGTACCATATCATTCATTAATATATTTATAAATAAATTGTCAATTTTTAAGGTCAAAATAAATCTCAAGAAACCGGTGCGCCTTTCATGTTGTACGCACCGACGCTAGTGCGTGGGGGTATTATAAACGCACCGCAAAAATAGTATAATAGACCGTACAGTACGTGGGGCTATTATAAACGCACTGCACAAACAATGTAATAGACCATACGGTGATGTCCTCGTAACATAGAGCACCGATGCCCTATTTTAGATATGGCACATTGATTTAAAAAAAAATGTTTTTAAATTTTTTATTACACAGTACTTGCGCGGTGCACTATATAATACAGTGCACTGGTGCGCTCGATTACGTAGGGCACACCGATAAAAAAAATCCAATTTTTTCAAAAATTCATGCAAGGGCCAACATGGATTGGGATCCAACTATGCAATTAGTCCTGTGGGTTGAATGTCAATCTAAAATGAAAAGCCCTAATTTTGAAATCATAGAAACATGGAGAAGAAAGGGAAAAAAAAATGAAGGGTTTAGGATAAAAATGGATAAAACTGCAAAAAAAGTAAAAATAATAATCAAATTTAATCATGAGATCATTTGAAATTCTATTCTACAGGGTTTGAATCACCAGAGGTTTGGATTCTGATTGTCTGAATACTTATATTCAAATGTATTTCGTTGTTCCACAGTGCTCTCGTGCTCTCTTGCTCCAGGTATGTCTCCTGCAAATCTCTCGCTAAAACTTTTAGCAAAAATAGTGAAATAATGAAAAGTGTTTAGTATTTAAAAAATTGCTTTATGAAATTATATTTTCGAAAATATTTTGCCGCCCATTTTTCAATTTGTCGCTTTTTTTTACTTAAAGAAAATAGAGTTGCACTTTTTTTATTTGCGTTTATTCGTCACCGACGCGTCACTTAATATCACTGCACCTGTGCATCCATTGGTAACACGACACCGGTGCGTAGTAACTAGAACGCATTGATGCGATTATCTGTACATTAGCACCAATTTGCGGTTGAGGCACCGAAATTACTTTTATGTATGTACACCAAAATTAGACATGTTGGAAATGTATATTTTGCTGTGAAAATCATTGGGCCATTTTTTTTTCAAAACTACACCTCTTCTTCTTTTAGAAAAAGAAACTTGAACCTTTCCATAACTTGCAACAAGAAAAGGTGCCTCATGATCTGCTTGCTCATTTGTAAGTTCCTCCTCCATCCTGGCATCCAATTTCCTCTTTTCTCCTTTGTGCTTTCTATCTTGATCTTAAAAAAATTTATACAATCTCTATTTTACGAGAAACTGACCTTGAATGTTCTGGGAACAATGACAACGAATCATTCATTCTACATTTGTTAGCAAAAGAAGACCAATTTTTTACTAGACGATGCAGTTATTACATGTGGAGGCAATGGTTTCCAGTAGAAAATGAGTATAGGGTTGAGCAAAGGAAAGATGTTGCAAAATGGGCTATTACATTAGCTTTTCCAATGGGAAACCGATTTGCAGGTGGAAATATGGTAGCTGCAAGTATCTATTCTTTTCTTCCCACAGAAATGGTCACTGGATTTCCATTTATAATACAAGAAGACTTTTTACTGGGTTCATCTAGAGAGAGCATCATTTTCAATAATAAATGGAACCAAGGAATCCTTAAGTGTATCTCGTTCGCATTTTGTTCGGCATTTCGTTCTTTGATAAGTGCTAATTCACCTATACTTTCAGGAAAATTGGATTTTTGGGTACCTTCCATGTGATATTCCTCGTCATCCACAGGACCACAACTAAGACAAGTCAGAGATGACATTCAGGTTCAACTTAAATTCGGATATGTGATTTTATGCGATGTCAGCTTTGTCGGTAAAACTTTATGTAAGACAACCGAAGCTCGGAAAATACTCCCAGCTGCTTTTAAATGCATTCTGGAGAATCTTTCCCTTCATGGGACCTACCTGCCCGATCAACAATGTCAATTGATTTTTCTCTGTTGTCCTTAAGGGAATGAGAATCCTTCCCTTCATGGTGCCTCTTAGCTTTATCGACTGCCTCGATTGATATTTCTCTATTGTCCAATCTTTCCCTGTCATCATTGTAAGAATGAGAATTGTTACCTTCATGTGATCTCTTAACCCATTCAAGAGACTCAATTGATATCTCTCATGTGCATCTCAGATTTTTCATAAACCTTTTATCCTTTTGTACTCTATCGAGCTCTATAGCCGTCTGCATCCTTGTAAGCGTCTTTGTCCATCTTTTTGTTTGAATCACTCATTTTCTCTTCTATAAACTTCTCAGCCGAAATTCGAACTCTCGTCTTTTCAAACCTTCATCTCCTCAGAAAATTTCTTGCCCGCGATTCAAACCCTCCGCTTTGCTTTGGTGTGTGGGGTTTTATATGCGCACCGGTCGTCCGTAAGATTGCGGTTTATGTTTTGGCATGATTTTTTATGACGCAGGTGCGGGAAAGAGTTGTGAAAACGCCGATGCGTTTTAGTACTAAGATGCACCGATGCGGGTTATGATTATAATCGCACCGGACGAAAAACCAGGAATCTCGGCTAGAAATGGCATACTTTATAAAGTTCTTTTTTTTGTATGTAAGATCATAATAAAATAATGATAATTTTAAAGTACATGAATTTATTTGCATTATTTTCTAAACTTTATTATGTTACAAAAATTCATATTATTCAAGATTTATTATTTTACAATTATTTACAAATCTACAAATTTACAATTTCAAAATTTTAATAAAATCATTTCACATTAATACAATTAAAATTTTACAAATATTTTACATACAATTACAATTAAAATTAAAATTACAATTAAAATTACAATTTTACAATTTCACATACAATTACGATTAGAATTAGAATTAGAATTTTATAATTTTACATGCAATTACAATTACAATTAAAATTCTACAATTACAATCATTTCACAGTGATACAATTAAAATTTTACAAATATTTTACATACAAATAGAGTTAGAATTAGAATTACATTTACAATTACAACTACAATTTTACAAATATTTTACAGACAATTCAATTAAAATTACAGTTACAAATACAATTACATTTACAATTTTACATAGAATTACATTTACAATTACAATTACAATTACAATTTTACAATTTTTCATATATACAATTACAATCATTTCAGAATAAATTAAATATTACAATTACAATTAAAATTTTACATTAATAAATATTTTACATACAATTACAGTTTAAATTACAATAAGTACAAATACAAATACAATTTTACAATTTTACATATAATTAAAATTTAAATTACAATTACAATCACGACATAATATTTAATAAATATCATGGTCATTTAATATTAAATTAATTAATAAACATCATCACGATCATGATAACCATCCTACAAACATCATATTCGACTAATAAACACATTCAATTAACATCAAATTAACATTATATATTAACATCATCACAACACAAACATCAAATATACATCTCAATATAATGTCAAATAACTCATGCGCCTATCACATATACACATCTATCTGTAAGTTAAACATTAAATGAACATATCGGCTAACATGAACTAACTATATACACATAAGGGATGATCACCAACATGTAAATTAAGTACAGTTTGCCAATATGAACATAAAATACATGGACCATATATATATATATATAACTGAATAATGTTAAAAATATACAACTATAATATAAGTGTCATGGATCAGCTGGTAGTACAACATCAATAGCAGTACTAGTCGAGGCCTGCTCAGTCAATGGTGCAGCCTTGACGGTCGATGGTCCAACCTGGTCATGATCATGAGTACTGTTGGATGCTACAGGCTACTGACTGGACGTGGCCGATGGTCTAGCCTCATCTCCATGATGACTGATGTTAGATGCTACTGGAGGCTGCTCATCTAGTGCGGCATGAGGTGAACAAGCATGAGATGATGAGCCGTTGCTCGCTGACTGTTGATCATGTGCTGTGTCTCGACCACGCCTATAATGTGCAACAGTCCTCCTCAGTTGCGTAACTAAGGTCGTCGCTCCTACGACATGTTGCATCAACCTTTACATGTCACGCAACATGCCTCTCCACATCTGTAATAGCCTGCCATCGGCCTATATGTCTCTCATATGAGTGGGACTGATGCCCTCCTCAACAATCAATGTAGTGAGTTGCCACCCAACTCCATCCTGTATCTAGTATCAAGTCGACTGCACCTAGCAATTAAAGGTGGTACCGATGCACCAGCGAGAGCAGGTCTCTCTACACCAACCTCCTTATGATTCTTGGCATTTGGCATGCCCTGATCATCATCAGGGTCCACATCTGGATCATGTTGTGGTGTCGGCATATCCTCGCCATCAAAAGACCCAATGTCTACAAAATATATACAAGTACACAACAATAATTAGACAATTTCATTACAAAATTTAATAAAAACAAGTTAAAGAACATGTTAGAATAAATTTAAATAAAACAATAATATTTCCTTTATCATCAGATGGCTCATCAACGCAGAGAGGATGTTGGGACTACCTAACCAATCCAATCTGACATAAGGGAAGGGGACCATAATGAAGGGATGCAACAGCCAGCAACGGCTAGCAACTCCGGTGTGATATCAGATATCCTCGGCGAAACACAGTCTCGCCCCTCTTGGGAATCATCTACCCCCACATGTGCATCCGTGCCTTGAACATCAGCCTACGAGGCTGACAAACAAAATTAGGCCTCCTCTCTAGAAACCTCTCAAAAAGTAAACAAAAATGATCTGAAGCAAAAGGGAAGTTGACCCTACCTTGTGCATGAGCACGAAATTTATCTAAGGTCGTATAGAACTACCACAAAAAAATGGCAGACCACCTGACATGTCATGGCTCCTGTACTAAAGAATCAACATAATATAGAAGCGAGAAACTAATGGGTTTCCCCTCACTAGTGTTTTGTGAAATGGTCGAAAGGAGAAGTGAGAGGCACTGCACCTCCTCACTACCAAATGCAACAATACGTAACTGACCTCCAGCGACCCGAAAATTTGAAGGAGACAGTACATCTACTACAATGTATCTCTGGGAGTACACTAACTCACTCCCTGCTACACAGCCAGCTGGAACCTCTGGGAACAAGGGAAAATCCACCCCTCTCCTTGATAGCCCAGTAATGAAATATATATCCTCCTCAGTGGGCGTGTACCACTAGTTAGGACCAACCTGGAAATCCTGTCGGTGGGCATTCCACCTACGGATAAGATGTCTCAAAAACACAACATAGCCCTTTAGGGAAGTAGCCTCCTCATAGAACTTGAGGAGGCCTACCTGCCTTAGGAGCCCCTGGGTAGTTGCTGTAATAGGGCGAGGGTACGCATCTCTCTCCCTCTCTTGTGCCTCCTACAAGCAAACCATGTCATATTGCTCCGCCTGTTGTTGCTATTTTTCCTCCTCTTATCTCTGAATTATTGACATATTAAATATTTTTTTTTTAATTAAATGAGACATGTATTTAGGAACATACATATATAGTTTTTTTTGAAAAAAAAAAAAAGAGTCGGTGCACCACAAAAAATAGTCATGCATTGGTTCCGATGCATCTTTTGTTTGTCACGCACCAAGGGCAGTGACCCAGACGACACTCAACACACTGTAGGTGGAGCACCTAAAAATTTCTAGAGCACCATTGACTATGTATGGTGTCAAGAGTGCAGTGTGCTGACTAAAATCTACGCCTAGACGTGTATAGTTGTGTCAGCCCATCGACCTCCTGACTATTTACATAGTCAACGGCGAAGTTTTTACCAGGCACCATTGACCCTGTCGGAATTTCGAATGCGGTGCGTTGACAAATACCGGCAAAGATATTTCCGTCAATACACTGCGTTGCCGCTATTCTAGTTGGTCAATGGTGTGGCCGGCTAAATAAACACACCACACTTTTTTTTAAATTTTAAAGTAACGCGGTGCACCTTTCAGAATTGCCCCAAAAACTGTGCAGATACCATTAGCATCGGTTGCGGTGCGGCCTATAATTTTTATAGGCATCACTGCTTACCAGTGCGAGCCAAACGGCTCGAGCGCATCGTGCGACAAATTTTTTTCTTTTTCTTTTAAATGGTTAATTTTAAGGTTATTTTAAATTATAATCTGCTCAAAAGCTTGATTATGGAAACACAAGAAAAATACCTATACATTTGGCCTTCAAGGAGGCATATTGGTTGCAAAATTTGCAAAAGAAAATTTTACCACTGTTTTGCAAAATGAAAGCTGGAGATTGGTGGGCAATGCATAGCAGCAGTGTGTACAATGGGTGCAATGGGAGCACTAATATCAGGGCGAATCAGACAAGGATAAATTGCACCAATGCTTGAGAGCTCTAGAGCACTGAGAAAAGTGAAAAATACAGTTTTTTGGTCGTAATTGTTTTTTATTTAACCCTATTCCGGTGCGCGGGGTTTATAGGTGCACCGATGTGGTTTTTTAATACCACACCAGGTGGTTTCGGTTTTGGAGCGGTGTTTTATGACGCACCGGTGCAGAAAATTTTTAAAGCACCGGTGCTCTACAGTAATACAAAAAACTAGGCAGGTGTGTACGGAGCGCATGATGTCCGGTGTGCCAATGCTTTGTATGCACCGAGCTTTCTCTTGTTGAGTGCACAGGTGCAATTTCGGATGATAAGCGCACCAAGTAGAAAACATCTGCAAAACCCTCAACCCGCCAACCTCCTCTAGTAACCTCCACTAGAAATGGATGTTTGAGGTATTTTTATAAGGGCTTCCTCAAAAACATGCACTAGAAGGTCTTTTCCTTGTAGTGTTACCAACATGTGAAGAAGTGTTGGAAGGAAAAACTAGATGCATCAGTAAGAAGAAGCTACTAGCTCAATGCTGATGGAATACTAATGTTCAAGAACATGGCATATGTGTCGAATGCCAAGGATTTAAGGAATATTATCATGGATGAATTCCATAAAATACCTTACTTGGGTCACCCTAGATACAAAAAGACGATCATAGTCATAACGAGGGCATATTTGTTTCCTCGAATGAATAAAGATATTACTAAATACCTCGGAAATTGTTTGGAATGTCAACAAGTAAATGTTGAGTTTAGCAACCCAGCTAGACTACTGAAACCAATAAATATTAGGGAATGGAAACATGAGGCCATATCCATGGAATTCATTATAGGTATTCCCAAAACAACTAGAAAAAATGATGTGATCATGGTGGTAGTGGATAAGTTGAGCAAGATGTATCACTTTATATTTGTTAAAAGTACTCATAAAGTGTTTGATATAGCCAAAATTTTCATGAAAGAGATATTTAGGTTGCATGGAATACCTAAAAGTATAATATTAGTCAGGTATGCTAAGCCCACTTCAAACTTTTGGAAATACTTGCTTGCTAGTTTGCAAACCCTGTTGGCCTTCAACACTGCATACAATCATCAGGTGCATGGAAAAACAAAGAGAGTAAATAGAATATTGGAAGAAACGTTGAGGATGTATGTGATGCATCAACCAAGGAAGTAGGAACACTACCTTCAACTGGTAAAATTTGCATACCACAATGGCTATTAAGAGTCATTGGGAATGAGTCCCTTTAAGGAATGTTATGGCATAAAATGAAATACCCATATCAGTTTGGATGATATAATGAATAGCGTAATTGTTGGGCCATATTTGTTGAAATAATTGGGGTGATAAATAATAAAGATTAGATAAAAGTTAAAGGAAAGTCGAGATAGGAAGAAAAATTATGCAAAACAACAAAGAACTCATAAAGAGTTTCAAGTGGGTGAGTATATTTATCTCTGTGTTAAGTCAAAGAAGAGCCCCTTAAAAGTGCGCTCATTTGCCAATTTGGCAACCAAATATTGTGGACCATGTTAGATATTGGAGAGAGTGGGTTCAATGGCATATATATTGGTATTTCCACCCATAGTGAAAGCTCACAAAGTTTTTCATATTTCCTTGCTTAAGGAGTATGTTCATGATACTAATCATGTTATTGACTATTTTGTGCTATAGGTGAAACTTGAGGGAGAGTTCCAACCAAAATCATTATGTATCCTGTATTAGACAAAAATCATGCACTAGAATATAACAATAGAGCAGGTCAAGGTGCAATGGAGGAAATTTGGAACTAATGAAGCCACTTGGGAGATGATTGAGCAAATAAGGGGAAAATACCCAAATTTTGTTTGTTGAATAAAGAAAATCTAAGAGATGTGTATAAAGCTCAATTGTTTTTTGTTTTCATGCTAATAAGAACATTGAGGATGGTGTTCCCTTTAAGGGGATGGGTTTTCTGATACCCCTCATAATTTTACCCTAATTTTTGTAATATAATGATGTAATGGCCTGAAGTTTGGGACTGCAAATCCATTATCTAAGAGGTAAGAATAAATATAAACCCAATTGTGATTAAATTGCACTTAAATCAATTTTATGGTGCAAATTATGAGAAAAATAAGAGGAATATTCCAAGAACATGAGGAGACCCCCGAGGGAATGGTAAAAACGAAATTGCAAACCAATGTGGGGATTATAAATCTTCATGGTGGAGCTCATGAGTAATACTAGATAGAGCTATGAGATGAGGGAATGAGATTCCCTAAAAGATAAAATTGTGACCACACAAGGAAGAGGATGAAAAGGAAATAGAATGAGTGTTTTCCAAAGGACTACCTGAGAAACCACTCAGGGTCTTTACTATGGATGGCAAAAAACTTGTAGAAGGATTCTTTTTTTGGGTTGATAAATTTCTCATTGAGTGATTCAAACAACAGATAAACCACCCAGGGTGCATGATGAGGGTTGATAAACCACTCCTAAAGTTCTTGAGCCAACTCATAATTAAACCATCCATTACTGGGAATTATATTGTGCTTGACTAGCTGAAAAACAACCCACTATCATATATTTTTCCTATCCTTTGTGTACTAAAGATGGCTTCTTGTTAAGGCTGCTAAAAGGGAAATTCCCCTTATATCATGGATCTAGCTCGGGAATGACTTTTTTAAGTAATTCTAGCTACAGTAGGTCTATGGTAGGGTGTGAAATCAAAGTCCTACCTTTAGTTTCCATTCGTTCTTATTGTAATGGCATGTATTAACTTAGAGTAGTGAAGCTAAATATTTATAGCTTGTGAAATTTAGTGCATGGATTTAAATGATGTTGCATTGCTGAATAATGTTGGAATGTGTCTATTTTGGTTGAAATTCTTAAATTGCCTATGCCTCTTGTTATAAATTTGTGCCACGCATCTATGAGATAAATGCATGAAGCTTTCCATTTGATTTTCATGTAGTGTATTATGTGTTTAATGGATTTGTATCACACTTTGAAATGCCCTCTTTCCTTTGTAGAAATGAGAGGCTAATTTCTTGATGCTCTTTTCTAAAAAAATGGGTTAATCATGTCTTATATCTTAGCTAAAAAGTATTTGAATGTATGGACATGAAAAAGTAATATATATTAAAGAAATTAAAACACTAATCTAAATAAATTTGGATATTAGCTCTTTAATTTTAATTTTAAATTTGAAGAGGGATAGCCTCGTCAAGCCCCGTTATCCCATACAACTAAATGATGTAAGTTATTTTTCATGCCTTAGGCCATGGTGGGGCAAGACAATGAGAAAGCTCATGAGGGATTGCCCTATGCACACATACTAGCATGAATATATAGATATAGATATATATATATATATATATATATATATATATATATATATATATATATATATATATATATATATATATATATATATATATATATATATATATATATATATTATGCGAGTCGTGGCCCAAGATGGGCCTCAACAGTGTAGAAAAACTCAGAAGCTAAAGCGTAAGGCATATATGATATACGTACCTATGCAACTATGAAGCCTTTGGATAGAAGAATGAAATTTGGGTGAATCATGGTCTTGGAGGCTTGAGTAGGGCTATGTTGAAAGCATACATAGAAAGGTCTTGAAATGCCAAATGTGGAAAAGTTGAAACCTAGGTGCAAGAGGAAATGCAGGCCATCGAATGCTTTGTGTTTGTGCATTTCAATGACCCTGGAGGTATGGTACCCTCGAGATTTTAAGTGGAGCTTGGGTGGAAAGATACTATATTTTTTTCTTAAGATGATGTGCCTAGAGGACTCCATCAGAGGAATTGACTTCCTAACATCTACTGAAGAGCCATTGGGAAAAGGTTGTGATGGGGCAGGAAATGTCACCCCAAGTTGTCGTCACCTCAGACGACTAAAAAGGAGGCTAGCGCTTGAACTCTTGGGGTGATATGGAATTTGAGAAAGCGCCCACTCTATGCCACATGAAGATGATAAGAGGGAGAAGGGAGTGGGTCCATCCACATAATCCCGACGAAGTCAGATTAGGGTACCCCAGATATTTTTGGATGAGCACAAGGGAAAATTTCTAGGATTAAACTCCCCAAGTAATGTGGATTTAGAGGAGGAGGGTATTGCAACATGTAATATTATACTATGGGAGAAAGAGATGATGGGAATGTACACATAAACTCGAAAGTGTCAAGAGGGGATTAACCCATATATTTTTGGACATGAGCAAGGGGAGACCTCCAAAGTTAAACTCTCATGGTGAGTTTGGATTGGAGGGAGAGTATACTCCATGCCACACAAAGGTGATAGGAGGGATATTGTAGCGGGACCATCCATTTAGCCCTGATAGTGTTAGGAGGGGATCCCTAAAAACATTTTTATTGATTATAGAGAGAAATCTAAGTGGTTTTTAGACCATGGGTGAGGTCGTAGTAGAGGGGCCAACGTTCTCGACATTATATAATATTAAGGGATGGTTTTAATGTAATATGTGTGTGTGTGTGTGTTTGTTTCTGTGTGCGCACGCATAGATCTATAACCAATTGTGGGGGGGGGGGGGGGCATCTTATTATATCCTTACCATGAATGAGTTGGTCTTTGGAATTATTGTGACTTCAAGGGTCATGTGGGAAACACGTGTCCAACCTTGATGACATGGAATATTGCTATTGGTCGAGTCTTTGAAGACTCCTATCTTTTGATCTAGAGGTCAGCTCGATATGAAATTTATATTGTTGGAAATATATTGATGAGATGAATGAAATGTTATTTTCCATTTTAAATTTCAAAGAGTTCAGAAAATATAGAAATTTTTAGACCCCATCTCCATAACTGGAACCATGGGGGTCACGTTAGCTAAGTAACTCTCTCTTGTTGCCTTATTAGGGGCTAGGTATAGTAGGCGGTATGTTATATCTCTTACCAAAATCATCACATGAAGGTCATCCTGATAATCATGTACATGGACATGTCCAGGTGCATGTGCTAGAGTTTTTATGCATGTAAAAGGTTGATGGGAAATCCTATAAACACCCGATCTAGGGAATTTATTTTCAAAATTGAGCAATATGGATCATTCTAACATAGATTAATTTTAAGGTTAAATTTATAATTAAATTTTTTTTTATCTAATAAAAATTATGATATTTAACAAAGTTTCATATAATCTCTTTTAAAATTCTAAGAATAATAATAAATTATCATGTAGTAAATTATTGTACCATTTACACATTTAGGACTATATATAAATTTATTAATATTAGGAGAGAGGGATTTGAAATTGAGATGAGATATACTCCCACTTTTCTTTCCCAACCATGGAACAAAGGAGAGCATCCTACACTCCATTTCTCCAAATGATCAAGGCATTAATGAAACTCCTTGTAATGGATTGGGTCACAAAAGTATTAATGCTCCACGATGTAGAAATATTTGGTATTTCATATATTGCTAGTGCCCAAATTAGATATATATTTGGCAGCGTATTTATTGAATACCTCACCCTTCCTATAGGAAACCCTCCCCATTGGAGTGGATGAATCCAAGGATAATTCAAAGCTCACAACAATTCACACAAGGATCAATGTGGGTGCACAAAAGTGGAAACAAAGTAATTTTATTAAAAATATCTCAAGGAGTGATTTAAGATTCTCCTTTTAATATTGATCACTAGAAATTGTTTTGGCTTCTCCTATTTTTTCCCCTTCGATTGCAATACTTCATTTACTACATTTTTGTGTGCATAAGGGCCTCCTTGAATCATGCTTACATGCTTCCCTGGTGATCATGTGCATTTGTTCAAAGAGGATCCTCCAAATATGATGGTAACGATCGACATTGAGTAATAATATCAATGGCTCTTGATTCATCGGGTACTAATGCATTCACAAAGTGATCATCTCTCCTAGCACTTGACGGGCTTTGAATTTTCAAAATACACAGGCTTGATTTCTCATTGGACACGAAATGAGGCCTGATACTATCTCTCCTCCAAATCCTGATGGTCCCTGATAGGGTGAGGCTTCAATAGTTTGTATTTATTATTGGAAAATCAATAGTTCTCAACCATTGTGGGTCCCTTCATGATTCCAAACCACACTAGTTTCAAGTTTGCAGTATTTTTCTTGTCAATGCTAATTTTATGCTTTTGTTCTTGGTACTACGATGTCTTCTTGTATTTCTTCATGACTAAGTTTCCGAAAACTAACCCCAAACCAAACTAAATAACTTTTATTATCAAGAAGTTTTGAGAGATAGAAGGTTGAGGACTTTGCTCCATTTATTTCCATTAGTATTCATAATTTGAAAAGACACAATATTCACAATTCCAAAACTCAACTTAAAAATAAAATGTATACGGGTGATGAGGATTACACATCCAACCAAGGTGATCCTACATTAGACACCCTACATAGGAAAAATTTTCCATGAGATTGAACTCATGAAAAATTGTGCTAGTCTATAACTGAGATTCCATATGTATCTAGTTCATTTGCCTTCAACCAAGAGGCCTCCTCAACTAGCTTTCCCTTTCGTTGAATTGTATGCTCCATGTATTATGTGCACCGGTGCAGTCCGTAAGATCATGGTCTATGTTTTGGCGTGATTTTTTATGACGCATCGGTGCGGAAGAGTTGTGAAGCATCGGTGTGTTTTAGTACTAAGACACACCGATGCGGGTTATGATTATCAGAGAACCAGACGAAAAACCAGGAATCTCGGTTAGAAATTGCATACTGTATAAAGTTATTTTTTTTGGTATGTAAGATCATAATAAAATAATGATAATTCTAAAGTACATGAATTTATTTGCATTATTTTCTAAACTTTAATATGTTATAAAAATTCATATTATTCAAGATTTATTATTTTACAATTATTTACAAATTTACAAATTTAAAAATTTAAAAATTTTAATAAAATCATTTCACATTAATACAATTAAAATTTTACAAATATTTTACATACAATTAGAATTAGAATTAGAATTGCAATTACAATTAAAATTTTACAATTTCACATACAATTACAATTACAATTTTAGAATTTTACATACAATTACAATTACAAATAAAATTTTACAATTACAATCATTTCAGAGTAATACAATTAATATTTTACAAATATTTTACATAAAAATAAAATTAGAATTAGAATTACATTTACAATAACAATTACAATTTTACAAATATTTTACATAAAATTACAATTACAAATACAATTACATTTTTAGAATTTTACATACAATTAGAATTACAATTACAATTTTAAAATTTGTCATATATACAATTAAAATTAAAATTACAATCATTTCACAATATATTAAATATTACAATTACAATTAAAATTTTACATTAAATATTTTACATACAATTACAGTTAAAATTACAATTACAAATACAAATACAATTTTACAATTTTACATACAATTAAAATTTAAATTTCAATTACAATCACGACACAATATTTAATAAATATCATGATCATTTAATATTAAATTAATTAATAAACATCAATTCTCCTTTGCTGAAAGAGCAGATTTTTTTTTTCATATGTCAATTTTTGTCAAATTATCTGAACACAATGCCAGTTTCCCCTGTGTGGGTGGCAGGACAAGCTTCTAAGGGACTGGTTTCCCCTTTGTGGGCAGTCAAAAACCATGCATATCGTGACTATCAAGCCTAGATTTTAGGCTCACTTAGCTGAAACTGTGGCAGTTTTGTACTATTATGTTATATAAATAGAAATTAGACTTATTCAAAAAATAATAATAATAATAATAATAATAATAATAATAATTAATAAACATCACGATCATGATAACCACCGTAAAAAAAATCATATTCGACTAAAAAACACATTCAAATTTGCTAACATCATCGAGATCATGATCATCTAACAAAACACAATTAGCATTGTATAACATCATCACAACACAAACATCAAATATACATCTCATGTCAAATAACTCATGCTATCACATACACATCTATCTACAAGTTGCACATTAAATGAACATATCAACTAACATGACAAAACAATATACACATCATGATGATCACCAACATGTAAATTAAGTACAACTGCAATATGAACATAAAATACATGGAACATATATATATATATATATATATATATATATATATTATATATATATATATATATATATATATATATATATATATATATAAGCTGAATAATGTTAAAATATAGAACTGTAATATAAGTGTCATGGATCAGTTGGTGGTATAACATCAATAACAGTACTAGTCAAGGCCTGCTTAGTCAATGGTGCAACCTTGACGGTCGATGGTCCAACCTACACATGATCATGAGTACTGCTGGATGCTGCAGGCTGCTGACTGGACGTGGCCGATGGTCTAGCCTCATCTCCATGATGACTGATGTTAGATGCTACTGGAGGCTGCTCATCTGGCACGACACGAGGTGAACAAGCATGAGATGACGAGTCGTTGCTCGCTGAATTTCGATCACGTGCTGCGTCTCGACCACACCTATAACGTGAAACAATCCTCCTAAGTTGCGTAACTAAGGTCGTCGCTCCTACGACATGTCGATAAACCTTTACATATCACGCGACATGCCTCTCCACATCTGTAATAGCCTTCCATCGGCATGTATGTCTCTCATATGAGCTGGCCTGATGCCTGCCTCAACAATCAATGTAGTTATTTCCCCCCCCAACTCTATCCTATATCTAGTATCAATTCGATTGCGCCTAGCAATTAAAGGTGGTACTGACGCACTAGCAGGAGCAGGTCTCTCTGCACCGACATCCTCATGATTCTCAGCATCTAGCATGCCGTGATCGTCATTAGGATCTATACCTGGATCATGTTGTGGTGCCGGAATATCCTCACCATCAAAAGACCCAATGTCTGCAAAATATATACAAGTACACAACAATAATTAGACAATTTCATTACACAATTTAATAAAAACAAGTGAAAGAACATGTTAGAATAAATTTAAATAAAACAGTAATATTACCTCTATCATCCAGCGGCTCATCAGCTGTAAAGAGGATGTTGGGACACCCTCGCCAATCCAATCCAGCATAAGGACAGGGGATCATAATGAAGGGATGAAGCTCGTCAACACTGGCTATCAACTCCAGTGAATCATGCGATATCCTCACTGGAAACATAGTCACGCCCCTCTTGGGAATCATCTGCCCCCACATGTGCATCCGTGCCTTGAACATCGGCCTACGAGGCTGATGAAAAAAAGTAGGCCTCGTCTCTGGAAACCTCTCAAAAAATAAACAAAAATGATCTGAAGTAAAAGGGAAGTTGACCCTCCCTTGTGCATGAGCACGACATCTATCTAAGGTCGTACAGAACTGCCGTAAAAAAATGGCAGACCACTTGACAAGTCATGGCTCCTATACTAAAGAATCAACATAATATAGAAGCAAGAAACTAATGCATTTCCCCTCACTATTGTTGTGTGAAATGGTCGAAAGGAGAAGTGAGAGGCACTCTACCTCCTCACTACCAAATGCACCAATACGTAACTGACCTCCAATGACCCAAAAATCTGAAGGAGACAATACATCTACTACAATGTATCTCTGGGAGTACACTAACTCACTCCCTGCTACATAGCCAGCTGAAACCTCTGGGAACAAGGGAAAATCCACCCCTCTCCTCGATAGCCCTGTAATGAAATATATATCCTCCTCAATGGGCGTGTACCACTGGTTAGGGCCAACCTGGAAAGCCTGTCAGTGGGCATTCCACCTACGGATAAGATGTCTCAAAAACACAACATAGCCCTTTAGGGAAGTAGCCTCCTCATAGAATTTGAGGAGGCCTACCTGCCTTAAAATCCCCTGGGTAGTTGTTGTAATAGGGCAAGGGTACACATCTCTCTCCCTCTCTCGTGCCTCCTACAAGCGAACCATGTCATACTGCTCCGCCTGTTGTTGCTATTTTTCCTCCTCTTGTCTCTGAATGATTGACATATTAAATAAATTTTTTTAATTAAATGAGACATGTATTTAGAAACATACATATATAGTTAAAACAAACAAAAAACAAAAAAAAAGAGCCGGTGCACCACAAAAAACAGGTATGCACCGGTTCCGATGCATCTTTTGTTTGTCGCGCACCAGGGTTGGTGCCCCAGATGACATTCAACACACCATAGGCAGAGCAGCTAAAAATTTTCAGAGCACTGTTGACTATGTACGGTGTCAGGAGTGTGGTGTGCTGACTAAACTCTATGCCTCAATGTGTATAGTTGTGTCAGCGCACTAACCTCCTGACTATTTACATAGTCAACGGTGAAGTTTTTACTAGGCACCGTTGACCCTGTCAGAATTCGAAATGCGGTGCACTAACAAATACCAGGGCAGATATTTCTGTCAATGCATCTCGTTGTCGCTATTCCACATGGTCAACGGTGTGGCTAGATAAATGACAGCACCGCACTTTTTTTTTTTAATTTTAAAATAATGCGGTTCACCTTTCGGTACTGCCTCGGAAACGGTACAGATACCGTTAGCACCGGTTGCAGTGTGGCCTGTAAATTATATAGGCAACACCGCTTACCAGTGTGAGCCAAAAGGCTCGAGCACACCGCACGAATTTTTTTTTTCTTTTTCTCGTAAATGGTTAATTTTAAGGTTATTTTAAATTCTAATCGAGCACAGAATTTGCAAATGAAAATTTGATCACCGTTTTGCAAAATGCAAGCTCGAGATTAGTGGGAAATGCACAACAGTAGTGCGTACAATGGGTGCGATGGGAGCACTGATGTCAAGGTGACTCAGACAAGGATAAATTGCACCAATGCTTGAGAGCTCTGGAGCACTGAGAAAAGTGAAAAATGCAGTTTTTTGGCTGTAATTTTTTTTTATCTAACCCTATTCTGGTGCGTGGGGTTTATAGGAGCACCAGTGCGGTTTTTCAATACCGCACTGGGCGGTTTCAGTTTTGGCACAGTGTTTTATGATGCACCAGTGCGCAAGAGTTTTAAAGCACCAGTGATCTACAGTAATACAGTGCACCAGGGGGGTGTGTACGGAGCGCACAGTGTCCAGTGTGCCAATGCTTTGTATGCACTGGTGCTTTCTCTTGTTGAGTGCACCAGTGCGGTTTCGGATGATAAGCGGACCAAGTAGAAAACCTCTGCAAAACCCTCTACCTGCCAACCTCCTCTAATAACCTCCACTATAAATGGATGTCTGGGGTATTTTTATAAGTGCTTCCTCAAAAACATCTGCTAGAGGGTCTTTTCCTTGTAGTGTTACCAACATGTGAAGAAGCGTTGGAAGGAAAAACCAGATGTATCAGTAAGAAGAAGCTACTAGCTCAATGATGATGGAATAGTAATGTTCAAGAACATGGCATATGTGTCCAATGCCAAGGATTTAAGGAATATTATCATGGATGAATTCCATAAAATACCTTACTTGGGTCACCCTAGATACCAAAATATGATCATAGTCATAAAGAGGGCATATTTGTTTCCTCAAATGAAGAAAGATATTACTAAATACTTTGGAAATTATTTGGAATGTCAACAAGTAAATGTTGAGTGTAGGCACCCAGCTAGACTACTGAAACCGATAAATATTATGGAATGGAAACATGAGGCCATATCCATGGACTTCATTATAGGTATTCCCAAAAAAACTAGAAAAAATGATGTGATCATGGTGGTAGTGGATAAGTTGAGCAAGGTGTATCACTTTATATCTGTTTCAAGTACTCATAAAGTGTTTGATATAGCCAAAATTTTCATGAAAGAGATATTTAGGTTGCATGGAATACCTAAAAATATAATATTATTCATGTATGCTAAGCCCACTTCAAACTTTTGGAAATACTTTCTTGCTAGTTTGCAAACCCTGTTGTCCTTCAACACTGCATACAATCATCAGGTGCATGGAAAAACAAAGAGAGTAAATAGAATATTGGAATACACGTTGAGGATGTATGTGATGCATCAACCAAGGAAGTAGGAACACTACCTTCAACTGGTAAAATTTGCATACAACAATGGCTATTAAGAGTCATTGGGAATGAGTCCCTTTAAGGAATGTTATGGCATAAAATGAAATACCCATATCAGTTTGGATGATACAATGAACAACGTAATTGTTGGGCCATATTTTTTGAAATAATTGGGGTGACAAATAATAAAGATTATATAAAAGTTAAAGGCAAGTCGAGATAGGAAGAAAAACTATGCAAAACAACAAAAAACTCATAAAGAGTTTCAAGTGGGTGAGCATGATTATCTCTATGTTAAGTCAAAGAAGAGCCCATTAAAAGTGCACTCATTTGCCAAGTTGGCAACGAAATATTATGGACCATGTTAGATATTGGAGAGAGTGGGTCCAGTGGCATATATATTGGTATTTCCACCCATAGTGAAAGGTCACAAAGTTTTTCATATTTCCTTGCTTAAGGAGTATGTTCATGATACTAATCATGTTATTGACTATTTTGTGCTATAGGTGAAACTTGAGGGAGAGTTCCAACCAAAATAATTATGTATCCTGGATTAGAGGAAAATCATGCACTAGAATATAACAATAAAGCAGGTCAAAGTGCAATGGAAGAAATTTGGAACTAATGAAGCCACTTGGGAGATGACTGAGCAAATAAGGGGAAAATACCCATATTTTTTTTGTTGAATAAAGAAAATCTAAGAGTTGTGTATAAAGTTTAATTGTTTTTTATTTTCATGCTAATAAGAACATCGAGGATGGTGTTCCCTTTAAGGGGATGGGTTTTGTGATACCCCTCAAAATTTTACCCTAATTTTTGTAATATAATGATGCAATGGCTTGAAGTTTGGGACTACAAATCCATTATCTAAGAGGTAAGAATAAATATAAACCCAAGTGGGGTTAACTTGCACTTAAATCAATTTTATGGTGCAAATTATGAGAAAAATAAGAGGAATATTCCAAGAACATGAGGAGACCCCCAAGGGAATGGTAAAAAGGAAATTGCAGAACAATGTGGGGATTATAAATCTTCATGGTGGAGCTCATGAGTAAACCTAGATAGATCTATGAGATGAGGGAATGAGATTCCCTGAAAGATAAAATTGTGACCACAAAAGGAAGAGGATGAAAAGGAAATAGAATGAGTGTTTTCCAAAGGACTAGTTGAGAAACCACTCAGGGTCCTTACTAGGGATGGCGAACAACTTGTAGAAGGATTATTTTTTTGGGTTGATAAACTGCTCATTGAGTGATTCAAACAACAGATAAACCACCCAGGGTGCATGATGAGGGTTGATAAACCACTCCTAAAGTGCTTGAGCCAACTCATAATTAAACCATCAATTACTGGGAATTATATTGTGCTTGACTAGCTGAAAAAGAACCCATTATCATATATTTTTCCTATCCTTTGTGTACTAAATATGGCTTCTTGTTAAGGCTGCTAAAAGGGAAATTCCCCTTATATCATGGATCTATCTTGGGGATGACTTTTTTAAGTAATTCTAGCTACAATAGGTTTATGGTAGGGTGTAAAATCAAAGTCCTACTTTTAGTTTTCCATTCATCCTTATTGTAATGGCATGTATTAACTTAGAGTAGTGAAGCTAAATATTTCCTGCTTGTGAAATTTAGTGCATGGCTTTAAATGATGTTGCATTGCTGAATAATGTTGGAATGTGTCTATTTTGGTTGAAATTCTTAAATTGCCTATGCTTCTTGTTATAAATTTGTGCCATGCATCTATGAGTTAAATGCACGAAGCTTTCCATTTGATTTTCATGTAGTCTATTATGTGTTAAATGGATTTGTATCACACTTTCAAATTCCCTCTTTCCTATGTAGAAATGAGAGGCTAATTTCTTGATGCTCTTTTCTAAAAAAATGGGTTAATCATGTCTTATAACTTAGCTACAAAGTATCTAAATGTCTGGACATGAAAAAAGTAATATATATTAAATAAATTAAAATACTAATCTAAATAAATTTGGATATTAATTATTTCATTTTAATTTAAAAATTGAAGAGGGATAGCCCCGTCAAGCCCCGTTATCCCATACAACTAAACGATGTAAGCTATTTTTCATGCCTTAGGCCATGGTAAAATTAAACAATGAAACTCATGAAGAGTTGCTTATGCACATACAGCATGAATTTATAAGATATAGATATAAATTATAGATATAGATATATATATCTATATCTCTCTCTCTCTCTATATATATATATATATATATATATATATATATATATATATATATATATATATATATATATATATATATATATATATATATATATATATTATGCGAGTCGTGGCCCAAGATGGGCCTCGGCAGTGTAGAAAAACTCAGAAGCTAAAGTGTAAGGCATATATGATATACGTACCTATGCAACTATGAAGCCTTTGGATAGAAGAATGAAATTTGGATGAATCATGGTATTGGAGGATTGAGTAGGGCTATGTGAAAAACATACATACAAATATCTTGAAATTCCAAATGTGGAAAAGTTGAAACCTAGGTGCAAGAGGAAATGCAGGCCATCGAATGCCTTGTGTTTGTGCATTTGGATGACCCTGGAGGTATGGTACCCTGGAGATTTTAAGTGGAGCTTGGGTGGAAAGATACGATATTTTATTCTTAAGATGATGTGGCTTAGAGGAATCCATTAGAGGAATTGACTTCCTAACATCTATTAAAGAGTCATTGGGAAAAGGTTGTGATGCGGCAGGGAATGTCACCCTGAGTTGTCGTCACCTGAGACGACTAAAAAGTAGGCTAGCACTTGAACTCTTGGGGTGATATGGCATTTGAGACAGCACCCACTCTATGCCACATGAAGATTATAAGAGGGAGAAGGGAGTGGGTCCATCCACATAATCCCGACAAAGTCAGATCAGGGTACCCCAGATCTTTTTGGATGAGCACAAGGGAAAATTTATAGGATTAAACTCCCCAAGTAATGTGGATTTAGAGGAGGAGGGTATTGCACCATGTAATATAATACTATGGGAGAAAGAGATGATGGGAATGTACACATAAACCTGAATGAAATTTTATTTTCCATTTTAAATTTCAAAGAGTTCGGAAAATATAGAAATTTTTAGACCCCATCTCCATAACTGGAACCATGGGGGTCATGTTAGCTAAGTAATTCTCTCTTGTTTCCTTATTAAGGGCTAGGTCTAGTATGGGTTATGTTATATCTCTTACCAAAATCATCACATGAAGGTCATCCTGATAATCATGTACATGGACATGTCCAGGTGCATGTGATAAAGTTTTTATGCATGTAAAAGGTGGATGGGAAATCCTATAAACACCCTATCTAGGGAATTTATTTTCAAAATTGAGCAATATGGATCATTCTAACATAAATTAATTTTAAGATTAAATTTATAATTAATTTGTTTTTTAGCTAATCAAAATTATGATATTTAACAAAGTTTCATATAATCTCTTTTAAAATTCTAAGAATAATAATAAATTATCATGTAGTAAACTATCGTACCATTTACACATTTATGTCTATATAGAAATTTATTAATATTAAGAGAGAGGGATTTGAAATTGAGATGAGATATACTCCCACTTTTCTTTCCCAACCATGGAACAAAGGAGAGCATCCTACACTCCATTTCTCCAAATGATCAAGGCATTAATGAAACTCCTTGTATTGGATTAGGTAACAAAAGTATTAATGCTCCACGACGTAGAAATGTTTGGTATTTCATATTCTATTAGTGCCCAAATTAGATATATATTTGGCAACGTATTGATTAAACACCTCACCCTTCCTATAGGAAACCCTCCGCATTGGAGTGGATGAATCCAAGGATAATTCAAAGCTCACAAAAATTCACACAAGGATCAATGTGGGTGCACAAAAGTGGAAACAAAGTACTTTTATTAAAAATATCTCAAGGAGTGATTTAAGATTCTCCTTTTAAGATTGAACACTAGAAATTGTTTTGCATTCTCCTATTTTTTCTGCTTCGATTGCAATACTTCATTTACTACATTTTTGTGTGCATAAGGGCCTCCTTGAATCATGCTTACATGCTTCCCTGGTGATCATGTGCATTTGTTCGAAGAGGGTCATCCAAATATGATGGTCATGATTGAAGTTGAGTAATAATATCAATGGCTCTTGATTCATCAGGTACTAATGCATTCACAAATTGATCATCTCCCCGAGCACTTGATGGGCTTTGAATTTTCAAAATACATGGGTCTGATTTCTCATTGGACATGAAACGAGGCCCCATACTATCTCTCCTCCAAATCCTGATGGTCCCTGATAGGGTGAGGCTTCAATAGTTTGTATTTATTCTTGTAAAATCAATAGTTCTCAACCATTATGGGTCCCTTCATGATTCCAAACCACACTAGTTTCAAGTTTGTAGTAGTTTTCTTGTCAATGCTAATTTTATGCTTTTGTTCTTGGTACTACGATGTCTTCTTGTATTTCTTCATGACTAAGTTTCCGAAAACTAACCCCAAACCAAACTAAATAACTTTTATTATCAAGCAGTTTTGAGAGATAGAAGGTTGAGGACTTTGCTCCATTTATTTCCATTAGTAGTCATAATTTGAAAAGACACAATATTCACAATTCCAAAACTCAACTTAAAAATAAAATATATACGGGTGATGAGGATTACACATCCAACCAAGGTGATCCTACATTAGACACCCTACATAGGAGAAATTTTCCATGAGATTGAACTCATGAAAAATTGTGCTAGTCTATAACTGAGATTCCATACATAGCTAGTTCATTTGCCTTCAACCAAGAGTCCTCCTCAACTAGTTTTCCCTTTCGTTGAATTGTATACTCCATGCATTATTTCCCACATGTTACCTTTGTGAATCTAAAATCGATAAATGTATCCACTAGTTCAGATGGATTCTCAAGTAGTTGCATAATCCATGTTGGTTCATGAGAGGAAACTACTGGTAGAGGTGTTTGTGCAATATCCTTTCCTTCATAATACTTACACATATCGCTAACATTGAAAAAAAGGGAGATATCAATCTTTTCTGGATGTTCAAATTCATAGGCACTTGCTAAATAATTCTTTGAGATCCTACGAATACCTATCTTATTTATTTTTATCTTATTGTAGGTTCCTTGTGGAAACCCTTGTATCCTCAAATGAACCCATACCAACTCACCAATATGAAATTTGTGTTTTTTTCTATGCAAATGAATAGATGGGCCTTATATATTGTATTTATCGTCTCCAACTTCTTCCTCACTTCATTGTGTAAAGATCAGATGTATTATACAAAATATTCATCTGCCACACTTGTCCTCACTATGTTTACACTATCTCTAAGTTCATACACTCCCTTGGGGATGAAACCATATAAAACATTGAATGGACTCTTTCCCATAGTCCTATTGACCAAGTTATTGTAGGAAAAATATGCTTGAGGAAATGTCAAGTCCCACTACTTTGGCCTATCACCAATCAAGCATCTCAGTAAATTTCCCAAAATTCTATTGACAAATTCAGTTTGACAATTATTTGGTGGATGGTATGATAATTTGAAATCCTAATGTGTGCCCAATTTCTTCCAAAATGTATGTCATAAATGGTGAAAAAACTTTGTATCGCTATCAAAGACTATGCTTTTAGGAAATCCATGCAACTGAACTATTTCCTTGAAAAATAAATCATCTATGTGCAAAGCATCAATCGTCTTTTGACATGGAATTAAGTGAATCATTTTTTAAAATTGGCCAACAACGAAAAAGACTAAATCATTACCCTGTTGAGTTCAAGGTATCCTTGAAATAAATTCCATACTAATGTGTTCCCATGGCCTTCTTGATGTTGGAAAAAATCTATACATTCATGTATTCTACCTCAATCCCTTTGCATGCTATAATATTCTACATCTTTGTACCATCTTCTTCACATGTGCATTCATCCTAGGAAAATAGTAACCCTCATTGAACAAAGCTATTTTTTTATCAATTCCAAAATGTCCACCCAATCCACCATTGTGTTTTTGTCTGATCAAATTCTCTGTCATGGAACCTCACGGTATGCATAATTGTGTTCCTATGAAAAAAATTCTCTTGAATGAAATACTCCAACAATGGAGTTTCATTTACTCCCATTAAATTCTTGCATGTTGTCCATGCTTCCTTAAAATCAATATCTTGTTCATATAACTTACTCAAACAATCAAACTCAACAACATTTACTTTTATCTCACTCAACAAAAAAATTCTTCAACTTAGTGGATCAACAACTCATTTGGATTTACCACTTTTGTGTTTCAAAACAAAAGAATAATTTTGTAGAAATTGAACCCATTTCAAATGCTGCTAATTCAACTTACCTTAACTATTTACGAATTGTAGTTTCTAATGATCTGTATATAACAAAGACTAGTTTGGAGACAAGTACTGCCTCCATTTTTTGAGCTCCTATATAATTGAATAAAATTTTTGGTGATATACAAAATACTTCATTTTTGTCTCATTCAATTTTTCGTTGAAGTATGTGATTGGTCTACCCTCCTGGCCAAGAACTCCTCCTGTGGTTGTTCCACTTGCATCACAATTTACGTCGAAAACATTCCCAAAATTTGGCAATGCCAACATTTCTTGTTTTGTCACTTTACTCTTTAACAATTGAATCCTCTTCTTCACTTCTATTTTCCATTTAAATTTATTTATCATGCCCCTCAAAGTTTTTTTTCTGGGGGAAAAAATTCCATTGAAATTTCTTATGAATTTATGATAAAAACTCACCAATCCATGAAAAATATGGGCTTCAAGCATATTCTTGGGCGATGACCAATAAATAATAACCCTCACCTTCTTAGGGTCCATTTTCAACCCTCCTCAAACTACAAATCCAAAATAAACTAATTCCTTCTTCATGAAGGCACACCTTTCAAATTTACCATAATATTTTCCTCTTTAAATATTTGCAATACATTCCTGACATGTTCTAAATGTTATTCCTTTGTCTTATTTAAAATTAAAATGTCATCAATATATACTATAAAAAACTTACTGAGATAGTTCTTCAGTACTTGGTTCATCAATCTCATGAATTTACTGGTTGCGTTGGTTAATCCAAATAGCATAACTAGCTACTCATAGAATCCACCCTTCGTTTTGAATGTTATTTTCCACTCATCCCCTTCACGAATTTTAATTTGATGGTACCCAATATTTCAGTAAATCTTGGTGAAATAACTTGCTCCACTCAAGAAATCAATTAAGTCATCCATCTAGGGAAATGGAAACCTATATTTGATGGTGATATTGTTAATCTATTAGGAGTCAGTGCCCATTCTCTACTAACCCGATTTCTTTGGTGCTAGTATGACTAGTCCAATGCAAGGAATTAAGCTCTCCTGACTTAGTCCCTTGCCTAAGATCTCTTGTTCATGTTGATTTTTGTCCTCATTCTCTTGATGAATCATTCAATAAGATGACTTATTAGGGAGAATTGATCTTAGAATTAAATACATGTGATGAGTTACTTCCCTTATTGACAGTAGTCCATCTAGTAATTTCAGCTTCATCATTATATTGGCATATTCATTTATCAAAATTTGAAATTTTATGGGTAGCCTTTCCTCCTTTTATGTCGGCATCATTTGTGCTAGATAGGAAACCATAGTATAAAAAATATTAGCTTTCTTTAGATCCTTCAAGAATATATTCCCTGAAATCATACACACTCTCAAAGAAAACTCTATATCCTCATCCTTATTTTTCATTGGATTTAGAATAAACTCCTAATTATTCTTCTTGGTGATGTAAGTATTATTTTTTCCATCATGTACAACATCTCAATAATATTTTTGCACTCTACAAAACATAATGTGAGATGCATCCATTAGCATTACATCATAGATTACTTCTTCTTTATAATTACCAATTTGGATCAAGATTAAAAAATATTTTATTGCCACCATTTGACGCACCTTTTGCAACCAACATACTTTATAAGGGCTAGGGTATTTTAAGCTTTTCAATTTCAATTTCCTCACCATTTCTTCAGATAGAATTCTTAGTACTACCACTATCTACAATCACCTTGCAACACTTACCACTTGACTTACATCTAGTTCTAAACATATTTATTCTCTGAATTGGTTTAGATTCAAATTTCTCCGGATTCAATCAAATTCTTCTCAGCATCAAGGATTTTATATCCTCTAGGTAATATCCACACTTGGATGATTATGAAGATCTAGCCTTAACTTGGGTCATGTGAATTTTGGACTCCTTTCCTTTACCTCCACCTATATGGGCATTCAAAATCTCTATGCTAAGCTACTCCAGACCGATAACATGTTCTAGTGAAACCTGAGCCTCTTCCACTTCTATAATTTCCTCATCCTCTAAAGGACTCACCTCTCCCATGATAATTTCCTCTACCCCCACTTCATGAGTGGAAGAAATCATTTGAGAGGTATAGTATAATTTCCTCTTCCACCATTAGTTTGTCCTCTACCATGTACATTTCTTCCTCTTCCTTCGTTATTAGTATGTTTCTTTCAATTCAATTTCTCTTGAGCCTTTAAAGAACATTGATAGGCCTAAGTCTATGTTGTGTAATATGAATAAAATCCATCCTAAATTTGTATACATAATCCATTCAAATACCTTGATGCTTTCTCTATTCCATCTTTATTTTTCCCTACTTACATAATCACTATATCGAATTCCTTAGTGTATTCCTTAACATTGGCCTCTATTGGATTGAAATTTTGCGACCTTTGAAACCAGCTAATGTGATGATCAACTGGAAACATTTTTTCCTCCAATCTTATGATCATTCTATCCCATGGTTTTATCTTGTCCTTACCTCTTCATTCTCAGTCATTTTGTGCATGATTGCACCACAGGGATGCATGGCCTTTCAACTTTGTACATGCATATTTCACCCTTTTTTCTTCTTCTATAACTTCAAAATCAAAGTAGTTATCCATATTAGAAATATAGTCCAGCAATTAATCTGGATTTAACTTACTATTATAGGTTGAAGGGTCAAATAATTGTCTTGAGTTTTCAATGGTTGTGGATCAAATTAACATTTCATCCCCCTCTCCAATTTAAGGTTTATTTCTTCCTTTTGGTACTTCAACTTGTTCTTCCTCTTCATTAGTAATATATTCAACATGGATGCCCCTAGATTCTGATGTCTCTACAACTTCAAATATAGTTCTTATCCCTCTCAACATTTCCATCATATTTAGGTTTTATTTTCTCTATGCCCCTCCTCTTCGACCATGTCCATGTTGTGTCATTCTACATAAGTTATCCAGAACACATGTATTCTCTATTCTCCTCTTACCCACCACAAATATCCATAGAACTTTGTATCTTCTATCCCTCTCAATTCTCAATCCCAAAATGATACCACTTGAAGTAGTCAAGCTCAGGGATAATCCCAAGCTCATATTAATTCACACATGGATCAAAACAAGTATACAATAGTGGAAATGAATTAATTTTATTAAATATATCTCAAGGAGTGATTTACATTTCTTCCAAGATTTAATATTTGGCACTTGTAGTAGCTGGGAGGCTCAACCCCCTTTAACCTCATATATTTTTCTCTTGTGTATCTCCTTCGTTGACACCTTTCTCTAAACAAAAAAGTTTCACCTAAGGTTTAAAACTAGGGATCGTTTCAACTTCTTATATCTATTCCCCTTCAAATGCAATGCTTCAACTCCCCTTAAACTATAATGCTTCATCTCCTACATTGTCATGTGATTCCACTACTATGTATTCATGATTAGGTTGCCACAAACAAACACCAAACCATATGTTAGCACCCTGTAATTAGCAGGATTGGAAAAATTCCAACTGCAGGGAGAAAATTATTTCAACCACTTTGGGATTCTAGGATCTAGCCCTCCTGAATCCGGAGAGGGATCTCTCCAATAAGTGCAAAGATGGATTTTTGTTTGGAGTGTTGGGTAATGATATTAGGCTAGTTATGAAGGCCGAGGGTTTGTTTTGTTTTTGGATGGTTGAGCATGATTACTATTTTAGGTGGAAAGTTCTAAGTGCAAAGAGTTTCAAAGGTGTGAAGTTGCAAGCAAAAAGAACAAGCTTTAGCTAGAAAGATAGATAATTGCAGGTTTTAGTCCATTGGGCTATGGAGTCATAATAGGGTTTAACTGAAATAGCAAGGGGCAAGAGTGGTCCATGGGGCAAGTCATATATGTATAAGGATCTCTTTAAATTTTGATTTATGGAATGAAATGATACATCAAGAAGGGGAATTAAACAGATAAAGAACAAAGAGCAGCCTAGGATCTGGTAAGTACTTTGAAACTAGCTAGCCTTTCAAAAAAACCTACGAAAGACATAAAAGTAATCTAAGATCAGGTAAGTACTTCTAAACTAGCATGATTTTGATGCACTTTCAATAGAAAACATATAAAAATAGAGGGAAACTTGAAGGCAACTGTTGGAGAAGAAACTAGCGGGCCAGGCTCACCACAAATCCTCTCCTAGCTCTGCTTTTCTTGGTTACTTTCAAGACAAACACAAAGAGAACACAGAATGGCTTAAGATCTGGTAAGTACTTTTAAACTAGCTAGCTTTTAACACATTCCAAGGGAAACTTTCAGACAGTCTTTTGCGATAAAACTAGGACCAAGGCACACCATATCTTCCTTAGTTCATCTCTACTTAACATATACTGAAAATAAAATTTAAGAATAGCAACTAGCTCAGACAGTAGGACGAGGGAACACCAGCATTCCTATGCTTGAACTGAATTAGATCATTCCTAAATAATACAGATTGGAAGAAAACATTCAGATAAAGATTTTCAGTCAAAGAAGGGTATTGATATACAGTAGGTCCTAACTCTATGCATGCTGTTCTTTATAAGAGAATATGAACACAGTGAAAACAAATAAAAAATAATAATTTACAATAAGAAATAACATCACCGTCGACATAGACCAGGATCCCATAAATCAGCTTGTATTGATGCTCCAAACCAGTTACAACTTTAAGTCCAGTGCTTTAGTTTAGCAATCATCTACACTTCCCAGACTAACTTATCTATCACAAGCAGAGCTCCAAGAGACAGTGAATCACTATTTACAATCAGAAGTTTCAAGCTCAATTACATTTCAAAGTTCAGCAACCAACTCAACCAAAAATATCTCATCTTCTACAGAGGTATTTATAGAAGAATGAGGAGGTGAGATCGAATAAAAGATCTCCCATGGCAATTAATACAGATTAATGACTTCTCGGCCTTTGAGGGGCTCAATGGAGAAGCGTACAGGTTTTCTTACTGTATTAATTGATTTACATTTAAGATTAAGCTCGGTGGGAGCTTTTTTTGACTTTTGAGGCTCTGTGTCATGTTGGAGTAACTCTGCAGATATTTTTGCATTAGGTTCTTTGGCAGAATCAACTCTTTGGCTGCGTTGAGGAAAATATTTGATTTTGAACAATAACTTCAACCTCTATTTGAATTCTTAGAGGCACAGGTGGATTTGTGGTAGCTGAGAGGAATCAATTTTCCTGAGTTGAGGCGGTGGAGGCATTTCTGTTTGATAAACACTTTTGATTTTCCTTTAATCTATGTTTTAATTTGGAGGATTAGGCTTTTGATAATCAATCTTAGCTGTAATCCCCAAATCTGTCTTCAATCTTCTCTTCTGGTATGCTTTGTCTTCGACACTGTTACTCTTCTAGAAATAACACCGTGTCTTGTTGATGTGTAGGCTGCGCAGGGCTCATATGGCATCAATGCCTCATGAAGCATTGACGAGATGTGGGGTTTGAGCCCTGCGAATGGTTCCGTTTGATAAATCAAAGGCATGGGAATTGTCATTCCCGGCCTTCGGCTTTTCTTTTAATATAATGGAAAACCATTGAAACTTGCAACATATGAAACTTATATTATAAAATCCTGTGTTATTTGGGCTTTACTTCTTCAGAAGGTATGGGGAGGAGCATGGCCATTGGATGGCAATGATCCAACAGTGGAGATCGAATGGGGAACTGTTCGAAGAGAATAATGGGGTTAATTTAATGAGAATCGTTGATTGTGCAAAGATCAACGGTCGGGATAAGCGGCGGATTAATAATGTGAAGGATTTGACATTATTCAGAGTTAATAAGAGAATGTGAAAAGCTAAGGTCAAACCTTTGGCGAGGGTGGAGGGCGATGAATTAATGCGGGAATGATCTGGGACCGTTCGATCTGGACACGTGGACGGTCCAGATCCAATTGGAGGATCACAATCGGCTGGGGAAAAAATAAATGTTACAAACGCACCCAAAAGAAAAATCTGATGTGATTGAATGTAGACCGTCGATCTGCAGATCAAATCGATGGTGGGAGATGCGTCGAGAGATCGCAATCAACGATTAGAGGTGGGGTGATGTGATTGCGTGATCAGGGAAGGCCGATGCGATTGCGAGATCGGGTAAGGTTGATGCGATTGCACGATCGGGCCATTGAAATCGGGATTTTTTAAAGGAGCACAATTGAAAGAGCTTTTGCAAAAATTTCTGATGCAATGAGTGGAAAATAGGAAAGCGTGTTGATCGCAGGATTGGCCCAATGATCAACGGTGGAAATGGGTTTGGCTAATGAACGGGCGGGGCCATGTTATAATGTATGAAACCAAAAAAATTAATGAAAAAACAAAGGTTTTATGGCTTAAGGGTGGAAAATATATATAAGTCTTGGCGCCCGGTTGCAAGGCTAATGGATATATGAAATTTTTAAATGGAACTGGGGTTTATAAATGAAAAGGGCCTATCACATCGAAACTCTTTGGCATGACACCAAGACTTGCACGCTTTGAAATTTTGCGATGCGATAAGCGCTGAAATGGTTAGTGCTTGGTTCCAGCACCAAGGCATGTGGAGGGGAAGTGGCTTTTAAGACTTAGCCCAAAGGGGCTTAAGTATGAAATACACAAAGTGGGTTTTTATATATTTTCAATGGTTTTCAAAGGAATTTGAGGGCTTCGGTAAGGTTAAAACGTGAGTTCTTAACCTTGTAAAAATGATTTTCATGAATGGAAGAAGAGGAATCATGAAAATAGAGGAGTTTTATGGAGAAAAAGGGGAGAAAAATGAAGGCTAATTTTGAAGTGGAAGGAGGGAAAAATGGCCTTTGAAGCAGTATTCTTTATGGAAAATAGCAGAATTTCTGAGTCTTGAAATGGGAACAGCAATGAAGATTTTGGATAGAGGAAATGATGCCTTCAAGAGTCTTCAAGAGATAACACTTTTTAGCAATAAAGTTTGTTCCTTGAAGGCTCCAAAACGTTTTAGCCACCTTTTGCTATAACAAATTTTATAGGTGGCTAACAGTGGCTCCCCTTGGGGATGGTGCCTTCTTGAAGGCATCAAGAACTTCAGACTTGCATTCTCTAGGAGGCTGATTAGTGCCTCATCCATTGGGATGCTCTTCCTTTGCTGGGATGATCTTGCTTTGAAAACATATTATCAGCCATAAAAGCAATGGATCTTTCATCAACAAGCTTTCTACCTACCCAATCCTACTGATCTAACATTTTTTCTTCATTAGAGTGCACTTGGATTGGCAAACTCTTTTCACAATATTTTATTCTTTTGAAAGCAGGAAATCTAATCTATTTCTACTCCTTATTTCTCCATGGACTCAGTTTAAACAACTGAGTCCATATGATTCTCTACCTAATCTACCAATCTGTTAGGATTACTATCCAACAGATTTTATTCTCTAATTTCTACAACAGAAATTGAAAATCCCACAAGTCAGGATTGAACAATCTAACTTGTTGCTGATCTATGGCATAAAAACAAGCTGCAAATAGAAATTATTTTTTAGAATAATTAAATCAAAATGAAAGGCATAAGATTTGAAAAATTCAAAGCACTTCCTTCATCTTTTCTTCAGCTCTGTTTTGACTCTTGCTTGAGTTGTTTTTCTTTTATCAACTGGTCCATATTTTGAGCTAATTAGAACCAGTTTTATCTATGTTTTGACTTAGAATTTGAAACAGATTTGAGTCATTCTCTTTGGAAACTTAGGTTCAGATTTTGAGCATGTTTGAACCTTTAATTTCTATCCTAAACTATCTACTGATAAGCCAAGATTAAACAGTTTGGCAAATCGAATTCATTATCCTATTAGCAGAAAATTTAAAACTAATTAGTCAAGATTAGGTTGTTTGACTAACTAGAAGTGTATTCTTTAGGAGTGGCATTTGAGCTTGCACACTTTCAGATTTGTTTCTCTTTTTGGTATGGGGCTGTACCTTTTTTGTTTTTACAATCTTCCCTCTTTTCTTTATTTTATTTTTTTTGTATTTCTGATTTTTCTAACTTTGAATGCAATGGTGGATGAGATATTTATAATGGAAAAAAGATAAAAAGGCTTTCAGAACATGACATGGGTCAAGAGAAGTAATGCTTAAGCATCCTGCCATTGACAGGACCCCCAAACAATTCTGCTCCATTCAACTCTTGCAAGAAATAGGAATTATTACCAGCAGTTGAATGGATAGAGTAAGGGCCAAGCCATAAGTTGTCAAATTTTCCATGCTTTGCCTTGTCTTCCCTCCTTGAGTCCCACTTTAAAACTTTGTCCCCAATATTGAAATTGCTGGCCTTTGTTCTTCTATCAAAAATCTTTTTGATGTTGTCTTGCTTCTGCAAGGCTTTGTTATAAACCTCCTCTCTATTTTGTTGAAGATGAATGGTCTGATTTATTATTTTGATCATGTCATTATCCCCAGTTTGCAACTCTTGAATCAAATTCATCACTGGTACACCAAGGGTGGTTGGAAAAATTGCATCAGTACCATACACAAGCTGGAAAGGTGACATACTAATAGATTTCTTCAAATTCAATCTGTCGGCCCAAAGTGCATGAACTAGCTTTGTGTGCCAAGACGTTTTGTTGTCCTCCAACAATTTCTTGATTATGTTCACTAAACTCTTGTTTTATGATTATGCAAGTCCATTACCTTGAGGGTAATAGGCCGTGGAATTCCCCAATTTTATCTGCTATCTGTGACAGAATTCAACCATCTTCTTTGATCCAAATGCTGCTACATTATCAATGATGATCTTGGTGGGACAACCAAATCTGGAGAGAATGTTAGTCTCCATGAATTTCATAATAACAGAATCATTGGCCTGTCTACAAGGTATGGCTTCTATCCACTTAGTGAAATAGTCTGTGGCAGTGAGAATCCATCTATGCTGAGCAGAAGATGGTGGATGGATTTCTCCTACGAAGTCAAGTCCCCACTGTTGAAAAGGGGCTTTAACAGTGATTGGATGTAGAGGTAGGGGTAGAAGTTTTGTTTTTCCTTGAAAAAGTTGACATTTATGACAGACAATGATCATCTTGTGTATATCAAGAAAAATATTAGGCCAATAGAAACTACCCCTCAAAATTTTGTTGGCTGTTGTCTTCCAGTACAAATGACCTCCACACTCTCCTTCATGGAACTCGTGCTTAACCTTCTCTGCATCAAACTCAGACAAACATTTAAACAATACACCACTTGCATTTTTCCAATAAAGACATCTATTTATGATGCAATAGTTTACATATTTTAACTTTAGGAACCTTGCCTTTGTTTTTGTCAAACCAGGAGGTGTATTTAAACTAAGAAAAACATAAATAATATGAACATACCAATAGGAACTCATGAAATGGTCTTCAACAATGCGAGTTGAGGTTTCCTCTTGATCATCTAAAGCATTAATCATATTTATATCAAGAACTTCAAAATTTGATTCAGCCATTAATCTAGCTAGACCTTGGCCTTTGATCAGCTTAGTGGGTTTTATCTCTAAATCATATTCAAGGATAACAACAATCCACTTACCTCTCTTACCATCTGGGTCCTACGTTAGAATGTCTTTCACAACTGAATTTGGGACAAAAGCAATGATGTGTGAGTGCGATATGTATACTTTGAAGTCTTTCAAAGCTTTAACCAAAGCAAAAGCTTGCTTCTCCATAATTTTATACTTCAGAGGGGCATCCCTCAATGCCTTGTTAAAGAATGCAATAGGCTGCTCTTGTCCTTGTGGGTTTTTCTATAAAAGGACAACAGCTATAGTATGTTCTAATGCAAACGAAAAAATATAAAAATCTTTTGAAAAATCAGGACTTATTAGAATCAGTGTTTTGGTTAATGCTTGTTTGACCAGCTCAAAGGACTTCTTTGCTTGCAAGGTCCAATTTACCCCTTGCTCCTTCTTCAACAAGTTTGTTATATTCCTAAGGAGCTCAGCCAAGTTGGGGATGAACCTTCTCAAAAATTTAATCTTTCCAATGAAAGATTGCAACTCTTTCATGTTTCAAGGATGAGAGATTGGCAATATGGCCTCAATCCTTTTGGGATCTATCTTAATACCCTCTTCTGAAATGATGTGCCCAAGAAGTTTACCTTCTTGGAGCCCAAACAGTGTCTTCTTATGGTTTAAAGATATCCCAAACTTTCTGCATTTCTTGAAAACTCTTCTTAAATGTGCTAAGTGCTCTTCATCTATTTTTGAAAACACAGTGACATCATCAAGGTATATAATGATGAAGAAACCCAGTTCCTCCGAGAATTCTATGTCCACGGCTCTCTGAAAAGTTTCTCCAACATTCATTAGACCATTTTCACATACATGAAAGTGCCCCATGGTGTAGTAAAGGTTGTCTTTAATTGATTAGCAGGGTGAACTAAGATCTGATTGTACCCTGAGTAGCCATCAAGCAAATAAATTCTTCTAGACCCTACCACCCTTTGTAAAATATGATCCATCTTAGGTAAAGGGTAGTTGTATTTTAATGAAGCTTTGTTTAAGTCTCTAAAGTCTATACAAAGCCTGATCTCTCCAGTTTTATTCCTAACTAACACCAGATTAGATACCCACTCAGAATATCTAATAGGGACAATAATACCATCTTCATACATATTTTTAATATCCTTCTCAACCAGAGGCAGTTGAACATGGTTTATTCTGCGTAGTTTCTGTTTGAATGGTTTTTTGTTTTCTTTGAGAGGAATTTTGTGCTGTATTATTTCAGTGTCATAAGATTTCATATCTTCGTAACTCCACGAAAAACATCAGAAAATTCTTTAAACAACTATATGTATTTGAGTTTAATGTGAGCTGGTAAAGTTTTAGACAGTTTAACCATTTTTGGTTTAAGTTCACTACCTATATTGCACTCTTCAACTTCAGTGTCTATAGGTTCTAGTTTTGGCTTCCTGGCCACATCGTTAAAATCAAACAACTCTTATAAATGTGCCAAAGCGCTATGCAGACTCTGATCTTTAGAGTGCAGAGTTTCTAACTCCTCTGTTTCTAACTCTGCATTCAATTTTGTTTTGTTTTTAAGTTTTCTAGTCAGAAGATTAATATTGACAAGCTTAGGAGATGACTCTTCTTCACCAAGAAAATTTTCTTCACTGCCGTCTGTATCATAATCTGAGTCCAAATTGTGTAGTTCGAATTCATTTCTGAATTGCATGAAGTCTTCTATTTGTTTGTCCCCGTCCAAAACTTGCTAGTATTTTTCGTTATCAGGTATGGCTGGTCTGAATTTTATTTGAGTTATGCAATCTTTGGTTTCATATGGAGTTAAGCATGTTCTACCTGCAAAGGCTAAATTGTGGGCCGCAATATTTCTTTTCCTCGGGACAAAAATTATCTGGTATTCTTCAAAAGTTTTTAAAAGGTCCATGACATCGTTTCAGTAGGCCCTAAGTCTTGGGTGATTTGCGTTATACTCCCCATTGACTTGCCTAATGACTAATTCTGAATCCCCATACACATTTATTCTTTCGGCTCCTAACTTCTTCAACAAGAGTAAGCCTAGGAGAAGGGATTCATATTCCGCTATGTTGTTAGAACACTAAAAGTTTAATTTGCAGGAAATGCTTTCTGTGTGATTATTCTCAGTGTTTCATATCCAGACACATGCACCAGCGTTGGTCTTAGTGCAAGACCGATCGAAGTGCATACTCCATAGAGGACTAGTCTCGATTTTATCATTTGGGTTACTATGCTCTTCAATAAGTGTGCTATCAAATTGTTCTTGGAGGTCAGCACACTGTTGAACTTGTTTTAACTCATTTTTTTTATTGGGTTGAGGACTGCTTTCTTGACTCTCAATGTTTAACAGAAAAGGACACATGATTTGTAGCTCAAGACCTATGTTTTGTTTGCTAGAGTTTACAGGTTCAACAAACTTTTCTGACACTCCTACATTATCTTCTTCCTCCTCTCTATCTGTCATTAAATCAGACAAGGTCACTTGTTCACTGAAAGTTTCATCATTGAAAACAATAAATGAATCCAGGCCTGTGTTTACAGAATAAAGGGGAGAGTTATGTCATCTGTCCTGGCTTGTAACTATTTATTGCATATGAGACTCCCTATAAAGTCTTCTAGTTTGATTGAAAACAGGGATAGTCGCATAGGTCATGTCCATTTGCATAGTCCCTTGTAACTTAGCCCCCAAAGATCTTGATAATAAAATTCCATAATTTGGGGGCACATCAGCCACAAAAATATCCATTACTAAGAATTTGGCTGGAATCTGGGCTAAGTTAATGCAAAGGTCTTTGATTAATCCTAAACATTTTACTCTGCTTGAGTCAAAGGGGTAAAGTTCTTTGTAAGGTTTGGTGATTTCAAGGCCTAGGCTCTCCATGACATTTTTGGGCATTAAATTATGAGAGGCGCCTGAATCATGCATAGCGTTATGTAAAATCTTGTCATGAACATTTAAACTTATATAAAAGGGAGGAACAGGTCCCTCTTGATATCTACCTTCAATCTTAGGACCAAAAATGAGCTTTGGTTGGTCATCATTAAGATTGACTGTGTCATTATTATCCTCAATATTTAAAGCCTTCAAAATTTGGGTCCTATATACATTCTGGGCAGCTAACTCAGTCAGGGCAACAGAGATTTTGATCTTTGAAATTTCCTGCTCTAGGCTGAAAGGAATTTGGTTCTTTGAAAAACTTGTTTAAGCCTTACTAGCTACTAGTCTATCAACAACATCAACTTGCTGAATTGTTCTATTCACATTTGAAAAAAAAAAATTAACAGGAGTACTAGCTGAAGTGTTAGTACTACTAATGTCCGCACTCTGTTTTTCATTGTTTGGAGTGCCTTTCTCTTTACCTTTATCAGAATTAACAACCACTATTTTCCCTTCTGTTTGACAAATTTAGGCTTGGTTGCAGTGCTGTTTTGTGAAGATTTTTCAGAGGTTTTGGTGTTGGGAGTTTGTTGATTGGTTTTGATTCTAAGGTCATATTCTCTTTGAGACTCTATGATGACATTTTCCATGTCTTGATAATAACTTTCATCATCATCTCTTTTGTCATCATAAGGTGTATAAAGACCTTGTTTTCTACCGTAATGAATCTCAAAGTCATCATTATCTACCCCCAGCATGTTGATATCATCTTCCTCTGTTATCTCATCTGTTTCTGCAACCTCACTTACATAGTTTTGATGAAAGGGAGGAGTGATCTGTTGATCATCTTCCCTAGGTCTGTTTGGAGGTTGGTTCCTTCTAAAATTCTGATTCTGGTTTCTGTTTTGAGGAGCAGTTTGGTTTTGACTAGCTTGTGCTCTCTCAAGGATGCTCATTTTATTCATCATCTCCTCCATCATTCTCTCAATATTTGAGTTGGAAGTAGAGGGTGTAGATTCCTCTCTGAAGGACACTCTCTTTTCATTTTTCATTCTTGCTCTCTTCTCCATCAAGTTGACTTCCACAGTAAGAGCTCCTTTTTGCATCTCTTCAAGAGTTGCAGGATCTCTTTCTCTCAGCTGATATGCCATCTCGGGGTCAAACCCTTCAGGAAAATTATTTAAAGCTGAGCCTTGTGGAGGTTTTAGATCTGGGGAAAGTGCATTATACATATTTTTAAATCTGGTGCAATAAGCTTGCACACTTTCCCCAATGTTTATATGGATGTTCTTGTAATCAGAAAGGACTTGGAGAGGATTCTTCTTTACTTCCCATTTGTTTAAGAATGTCTGAAGGAAGTCTTGGAGATCATTGATACTATGGGGGGTTAAGCCTTTAAACCATTTTATGACTTCCCCTCCTAAGCTTTGAGAAAATAATATAAACTTGACAGAATCATCATCAATTTCATTTCTGTCAAAGTAGTCATTCATCTTATACACATGTTGTGATGCATTTGTAGCATTGCAAGCATCATATAATGGAATTTTGGACTGATAGTCCTGTGGAAGTTTGACTAATGGTACAGGAAGGGCTAAGGGAGCATACCATGTAGCCATGGTAGGAGGTGGAGGTTGATTTACAAGAGGTGGATTAACAAGAGGTAAAGTGGGCTGGAATGGAGTGGTTTGAACAGTGGATGTAGGGTGAGCAAAAGTGGATGGAACATGAGTAGATTGTTGAGCTGATCTTGGATGAGAGACACCTAAGTTGTGAAGGAAATGTAAATCAGGAGGTGTTGTTTCTCTACTACCAGGATGTTCACTTGTTTTAGGAGATGAAAGTGAAGACTCAGAATCTAACTAATCTAAATCATCAAGAGACCTAGTTCGAAAGGGATTTACTAAGTCAACCTAGGATTGTTGTAGAGCTGAAAGATTTTCAGGAACTGAATTAGCTCTCAAGGGTGATATGAAAACAGTTGATAATTTAATCCTAGGAGACTTCCTAAGGATGATTTATGGGTTATCAACTATCTCAGGTGGATCAGGGTCAGGATAGGCTCTAGTGTGAATTTCTTTAGGAGCCACTATGTTGCGTTTTTCATACCCAAACAAACGAGAAAAGTTCAACCAGGTATGACAGTCTTTAAATGGTCAACTAATATGTTTACACAAATTTTAATCCTACAGTCCTCTAACTGAGTTCGCATGATATTAAAATTATAAGGGTTTTTTCCAGTGGAGTCTTAAGGTCTGTTTAGGATTGTGGAGTCGCCAAGTGGAATTTTTTAGCTCGTGAGGAGGTAAAAGGTTTTATGGTCCACCACCATGTTTATTGGATACCAATATAAAATATTTTTGGGTTTTCTGAGTTATTTTTCAGTTGTGTGGTTTCTAAGAATGTCCTAACTATGTTTCAAAACTTAGCTACGGTTATGAGACAAAGACAGTCTACTCTTATGGCTAAGCCAACTGATTTTTCAAGGTTAGATAAAGCCTGATGGGAATCCTAGGGTTTGCCTAGTTTGTCACTGATTCAAACAAGTTTCATCATGATTACCATTACTTGGTAGTGCTTGAAAATGCTGCTTTATACTCACCAGGTTTTGTCAAGTTTTTAAGGGAACCTAAGGTGAAAATTCAACTTCGGTCCCCAGCAGAGTTGCCAGAGATGTTATCACCCTGTAATTAGCAAGAATGGAAAAAGTCCAACTGCAAGGAGAACACTATTTCAACCACTTTGGGATTCTAGGATCTAGCCCTCCTGAATCCGGAGAGGGATCTCTCCAATAAGTGCAAAGATTGATTTGTCTTTGGAGTGTTGGGTAGTGATATTAGGCTAGTTATGAAGGTCGAGGGTTTGTTTTGTTTTTGGATGGTTGAGCATGATTACTGTTTGAGGTGGAAAGTTCTAAGTGCAAAGAGTTTCAAAGGTGTGAAGTTGCAAGAAAAAAGAACAAGCTTTAGCCAAAAAGATAGATAATTGCAGGTTTTAGTCCATTGGGCTATGGAGTCATAATAGGGTTTAATTGAAACAGCAAGGGGCAAGAGTGGTCCATGGGGCAAGTCATCTATGTCTAAGGATCTCTTTAAAGTTTGATTTATGGAATGAAATGATACATCAAGAAGGGGAATTAAACATATGAAGAACAAAGAGCAGCCTAGGATCTAGTAAGTACTTTGAAACTAGCCAGCCTTTGCCAAACACTTAAGAAAGACATAAAAGTAATCTAAGATCAGGTAATTACTTCTAAACTAGCCTGATTTTGATGCACTTTCAATAGAAAACATATAAAAATAGAGGGAAACTTGAAGGCAACTGTTGGAGAAGAAACTAGCAGGTCGGGCTCACCACAAATCCTCTACTAGCTCTTCTTTACTTGTTTACTTTCAATACAAACACAAAGAGAACACAGAATGGCCTAAGATATGGTAAGTACTTTTAAACTAGCCAGCTTTTAACACATTCCAAGGGAAAATTTCAGACAGTCTTTTGGGATACTGAAAATAACATTTAAGAATAACAACTAGCTCAGAAAGTAGGATGAGGGAACGCTAGCATTCCTATGCTTGAACTGAATTAGATCATTCCTAAATAATACGGATTGGAAGAAAACATTCAGATAAATATTTTCAGTCAGAGAAGGGTACTGATATACAGTAGGTTTTAACTCTATGCATGTTGTTCTTTATAAGAGAATATGAACACAGTGAAAACAGAAACAAAATAAAAATTTACAATAAGAAATAACATCACTGTCGACATAGACCAGGATCCCATAAATCAGCTTATATTGATGCTCCAAACCAGTTGCAGCTTTAAGTCCAGTGCTTTAGTTTAGCAATCGTCTACACTTCCTAGACTAACTTATCTACCACAAGCAGAGCTCCAAGAGCCAGTGAATCACAATTTACAATTAGAAGCCTCAAGCTCAATTACATTTCAAAGTTTAGCAACCAACTCAACCAACAATATATCATCTTCTACAGAGGTATTTATAGAAGAATGAGGAGGTGAGATCGAATAAAAGATCTCCCATGGCAATTAATACAGATTAATGACTTCTCGACCTTTAAGGGGCTCAATCGAGAAGCGTACAGGTATTCTTACTGTATTAATTGATTTACATTTAAGATTAAGCTCGGTGGGAGCTTTTTTTTACTTTTGAGGCTCTGTGTCATGTTGGAGTAACTCTGCAGACATTTTTGCATTAAGTTCTTTGGCAGAATAAACTCTCTGGCTACATTGAGGCAAATATCTGATTTTGAACAATAACTTCGGCCTTTGTTTGAATGCTTCGAGGCACAGGTGGATTTGTGGTAGCTGAGAGGAATTAATTTGCCTCGGTTGAGGCGGTGGAGGTCTTTCTGTCTGATAAACACTTTTGATTTTCCTTTAATCTGTGTTTTAATTTCGAGGATTAGGCTTTTGATAATCAATCTTAGCCGTAATCCCCAAATTTGTCTTCAATCTTCTGTTCTGGTATGTTTTGTCTTCGACACTGATATTATTCTAGAAATAACACCATGTCTTGTTGATGTGCAGGCCGCGCAGGGCTCATATGGCATCAATGCCTCATGAAGCATTGACGAGATGTGGAGTTTGAGCCCTGCGAATGGTTCCGTTTGATAAATCAAAGATGTGGGAATCGTCATTCCCAGCCTTCGGCTTTTCTTTTAATATAATGGAAAACCATTGAAACCTACAACATACGAAACTTATATTATAAAATCCAGCGTTATTTTGGCTTTACTGCTTCAGAAGTTATGGGGAGGAGCATGGCCATTGGATGGAAATCATCCAACGGTGGAGATCGAATGGGGAATTTTTCGGAGAGAATAATGGGGTTAATTGAATCATAATCGTTGATTGCGCAAAGATCAATGGTCGGGATAAGCGGAAGACTAATAATGTGAAGGATTTCACATTATTCGGAGTTAATAAGAGAATGCAAAAAACTAAGGTTAAAACTTTGGCGAGGGTGGAGGGCGATGAAGTAATGCGAGAATGATCTAGGACCGTCCGATATAGACACGTGGATGGTCCAAATCCAATCGGAGGATCGCAATCGGTTGGGGAAAAAACAAATGTTACAAATGCACCCAAAAGAAAAATTCGATGCGATTGAATGTAGACCGTCAATCTGCAGATCAGATCAATGGTGGGAGATGCATCGGGAGATCGCAATCGACGATCAGAGGTGGGGTGATGCGATTGCACGATCGGGCAAGGTCGATGTGATTGCGCGATCGGGCCATCGCAATCGGGAGTTTTTAAAGGAGCGCAATCGGAAGAGCTTTTGCAAAAGTTTCCGATGCGATGAGTGGAAAATAGGAAAGCGCACTGACCGTCAGATTGGCCCAATGATCAACGGTGGAAATGGGTTCGGCTAATGAACGGGCGGGGCCATGTTATAATGTATGAAACCAAAAAATTTAATGAAAAAACAAAGGTTTTATGGCTTAAGGGTGGAAAATATATATAATTCTTAGCGCCCGGTTGCGGGGCCAATGGATATATGAAATTTTTAAATGGAACCGGGGTTTATAAATGAAAATGGCCTATCGCATCAGAACTCTTTGACACGGAACCAAGACTTGCGCGCTTTGAAATTTTGCGATGCGATAAGCATTGAAATGGTTAGTGCTTGGTTCCAACACAAAGGCGTGTGGAGGGGAAGTGGATTTTAAGACTTAGCCCAAAGGGGCTTAAGTCTGAAATACACAAAGTGGGTTTTTTTATAGATTTTCAATGGTTTTCAAAGGAATTTGAGGGCTTCGGTAAGGTTAAAAAGTGAGTTCTTAACCTTGTAAAAATGATTTTCATGAATGGAAGAAGAGGAATCATGAAAATAGAGGAGTTTTATGGAGAAAAAGGGAAGAAAAATGAAGGCTAATTTTGAAGTGGAAGGAGGGAAAAATGGCCTTTGCAGTAGTATTCTTTATGGAAAACAACAGAATTTCTGAGTCTTGAAATGGGAACAATAATGAAGATTTTGGACAAAGGAAATGATGCCTTCAAGAGTCTTTAAGAGATAACACTTTTTAGCAATAAAATTTGTTCCTTGAAGGCTCCAAAAAGTTTTAGCCACCTTTTGCTATAACAAATTTTATAGGTGGCTAACACCATACTAAATCGCTTTTATTATCAAGTGGTTTTGAGACCTAGAAGGATGAGAACTTTGGTCCATTTATTTCCATCATGATTCGTAATTTAAAAAGACACAATATTCACAACACTAAAAATAAACTAGAAAAGAAAATATATACAGGTGATGAGACATTCACATTCACCCAAGGTGCTCTTGCATCACCCAATACACATAGTTGATCTTAACATCTTCTTTAATTAACTAAAGAAAAGTTTGAATATATACAAGAATAAGGGTTTTATAAATCTAGCCACATATTTAGCATGGATCTCTAACATGGATGATAACCTTGTCCTTTTATGAGGCATGTGGAATCCTGGGGAAAATGAAAGAAAAAAATCCAAATTTCGATGGTGAAAATGAAAGAAACTAATCCCAATTTCCAAAGATATCTAGAGAGAAATCTTGAACGAACACAATATTAGAAAATTTATGCATACTTCCCAACATGGAGGTAATTACACCGAAGGTGTTCCTCTGTGGGGTCAGGCTAGGTACATTTAACTAATCAAATCCCTAAATTTTCTCCCCCCCTTTGTTCAATTGTTTTTTTACCACGTTGAACTCTAAATCATCGGCTTGAGATCCCCTAATACTCCCTAATCACCTTACGATCCATGCCAAATACTTTCTCCTCGCCCCTACTCGTCCTCGTCCTCGTCCACTTCGATTCCTCTCAAGCCTACAATCCTATGTAGGGAGTGCTAGTAGAATTCACTAGCTGTCTTTATAGAAAGGCCCTACTTTTGAATGCCAAATTATTAGATCATGATAAAAATATCAGTGGATCTGGTCATTTGCCTAGTCCTGACCTCGCAGGGATGGGACAAGATACTTGTTTCTATGGTTGAATTTATAAAAAGCGATATGGGGAGTTGAAAGTTGAAATTCTCACCTCATTCCACATACTTTGGATGGGACAAGCTACCTATTTTTGTGGTTGAGTTTATACAAAGAAATATGGGGAGTTGAAAGTTGAAATTATCACCTCGTTCCACATAATTTGAGACAACATAAGTCTACATTAAGATTCCATCTTCTACAAGAAACTCATAAGTGTTTCTATAGCTCCTAATTGAGTCACTAAATCAATGCAAAACCTAACATCCTACATGCTTTTTGAACTACACGTATAGGTCATTAAAGCCACTTCCATAGCCCTGATTATGACTATCATGGATATTATAATGGTGATTGGAATCTAGCACTACATCATCTCTAGATAAATAAATACCATTGTTGTACTTCTCTTGAATTACATTGTGGCGTTAAAGAAAAATAAAAAAAATGTGTGAATTGAATTTTCAAAGTCATACTTCTACCAAGGTAGACAAATAATAGCTAACTCGCTACATAATATCTAAAATCAATGTATGGATATTTACTTATTTGACAAATGTAATTTTAAAGGTTGGCAATTTACATGTGGAGAAAATGCTCAAATAACCATGCACAAAGAATGGACATCAAATGTTCAATAAGTCGTTGTTTTGGACGCCAAACATGCTGTTAAAAAAATCCTGAATGCTACAATGCACGTTGTTGCCTAAGGTTTTGATCAATAAATATAAATCTTGATGTTTTCCCTCTACTTACACAACTAAAACTGGAGTCCTCGCCTATTTTCTTGTGACTCTAAGTTAATTATTGATTGTTTCTTAAATATTTGAAGTGCCTTGACATTTCCTTCAAGGCCAAGGCACTGTATCGAGTTCCCGTTCCTATAATGGATTTCGATATAAAATATTTAACAACCATATGGTTTTGTTTACAATACTGCCTGTATCTCTTGTGGACCTGGAAGGATAAAGCGAATTAGAATGAGAAATTTTTGGAGCAACCACAATACATGTCTTGAAAAACATCAAAAGGTCTCTCCCTTTCACACTTTGTCACACACAGGTGCATGTGCGTTGGGTAGCAATACTACAAAAACTATGAAATTACTAACTCAAAGGATCAAACATATTTCTTCGAAAGAAACATGAATCATCAAAAGTTAGCATGGCTGGTATATTACAACCAAATTGGAGAAATCACTAAATCAAGAGATTGAACATTTTTTTTTTCCGAAGATTTAGGAATCATCAAAGTTAATATGATTGGCATATTACAACCAAATTGTGGAAAATTTGAAATATGAGAGAACTCAAAAAGGATCCAATACAGTCTGTCTTGAATTCGGTCAAAAGCACACCTTCTACACCATTTAAAAGAACACCAATAAACATTGAAAGAATTCTATATATACCAGAATTGCAAGTTCCACTAGAAGTAGAGTATGTAGTAGTAAGAAACCAAAAAAATGACTAATAATCATTAAAAAAAACTGCTACCCACATTATTGATGATTGATTCTAGACATTTAAAATATGTTAAAAAGAAATGAACCAATATTTTTTAGTCAAGTTGTTAAACTAACAATTTTAGAATTTTCTTCACTGTTAGCCTACATTATTGATATTTATCATAATAAACAAAACAATTTCTCGAGAAGCAAAAACCTTCATGATCATAGGATTTTTGAAAATTCGCCCTACTTCCCATAGATAATTGTACTTTTTCTTTTCTTTTCTTTAAGAAATTTAGCTTTTCTTATAATGTTCCTTGTGATTTAATATCCCACCAATTTATTTCATTGTTGTATTTGTTCTATTCAGTACAAAATTTAAATCAAACATGTGGAAATGAAGCTTGGTTATCCACGAATTGTTTTACCATGTTATTTCCTAAATATTCCAATATTATTGGTCATCCTCACACAAAAGCTACTACAAACAAGAATGGTTGCAAGCAGCTAGTCCCTGCCTTGAGTGAGAGTTCCAACAGTGAATTTCGTCCAACAATTTACATTGACTTAGTGGTTGAAGAACTAATGTGTGGATGCATATATTAGATGTGAGTAACCTGAAGAAATAGGATGTAAGTAAAAATAATTTGAGCGGACCAGTTCCAGTCTTTGATACACGCAAGTAGAGATTAATACTCAAGGGAATCAGTTTATCAATACCATTTTCCCTCCTGGTTTTGTTCCTTCTGGTAATGGTAGCAATAATGGATCTAGAATCAGTTTATCAATACCATTCTCCCTCCTGGTGGAATCAGTTTAGCAATAGTGGATCTGTGAATCGATTTAAGACTTTCTTCAATTTTGTCCAAATTCCCTGATGTTGAGTTCACTCAATTCTTGCAAAGGAAACCCTTATCAGGAAAAAGGTTCCTAAAAGAACTATTGTATGCAAAAATATGTGACTCTCACCCCTAGTTATACACACACAACCTACATTGTCGATTAGGTCTCCGTCCAATGAAAAACAATAATTTGAGTTGTGGTTATGTCTAATTGTTGTGATTCTCTTCACAGAAATTAAAATATAATAAATTCTTATAGTTAACCACTCTCGGAAATTAATTTAGTTAGCATAGAGCTATTTGTTGAATACTTACACAAAGGACATGGTATAAATTAGACTGCATCAAACAATCCAAACACGTGATGAATCTCAGGTTGAGCCTCAAATTTATAAAAAAAAATTAAAACAATAACAGTAACAAGAGACAAGAGATATTGAAGATGATTTTTGAAGGTTAAAGCAATTGTAACAATTTATGTTCATGTTAAAAGAAGCGTTGTATTTGTAACAATTTATGTTCAAGTTAAAATAAGCTTTGTATTCTATTTAAGGAAAATTGAATCATGAATAACAATAAACTGATGTTTTTCTTTTACGAAAGAAAAATCTAACATGTATTGATAACTGGAAAACCATGAACCATTATAAAAATAAAAACATCAACAAATTGAATAGATTAAGACAGCAACAACAATAACAAATAATGAGAAGATGAAATCTATGACATTCCATACCTATGTGCCCAAAAATCCTCCTGTTAATCCCATTTCCTTGCAGTTGGCACCACAGAAAAAGGAGAGCCCAATATGATGAGTTCAGTACATGTAAAATTGGGCCACCTTCTTCTCTTCATATTCATAAATAGAAGTCCACCTATGAATGGAAAATACCAATGTGATAAGTTATACTTAAATAGTGCTTCCTACATACTCACCCCAACTACGGTGGAAGCTCCAATCACATAAATTTGCACATACCTCTGTTTAATGAATCAACAATGAGTTAATTACCAAGGCTAATTTGCTAAATCTTGTTTTCAAATTACATAGTTGAATAATCCAATGGTGGTGGTAGATGAAGATTTGATTATAAAGGTAGACAACATGATGGCGAATGCAACCTGTTTCAAGCTCTATGTCGAGTGATTATTTTTTATTCATAGTTATAGGCACCGATGTATTGTGATTCAAATGTTGGTGGCCTCAGATCATTTGAATTTTTTTTCTTAAGAAAAATCAAAGTCTTCACTCTACAGGTTTGAAAATTACTCGCATGGATGTACTCACCATATTGAACTTAAAGAGAAAAAATAGATGTACTCACCATATTGAACTTAAAGAGAAAAAACAGAAGGAACACAATTGCGAAGCTGTTTTTGAGGAAAATGTTGAACTGGAACACAATCCCAAAGAGGACCAAGATAATTGCAAATATAAATGTGAGTATAGCTTCCCATGTCAGCCAAGCCAAGCAGTAGGCTGAATTATAAAGCCCCATAATAGACATTTCATGTCGGATCCCAAAAGAGGGTTAGATAAAGATGCATATACCAACTTGGAAAGTCGTTAAATGTAAATCAAGATTCAAATTAAATAAGGCATTTCCTACATCAATTTAAATGCTAAATCAAGGGCCAGAAATAATATTGAAATGCGTTCTAGAAGATTTATAAAATCTCTATCGAGAAAAAAAAAACATTGACATGAATCATACCTGATGAATTTTAAGCTCTTTTTCAAAAACTATAGAACCCAATAGAATGACAAACCCGAACATTGCGGCTGCAAATAATCATGTAGGCATGGATTGTCCAACAATAGAGAAAGATGTAATGGCTAAGTGAGAAAATTATTTCATTCCTACAGTAAGTCGGGATCTGCATCCGATAATGAAATTGATGTATAATATGCAATTTCAGGTACGTAATACAGAAGAAAACTCAACAAGCTTGTCACTCCACTAGAAGGGACACAATTGGCTATTGCTACACAAACTCTAGTGGGAGTAGATTTTGACCAACCCATAGTAGCACTAACTTAATGAAACTCATTAAATAAAACCTTGCAAATTAATATTACGTATAAGGAGATCAGTGACACGAACCCTTCTTAAATTTTGGAATCTCAATAAAATCAATCAATGCAACAAGACAACCAAAGACAAGATACGAACCCAATCTCTTCAGCTAATTCAAACAGTCTCCCAATGAACCAGATTTATTCAATGCTTGAAATAAAATAATTAAAAATTAAAATCGACTCCATGTACCAAGTGGGCCTCGCATGAGTGCCACGTGCCTTAAAACTTCTGTCTTCGTCTCCATAACATAACATAACATAGCAAGAAGCACGAACCATGCCCTTAACATTGCATCATGTTTGTATCAGGCATAGATGGCTGCGCCACACTTAGTAACTATGTCAAATTGGATTAAGTGGAAGCCACAAGCTTTGAGTCGAGACCATACTGCTGGAACATAATCTATTGAGTTTAGCCCATACCATTACAGCTAGAACCTTCCAGACATCTAGAACCCATGATATGCAAAAGTCACTAAGTACCATGACATCCGCAGAAGTTTACTTTGGCTGCTTTGGGAAAATCTATGGGGATGCCCCAACGGTTTCGTAGATCTCAGAATACTGAATGACCACATTTCCCAGAATTCTAGTGGGTGGCTCGTTTGGGTTAGGAGTAGTAACCTGGTCCTTAGCAAGACATAATCACTAGCAGTGTGGCCCTATGTCTTGGACACTGGTCCTTAGCGAGGCATAATCATTAGCAGTGTGGCCCTATGTCTTGCACGCTATGCACCAAACTTGTTCTTGTCAATCCATGGTTTTGACCATCTTTTGTATTTGCTCCAGCTGGTTGAAAACTGTGACTAAAACAATGAAAATTCAGGAGATTTTCTAGTAAAGGGTATAACTGCAACACCTACTCAGATAGTCCCATAAGCATACCCAATTCCAGGCCCAGGTAGGAGTCCAATAGTGGGTATTTCAGATGAATTTCTGCTACTACATAGGCGGCTTCGAGGCTTATCGCTTCTACCTCCGAGGATTGGGCTTCAAGGCTTATCACTTCTGCCTCTGAGGATTGGGCTCTAGAGGCAAACTCTCCTACCTTAAAAAGTAGGCTCGAGAGCACTATCTAGGATTTCGACTGGGTGTACAGGTGAACATTCAGAGTTAATATAATAATAGAAGCTGATAATTTAACCCAACATGGGTGTGCAGGTGAGCATTTAGAGTTAATATAAAAATAGAAACTGATAATTTACCAAAAATCTAAAGCTTTATGCTTTGGAAAAATCTTGCTGATGGTTCCTCCAAACTCTTAAATGGTGGCCACTAGAAAACATTGAATCATAACCATATATTCATTTATTGTAGTAATTCCCCTATTCATTCCATGCCATTCCACATGTAAAATACATCATCAGTATATTAAGTCATTGAAGCAGCAAAGGCACCATCTATAGCAGTTTCCCCAGTTCCATACGTTGCATACCCTCCATCTATAGATCCAACACCAGTAGCTTCCCAACAGTAGGGCCGTACCCTCCATATCTAGATCCATCACCAATAGCTTCCCAACAGTAGGGTCAGTAGCATAACCAGTGCTTTACCCATTAGCAGTCGTTGATGCAGTCGTTGATTGGGAACATGAATCAAATCCAAACTGCTACTGCTTGCTATCAAAGAAGGAAGAAAGGGAACTAGAGCCAGTTAACGCACAAGTTTATAGTGCTATTGAGCAAGTTTCAGAATCAATTGTAGATTAAGTGTAGTAATGTAATATTCCTAAAATTAGCATGCAGCTAATAGGAATATTAGATTTTGATTTTTGCACCTAGTAGATGAATAAATGGGAAAAGGACCCATATTTAACTTGTATTGACATAAAATCCCTCTTGGTGTGAAAAATGGATAACTTGGTGGCTGGATTTTTCACTTTCCATGTGTGAACAAGAAAGGAATCATGTTGATTTAGTCAAGTTTACCAAGTCAACAACACTGTGTAAGAGGGTGTGGCTTGATTGAGAAGACAACGCAGTTTTGGAGGGAAAGTATTCACATGGTGTTGGAAACCCTAATAGGTGGGACCCAAGGTGAGGAGGCTCACAAAATTTATAAGGAGGGAGATAGCAGACTTTTGGGGTTAGCTTATGGATCACATTTTCATGTCTTCTTAGACGCTTGAGCATTCTTTAGCTATTGAGTTGAGTATGCAGTGTTGTTTAGCACAAGGCATTCCTTCTTAGGGATTCCTTATCCTTCATTGAGAGATCACTTGGAGGAGTACTGTTCTTCATTCTCCCATATCAGGGCTTGAGGCCTAGCACCTCCTATAGCTATAGTGTTATTCCTGCAGCAAGAAACACTGTGTTGCTGGGTGTTGCAGTGGGAGATTTACAACACCAGCTCTTGGGCTTATGTTTCAAAGGAGGGAGCTCCCCTTGATTTGCAAGATCTGTACTAGAGGTTCCGGAGCACATTTCACATCTTGGCATGTGGCCAACTCAGTTCCCATACACTACAGTGCAATTTACTGGGGAAACTACGTCATTTTTGCGAGAGTTGCAGTAGTAGGGTTTGAACCCTTGCTTGTGAGCTTATTCCTTGGAGAAAGGGCCAACCCTTCTCTCGGAAAGATCTGTACTTCATTATTCTTCTATCACTTGTATATTTCAGCCACACTTATTCAGTGCTACAGTAAAACTGCATTTTCAGATCTAGATTTGCAGATCTTCTCTTTTGTACATGTGTCTCTCATGAAACCCTTACCGGGTTGATCTTATTTTTGTATAAAGAGGGAGGGATCTCCATTTTCTCAACCATTCGTGCATTTTATACTCTAGATCTATTTTGTCTCATTATTTTCTACATAACCCCTCATAAAAATAACGTTGTTCTTGCTTCAATGCTTTCTGCATGAGATAGGCTACAGGGTTTGGGCTTATTTGAGGCATATTGACTTGGGGAGATCTATTTATGTTGGCTAGAGTGATATTTTTCACCTCTAATTCTGCATGTGAGTTTTATATGATGTATTCTAAGGGATCCAAGTCCCATTCCTCACTTGTATAGCGTTATTTTATGAAGACAGTTGTTTTATACCTTATATTGCGACATTTCCCCACTTGGGAAGGAGGATACAGGCCATATTATTGCTGAGGTTTTTACACTTGCTTGTGGGATTTTATTTTACATCTAATGATATTATCTACATTTCCATGCTTAGGATTTGCTGAAGCTCCAACTTTGGAATATCTTAAGATATTCCATTTGTTGTAGAAATTCCCTGTTTTGGGATATTACAGTGGTATCAGAGCTGTCATCTTGGCTCAGCCTGTGGATTTTAGATCCAATCAGAAGATAAGAAGAAGAGGAGAACAAAATTATGGAGAGGATGAGATTACTCTCATCCATTTTCAGATCTAAGAAGAGCCTCTCCAAGGAGGTTCAACCGATGGAAGAAGAAAGATGCAATGGAACTCCAAGAGGGTTTCAAGGAGGAGAAAGCTGCAAGGAGACCTCTAGAAGGTTTCAAGAGGAAGAATAAGATCCATGCACGTATTGTTCACATAGAGGAAGTGGAGAGCTAGAAGACCACTTAGAACATGAGATCCTGAGTGGGTATTTGGCAGAATACAAGTGCCAACCTAGGGCTTTCAAAGAGACCCTAGATTTTCCTCAGTTTATTCAACTAAGAGAAGAAGGGAGACCATGCAATAAGAGAATGATAAGAGGCAATGGATTATTTTTGTTTACATTTGATGGATCACTCAAGTGTGCAACAAAGACTTGGGTGATGAAACTAGAGGCATTTTTCCTGCTACATCCAGTAGTGGGAAAAGAGGTTGTGGAAATCTCAGCGCTGCACTTGGAGGGAAAGGCAAGCCCTTGGTGGATTAGCCATGTAAGTCATGCAAGAGTATCTACTTTTTCTGATTTTACTCATCAAGTAATCAAAAGATTTGACAGTATAAGATCAGAGGAGGAGGAGTCCTCTTCTCCATTTGAGGAGCCTTGTACCAACACTGTCACCATCATGGAGGAGCAACCATCTGTAGCAGTAGTTGGATCAACCGACACATTGAAAAGAGGAACTCTTGCAGCCCTACAAGAGGTTCCCAAGACTCACCAAGGTATGCATGTATTTCAATTTCCGATCATTTCAGAAAATATTATGGGAAGCCTTGGAAATTTGTCCTCACATCATCCAGGATCAAAACACATTACTATGGGGGAGCAACAAGCTTGCACATCACTGTGCAACTTGGGATTGATCCAAGAAGGGATGATCATCCATTCCTTTGCACCCTTATTGAGTTGCATGCAGCATAAGGATTTAGGGTGCAATATTGGGGGAGGCATGATGAATGTTGAGTCACTTCCCATTGGTGTTTGACCTCTAGCACACTTGGATTCTTTTGAATTCAAGAGATTGATTGATGAGAGGTCTTTTCTGAAAGATCTCCAAGGGGTTACATCTCAAATTCCCATGATGTGTAAGGAGGAATATTTACTTTGGGATATTGGTAGTCTCCATTGGGAAGATACCAAGGGAAAAAATGATTGGAGGCATCCACATTTGGATGAATGGAGGTGGATGGAGAGTAAGAGGTTGGTGAGTCACTTGCAGATCTATGACATAGGGTAGCAAGAAGCAAAGCTGCGCTGGCTACTCTTGAGAGAGTTTGGCCATCATGAGGCATATCGTTCTCCTAAGGGTACGAGGGTGGAAGACAGTTGGCAGGACACTAGCATCATATGGCAGCCTAAAGGTTGGGTGTATCATGTTGATTTGAACCTCTTCACATCAATCAACATATTTTCACTGCATGATTTGTATGATGGAGGTGTGAGAGGGCAGCAAGAGTCATTATTGTTGTGGCTTCTCTTGGGAGAGTATGGGCAAAAATTTTCCCATAATTTTCATGATATTTCCAGAGAGAAGGTAGGCACATTCATGGTGCGAGGAGGATACCCTTTTGCATTGGAGGATTATGAGGGGCTTCCATGTAGGAAGGAGATATTCTCACATAGAAACATGATGGTGGATGGCTTTGGCATATGGAATGTCAAAGGGAGGAGTCATGGATCCTTATTTCTAAGGCCTACAACGCTGTCACATGGGAGTATGTTCTTATTTATGGAGTGTTCCAAGGAGTATATGTATCCCTTCTTCTTGCAGATTTTTATGAGGAGATCCTCATGGGGGAACTTATACATGGACCTCACTTTCAGCCTACTCACCATGCATGGTAAGAAATACATTTTTGTACTTGTTGATTACTCCATTGAGTATTTGTATCTTCTCACCATATATGAGCAGTGCATTTCTCCACAAGAGAGCAAAAGCATTTTTGGGTTTCATGGTCACTTTAGGGCCAATGTTTGTAATGATAGTAGCCCATCTATAAATGAATTTGGGAAAGAGTATTGTTATTTTGTCCATGTATAGCTGATAGACATTGATGCTTATTTCCCCATGTTGGAGGAGAAAACATGCATAGCTTATAAATTGTTGCAGAACCACCTGCCACATGACATTCTCAAACATCAGCTAGGAAGACTGCATAATATCCATTTGGAGAACCTTTTTCTCCAAAATTGCACATAGCTTTCAACATTTTTCTGATTTGGATGCCATATGGTGATTATGTGCCATTCATCTTGTATGGAATGGTTTGGGTTGGCATGTCTCATGATTTTGGAGGAAGGGTCCTTGGAGACTCAATATTCTTCTTTCCATTGGAGGGAAATCATGTTAAAACCCAAGATCAACATGCCCTCTACACTTATCATAAGTGGAGGGGAGGACAGCGTGGGATAGGCCCTCTTTCCTATCATGTTCATCTATTTAGCCCACCTACACTTCAGGATCCCAAGGTGGAGGAGATTCTTCATGAGTTTCCATATTATAGGGTGACTCATTTCATATGGATGATAGCTTGGGGGTGGAGGTTCCATTTGGGAATGAGAGTTTCCCATGCACTTCAAACTCCATGCCTTGAGAGGACCTCTAGACAGCACATAGTTGTCTCCTTGTGCATGTTACTTTTCCATGAGGATAGCCATTTGCGATGTGCACCAAATGATGATTTGTTTGCCTAGGAGAGGCACTATGGAGTTTCATTGTTGAGACAACATCTTATTCTTTGGAGAGATCATCATATGAGGGTGCTACAGGAGGAGGGATGGAGACTTTCTAGTTCTATCCTTGCAGTTGCTTGAGGACAAGCAACATTTGGGAGGGGAGGACTGTATATTCCTAAAATTAGCATATAGCTAATAGGAATATTAGATTTTGATTTTTTCACCTAGTATATGAATAAATGGGAAAAGGACGCATATTTAACTTATATTGACATAAAATCACACTTGGTGTGAAAAAGGGATAACTTGGTGGCTAGATTTTGCACTTTCCATGTGTGAACAGGAAATGAATCATGTTGATTTAGTCAAGTTGACCAAGTCAACAATGCTGCCTAAGAGGGTGTGGCTTGCTTGAGAAGACACTGTAGTTTTGGAGGGAAAGTATTCACATGGTGTTGGAAACCCTAATAGGTGGGACCCAAGGTGAGGAGGCTCACAAAATTTATAAGGAGGGAGATAACAGACTTTTTGGGTTAGCTCATGGATTAAATTTTCATGTCTTCTTAGACACTTGAGCATTCTTCAGCTATTGAGTTGAGTATGCAGTGTTGTTCAACACAAGGCATTCCTGCTTAGGGATTCCTTCTCCTTCATTGAGAGATCACTTGGAGGAGTACTATTCTTCATTCTCCCATATTCTAGCTTGAGGCCTAGCATCTCCTATAGCTACAACGTTATTCCTGCAACATGAAACACTGTGTTTCTGGGTGTTGCAGTGAGAGATTTACAACACGAGCTCTTGGGCTTATCTTTCAGAGGAGGGAGCTCCCCTTGCTTTGCAAGATCTGTACTAGAGGTTCCGGAGCACATTTCACATCTTGGCATGTGGCCAACTCAATTCCCATCCACTACAGTGTATTTTACTGGGGAAACTGCGTCATTTTTGCCAGAGTTGCAGTAGCAGGGTTTGAACCCTTGCTTGTGAGCTTATTCCTTGGAGAAAGGGCCAACTGTTCTCCCGGAAAGCTCTGTACTTCATTCTTCTTCTGTCACTTGTATATTTCAGCCACACTTATTCAGTGCTGCAGTAAAATTGTGTTTTTAGATCCAGATCTACAAATCTGCTCTTTTGTACATGTGTCTCTCATGAAACCCTTGCCGGGTTGATCTTATTTTTGTATAAAGAGGGAGGGATCTCCATTTTCTCAGCCATTCATGCATTGTATACTCCAGATCTATTTTTTCTCATTATTTGCTACATAAACCCTCATAAAAATAACACTTTTCTTGCTTCAGTACTTTCTGCATGAGATAGGCTATGGGGTTTGGGCTTGTTTGAGGCATATTGACTTGGGGAGATCTGTTTATGTTGGATAGAGTGATTTTTTTCACCTCTAATTCTGCATGTGAGTTGTATATGATGTATTCTAAGGGATCCAAGTCCCATTCCTCACTTTTATATCGTTATTTTCTGAAGACAACTGTTTTATGCCCTATATTGTTGCATTTCCCCACTTGGGAAGGAGGATATAAGCCATATTATTGCTGAGGTTCTTACACCTGCTAGTGGGATGTTATTTTACATCTAATGAGATGATCTACATTTCCATGCTTAGGATTTTTTGAAGCTCCAACTTTGGAATATCTTAAGATATTCCATTTGTTGTAGAAATTCCCTGTTTTGGGATATTTCAAGTAAGTAGTAGTTTCTGTCTTTTTAGTAACATATAAAGACGTAGTTTTATATCAAAGTTCTTAGTCAAAGTAGATAAGATCGGAGGGATCAGTGTAGATCATTTTTTTAAAGTTCTTTTCTTGCTAGGCTTGGGGGATGAGGAGCTCTTAATCATGGGGTTAGATTGGATGGATTAATGTAGATATTTTTTTTCCAGGTTCTTTTCTTGCTGGGCTTGCAGGATGATAGCTCTTAATCATGGGTTAGTAGTGGGCGAGGGCAACAACAACAAGTATGGTTAATTTCAAGCAAACCACAAGACATGGGGTAGTGACAGGGGGGTGGAGGCAGTGAAAAGTGGAAAGAAAGGTAGGTTAAATCCCAAGAAACACCGCAACATGAACATGTTAACTATGGGGATGGCAGGAAACTTAATTCATAGTACATATCGTATGTAACCCGTCATTTGTAGCATTTAATATCCATAAACTAATGCTAGCATTAGTTTACCTTTATAAAATACAGATGAACTATATGATGAAATATATGAGTTATCTTTGGTTATAGCCTCCCCAGCCTCGGGAAGAGGCCAATAAGACCACAAATAATTCTAATGATTTTACTGATGCTCAAAAAGTAATACACAAATTTCATAGGCTATAAGTGTTTTAGGACTAAAAGAACTTTAGGTTAATTGAAACATGAAATTAATGTTTGAGAAGCAATTTGATTACTATAGTCCCATGCCCTACAGCAGGGACTAGTAAATATATTATTGCTAATTCCAAGTTCAAATTGTTCGACGAGTTTTGGGAAAAAGAAACAACGATATTGAGGTGAATGAGGCATTTCATCGTTTGTTACCGCTAGAAATTTCATTGTATGATGAAATGTCATGCATGTAAAGAAAAAGAGTATTTAATGGACATATCATCATCTGGTGCATGCATGTAAAGTTAAACTTTATGCGGAGATGGAATTTAATGGATAAATTAGTTGGAATGGATAATTTGTTTTTCTTTTTTAAATATTTGCAACCAACATTTTTATTTTAAACAAATGAGAAAATTATACAAGTCGTCTCATCCAATTTAATGAGTAGCATGGTTCTGAAATTCCAATCCTCTTCCATATAAAGTTCAACCGATGTTGATAGCCACATGGAGGGTCGATATTCTTTTTCTTTGGTGATCGAGATTCGAAAGTGAAGAGGATGGCGACAACGCTGTAGGTGAATGGCACATTCAAAGTTGAACATACAAAACGTCCTGCGATGTTACTATCCTTTGTTATTTTATTTTATTTTAGTGCCTGTCAAGTTATAAACCATATTCTATACTGTGGGCCAAGCTTATTATGTTGGTAGAGAGGGTTAGATTCAATCCAAGGAACAATAGAAATATTAAACATAATGTTAATGATTCGCTGACCATGTTAATGATTATTTTGACATGGTAGGTTTAAATCTTAATATTGTAAAATAATTTTTTCATGATAACATTTCCAAGTTTGTTCGGAAAACTAACAAACCCACAACATATTAATTTTTCTAAGTTTTTAAAGCATTTTAAAATTAATTTAAAATTAAAATAAAAAATTGATAATTATTATTTTTCCAGTTAAACAAAGTTAAAATATTTTATTAAATTATGAAAAATAAATTGATTTTGATAGCTTTAAAATAATAATCTAATGGTTACGTATGGTGATTTTGTCTTTTCAAAATCAAAATCAAATCTGAAGTCCACAGTGATTCTTCCTTAATTCCCGGGAATAACTAGAAAAGTACATACATATAATGTTAACTACCAGGAAAAGTACCTATATATCTATTTAAAAACTAATTGATTTCGGAAGAGTACCTTTATCTCTATTTAAACCTAAATGATTTCGGTAGATTTTAGTTCGGTTCAAATCATATAGCTAAGAATCAAGGATAAGACTCACCGAATAAACTATAATCTTTAAAAAAAAAAGTACGATTAACCTACTGCCCATTTACCCATCTCTACTGAAATCGCAATTCCTTTAAAGTCGTTTGTCAAGATTCCAACTGATTTGTCATGGAGTGGACGTCCTTTCCCAAAAATAGAACCCTCCTTTTGTTTGAGCATTGAAATCGCTATTAAGCGTGGGTGGTGATCGTCGGGTCCCCACTCAGCAGAGGCAAAAGTCGTGTCTAAGCAGGTCTAGTGTATGTGCGACACCATTCTAGTTTGCACGGATTATTGAACATCTCCGCGTTAAAGTCTTCATCTCCTCTTCTTCCTCATTTTTCCAATTTACAGATATGTAAATCGGCGTTGCTTAACTATTTATGTTTTGAGATTTTTTTCCCGAATCCAGTGTCATAATTGTGTATGAGATTGTGATCTATGTATTCTAAACTAGATTAAATAATACCACAAATTCTTAAGAGTAAATATCATACCATTCAAATTTATAATTTTAACAAATATTTATACAATTTAAAACACTTTTACAAATATTTATACAATTTGAAACACTATCATAAACTTTTAATTTTACAAATTATACTATTCAAACTTTTAACCGTACAAATTTACACCATTGGGGGAAAACTTTCCAAGAAAACTCCAAATCTTGAAATAGTATACTCGGTCCTTTTAATTAAAGCTCCGAATTATATGATTAATGAGATGCCACATACGTAATGCCTGCCCTACCTGCACGTGAAGTAGCAGGAAACAGAACTCTGGTGTCCGCAAATGTTTCATTCATGGCATCTTCATATATTTGGAAATACCATCACATTCAGATTCACATCCTTCCCTTTCCTCTTGTCCACTCTGAGGTTACAATGTCTATACCATCACATTCAGATTCACATCCTTCCCTTTCCTCTTGTCCACTCTGAGGTTACAATGTCTACAATCATTAAGAGGCAACAGACCACGGCGAGCCTTATTTCAGCTGCCATGGGCCCATTAATGCGGCCAGGCAGCTGATGCCCGCCGCAGTATTTCAGCTGCCATGGGCCCATTAACTGCGGCGGGCATCAGCTGCCTGGCCGCATAAATGGGCCCATGGCAGCTGAAATAAGGCTCGCCACAGACCACAGCCATTGGAATTCCTGTCAGGTACAAAAAAAAATTGTAGAAAGGACTGCGACGCTATAATTATAGGCCGATTTTCTTTCATATTGTTACTAAAGTATTTACAGAATATATTCACACTCAATCAGATCCTATACTCGTAAAAACCCAACCTTCTCTTGAGCAATTTATAACATATATATCTCCACCCTTCAATAACCCTCGTGAAGATATCACTCAGCGACGTTTGGGAAGTTTGGTTCAGAATATAAATACCTGATCGATCGCTGCATAAAATGTCCAACGGAACTCTGTTAATTTCTGGTAACTTTCCATTCGAGTCCATTAGGTTTTCGGTTGGGAATTTGAAATTAGGATCATGTAACATGATTAAGGGGAGTACTGACCGTCATCCATTATCTCACCTGGAATCGATAACGGTGATGAATTCGGCACAGAGATCAAGAGACACTCGGATGAAAAGCTCTGTTTCCCCTGATGATCAGCTCCCTGTGATGAGATTGTTTCGGAAGCTCGTAACTGGAGCAGGAGTATTAGTGGAATGTACCCACCGTGGCTGCAAGCCGGTTTTTGAGGAGGAGGATTCAAAGTGTCAGGTGCCTTATGAATGGCCTTCATTCGAGAATATAATGAGCGATATTCTGCAAAAAGAGAAGACTGTCTTGGGATGGAAATTAGGAAGCGGAGGGCTCGCAGAAAAGGGTATTGAGTCGATTATGGAGCAAAGTGGAGAAACAGAGGTAGTTAACGTTGTGGGGATGTATGCTTGCTTTCTGTGGGCGACAGAAGAAAGCTGTGATCAGTAAGCGCATGAAACTTCACATTATATTACATGTGTGCATTAAGCGTCTCTCATATATATATTTCATGTGTGCATTTGTTTTCCTTTGTTGTAAGCTCTGAATTCATTTCATTAGCGCAATTTAAAGTGTACTACGCTCCACGCTGGTAGAAATTCAATGGTGGTATTTGTATATTTTTCCCTGACTCGGATATATTTTTTTGGGAACTTTTCATGTTTTGGATATTTGTGCAAAACTTTTCAAATATCTTGTATTGGATTTTTCCAATTAAAGTTCAGTGAGCTGGATATTTACGATTTTTTTTTAATATCTTGTTTTACATGCGACTTTTTGAATAGTGCAATTTTATCATGTTTAAAATTCTTGAATGGCCTAACTTTAACAGTTATTTAATTGTTTTTTTTGTTATATATATATATATATATATATATATATATATATATATAATATGATGATGGTGGTGGTATAAATAGAAATTTTTCTGATTAATCCTATCATAATGATTTAGTCAAAAAAAATAAAACTAGCCTATTATATTGTATTGTTATTAATTAAATTTTTTTAAACTAATTTAATTTTAATTTTAATTTTGTTATTGGATATATATATTAAAAAATTAAACTAATTTATTTATTATAGTTATTAATTAAGTTTTTAAAACTAATCTATTATATTTTATTGTTATTAATTAAATTTATTTTAGTTAATTGAGAGAAATGAATGAGATTTTTTTTTTTTTATTTAGATTCAATTTATTAGGATAAATTTTAGTACAATGACTTTTAATTTTTTCATTGAAAATAAATAATTTTTGGATAAACAAAATATGTTTATTTCTCATATAAAATATAATTTTTTTTTTCAATTAACACACAATACAATATAATGAAACATACCACTCAACATGATAGAGCTCCTCCACTAAGATTTTTCTATCATTATGAAGATCATACATCTTGAGTGCATTCTCCAAGTCTCGTATAACATGGCAGGTGTTGGTGCCAGTGGTGTTGTTGGCCTCCTCCATTTTACAAATCTGATGAACCAATTCCTGTTTGGAGTGTGCATCCTCCATCACGCGATTCAGATCCTTGCACTTGAGAAGCTCATAACGAAGTTCAACTCCGACTTTGATATTTTTCAATCACTATTCTTGTCGAACTTTAAGAAGCAGCTTACCATCAATAATGAGTTGAAAGAAAGAAAATTTGTTCGTAGTTGTACATATTTTAAAATGTAATATTATGTACAGATTATCGTGTTTTATCGCAAAGTGTCTTTTTACAAGTTTATAGGTGTGATTTATTCAAAGGTTATAGAGTTGTAAAATCTCTTTCGGTAATAATCACATATAATGAAATGTTGTCGACGCGTTTCGAACCAACCAGTGTGGTTTATCATCAGCACTAGGTGAGAGATCAGATCAAATCAATAAGCTTAAATAGATGTAGAGATGTTTAAACTAGCCGTTTTCTAAACGGCTAGTTTGACTTTTTAATAATTTAAAATGTTTTTAATAAGTAACGGCTAGTTCCCTCCTACTATTAAACCAATTAATAAATTTTTTCGTTTAGTTAATAAATTATTAAACTTATTAGTTATAATTATTTAGTAAACTTATTAGTTATAAATTTTTTAAATTAAAGTGAGAGGTTAAAAAATAAGAAAAGAAAAAGAAAAAATAAATAAATAAATAAAAATAAAAATAAAAATAAATAAATAAATAAATACAAAATAAAAAATAAAAATAAATAAATATATAAATATAAATATAAATATAAAATAAAAATAAATAAAAATAAAAATAATAAAATGAAAATGTAAATAAAATATAAATATAAAAATGAATATAGCAAAATAAAAATAAAATAATAATAGAATAAAATAAAAATAAAAAGAGAAAAATAAATAAATAAAAATAAAATATCAAACTTTCAAAAAATAAACTAAATAAATAAAAAATAAAATAAAATAAAAAATAAATAAAAATAACTAGATAAATAAATAAATCAAATCAAATAAAATCGAATAAAAATAAAATAAATATAAAATATATAATAAAAGAAAAAATAAAAATAAAATAAATAAATAAACAAATGCAAATAATAATAAAATATATATATATATATATATATATATATATAATACAAAAAAAAATAAAAAAAATCAAGGACATAAGGCAGGTATCCAACACCTGCTAATGTTCCAACCATCATCTCTGTTGAGATTAAGGGGTCTTTTTTCGATTTCTAAGGCCTCTCTTAACTTACGATGATGGAAATGGTCAATCCTAGCAATGACCTTCGCCTCTTCAATGCAAATATGATGGTTAGTCTTTTCTCCATGTTCAGCTAGGGAAGACGAGTGGGATCTTCCATGCTTAATGTCAGCAGCATGTTCAGAAATTCTTTGATTTATAGAACGACCAGTTTCGCCAATGTAAGGCATCCCACAGGAACAAGGAATGATGTAGACACATTTCCCATCCCTAGGGTCAATCGGGTCTTTAACCGATTTGAGAGAGTTGTGAATCGTGTTAAGGGGCTTGAAAAACGAAGACACCCTATGCTTCCTAAGGACCCTCGCAATTTTATCAGTGGTTCCTTGAATGAATGGAAGACGTACACTGCGGGACCATTGACTAGGGTCTTTATTCTTTTTAGATAGAGGACCTTTTGTTGCTTTAAGAAAAGCTTGAAGGCCTTGCGATCTACTATAACCATTTCTAAGAAAGACACTTAACAGATGAGACTTTTCCCCTTCGAGGTGAGACTCATCAGAGATCCTCAACGCCCTTGTGGCCAAGGTGTTTAGGACACCCAATTTTTGAGCAGGGAAATGGTGTGAACTAGCTTGAAGGTACTGCTCAGTATGAGTTTTCTTCCGAAAAACTTGATGGGAGAAAGAGCCATCATCTTTTTTAGAAATAAGAACGTCAAGGAAGGGAATGCTTCCATCTATTTCATGCTCCATGGTGAATTTTATGGAGCGTGATTGATCATTAAGGTGGCGAAAGAAAATATCTAACTTATCTTAGAGTTTTTATTCTTAAAAATAAAAATAAAAATATATGAATGATGTATATTCAATAATTTAAAAATATTTTTCATTTGAATGAAATTAAGAGATTATAAATTTATATTTATATTATTTTATTTTATTTTATTTTATTTTTATTTTTATTTTTATTTTTATGAAGATAGATGACAAATTCACAAAAGTGTTTTAATGATTGTCTAAGTTTATTAGTTAATTAATATTAAATATACTTATTGTTAGTTATTACCAACATAAATCTATCTTAATTCTATTTCTACCAATGATTTAAAGGGATCAAATCTCCCCACATGCAAACTTATTTCTCAAGATCTAGCAACCACATCTCTCAAAATGAAAACTTATTTCTGAGAGAAAAACATTAAGAAAAAATTGGGCTTATAGAGATTTGACTACTCTTGTCTCTAGGTCATCCAAAGTTAAGAGCGAGTTATGTTAGTTTAAGTAACACACTCCTAAAATATTTTAACTATACTATTTCCTTTTTTTGGGGTAAATTAAAGCACTTGTATTTCATGAGAAAAACAAGGTTACATATATTTCCTTACAGATCCCATCGAGCAATGCATACCAGAAAACAAAAAAATCCCAAAAACCTTGGAGCAGAATGCTCAATGCAGTTCATAAAATCATAACACCATAGTCATAATACTAGCCATTTCCACAATAGATACATAAAGGAAATATGAAACCAAGCCCACTAAAAAAATCTCTTCTCTTCTATGATCACAAATCTTTAGTTAATCCATAGAATTAAGAGGCCATCTAGGGCATAAACCTTCTCCAAAAACTGATTGCATCATAGTAAAACATAATTTCTAGACAAGACCCAACATCGTCAAACCAAAGAAAAACATGCTTCCAAGAGCATATGTCATCATAGTCTAGGTTCAGACCCAAAGAGAAATAGGAGCAAAGATCCTCACTATGGTAATTACAAGCAGGAAGTCCCTATTATGCCCACAAAGCAGTATATAAGGCCAACCACCTAACATATCCTTGCCTTCCAAATTTAGAATCCATAGAAACCAATAGGAAGAGACCAAGAGGAAGAGAGATCCTGTTTGAGATAATACCTCATTTATGATGCATACTACAGATTAGGGATTGGTTTGGTGTGTTGGAGGCTGTTGAGAGATTCTCTCAACTTCTCCTTCCAAGAGTGGAATTAGTTGGATCTCAGCAGCACTATAAATTGTGATATATTTGTTTGATTATGATATAGAAAACAAATTATTTTGTATGTATCTCTGCTCACATGTTTTCTAATTTGGTATCGGAGCGAGTCTGGGCTTGACTCCCTCATGGGAGGGCCCTGTACGATGTGAGAAATATGAGGTTAATGTACAGTAGGGTAGATTATATTTTCTGAGTATTTTCTTACTGTGTAAAGATTTTCGTGTGCTGTATGGTATAGCTGTGTTTTCATTACAAAGGTCGGCCTGTGTGTAATCTAAAGGAACCGGTCATTAAATTAGCGCATATAAGATATAGAGGCGGCGTTTTGTACTGATTCAGTTAGTCTAGTCACTGCGAGCCGAAAGAACGTCTGATTGCTTCGTCCAGAGTTGTGCACGGGCCTCCCTCATTGCTCATCTTGAAAGTCTCAAGTTTTCATCTTCTCGGTCGTGTTTGCAGAGGCAGATAAAGAACAATCCCGAGATTTTCCCCCTTGAAATTCGTTTCAGTGAATCTTATGGCCACCTCTATGTTGGCACAGGCTTCCCTGTCAATGCTATGTCATTTGACACATCGGCTGACAACAAGCAGTGTCCAGCAAAGGACGTCGTGGTTTTGATGGCTCATTTTTTTCTGGTGCACTTCTACTTGCGCTACGATTCATTTACCTTAAAGCAGTCCACATCCTGCCTCATTTTTACGGAGCTCATCAAGGCTATTGTGTGAGAGCCCATCCAGGCTGTGTTAGTAACAGTTTATTTTGCGGAGTATTTCTGGGCTGTTGCAGGTCTTCTTGTGATGGCGGATCTTTACAATTTCTGCCAAACGAATGGACTGAATGGCGCAATATATTCAGCAGTTTAATCAAAAGCCTGGGTTGTGGCCGAGAGGGGTGAAGCATATAGCAACAACAATAATATTGGCATGCCCCATTGAGTGTTTTTCTCAAATTGATGAGTCCAAACTTTCCTTGTTCAGCATGGAGAGCCTGGAAATTGCTGAATGGATATTAACAAGAATTTGCAAAGAGATGGCCGAGGCAATCACTGAAGGTCCTTAACAAGAATTTGTGAAGAGATGGCCGAGGCAATCACCGAGGTCCTAGTAATGAAAGTGTGTCCCTCTTGGTATATAAGTGGATCTGCGTTTTCTTTGCACTTCCCAGTAAAAATGAACCAGGGGAGAGTATATGCAGTTTAAGTTATATATATATATATATATATATAGTGCAGAACCAATTATTGAACAAATTAACATTATTTAAATTAGTTGTTCTCAAGGTTCTTTGGTGCCGAGAGAACAATTGGCTAATTTGATTGTGTGAATTTGTTATATGCTAATGGATCTTGTTGTTCCTCGGGGCTTCAAGAGCATCAGTTACAGGTTATACAATGAGATCCTTGTGTGTAAAGGTCACTTTGTAGGATTAATCACTGTTCATATTCTGTATCCAGAATATTTTCCTATAAACTGTTGAAATTTATTCTTCGGGGTTATTTCACAGATGGAAATATTTCCATAGGATAGTTCAGTGTCAAGACTCTTCTTCGGGGGTGTCAAGAATCTTTGATCTTACAAATTCAACATTGCTGGTCAGAAACAAATGTATTTTAAATGGGTTGAATGGTAGCTCGAAAATGGTGGAGAAAAGAGCGTTGTCTATGAGATCTCAGAGTGGGTACAAATGTTAATGAAGACCAGGGCAGACAAATGTTTTTTTAGTGTGTTCTCCATTTCTATAATGTAGGCATTAAAGGGGGGTGTTTGAGATAATGCCTCATTTATGATGCATACTACAGATTAGGGATTGGTTTTGTGTGTTGGAGGCTGTTGAGAGATTCTCTCAACTTCTCCTTCCAAGAGTGGAATTAGTTGGATCTCAGCAGCACTATAAAAATTGTGATATATTCGTTTGATTATGATATAGAAAACAAATTATTTTGTATGTATCTCTGCTCACATGTTTTCTAATTGATCCATCCATAAAATAATAGTCATCCATAAATGTATGGAGGCATATATATAATACCATCTAATCTACAACACTATAAAAGAAACCTAACATACAACCATATCCTCCCTTCCAAATTCAAAACTATACTAAATTAAAGAAGAGCTATCCAGATTATCCACACTATTACAATAAATTAGTAGACTTTTTGAATCCCAACAGAGATCCATATTTAAGACATTATTTTATATAATATATATGTAGTTGACATTGAAAATTTGTATTTATGATTCACACACTCTACATTAAAATGTTAATATCTTTCTCCTCATATTGAGAAATAGAAAATATATATCCATATGATTTTCTCTCTCTATAAAGACACACATTGAATTATTTTATATCATTAATTTTTTTTTAAAATGTTACATATCTACTTAATATTAAACATTAAAAAATTACCAATATCTAGACATACCAACTATTTTGTTTTTTCTTTCTATCTCTAAATACTTGATGTTAAAATTCTTTACCCAACATACATAATCCACATTCCAAAAAAAATTTATTAATATTTTTTAAACTTTGCAAATCAACCCCATATTAATAATGGAATATGTTACACACACATATAAAGTTATGCTATTTAATATGGACATTGAAATATTTTATTATGGCTCACATTAAAATAGTTTTTGTTATTAATATATTTTTGTTTTAAACATTATATATTACGTGAACATAAAATGAATAACCTATAATGTAATATCAATAATATTATTTTTACAAGTTATTTATCAATTTTATATATTAAGTAGTAGGAAATTACTTATCCCCTTCATTCTTTAAAGTAAATTTTTATTTTTTTATTCTAAATATTTTATCTTTTTATAGAAAATTGATGTAAGGTTAAGGTGGAAATTAAAATGTTTTATTTATGAGTCTATTTTTTGTTATTCTTATTTTAAATTTATAAATATAATGTTATGTGACAACATCTCTCCCATATTAATATATAAAAAGTCTTAAAGCACACTTCCTAATAATAATAGCACAATAAACATTATTATTTAATTGAAACAATATTACTTGAGATAAGTTTTTAATTAATTAAAAATACTTTTGAATATCATTTCAAAACTAAATAATTAGTTTTATCAAAAATACGCAATGAAATGCTATAATACTCACATAAATTTTAACATAGCGCATTATTAATATATACATTATAATTCATATGATAAAATTGAAATATTGAATGAAAAATAGAAATGTGCAAGGTGTGAAAACGACCTAAAGTGTTTCCACGAGATGCCAAGTGTGTGGTACTTCAAAATACAAGGTCAAATATGGAACTATCATGAAAACAACGATTTTTCAACGAAATCCAACATTTGCGTGTGATGCTGATTATTCAACACTTTAAAATAGAATGGACATATGGCACACTCATGGAAACAATGATGTCTCATAAGGGGCCACTTAACCTTTAAGTTTGTTTCTATGTTGAGCCTAAACAAAAGTGTATATGCTCATGAAAACAACCATTTTTGTTGCTGGGCCACATAATTTTCATTCATTCATTTAAAAATAAGAGAAATAACATAATTTTCATTCATTTATTTATAAAACTATTTTATATTATTATTATTATTATTTAAAAATGATATTATTTAATAAAAAGTATGTTTGAAAAATTATGTGGTTAAATTTAGTTGAGAATTATTTTTAAAATGGTTTTTAGTAATTTTTAAAATAGTATTAAATATTATTAATATAATTAGATTTTGGGAATTTTATTTTATAAGGTAGTTAAGGTTTAAATTTTGTGGTAGTTAAGAGGAAATATAATAAAAATATAACCATGTTAAGGGTTATTATGGTTTATATTGGGTGTAATCTCTATGTGATTTTCATAAAATCTACTTCTCATATCATATACTAGTCCTAGAAATTCTAAAAGCATTATCAAACTAAAAAATAGATTTTTAAATCAAAACAAAAATATGATTAAGCAATTATATTATTAGATGTAAAATGAATTTGTGCAAAATTTAATGAAAATTATTGTATTGAGAAGTACCCTTTACATCTTAAAGATGTGTAATTATTTTTATATTCAATATGGATTCACACTTTATATATATATACAGATAATCTACATTGTCAACATGTAGCTTAAGTAAAATATTTTAAAATCAACTATATATATAAAATGAGAGAGAGAGAGAGAGATTAAGAAATTATATTATTAGATGTAAAATGAATTTGTGCTAAATTTAATGAAAATTATTGTATTAAGAAGTACCCTTTACATCTTAAAGATGTGTAATTATTTTTATATTCAATATGGATTCACACTTTATATATATATACAGATAATCTACATTGTCAACATGTAACTTAAGTAAAATATTTTAAAATCAACTATATGTATAAAATGAGAGAGAGAGAGAGAGAGAGAGAGAGAGAGAGAATTTTAATCAAATGCATATTTAATTCTTTTAAATCTAAAAAGTTTTAGATAGTTCTAGATTTTGTAGATCTTTAGAAAACACTAGTCTATGTAAAAAGTATAGAAACAAGAGGAGCCAAAGGAAGAGCTTGCCTATACAAAAAATGTCCCAAAATACATTACAACCGTTTCACATCCTAGCCCACAGCCAAACCTGAGCTCCTGGAGGAAGGATGATCCTTGAACATCTCTCAGTCCCCCTGTTCTATGAGCTAGAAAAAGAGAGAGCACACACACACCACTGGATGCAAATTGCCAAAACTAAAAATGTGCAAGATGTAGGGATCATGGAAGAGAAACTCACTAAGATGGGGAGATATTTGGTTGATTTTAGACTTACGGAGGAAATGCTAAAGGAGCAACTACAAGAGGCACAAGCATAGAATGCAAGATTAAATGGCCAATTGCAGCAGAAGGATAAGCAGATTGTCACCATGACAGACCTGTGTATGGAGGCAATAGAACACAGGCATCCCTCCAACACCTATGCCATCTACCTGAAGGAATAGTGGTTGCAGTTTCAGATCAAATCAATAGCCTCATATGGGTCATTACCTTTCTAGAATTACACGCAATTTATTGATTTCTACAATGAGTCCAACATAGAGGATAAAGCCAAATTAGCCGAATTTTATATGCATAATCTTGTCTTGACTAATCTAAAAATTTGGGACCCTAACTCTAGGTTGGGGGATATGCAACTGATGGCACTATCCTCTTGGATGACCAATGAAGAGGTTGAGAAAGAGGAGGTCAAAAAGGTGATGAGGAGGGAAGGAAAAGAGCCTCTCCATATAAGGGGAGAGTTATTCAATCCTATAGGGGTCATAAAAAATCACCTAATGATAGTTAATGATGCCAACCTTGCAGATAAATATCTCAACACCCAAGCGCAGGTAATTGCACAGTATGATGACATTTATAGATTGCTCGGAGAGGATTGTGTGATGGCATGTCAGAGAAGATGGAATGGCCTCCCTCTTAGCCTAAGAAACATGGAGTATCATACTCCAGAAAGATTGAGAGCTACCCTAGAAAGGGCACCTTTGTACAAGAGGTCCATCTAGATAATGGAGATCTAATGGCTTGGATTAAAACTCAGTCCACCTTTGTTGTTGGGACTGGGTGAAGGAAAATATCAAGCTGAAGAGAACAGGGAACAGGAGGAAGAAGAAAAGAATGAAGGATTCAACCATCTTGAGGGAACTCCTTCCATGGTTCCTTTCGATGTTAGAGAGGCCACAAGGGCACTAAAAGAAATGAAGAAAGAGGACCAAGTTTCTTAGAGGAGGAGAAACCATTTGTTAGGGGGGTGATGATGAGAGCCATCATTAGGTACATTTTAAGGGGTTAATTGTTACATTTTTACCCTAATTATTCTCTCTTTCTCACATTTAATTTCATTATTGTGATATGTTTCTTAGTGAAGATGGTGTATTGAGGGTTGTCATACTTCGAAGCCTAATGTGGTTTAAATGTAGGAAAATCAAGAGAATTTGCCATTTTTTAGGATGATTTCACAATCAGGGCTCGGAGTAAACATCAAGGAGTGATTATATGAGGGTTGACCACCTCCTTAACTCTTAAAGGCAACAAATATCTCCTCAAGTTTCTCTTCCAAAAAATAGAAAATAGAGACATCCAAGAAAGTGGAAGATCAAGAGAGCCAAGCTTCAATTCTCTCGAGTCCTAAGGGGCCAAACACCTACTTTTTAAGGAGTTGTTGGTAGCTACCCTCTAGGATAAATAGGTTAGAGCAAGATCTCACTAGGATTTGATTTTTGGATGTAAATAAAGCACTCTTAGCTCTTGTATTAGATATTTCTGACTTTCATATGTTATGTACAAGACTGGTTATGAACTTGTTAGCCACCTGTAATATTTTGTTATACCAAAAGGTGGCTAAATCTTTTTGAGCCTCCAAGGAACAAATTTTATCACTAAAAATTGTTGGCTCTTGAAGACTCCTTGTAGGCCTCATGCCTCTGTCCAAAATCCTCATTACTGTTCCTCTTAATTCTGCTGATTCCAAGTAGAAGACTGCTGAAAGACCTTCATTTTCCCCATTCTTAAACCTTCATCTGCTCCCCTTTTTCTCCACAAACTTCCTTGTCTTCATAAATCCTCTTCTTCCATTTATGAAAATCACTTTCCCATAGTTAAAAACCCATTTTTTTTTTACTATCCCAAAACCATCAAATTCCATTGAAAATTATGAAAAATTCATAAAAATACAAGTATTATGACTATGGATTTAAGCCCCTTTGGGCTAAGTCCTAAACCACTTCCCCACCATATGCTTTGGAGCTGGAGCCATTTGCCTCGGGGTTAAGGCTAATCGCATCGAAAGAATCAAATGCACAGCTCCGCCCACGGTTCCATCATCGTCTTTTCATGTAACTGGAGCCCACAGTCGGGCGACCTTATGAATATTTCATTCCCAAACCCATTTTTCTTTATAAACCCAAAACCCGCTTATCCAAACTTTCAACTAAAAACTAAGTCACTTGTTTAATATTTTAATGGGTTGATCGAAAGACCGATCGCGCAATCGCAATCGGAGAAATCAAATGGGTAGATCAAAAAGACCCGCATCAAAGTTCCGATGCGATTGGGTCTCGTATGTTAAAAGTTTCCCCCGCCCCTATCTCATATGACTTCCCCCGAGACCAAGTGTTAAGGACCCCGAGTGCCAATCGCATCGCAACGTTTCAAATAGGTTGATCGGAATGACCAGGCCCGATGGCCTGATTGTGATTGACCCCTTTGTTTTAAATACGCCCCGGGAATATTATATTCCATATATCCGAAGGCCCCGCAATCGGGCGCCTGTCCGCTTTATATATATATTCTTCCGCCCGATCCATAAAAACCTTTGATTATTCCAAAAATTTGGGTTTCATAAAAATATACAAGGGTTTTTTTCCCTCGGCTCATCTCCACCATTGATCGTATGCCAAATCCAATGGTCCGCGCAAAATCGCATCGCAATGTTTCAATCGCAATCGCAATGTTTCACGCCCGATTGCCGATCCCCGATTCAATCCTGACCGTTGATCTAATCCTTTGATCCAACGGTCCGCGCAAAATCGCATCGCAATGTTTCAATCGCATGCATTTTTGTTTTACCCCCGATTGCGCTCCTCCGATTAGATCTGGACCGTCCACGTGTCCAGATCAGACGGTCCAAAACCACCCCGCCTTATTTCTTCTCCCCGCTCTCCTTTGCCTGTTCTGCACCGATCTCCACCGTTAGATATTTTTATCCGATGGCTACGCTCCTCCCCCGCCATCTGAAGCAGTTTAAACCTATTTCCGCAGGATTTGTAAGCATTTTTGTGTTTTGCGGGTGTTTTTATGGTTTTCCATTATAGAATGAAGGAAAATCAGGGTTGGGAAAGACGTTTCCTGTTCCTTCGAGCTATCTAAAAGAACCATTCACGGGCTCTGTATCAAATGATTTATCGATGTTTCATGAGCATTGATAACCTAAAGAGCCCTGCGCTGCCCTGCACATCGACAAGACACTGTTTTATTCAAGAGAGCAGTTAAAGAGTATCAATTTTTGAAGGCAAATCACAACAAATGAAGATCGAAGACAGTTTTTACGGGGATTACGGCTAAGACAGTTATCAAAAGCCTAATCCCCAATCTAAAACACAGTTTAAAAGAAAACCTAAAGTGTTCATCAGACATATTTCCTCCACTGCCATACTTTGAGGCAAATTGATCCTCAACCACCGCAGTGCGACCTATTGCTTCAAAATGCTCAATCAGAGGCTGAATTTATTGAACTAAATCAGATATTTTGCCTCAAAGCGGCCAAAGAAGTTATTTCTGCCTCAAAATTAATGACAGAATGTGTGCAGAGTAACCCTAACAGTACGTAGAGCCTCAAATGTAAAACAAAGCTCCCTCCGAGCTTACTTCATAAGTGTAAACACAGTTAATGTAGTGATCCACCTGTAAATTTCTCCCTCGAGCCTCTCAAAGGGCCGAGAAGTCTTCATTATGCATTAATTGTACTTGAGATCTTTTTATCAGATCTCACCTCCTCATCCTTCTATAAATACTTCAGTAGAAGATGAGTGAGGTGTTGGATTAGTTGGTTGTCAATGTAATTGCTGAAGCATTCTATGTAACTGAGCTGAAAACTCTTGACTGTAAATAGTGGTTTCATCGGCTCTTGGAGCTCTGCTTGTAGCAGATAGGTTAGGTTGTGAAGAGAGATGGATTAAAACATTGGATTTGAAGATTGTAACCGGTTTGAAGCATCAATACAAGCTGATTTATGGGACCCTGGTCTATGTTGATGGTGATGTTATTCTCACTGTAACTTGTATTTTGTTTCTGTTTTCAATTTGTTTCATTTTCCACTGTAAAGAACAGTTTAAACAGGGTTAGGACCTACTGTATATCAGTAACCTTCTCTGGCTGAGAAATCTTTATCTAAATGTTTTCTTTCAACTATGTTATTTGAAAATGATTTAATTCAGTCTAAGTACACGGATGCTGGCGTTCCCTCATCCTTTTGTCACTGCTGAATGTTATTTTTAAATGTTACTTTCAATATATGTTGTGTGAGGATGAATTGAGGAAATCAAAGGTTAGCCCTGAGTCCCTTTCTTGTTTGCTCAACTATTTGATTGTTTCCCTTAGGATGTGTTAAAAGCTGACTAGTTTCGAAGTACTTATCAGATCTTAGGCCATTCTGTGTTATCTCTGTGATCGTCTTGGAAGTAACTAGGTAAAGAAGAGCTAGGAGAGGATTATGGTGAGCCCAGCCCGCTAGTTTCTACTCCAAAAGTTGCCTTCAAGTTTCCCTTTGTTTTTATATGTATTCTATTGGAAGTGTATCAAAGGCTGGATAGTTTCAAAGTACTTACTAGATCCTAGTTTGCTTCTATGTTTCTCTTAAGTGCTTGGTCAAAGGCTGGCTAGTTTGAAAGTACTTACCAGATCCTGGGCTGCTCTTTGTTCTGCATCTGTCATTTCCCTTTCTTATTGTATCATTCCATTCCATAAATAAAACTTTAAAGAGATCCTTAGGCATAGATGACTTGCCCCATAGATCACTCTTGAACCTGAATGTTTCAATTAAATCCTCTTATGACTCCATAGCCCAATGGATTGAAAACTTGCCATCATCTTTCTTCTTGATCGAAGCCTACTCTTTTGCTTGCAACTTCTCACCTTTGAACCTATTTGCATATAGATCTTTCTGCCTCAGACAACAATTATGTTCAATCATCCGAAAAGACCAAACAAAACCCTTGGACCTCATAACTAGCCTAATATCATTACCCTAAGCTTTCAAAGACAATATCCATCTTTGTACATATTGGAGAGATCCCTCTCCGGATTCAGGAGGGCTAGATCCTAGAATCCCAAAGTTGGTTGAAATAATGTTAACTCTGTGATTGGACTTTGCCAATCTTGCTTATTATAGAGACCTAACATTTCTGGCGACTCCGCTGGGGACGAGTGTTTTAATACCTCAAAAAACCCTTTATTCAAGAACACTTTGAGAGTAAAAAGCAGCCTTTTCAAGCACTTCCTAAGATAGGTAATTATGATGAAACTTGTTTGAATCAGTGACAAACTAGGTAAACCCTAGGTTTCTCTTAAGACTTCGTCTAACCTTGAAAAATCAGCCGGCTTAGCCATAAGAGTAGACTGCCTTTGTCTCGCAACCTTAGCTAAGTTTTGAAACAAAGTTAGGATATTCTTAACAACCACAAAACTGAAAAATGACTTAGAAAAACCTAAAAATATTTCAGATTGGAATTAAATAAACATGGTGGTGGACCATAAGACCTTTTACCTCTGAAAGGAGCTAAAAATTTCCACTCGCCGACTCCACAATCCTTAAACAGACCTTAAGACTCCACTCGGAAGAACCCTTATCATTATAGTATCATTCAAATTCAGTTAGAGGACTGTAGGATTAAAATTGTGAAAACGGATTAGTTCACCTCTCCAAGATTGTCATATCTGGTTGAACTTTTCTTGTTTATTTGGGTATAAACAACATAGCATAGTGGCTTCTAAAAAGATTCACACTAGAGCCCATCCAGACCCTAACCCACCTGAGATAGTTGATAATCCAGAAAGTATCCTTTGGAAGTCTCCTAAGGTTAAATTATTAACTGTTTTCATATCACCCTTGAGAGCTAATTCAGTCCCTGAAAATCTTTCATCTTTGCAACAATCACAAGCTGACTTAGTGAATCCATTTAGGACTAGGTCATTTGATGATATAATCCAGTTAGACTCTGAGTCTTCACTTTCATCTCCTGAAACAAGTGAACATCCTGGTGGCAGAGAAACAACACCTCCTGATTTACATTTCCTTCACAATTTAGGTGCCTCTCATCCAAGATTAGCTCAGAAATCTACTGTTGTTCCATCCACTTCTGTTCACCCGTCATCCACTGTTCAAACCACTCCACTTCAACCCACACCTCCTCTTGTAAATCCACCACATATCATGGCAACATGGTATGCTCGCTTAGTCCTTCCTGTACCACTAGTCAATCTTCCACAGGACTATCAGTCCAAAATTCCTTTATATGATGCTAGCAATTCTATAACAGCATCTCAACATGTGGACAAGATGAATGACTACTTTGACATAAATGAAATTGATGATGATTCTGTCAAACTTAGACTATTTGCTCAAAGTTTGGGGGGAGAAGCAAGAAAATGGTTCAAAGGTTTAGCCCCCCACAGTATTAATGATCTCCAAGGCTTCCATCAAACATTCTTAAACAAATGGGAAGCAAGGAAGAATCCTCTCCAAGTCCTTGTTGACTATAACAATCTCCATAGGAACCCTGGGGAAAGTGTACAAGCTTATTGTACCAGATTTAACAGTGTGTATAATGCACTCTCCCCTGAACTCAAACCTCCTCAGGGCTCAGCTTTAAACAAATTTCCTGAAGGGTTTGATCCTGACATGAAATATTCACTCAGAGAAAGATTCTTTGCAACCCTGGAAGATATGCAAAGAGGTGCCCTTTCTATGGAAGTAAACTTAATGGAGAAGAGAGCAAGGATGAAAGCTGAAAAGAGGGTATCCTTTAGAGAGGAATCCACCCCTTCTACTTCAAGCTCAAAGATGGAAAGAATGATGGAAGAAATGATGAAGAAAATGAGCATCCTGGAGAGAGCACAAGCAAGTCTAAATCAAAACACTCCTCAAAACAGAAACCAAAGCCAGAATCAGAATATTAGAAGAAATCAACCTCCAAATAGACCCCGGGAAGATGATCAACACATCACTCCTCCCTTTCATCAAAACTTTTTAAGTGAGGTTGAGCAAACAGAACAAATAATATAGGAGGATGATATAAACTTATTTGGGGTAGATGATGATAGCTTCGAAATTCATTATGATAAAAAACAAGGCCTTTACACACCTTACGATGACAAAAGAGATGATAATGAAAATTATTATCAGAACATGGAAAACACTGTCATAGAACCTTCAAAGGAATATGAACTCAGAAGCAAATCTAATCAAAAAATCCCCAACAATAAAACCTCTGACAAACCTTCTCAAAACAGCACTGCAACCCAGTCGAAGACAATCAAACAAAAAGACAAAACAATGGCTGTTAATTCTGGTAGTGGTAAAGAGAAAGACACTCAGAATATTGAAAAGCGGAGTGCAAACATTAGCAGTACTAACACCCCGGCTAGTACTCCCGGTAAAAAAACTTTTCCAACTGTAGATAAAACAAATCAGCAAGCTGTTATTGCTGATAAAGTGGCAGTAAACAAGACTAAAATCAATGCTTTAAAGAGTCAAAACCTTTTTAGCCTGCAACAAGAAATTTCAAAGATCAAAATTTATGTTCCTTTCACTAAGTTAGCTGCCCAACATGTATATAGGTCCAAAATTTTGAAAGCTTTGAACTTAGAAGATAATGAAGATTCACTCAATCTTAATGATGACCAACCAGAGCTTATTTTTGGTCCAAATATTGAAGGAAAGTTTCAAGAAGGTCTTTTCCCTCCCTTTTACGTAAGCTTAAACATTCATGATAAAATTCTGCACAATGCTATGCATGACTCAGGCGCTTCCCATAATTTAATGCCAAAAGCTGTAATGGAAAGCCTGGGTCTTGAAATTACCAGACCTTACAAAGACTTGTACTCCTTTGACTGAAACAGAGTTAAATGTCTAGGATTGATAAAAGATCTCTGTGTTAACTTAGCCCAGATTCCAGCCAAATGTTTGGTCATGGATGTTGTCGTGGCTGATGTACCCCCAAAGTATGGAATGCTTTTATCAAGATCTTGGGGGGCTAAGTTACAAGGAACTATGCAAATGGACATGACCTATGCGACTATCCTTGTTTTTAATCAGACTAGAAGACTTTACAGGGAAACCCACATGCAGTGCACAGTGACAAGTCAAGACCAGCCTCAAAACTCTCCTTTGTACGCTATAAGCACGAGCCTTGATTCTTTTATCATGTTTAATGATGAAACACTTACAGAAAAAATCATTTCAACAGAATCAATGGCTGAAACGGAGGAAGAGGAACACAACGCTGAACTGCCGAAACAGTCTATTGTGTCTAAAAATCTAGCAAACTAAACACAGGTCTTGAACTGCAAGTCATCAATCCATTAAACTTAAAACTTGACAGTCAAGAAGAAGATCCTCAACCCGATGAAAAACTTGAGGAATCAAATTATATAAAGGAGATACACCAAAATAATAAAACTGAAAATTTTCCTCTCTGGACTATGTATTTTGATGGGTCATGCACCAGAATGAATGCTGGTGCAGGTGTCTGGATCACTAACACTGAAAAAAATCATACAGAATGTATTTCATGTAAATTAAACTTTCAGTGTTCCAAAAACATAGCAGAGTATGAATCCCTGCTCTTAGGCTTACATTTACTGAAAAAGTTAGGTGCCAAGATAATCAATGTATATGGCGATTCCGAATTAATAATTAGGCAAGTTAATGGGGAGTATAATGCAAATCACCCCAGACTTAGGGCCTACCAAAATGATGTCATGGATATTTTGAAAACATTTGAGGAGTCCAACCTGACTTTTGTCCCGAGGAAAAGAAATATTGCAGCCCACAATTTAGCCTTTGCTGCTAGAACCTACCCAATACTATATGATGACACGTCTCAGATAAAATTCAGACCAGCTGTCCCGGATAATAAGAAATATTGGCAGGTGTTTGACAGAGATAAAAAAATAGAAGACTTCATGCAATTCAGAAATGAATTTGAACTCCATAGTTCAGATTCAGATTATGATACAGATTGCAGTGAAGAAAATTTTCTTGGTGAAGAAGAACCGTCTCCTGAGCTTATAGGCATTAACCTTCAAACTAGCAAACTTACAAACCAAACAGAATGGAGTGCAAAATCTGAAACAGAGGAATTGGAAACTCTGCATTCTAAGGATGATAGTTTGCCCAAGGGTTTGGCCCCTCTAGAAGAATTGTTTGATTTTAACGATGTGGCAAATAAACCAAAACTGGAACCTGTAGAGACTGAAGTAGAGGAGTGCAATATAGGCAGTGAGGAAAAACTGAAAATGATCAAACTGTCCAAAACTTTGCCAGCTCACATTAAACTCAAATACATAGAGCTATTCAAAGAGTTTTCTGATGTTTTTGCGTGGAGTTATGAAGATCTTAAATCCTATGACACTGAAATAATATAGCACAAAATTCCTCTTAAAGAGAACCAAAATTTTTTCAAACAGAAACTGCGCAGAATAAACCCTGTCCAGTTCCCATTGGTTAAGAAGGAAATCATGAAGATGCATGATGCTAGTATTATTGTCCCTATTAGATATTCTGAGTGGGTATCTAATCTGGTGTCAGTTAGGAAGAAGACTGGAGAAATCAGGCTTTGTATAGACTTCAGAAATTTAAACAAAGCTTCATTGAAAGACAACTACCCTTTACCCAAGATGGATCATATTTTGCAAAGGGTGGTGGGGTCTAAAAGAATTTCTTTGCTAGATGGCTATTCAGGGTATAACCAAGTCTTAGTCCACCCTGATGATCAATTAAAGACAACGTTTACTACAACATGGGGCACTTTCATGTATGTGAAAATGCCTTTTGGTCTAATGAATGCTGGAGAAACCTTTCAGAGAGCCATGGACATAGCATTCTCGGAAGAATTGGGCTTCTTCATCATTATCTACAATATCTTGATGATGTAAGCTGTGTTTTCAAAACGGATATGAAGAACACTTAGAACATTTGAAAAGTTTAGAAGTGCGAAAGTTTAGGATATCTTTAAACCCTAAGAAGACACTATTTGGACTCCAAGAAGGTAGCTTCTTGGACACATTGAGAGGAGGGTATAAAGATATCCAAGAGGATTGAGCTATATTACAGAATCTCTCATCCTCGAAATATCAAGGAGTTGCAGTCTTTCATTGGAAAGATTAACTTTTTGATAAGGTTCATCCCTAACTTGGCAGAGCTCCTTAGAAATATCACAAACATGTTGAAGAAGGAGCAAGGGATAAAATGGACCTTGGAAGAAAAGACATCCTTTGAGCTGGTGAAACAAGCGTTAACCAAAACACCGGTTCTCATAAGTCCTGATTTTTCAAAAGATTTTTATATCTTCTCATTTGCATCAAAACATACCATAGCTGCTGTCCTTTTACAGAAAAATCCACAAGGACAAAAGCAGCCCATTGCATTCTTTAGCAAGGCGTTAAGGGATGCCCCTTTGAAGTATAACATCATGGAAAAGCAAGCTTTTGCTTTAGTTAAGGCTTTAAAGGACTTCAGAGTATACATCCTCCACTCACACATCATTGCCTTTGTCCCAAATTCAGTTGTTAAGGACATTCTAACACATGACCCAGATGGTAAAAGAGGTAAGTGGATTGATGTTATTCTTGAATATGATTTAGAGATTAAACCCACTAAGCTCATCAAAGGCCAAGGTCTAGCTAAGTTAATGGCAGAATCAAATTGTGATCTTCTTGATATTAATATGATCGATGATTTGGATAACCAAGAAGAACTCTCAACTCCCGTTGTTGAAGATCATTTTGTGAATTCTCCTTGGTATATTGATATTGTTTATGTTTTGCTTAATCTGAATACACCTCCTGGTTTATCCAAAACAAAGGCAAGATTCCTAAAGTTAAAAGCTGTAAACTATTGCATTATTGATAAATGTCTTTATTGGAAAAATGCGAGTGGTATATTGCTTAAATGTTTGCCTGAGTTTGATGCAGAAAAAATTAAGAAGGAATTCCATGAAGGAGAGTGTGGAGGCCATTTGTACTGGAAGTCAACAACCAACAAAATTTTGAGGGCTGGTTTCTATTGGCCCATTCTTTTTCCTGATGTTCATAAGATGACCACTACTTGCCATAAATGCCAATTGTTTGAGGGCAAGAGAAAATTATTACCCCTTCCTCTGCATCCAATTACTGTTGAAGATCCTTTTCAACAATGGGGACTTGACTTCATAGGAGAAATCCATCCACCTTCCTCTGCCCAGCACAGGTGGATTCTTACCGCCACAGACTATTTCACTAAGTGGATAGAAGTCGTTCCTAGTAGGCAGGCCAATGATTCGGTTTTCATAAAATTCATAGAAACCAATATTCTTTCCAGATTTGGCTGTCCTACCAAGATCATCACAGATAATGCAGCAGCATTTGGATCAAAGAAAATGGTGGAATTCTGTCACAAGTACCAGATAACATTGGGACACTCCACAGCCTATTACCCTCAAGGTAATGGACTTGCAGAATCTTCCAACAAAAGCTTAGTGAATATAATAAAGAAACTGTTAGAGGACAACAAGAAGTCTTGGCACACAAAGCTCATCCATGCACTTTGGGTTGACAGATTAACATTGAAGAAATCCATTGGTATGTCACCCTTCCAACTTGTGTATGGTACAAATGCAATTTTTCCTAATAGCCTCGGTGTACCAGTTATGAAGTTAATTCAAGAGTTGCAGATTGAAGAAAATGACATAATCAGAAGGATAAATCAGACCATTCATCTTCAGCAAACCAGAGAGGAAGTGTATAATAAAGCATTGCAGAAGCAAGACAATATCAAGAAGATATTTGATAGAAGAACAAAGGCCAGCAGTTTCAAGGTTGGAGACAAAGTTTTAAAGTGGGACTCAAAGAGGGAAGACAAGGGAAAGCATGGTAAATTTGACAATCTATGGCTTGGCCCTTACTCTATTCATTCATTTGCTGGAAACAATGCATTCTTCTTACAAGAGCTGAATGGAACAGATTTGTTTGGGGGTCCTGTCAATGGCAGGATGCTTAAGCATTACCTTTCTTAAAACCATTTTGTGTTCTACAGCCTTTTTATTTTTATTTTTCCATTGTGAATATTTCATCCACCATTGCATTCAAAGTTGTGAAAAATCAAAAAATACAAAAACAGAGAAAAAATGAAAAGAGGGCAGAAATGAAAACAAGAAAGGCACAACCCCATGCCAAAAAGAGAAATAAATCTGAAAGTGTGCAAGCTCAAATGCCACTCAAAACACACTTCTAATTTGTCAAACTGTTTAATCTTGACTAATTAGCTTTTAATTTTCTGCTGATAGGGTAGCGAATTTGATTTTCCAAACTGTTTAATCTTGGCTCATCAGTAGATAGATTAGGATAGAAATTAAGGTTCAAACAAACTTAAAATCTGAACCAAAGTTTCCAAAGAGAGATGACTCAAAACTGTTTTATTTTCTGAGTCATAAAAGAGAAAAAGTGTTTCTAAATTGCCCAAAATCTGAATCAGATATCAAGGAAGAGATAGCTCACAGAAAAAAGAAAAATCAGAGCTATGAAAAGAAGAGAGAAGGCCATAATAAGAAGCTTTCAGATCTTAAGCCTTCAATTTTTGATGTTAAATTTCTGCAAATGATAATCTATGTGCAGCTTGTTTTTATGCCATAGATCACAGCAAGTCAAATAGCTTAATCTTGACTTGATTGTTCTTAAATTTTTGTTGTAGAATTTAGAGAATGAAAGTCTGTTCGACAGTTTAATCCCAACAGACAGTAGATTAGGTAGAGAAATATCTGAGCTCAACTGTTTAATCTGAGTTCAGGGAGAAATAAGGAGTAGAAATTGATTAGGTTTCCCGCTTTCAAAAGAATAAAATGTTGTGAATAGAGTTTGCCAATCCAAGTGCACTCTGATGAAGAAAAAATGTTAGATCTGTAGGATTGGGTAGGTAGAAAGCTTGTTGATGAAAGATCCATTGTTTTTCATGGCTATTAGCATTTCCAGTGCAAAAGAAGATCATTCAATCATAGAAGAGCAGCCCAATGGATGAGGCAACTAATCAGCCTCCCAGAAGATGCAAGTCTGAAATTCTTGATGCCTTCAAGAAGGCACCATCCCCAAGTGGAGCCACTGTTAGCCACCTGTAATATTTTGTTATACCAAAAGGTGGCTAAATATTTTTGAGCCTCCAAGGAACAAATTTTATCACTAAAAATTGTTGGCTCTTGAAGACTCCTTGTAGGCCTCATGCCTCTGTCCAAAATCCTCATTATTGTTCCTCTTAATTCTGCTGATTCCAAGTAGAAGACTGTTGAAAGACCTTCATTTTCCCCCTTCTTAAACCTTCATCTGCTCCCCTTTTTCTCCACAAACTTCCTTGTTTTCATAAATCCTCTTCTTCCATTTATGAAAATCACTTTCCCATAGTTAAAAACCCATTTTTTTTTTTACTATCCCGAAACCATCAAATTCCATTGAAAATTATGAAAAATTCATAAAAATACAAGTATTATGACTATGGATTTAAGCCCCTTTGGGCTAAGTCCTAAACCACTTCCCCACCATACGCTTTGGAGCTAGAGCCATTTTCCTTGGGTTAAGGCGCTAATCGCATCGGAAAGAATCAAATGTACAAGTCTTCGCCATACTCCGAAGAACTCCGATTGCGATTAGCCTTGCTGCCTAAAAACCGCCGATCATATTATTTTCATGTAACCCGGAGCCCGCCCTCGGCGCTTAGACCTTATGAATATTTCAGTCCCAAACCCATTTTTCTTTATAAAACCCAAAACCCGCTTATCCAAACTTTCAACTTAAAAACTTGAAGTCACGTGTTTAATATTTTAATGGGTTGATTGAAAGACCGATCGCGTAATCGCAATCGGAGAAATCAAATGGGTAGATCAAAAAGACCCGCATCAAAGTTCCGATTTGATTGGGTCTCGTATGTTAAAAGTTTCCCCCGCCCCTGTCTCATATGACTTCCCCCGAGACCAAGTGTTAAGGACCCCGGGTGCCAATCGCATCGCAACGTTTCAAATAGGTTGATCGGAATGACCAAGCCCGATGGCCTGATTGCGATTGACCCCTTTGTTTTAAATACGCCCCGGGCATATTACATTCCTTATATCTGAAGGCCCCACAGTCGGGTGCCTGTCCTCTTTATATATATATTCTTCCGCCCGATCCATAAAAACCTTTGATTATTCCAAAAATTTGGGTTTCATAAAAATATACAAGGGTTTTTTTCCCCCGGCTCATCTCCACCATTGATCATATGCCAAATCCAACGGTCCGCGCAAAATCGCATCGCAATGTTTCAATCGCAATCGCAATGTTTCACCCCCGATTGCCGATCCCCGATTCAATCCCGACCGTTGATCTAATCCTTTGATCCAACGGTCCGCGCAAAATCGCATCACAATGTTTCAATCGCATGCATTTTTGTTTTACCCTCGATTGCGCTCCTCCGATTAGATCTGGACCGTCCACGTGTCCAGATCAGACGGTCCAAAACCACCTCGCCTTATTTCTTCTCCCCGCTCTCCTTTGCCTGTTCTGCGCCGATCTCCACCGTTAGATATTTTTATCCGACGGCTACGCTCCTCCCCCGCCATCTGAAGCAGTTTAAACCTATTTCCGCAGGATTTCTTAACTATTTTTGTGTTTTGCAGGTGTTTTTATGGTTTTCCATTATAGAATGAAGGAGAGCCGAGGGTTGGGAAAGACGTTTCCTGTGCCTTCGAGCTATCTAAAAGAACCATTCACGGGCTCTGTATCAAATGATTTATCGATGTTTCATGAGCATTGATAACCTAAAGAGCCCTGCGCGGCCCTGCACATCGACAAGACACTGTTTTATTCAAGAGAGCAGTTAAAGAGTATCAGTTTTTGAAGACAAAGCACAGCAGATGAAGATTGAAGAAATTTTTTACGAGGATTACGGCTAAGACAGTTATCAAAAGCCTAATCCCCAATCTAAAACACAGTTTAAAGGAAAACATAAAGTGTTCATCATACATATTGCCTCCACCGCCATACTTTGAGGCAAATTGATTCCTCAACCACCGCAGTGCCACCTATTGCCTCAAAATGCTCAATCAGAGGCTGAATTTATTGAACTAAATCAGATATTTTGCCTCGAAGCGGCCAAAGAAGTTATTTCTGCCTCAAAATTAATGACAGAATGTGTGCAGAGTAACCCTAACAGTACGCAGAGCCTCAAATTTCAAACAAAGCTCCCTCCGAGCTTACTTCATAAGTGTAAACACAGTTAATGTAGTGATCCACCTGTAAATTTCTCCCTCGAGCCTCTCAAAGGGCCGAGAAGTCTTCATTCTGCATTAATTGTGCTTGAGATCTTTTTATCAGATCTCACCTCCTCATCCTTCTATAAATACTTCAATAGAAGATGAGTGAGGGGTTGGATTAGTTGGTTGTCAATGTAATTGCTGAAGCATTCTACGTAACTGAGCTGAAAACTCTTGACTGTAAATAGTGGTTTCATCGGCTCTTCGAGCTCTGCTTGTAGCAGATAGGTTAGGTTGTGAAGAGAGATGGATTAAAACATTAGATCTGAAGATTGTAACCGGTTTGAAGCATCAATACAAGCTGATTTATGGGATCCTGGTCTATGCTGATGGTGATGTTATTCTCACTGTAACTTGTATTTTGTTTCTGTTTTCAATTTGTTTCATTTTCCACTGTAAAGAACAGTTTAAACAGGGTTAGGACCTACCGTATATCAGTAACCTTCTCTGGCTGAGAAATATTTATCTAAATGTTTTCTTTCAACTATGTTATTTGAAAATGATTTAATTCAGTCTAAGTACACGGATGCTGGCATTCCCTCATCCTTTTGTCACTGCTGAATGTTATTTTTAAATGTTACTTTCAATATATGTTGTGTGAGGATGAATTGAGGAAATCAAGGTTAGCCCTGAGTCCCTTTCCTGTTTTCTCAACTATTTGATTGTTTCCCTTAGGATGTGTTAAAAGCTAACTAGTTTTGAAGTACTTATCAGATATTAGGCCATTCTGTGTTATCTATGTGATCGTCTTGGAAGTAACTAAGTAAAGAAGAGCTAGGAGAGGATTATGGTGAGCCCAGCCCGCTAGTTTCTACTCCAAAAGTTGCCTTCAAGTTTCCCTTTGTTTTTATATGTATTCTATTAGAAGTGTATCAAAGGCTGGATAGTTTCAAAGTACTTACCAGATCCTAGTTTGCTTCTATGTTTTTCTTAAGCGCTGGGTCAAAGGCTGGCTAGTTTCAAAGTACTTACCAGATCCTGGGCTGCTCTTTGTTCTGCATCTGTCATTTCCCTTTCTTATTGTATCACTCCATTCCATAAATCATACTTTAAAGAGATCCTTAGGCATAGATGACTTGCCCCATAGATCACTCTTGAACCTGAATGTTTCAATTAAATCCTCTTATGACTCCATAGCCCAATGGATTGACAACTTGCCATCATCCCTCTTCTTGATCAAAGCTTACTCTTTTGCTTGCAACTTCTCACCATTGAACCTATTTACATATAGATCTTTCTGCCTCAGACAACAATTATGTTCAATCATCCGAAAAGACCAAACAAAACCCTTGGACCTCATAACTAGCCTAATATCATCACTTTAAACTTCAAAGACAATATCTATCTTTGTACATATTGGAGAGATCCCTCTCCGGATTCAGGAGGGCTAGATCCTAGAATCCCAAAGTTGGTTGAAATGATGTTAACTCTGTGATTGGACTCTCCCAATCTTGCTAATAAATTACAGAGACCTAACATTTTCTGGCGACTCCACTGGGGACCTGAGTGTTTTTAATACCTTTTAGAGGCCTTAGAAAACCCTTTATTCGAGAACATTTTTAGAGTAAAAAGCAGCCTTTTCAAGCACTGCCTAATATAGGTAATCATGATGGAACTTGTTTGAATCAGTGACAAACTAGGCAAACCCTAGGTTTCTCTTAAGACTTCATCTAACCTTGAAAAATCAACTAGATTTGCCATAAGAGTAGACTGCCTTTGTCTCACAACCTTAGCTAAGTTTTGAAACAAAGTTAGGATATTCTTAACAACCACAAAACTGAAAAATGACTTGAAAAACCTAAAAATATTTCAGATAGGAATTAAATAAACATGGTGGTGGACCATAAGACCTTTTACCTCTGAAAGGAGCTAAAAATTTCCACTTGGCGACTCCACAATCCTAGCAGACCTTAAGACCCCACTGGGAAGAACCCTTATCATTATAAAATCATTCAAACTCAGTTAGAGGACTGTGGGATTTAAAATTGTAAAAACAGATTGGTTAACCTCTCCAAGATTGTCATATCTGGTTGAACTTTTCTTGTTTTGGGTCTAAACAACATAGCATAGTGGCTTCTAAAAAGATTCACACTAGAGCCCATCCAGACCCTAACCCGCCTAAGATAGTTGATAATCCAGAAAGTATCCTTTGGAAGTCTCCTAAGGTTAAATTATTAACTGTTTTCAGATCACCCTTGAGAGCTAATTCAGTCCCTGAAAATCTTTCAGCTCTACAACAATCACAAGCTGACTTAGTGAATCCATTTAGGACTAGATCATTTGATGATATAATCCAGTTAGACTCTGAGTCTTCACTTTCATCTCCTGAAACAAGTGAACATCCTGGTGGCAGAGAAACAACACCTCCTGATTTACATTTCCTTCACAATTTAGGTGCCTCTCATCCAAGATCAGCTCAGAAATCTACTGCTGTTCCATCCACTTCTGTTTACCCGTCATCCATTGTTCAAACCACTCCACTTCAACCCACACCTCCTATTGTAAATCCACCACGTATCATGGCAGCATGGTATGCTCCCTTAGTCCTTCCTGTACCATTAGTCAATCTTCCACAGGACTATCAGTCCAAAATTCCTTTATATGATGCTAGCAATACTATAACAACATCTCAACATGTGGACAAGATGAATGACTACTTTGACAGAAATGAAATTGATGATGATTCTATCAAACTTAGACTATTTGCTCAAAGTTTGGGGGGAGAAGCAAGAAAATGGTTCAAAGGTTTAGCCCCCCACAGTATTAATGATCTCCAAGGCTTCCATCAAACATTCTTAAACAAATGGGAAGTAAGGAAGAATCCTCTCCAAGTCCTTGCCGACTATAACAATCTCCATAGGAACCCTGGGGAGAGTGTACAAGCTTATTGTACCAGGTTTAACAGTGTCTATAATGCACTTTCCCCTTAACTAAAACCTCCTCAGGGCTCAGCTTTAAACAAATTTCCTGAAGGGTTTGATCCTGACATGACCTATTCACTCAAGGAAAGAGATTTTGTAACCCTTGAAGACATGCAAAGAGGGGCCCTTTCTGTGGAAGTAAACTTAATGGAGAAAAGGGCAAGGATGAAAACAGAAAAGAGAGCGTCTTTTAGAGAGGAACCCACCCCTTCTACTTCAAGCTCAAAGATGGAAAGAATGATGGAAGAAATGATGAAGAAAATGAGCATTCTAGAGAAAGCGCAAGCAAGTCTAAATCAGAACGCTCCTCAAAACAGAAACCAAAGCCAGAATCATAATATTAGAAGAAATCAGCCTCCAAACAGACCCCGGGAAGATGATCAATAGATCACTCCTCCCTTTCATCAAAACTTTTTAAGTGAAGTTGAACAAACAGATCAAATAACAGAGGAAGATGATATAAACTTATTTGGGGTAGATGATGATGATTTCGAGGTTCATTATGATGAAAAACAAGGTCTTTACACACCTTACGATGACAAAAGAGATGATAATGAAAATTATTATCAGAACATGGAAAACGCTGTCATAGAACCTTCAAAGGAATATGAACTCAGAAGAAAATCTAATCAACAAATCCCCAACAATAAAACCTCTGACAAACCTTCTCAAAACAGCACTGCAACCCAGTCGAAGACAATCAAACAAAAAGACAAAACAATGGCTGTTAATTCTGGTAGTGGTAAAGAGAAAGACACTCATAATATTGAAAATCGGAGTGCAAACATTAGCAGTACTAACACCCCGGCTAGTACTCCTGGTAAAACAACTTTTCCAACTGCAGATAAAACAAATTAGCAAGCTGTTATTGCTGATAAAGTGGCAGTAAACAAGGCTGAAATCAATGCTTTAAAGAGTCAAAACCTTTTTAGCTTGGAACAAGAAATTTCAAAGATCAAAATTTCTGTTCCTTTGACTGAGTTAGCTGCCCAACATGTATATAGGTCAAAAATTTTGAAAGCTTTAAACTTAGAAGATAATGAAGATTCACTCAATCTTAATGATGAACAACCAGAGCTTATTTTTGGTCCAATGATTGAAGGAAAGTTTCAAGAAGGTCCTGTCCCTCCCTTTTACGTAAGCTTAAACATTCATGATAAAATTCTGCACAATGCTATGCATGACTCAGGCGCTTCCCATAATTTAATGCCAAAAGCTGTAATGGAAAGCCTGGGTCTTGAAATTACCAGACCTTACAAAGACTTGTACTCCTTTGACTCAAGCAGAGTTAAATGTCTAGGATTGATAAAAGATCTCTGTGTTAACTTAGCCCAGATTCCAGCCAAATGTTTGGTCATGGATGTTATCGTGGCTGATGTACCCCCAAAGTATGGAATGCTTTTATCAAGATCTTGGGGGGCTAAGTTACAGGGAACTATGCAAATGGACATGACCTATGCGACTATCCCTGTTTTTAATCAGACTAGAAGACTTTACAGGGAAACCCACATGCAGTGCACAGTGACAAGTCAAGACCAGCCTCAAAACTCTCCTTTGTACGCTGTAAGCACGAGCCTTGATTCTTTTATCATGTTTAATGATGAAAAACTTACAGAACAAATCATTTCAACAGAATCAATGGCTGAAACGGAGGAAGAGGAACACAACGCTGAACTGCCGAAATAGTCTATTGTGTCTAAAAATCCTAGCAAACTAAACACAGGTCTTGAACTGCAAATCATCAATCCATTAAACTTAAAACTTGACAGTCAAGAAGACGATCCTCAACCCGATGAACAACTTGAGGAATCAAATTATATAAAGGAGATACACCAAAATAATAAAACTGAAAATGTTCCTCTCTGGACTATGTATTTTGATGGGTCATGCACCAGAACGAATGCTGGTTCAGGTGTCTAGATCACTAACACTGAAAACAATCATACATAATGTATTTCATGTAAATTAAACTTTCAGTGTTCCAACAACATAGCAGAGTACGAATCCCTGCTCTTAGGCTTACATTTACTGAAAAAGTTAGGTGCCAAGAGAATCAATGTATATGGCGATTCCGAATTAATCATTAGGCAAGTTAATGGGGAGTATAATGCAAATCACCCCAGACTTAGGGCCTACCGAAATGATGTCATGGATCTTTTGAAAACATTTGAGGATTCCAACCTGACTTTTGTCCCGAGGAAAAGAAATATTGCAGCCCACAATTTAGCCTTTGCTGCTAGAACCTGCCCAATACTATATGATGACACGTCTCAGATAAAATTCAGACCAGCTGTCCCGGATAATAAGAAATATTGGCAGGTGTTTGACGGAGATAAAAAAATAGAAGACTTCATGCAATTCAGAAATGAATTTGAACTCCATAGTTCAGATTTAGATTATGATACAGATTGCAGTGAAGAAAATTTTCTTGGTGAAGAAGAACCGTCTCCTGAGCTTATAGACATTAACCTTCAAACTAGAAAACTTACAAACCAAACATAATGGAGTGCAAAATCTGAAATAGAGGAAATGGAAACTCTGCATTCTAAGGATGATAGTTTGCCCAAGGGTTTTTCCCCTCTAGAAGAATTGTTTGATTTTAACGATGTGGCCAATAAACCAAAACTGGAACCTGTAGAGACTGAAGTAGAGGAGTGTGATATAGGCAGTGAGGAAAAACCGAAAATGATCAAACTGTCCAAAACTTTGCCAGCTCACATTAAACTCAAATACATAGAGCTATTCAAAGAGTTTTCTGATGTTTTTGCGTGGAGTTATGAAGATCTTAAATCCTATGACACTAAAATAATACAGCACAAAATTCCTCTTAAAGAGAACCAAAAACCATTCAAACAGAAACTGCGCAGAATAAACCTTGTTCAGTTCCCATTGGTTAAGAAGGAAATCATGAAGATGCACGATGTTGTATTATTGTCCCTATTAGATATTCTGAGTGGGTATCTAATCTGGTGTCAGTTAGGAAGAAGACTGGAGAAATCAGGCTTTGTATAGACTTCAGAAATTTAAACAAAGCTTCATTGAAAGACAACTACCCTTTACCCAAGATGGATCATATTTTGCAAAGGGTGGTGGGGTCTAAAATAATTTCTTTGCTAGATGGCTATTCAGGGTATAACCAAGTCTTAGTCCACCCTGATGATCAATTAAAGACAACGTTTACTACACCATGGGGCACTTTCATGTATGTGAAAATGCCTTTTGGTCTAATGAATGCTGGAGCAAACTTTCAGAGATCCATGGACATAGCATTCTCAGAATAATTGGGCTTCTTCATCATTATCTATCTTGATGATGTAACTGTGTTTTCAAAAACAGATGAAGAACATTTAGAACATTTAAGAAAAGTTTTCGAGAAGTGCAGAAGGTTTGGAATATCTTTGAACCCTAAGAATACACTATTTGGTCTCCAAGAAGGTAAGCTTCTTGGACACATTATTTCAGAGGAGGGTATAAAGATAGATCCAAAGAGGATTGAGGCTATATTGCAAATCTCTCATCCTCGAAATATCAAGGAGTTGCAGTCTTTCATTGGAAAGATTAACTTTTTGATAAGGTTCATCCCTAACTTGGCAGAGCTCCTTAGAAATATCACAAACATGTTGAAGAAGGAGCAAGGGATAAAATGGACCTTGGAAGCAAAGACATCCTTTGAGCTGGTGAAACAAGCGTTAACCAAAACAACGGTTCTCATAAGTCCTGATTTTTCAAAAGATTTTTATATCTTCTCATTTGCATCAGAACATACCATAGCTGCTATCCTTTTACAGAAAAATCCACAAGGACAAGAGCAGCCCATTGCATTCTTTAGCAAGGCATTAAGGGATGCCCCTTTGAAGTATAACATCATGGAAAAGCAAGCTTTTGCTTTAGTTAAGGCTTTAAAGGACTTCAGAGTATACATCCTCCACTCACACATCATTGCCTTTGTCCCAAATTAAGTTGTTAAGGACATTCTAACACAGGACCCAGATGGTAAAAGAGGTAAGTGGATTGCTGTTATTCTTGAATATGATTTAGAGATTAAACCCACTAAGCTCATCAAAGGCCAAGGTCTAGCTAAGTTAATGGCAAAATCAAATTGTGATCTTCTTGATATTAATATGATCGATGATTTGGATAACCAAGAAGAACTCTCAACTCCCGTTGTTGAAGATCATTTTGTGAATTATCCTTGGTATATTGATATTGTTTATGTTTTGCTTAATCTGAATACACCTCCTGGTTTATCCAAAACAAAGGCAAGATTCCTAAAGTTAAAAGCTGTAAACTATTGCATTATTGATAAATGTCTTTATTGGAAAAATGCAAGTGGTATATTGCTTAAATGTTTGCTTGAGTTTGATGCAGAAAAGATTAAGCAGGAATTCCATGAAGGAGAGTGTGGAGGCCACTTGTACTGGAAGTCAACAGCCAACAAAATTTTGAGGGCTGGTTTCTATTGGCCCACTCTTTTTCCTGATGTACACAAAATGAAAACTACTTGCCATAAATGCCAATTGTTTGAGGGCAAGAGAAAATTATTACCCCTTCCTCTGCATCCAATTACTGTTGAAGCTCCTTTTCAACAATGGGGACTTGACTTCATAGGAGAAATCCATCCACCTTCCTCTGCCCAGCACAGGTGGATTCTTACCACCACAGACTATTTCACTAAGTGGATAGAAGCCGTTCCTAGTAGGCAGGCCAATGATTTGGTTTTCATAAAATTCATAGAAACCAATATTCTTTCCAGATTTGGCTGTCCTACCAAGATCATCAGAGATAATGCAGCAACATTTGGATCAAAGAAAATGGTGGAATTCTGTCACAAGTACCAGATAACATTGGGACACTCCACAGCCTATTACCCTCAAGGTAATGGACTTGCAGAATCTTCCAACAAAACCTTAGTGAATATAATAAAGAAACCGTTAGAGGACAACAAGAAGTCTTGGCACACAAAGCTCATCCATGCACTTTGGGCTGACAGATTAACATTGAAGAAATCCATTGGTATGTCACCCTTCCAGCTTGTGTATGGTACAAATGCAATTTTTCCTAATAGCCTCGGTGTACCAGTTATGAAGTTAATTCAAGAGTTGCAGACTGAAGAAAATGACATAATCAGAAGGATAAATCAGACCATTCATCTTCAGCAAACCAGAGAGGAAGTGTATAATAAAGCATTGCAGAAACAAGACAATATCAAGAAGATATTTGATAGAAGAACAAAGGCCAGCAGTTTCAAGGTTGGAGACAAAGTTTTAAAGTGGGACTCAAAGAGGGAAGACAAGGGAAAGCATGGTAAATTTGAAAATCTATGGCTTGGACCTTACTCTATTCATTCAGTTGCTGGAAACAATGCATTCTTCTTACAAGAGCTGAATGGAACAGATTTTTTTGGGGGTCCTGTCAATGGCAGGATGCTTAAGCATTACCTTTCTTAAAACCATTTTGTGTTCTGCAGCCTTTTTATTTTTCTTTTTCCATTGTGAATATTTCATCCACCATTGCATTCAAAGTTGTGAAAAATCAAAAAATACAAAAATAGAGAAAAAATGAAAAGAGGGCAGAAATGAAAACAAGAAAGGCACAGCCCCATGCCAAAAAGAGAAATAAATCTGAAAGTGTGCAAGCTCAAATGCCACTCCTCAAAACACACTTCTAATTTGTCAAACTGTTTAATATTGACTAATTAGCTTTCAATTTTCTGCTGATAGGGTAGCGAATTTGATTTTCCAAACTGTTTAATCTTGGCTCATCAGTAGATAGATTAGGATAGAAATTAAGGTTCAAACAAACTTAAAATCTGAACCAAAGTTTCCAAAGAGAGATGACTCAACACTGTTTTATTTTCAGAGTCATAAAAGAGAAAAACTGGTTCTAAATTGCCCAAAATCTGAATCAGATATCAAGGAAGAGAGAGCTCACAGAAAAAAGAAAAATCAGAGCTATGAAAAGAAGAGAGAAGGCCATAATAAGAAGCTTTCAGATCTTAAGCCTTCAATTTTTGATGTTAAATTTCTGCAAATGATAATCTATGTGCAGCTTGTTTTTATGCCATAGATCACAGCAAGTCAAACAACTTAATCTTGACTTGACTGTTCTTAAATTTTTGTTGTAGAATTTAGAGAATGAAAGTCTGTTGGACAGTTTAATCCCAACAGACAGTAGATTAGGTAGAGAAATATCTGAGCTCAACTGTTTAATCTGAGTTCAGGGAGAAATAAGGAGTAGAAATAGATTAGGTTTCCTGCTTTCAAAAGAATAAAATGTTGTGAATAGAGTTTACCAATCCAAGTGCACTCTGATGAAGAAAAAATGTTAGATCTGTAGGATTGGGTATGTAGAAAGCTTGTTGATGAAAGATCCATTGTTTTTCATGGCTGTTAGCATTTCCAGTGCAAAAGAAGATCATTCAATCAGAGAAGAGCAGCCCAATGGATGAGGCAACTAATCAGCCTCCCAGAAGATGCAAGTCTGAAATTCTTGATGCCTTCGAGGCACCATCCCCAAGTGGAGCCACTGTTAGCCACCTGTAATATTTTGTTATACCGAAAGGTGGCTAAATATTTTTGAGCCTCCAAGGAACAAATTTTATCACTAAAAATTGTTGGCTCTTGAAGACTCCTTGTAGGCCTCATGCCTCTGTCCAAAATCCTCATTACTGTTCCTCTTAATTCTGCTGATTCCAAGTAGAAGACTGCTGAAAGACCTTCATTTTCCCCCTTCTTAAACCTACATCTGCTCCCCTTTTTCTCCACAAAACTTCTTTGTTTTCATAAATCCTCTTCTTCCATTTATGAAAATCACTTTCTATAGTTAAAAACCCTTTTTTTTTTTTGACTATCAAGGATACCATCAAATTCCATTGAAAAGTGAAAAAAATTCATAAAAATACAAGTATTATGACTATGGATTTAAGCCCCTTTGGGCTAAGTCCTAAACCACTTCCCCACCATACGCTTTGGAGCTGGAGCCATTTGCCTTGGGTTAAGGCACTAATCGCATCGGAAAGAATCCAATGTACAAGTCTTCGCCATACTCCGAAGAACTCCGATTGCGATTAGCCTTGCTGCCTAAAAACCCCCGATCACATTATTTTCATGTAACCCGGAGCCCGCCCTCGGCACTTAGACCTTATGAATATTTCATTCCCAAACCCATTTTTCTTTCTAAAACCCAAAACCCGCTTATCCAAACTTTCAACTTAAAAACTTGAAGTCACGTGTTTAATATTTTAATGGGTTGATTGAAAGACCGATCGCGCAATCGCAATCGGAGAAATCAAATGGGTAGATCAAAAAGACCCGCATCAAAGTTCCGATGCGATTGGGTCTCGTATGTTAAAAGTTTCCCCCGCCCCTGTCTCATATGACTTCCCCTGGGACCAAGTGTTAAGGACCCCGAGTGCCAATCGCATCGCAACGTTTCAAATAGGTTGATCGGAATGACCAGGCCCGATGGCCCGATTGCGATTGACCCCTTTGTTTTAAATACGCCCCGGGCATATTACATTCCATATATCCGAAGGCCCCGCAGTCGGGCGCCTGTCCGCTTTATATATATATTCTTCCGCCCGATCCATAAAAACCTTTGATTATTCCAAAAATTTGGGTTTCATAAAAATATACAAGGGTTTTTTCCCCCGGCTCATCTCCACCATTGATCGTATGCCAAATCAACGGTTATCGCTAAATCGCATCGCAATGTTTCAATCGCAATCGCAATGTTTCACCCCCAATTGCCGATCCCCGATTCAATCCCGACCGTTGATCTAATCCTTGATCCAACGGTCCGCGCAAAATCACATCGCAATGTTTCAATCGAATGCATTTTTGTTTTACCCCTGATTGTGCTCCTCCATTTAGATCTGGACCGTCCACGTGTCCAGATCGGACGGTCCAAAACCACCCCGCCTTATTTCTTCTCCCCGCTCTCCTTTGCCTGTTCTGCACCAATCTCCACCGTTAGATATTTTTATCCGACGGCTACACTCCTCCCCCGCCATCTGAAGCAGTTTAAACCTATTTCCGCAGGATTTCTTAACTGTTTTTGTGTTTTGCAGGTGTTTTAATGGTTTTCCATTATAGAATGAAGGAGAGCCGAGGGTTGGGAAAGACGTTTCCTGTGCCTTCGAGCTATCTAAAAGAACCATTCACGGGCTCTATATCAAATGATTTATCGATGTTTCATGAGCATTGATAACCTAAAGAGCCCTGTGCTGCCCTGCACATCGACAAGACACTGTTTTATTCAAGAGAGCAATTAAAGAGTATCAGTTTTTGAAGACAAAGCACAACAGATGAAGATCGAAGACAGTTTTTACGGGGATTACGGCTAAGACAGTTATCAAAAGCCTAATCCCTAATCTAAAACACAGTTTAAAAGAAAACCTAAAGTGTTCATCAGACATATTGCCTCCTCCGCCATACTTTGAGGCAAATTGATTCCTCAACCACCGCAGTGCCACCTATTGCTTCAAAATGCTCAATCAGAGGCTGAATTTATTGAACTAAATCAGATATTTTGCCTCGAAGCAGCCAAAGAAGTTATTTTTGCCTCAAAATTAATGACAAAATGTGTGCAGAGTAACCCTAACAGTACGCAGAGCCTCAAATGTCAAACAAAGCTCCCTCCGAGCTTACTTCATAAGTGTAAACACAATTAATGTAGTGATCCACCTGTAAATTTCTCCCTCGAGCCTCTCAAAGGGCCGAGAAGTCTTCATTCTGCATTAATTGTACTTGAGATCTTTTTATTAGATCTCGCCTCCTCATCCTTCTATAAATACTTCAGTAGAAGATGAGTGAGGGGTTGGATTAGTTGGTTGTCAATGTAATTGCTGAAGCATTCTATGTAACTGAGCTGAAAACTCTTGACTGTAAATAATGGTTTCATCGGCTCTTGGAGCTCTGCTTGTAGCAGATAGGTTAGGTTGTGAAGAGAGATGGATTAAAACATTGGATCTGAAGATTGTAACCGGTTTGAAGCATCAATACAAGCTGATTTATGGGATCCTGGTCTATGCTGATGGTGATGTTATTCTCACTGTAACTTGTATTTTGTTTATGTTTTCAATTTGTTTCATTTTCCACTGTAAAGAACAGTTTAAACAGGGTTAGGACCTACTGTATATCAGTAACCTTCTCTAGCTGAGAAATCTTTATCTAAATGTTTTCTTTCAACTGTGTTATTTGAAAATGATTTAATTCAGTCTAAGTACACGGATGTTGGCGTTCCCTCATCCTTTTGTCACTGCTGAATGTTATTTTTAAATGTTACTTTCAATATATGTTGTGTGAGGATGAATTGAGAAAATCAAGGTTAGCCCTGAGTCCCTTTCCTGTTTGCTCAACTATTTGATTGTTTCCCTTAGGATGTGTTAAAAGCTAACTAGTTTCGAAGTACTTATCAGATCTTAGGCCATTATGTGTTATCTCTGTGATCGTCTTGGAAGTAACTAAGTAAAGAAGAGCTAGGAGAGGATTATGGTGAGCCCAGCCCGCTAGTTTCTACTCCAAAAGTTGCCTTCAAGTTTCTCTTTGTTTTTATATGTATTCTATTGGAAGTGTATCAAAGGCTGGATAGTTTCAAAGTACTTACCAGATCCTAGTTTGCTTCTATGTTTCTCTTAAGTGCTTGGTCAAAGGCTAGCTAGTTTGAAAGTACTTACCAGATCCTGGGCTGCTCTTTATTCTGCATCTGTCATTTCCCTTTCTTATTGTATCATTCCATTCAATAAATCAAACTTTAAAGAGATACTTAGGCATAGATGACTTGCACCATAGATCACTCTTGAACCTAAATGTTTCAATTAAATCCTCTTATGACTCCATAGCCCAATGGATTGAAAACTTGCCATCATCTTTCTTCTTGATCGAAGCTTACTCTTTTGCTTGCAACTTCTCACCTTTGAACCTATTTGCATATAGATCTTTCTGCCTCAGACAGCAATTATGTTCAATCATCCGAAAAGACCAAACAAAACCATTGGACCTCATAACTAGCCTAATATCATTACCCTAAGCTTTCAAAGACAATATCTATCTTTGTACATATTGGAGAGATCCCTCTCCGGATTCAGGAGGGATAGATCCTAGAATCCCAAAGTTGGTTGAAATGATGTTAACTCTGTGATCGGACTTTGCCAATATTGCTTATTACAGAGACCTAACAGAACTAAAATGAGCATTTGGTTTCTTCTCCACTGAGTTAGTTTCAAGGAGTTGACCTTGTGGGTTAGGGCCCAATCCATTAGCCTCAACCTATCTTATGTACTTTTGTTTTCTTTCATGTTGTAGTAGTTAATATATTTCCATTTCATGTTCTGTAGCTTATAAAATCTCAAAAATGTGGGCTAAAGCCTCCCTCTCTCACCTCTTACATTAGAGCTTGAGGAGGGAAGACCTTCACCAGAAAGCTTTTAGTTTATGATTTCTTGGAAAATTTAGATAGGTTGATTTTCTTATCATGGACATGTTGTAGATGCAAGGGTATATTTCCATTTCAAATGCCTGTGCAGGCTTATTTAAATTCAACTCATCTTTTCCACCATTGTTATGAGATATTTGTCAATGATGAATGCATGAACATGTAGTTTGCTTGCAGGTTTGAATAGAAGAGCATAGGAGGATTTCCCCAGCACCGTTAGCTTCAGTCTCCACCCTTCATCAACTAACTTCCATCGAAGTCACATTCAGCCCTGTTTTTGGAAATCTCCACCACAACACAGAGAGCCACCTTAGAGGTGCAAGAAAGGAGTTGTGAAGAGTTATGAGCTTGAAAAAGGGGTTGGATACCATTCATCTACATATATACATCTTCATTCCACCTCTCCTAACCCTTTCCTCACCATTTCTGGCCTCAAATTACCCTCAGCTTGTTTCCTGTAGCGTTTCAGGACATCCTGTAGTAGATCCTATAGCATCACACAACCACTCACTCCTTCAGCCCATATTCACTATTTCACCTCATCTAGGCCTAGCCAAGCCTCCAACACACCTTAAAATCTGAAACCTTGAGTCAGGGACCCTCATAGGTCACCTCAGCGCCTCCTTATTTTGTTGCAAAACATAGCCATTTAAAAGTGTGATTAGTTCATGGATAGATGCATTATTAAGAACAATAGTTAAGAATAATATAAATAGAACCCAATTAGTTATTTAGTTCAACATGTGTGCCTAGATTAGTTTCCGTTTCTGCAATTTCAATCAAGCAATCTAAATTATGAATGCCACTTAGTTTAATTTCCTTTTGTTGCATCAACTTAAGTGTGAATTTCTCTTTCTTACAGACAACTAGATGAATCGTTATGATCTATAATAGTTTCTTTCCCTATTGATAGAGTAATGGTCATTATTTATTTCCATTCTTAGATTTCATTTAGATGTGTGACAAACTTCATTTCGTAGAAGTAAGCCTATCAGTAACACCTCATTGTAGAAATGAGAAGAGGATCTCTGTAATATCCCATTTAAAAGCTCTGATACCACTGTAATATCCCATTTCGTGGATATCTCTAGAACACGGCAAACTCCAACCAGAGATTGACTGGGAGGAAATTTATTGGATATGTCGTCTCTAAGGAGAATGAGATTCGGAGGCTATCTGGCCCTTTCTAGACTCTGTCTATAGAGCTGCTTGAAGAATCCCACTCAAAAGTGACTTACAACAATAGGCAAACGCATATATGAGCAAACCATGAAGAGACAACATTTTACAATGAGTTGTGAGACAAGAAGATGAATATATATAACCAAGAATAATGTATAGCAACAAGAGAGTGTACAAGTCTTGAGGAAACAACCTCTCAAGAAAAGCAATGCAAGCCTCAATAATACATGTACATGAAAATGAAAGGACACTACAATTTCTGCATAAACCCAGGCTATGAAAAACACAGTCTATGATAGAATACTGCTCCACAATGTTGTTAATACATGGATATGACAATATATGGCCCAAACACAATAGGGGAGCAAATCTCTAACCCTTAGAAATAGAAATACATTAATCCTCCAAGGGATTGGCTGAAATACACAAAATGGAAAAAATGTCGGAGTTGTTGGGCAGCTACTGCAACTCAAATCTGGAACTCAATAGAGAAGGCTGAAGATGATGAACAAACTAAAGTAGACCTCCTCCAATGGATCTCATAAGTGGAAGGCTGATCCTTACACTTGAGATCTTACCCTCGAATCAATCTGCAAACCCTCACAGTAGCTGCACCATGAAAATAACGCAGACACAAAGAGGGACTGCGCAGTGGGTGGAATAAAACCCTTTGGCCAGGTGCCAAGATCTACAAATCAACTCCAATGTCTTCCAATCTGATCCTCCAAAGGAAAGAAAGACTTTCCCCCTGAAAAAAAAGAAAAGGAAGAGGTGTCGTGAAGTCACCACGGCAACACCCTACAACATAGTATTATGCTGCTGCTGCAATAACGTTGTCCTGGAGGATGATGCTGAAAAACTAACCTTGCCCGAGTAGGCACTCAAAGTCCCCCAGGGCTAAGGGCAAGATCTCTGACCGAAGACACTCAGTGCACTAAACAGTGCTGCAGACAAGCTAAACAACCAGCATGCTCAAGAAGACAAATGTCTCACTCAAAAATCATCAACTCAAGAATGAATGAAATGAGGAGGCTCCTCCATCTTTTATAACGTTGATTTTCCCTCCAAAACCCAACTTAGCCTCTCTCTCTCTCCTTCACATCCTCATCCTTATCTGCACAAAAGCTTGCAGAAGCTTCTAGAGTGTACATATGCCCCCTCCTCTACATGGTGTTAGGCCCCCCTTGACTCCCAATTAAGTCACAACATTGTGCTACTAGGTGGATGTCTTATTTCAATTAAGTGAGTTAGACCCTCTTCACTCAATTTTTATTTATTTACAAACTATAGACAGCAAACAAAACAAAATATAATATTCCAATTAGCTGTCGCTAATTAGGAATATTACAGTCCCCCCCCGGCAAAATGTTTCTTGCCCTCAAGCAACTGCCTGAACAAGTCTCCTTTATAGCTGATGCTCTCCACCGATACTGAAAAATGTGCCTGGGTCCTAGATGCGCCACTGAATATTCCCTGTCCTCTGCATCACCCTCATATGAAGGGATCTCTCAATGCCGGGATCCCAAATTGATCTCTCAGGGTACCAGCCAACCAACAATCCTCCCGGATCCCATCGCCACCATGGCCAATAATAGCCCAAGTCCCACGGCTCGGACTGCGCACTGCCTCTGGCTATGACTGATGCTCTAAGAGGCGAAGACCATGACCCCTTTTGTGCTGTATCTGTCACTGTGTAAGCTGTCCCCCCATCGATCCTGGGTGAAATACCTCCCCAAGCAACTGCAAGGATAGAACTGAAGAATCTCCACTCAAGGCATGGATTATGTAATATAATGAGGAACATCTCCCTCATGTGGATCCTCCATCCCCAAGCAATCATCCAAAAAAAATGAGCCACCTCCCAACAAGGCAACTCCTGAAAATATCCTTCCACCTCAAGCTCCGGTAATGAAGGTGGGCTGAAAATATAAACTTGGAAAGCATCATAGCTTACCCCATGTTGTCCTTATCTCCACTCATAACAAGTGTAGAGTGTATGCTGATCCTGGGCTGCAAAATTATTGCCCTCCAATGGAAAAGTGAAGAACAATCCTCCAAAGAAAGTTCCTCCAACAATAAAGAACAAGATGGCCCAAAACAATCCATCCATGAAGAATAGGACATGGTCATCGTGGAACATCATAATGAGAGATTTTCTGAAGGTTTTACATGATGATACATGATGCAAACAATTTCTCACAAGGATACAGCGCAGTCTCATCCACTGCAACTTCAGAAAATCACATGGCAAGCAATCTCCATGATTCATCACATCTACTAAAGCATAATAAATTGCTGAATGTAACAACAATAATACATGATCAAGCAGTTTCCCATGGCTATAAAATGGATGGATATCAATCTTATGGCCCACCTCAAAAGAGAACAAACATTTGGCTGTGGTGGCCATATCTCCTCCCATGCTCCCATTAGAACATGTAGTGCAGAAATTGTGAGAATTTTTCCCACTCACAGACACATCCAACTCATGTGTCTCCCTCATAATCAAGCATCCCATACAAATCTGAAAAATATCAGCAAATGGAGACATGATCAACAGCAAAATGAAGAAAACGCTGAAGGTTACAAGTAATGCAAGAAGGTACCAACATCTTTCCCTGTAGTGATAGCGCAGTTTTACAAGTTGCTGCTTGATAAAAGTACATGGAAAAATGATTCTTTTTACATGGTTAATCATGCATGTCTTTATATGATACATGCTATAGTGCAGCAAATGAACATACATATGGTGATAAAACATTTTCCCAAGGCCACAAAAGAGATGGCTGCCTCCATCATGTAGATTGGCCCAATACAATTCATGGAGCAAGTTGACAAGCTTGCCCTCTTGTGAAGCAATGCACTGCATGAAAATGTTAAAAGTGTGCAAATTAATGAATGTATATACAAACTTCTCACCAAATGCAGGAAGTAATATGGTACATGGATCCATGAATGAGTCCTCCATAGTGTGTTGGCATGCTATGAAGAAGACTGAACCATGTGCTGCAAAAAGATAATCCTCCTGATGCTTGGAAATCCAAGTCAAGAAGAATATGCCATAGATGTCTCTATCGTCATTAACTCCTCTTTGTTCATCAAGTGAAAAAAATATGAAGTGATCCTGGGATCTATGGGTTATGGATCCACCATATCTCTGTTGGGAACACTTCATCCATAAGGTTCTGCTCCAAAGTGACAATGCTGTGAGCTCATGCAAATAAGCTCTTGTCAATACAAAGCTTCATTCTTTGACATGCCCCTTGTCAAAGACTCCTCTAGTAATGCTGCAACAAATACGGAATACCTCCCAAGATGGAAGTGCTTCCCAATCATCATCAAAGACCAAGGAAATAGTGCCATCCTCTCTTCCTACAACATCATACAAAGTGTGAGAGAAAATCCGCCCTTGCTCTCCCAGAAACAAACAAAGCAACAAGACATTGTGTTGCTTCCCCATACCTCCATCATACCAATCATGTGATGAAGACACAATGAATTACATGAGTATCATATCAACACTATGCATCCATACTCTATGCTTCTCAATGATGCAAGTATCCAGCCATATTTTCCCCGTCCTCCTACTCTTAGGAAGAGTGTTTGCCAAGTGATGGCCAAACTCCTTCAAGAGTAACCAGCACAGCCAAGCCTCCTGCTGCCCAGTATCATAGATATGCAGGTAGCTCCCTAGCTCCTTGCTCATCATCCACATCCAATCAATCACCTGTGGATGCCTCCTTCTTCTCCTCATCCTGGTACTTCTCCCATGAGGGCTACCATCCTCCCAAATCAAATTCCTGTCTTTGCACTTCATGGGATTTTGAAATGTAGACTTCTCAAGGATCAATGAGACCCTATCAAGAATCAAATAGGTGGTAGGCAAAAACCTCCCATCATGATGTGTATGGCTCAAGGGATGTCCAACACAAGCATGAGAGATGTTATCCATCCTAAGATGTCCTCCATCTTCTATCTGCTCTTGTGAGAAGGGAATAAAGTCATTGCATCCCATGGTGTGTCGAAGTTCATCTCTAATGAGATCTCTCCTTGAGACCTCCCCTTCATCCATAGTCTTCCAAAACCAATGAGGTCTTGGATCTGAAAGTAGAAGTTCCTCTTTGAGCTGAGAAGAGCCCATTGAGAAAGTGTCATCTTGAAGGGAGAAAAGGTTTCTTACTACAAGATGTCTACCATCAATCTTCAAGGCTTCAAACCCCAACCTCCAATGTGATGTACAATCCAGCAATGGCTCATGAGAATGATGGTTTGATTCCTTCTTGAGTGTTTCCATGTTGCACAACGCAGTGCAACCAAGCTGCTCTATAGTAGCAATGATATTTGACCCTTGGTCATGCAAAAGTAAATCTCCACATTGATTAGAAGAATTTTCTGCAACAATGGAATGTGGAAATATTTTCATACCTTGATGTGCATTTGGAACTTCTTGTAAGGCTGCAAGAGTTCCTTCCTCACAAGTGTTGGCTGCCCCAACTGTTGATGTCTGTAGCTGCTCTTCCACAAGGGTGACAACGTTATCACAAGCTTCCTCAAGAGGTGATGTGATCTCTTCTTCCTTTGCTTTTTCTCCATCAAAGGTTTGGATCAACCCTTGAATGAACTCTGAAAAAGTCTTCACCCTTGCATGGCTCAAGTGGCTACACCACCAATCATAGGCTTCACCCTCCAAATGCAGCGCTGAGATTTCAACAGATTCTTCTCCTGCTACAGGATGTAGTAGGAAAAATGCCTCCAAATTTCTCACCCAAGTTCTTGCATTAGATGACCCATCAAAAGTGGACAACAAAAATCTATTGCCTTTGATTTCTTTTCTGATGCATGGCCTCTTCTCTTCCTTCAACTGGATGAAATGAGGAAAATCTAGAGTTTCCTTGAAGGCTCTAGGTTGAGATCTATACTCAACAAGGTAATCACGGAGAATATGATGATCCAAGTATCTTCCATGCTCGATATCTTCTTCTTGATGAGAATAGGAAGTGCATGGTACTTCCTCTTATTTTTCTTCAATCTTCTTGACCTCCTCAACAGTGGATGCATTTCCTCTAGATCTGAAAGTAGATGAGAATAAAATCATCTTTTTCACTGTTCTAGTCTTCTTGGGCTTAGATTCACAGGGACCAATGGATCCCTCATACATGGGAAAAGGTGAACTCCCAGTAGTATGCTGCAAATTTGAGCTCTGCATTCTAGATCCCCCATTGTTCCTTCCACTTTCATCCTGCCTGAGCTGACAGTAATCTTTGAAAGGAAAAGCTGCTCTGAAGTCTTCCCCCTTGGACTGCCATTCTCGGAAATAATCTCCAAAGGGTATATGATCATGCTGCCTCTCTTTCTCACTCGGTACTGGAGGTAAGAATGTAGGCATTGTGATAATGTCCACAGGTTGAGCCAGAACTATGCTCTGATACCATTGTAATATCTCGTTTAAAAGCTCTGATACCACTGTAATATCTCGTTTAAAAGCTCTGATACCACTGTAATATCTCGTTTCGGGGATATCTCTAGAACATGACAAACTCCAACCAAAGATTGACTGGGAGGGCATTTACCGGATATGTTGTCTCTAAGGAGAACGAGATCCGGAGGCGATCTAGCCCTTTCCAGACTCTGTCTATAGAGATGCTTGAAGAATCCCACTCAAAAGTGACTTACAGCAATAGGCAAACACATATATGAGCAAACCATGAAGAGACAACGTTTTACAATGAGGTGTGAGACAAGAAGATGAATATATAGCCAAGAATAATGTATAGCAGCAAGAGAGCGTACAAGTCTTGAGGAAGCAACCTCTCAAGAAAAGCAATGCAAGCCTCAATAATACATGTACATGAAAATGAAAGGACACTGATATTTTTGCATAAACCCAAGCTATGAAAAACACAGTCTATGATATAATACTGCTCCACAATGATGCCGATACATGGATATGACAATATATGGCCCAAACACAATAGGGGAGAAAATATCTAACCCTTAGAAACAAAAATACATCAATCCTCCAAGGGATTGGCTGAAATACACAAAATGGAAAAAATGCCGGAGTTGCTTGGCAGCTACTGCAACTCAAATCTGGAACTCAATAGAGAAGGCTGAAGATGATGAACAAACTGAAGTGGACCTCCTCCAATGGATCTCCTAAGTAGAAGGCCGATCCTTACACTTGAGATCTTACCCTCGAATCAATTTGCAAACCCTCACAGTAGCTACACCATGAAAATAACGCAGACACCAAGAGGGACTACACAGTGGGTGGAATAAAACCCTTTGGATAAGTGCCAATATCTACAAATCAGCTCCAATTTCTTCCAATCTGATCCTCCAAAGGAAAGAAAGACTTTCCCCCTGAAAAACAAGAGAAGGAAGAGGTGTCGTGAAGTCACCACGGCAACACCCTACAACACAGTATTATGTTGCTGCAGCAATAACGCTATCCTGGAGGATGATGCTGAAAAACTAACCTTGCCCGAGTAGGCACTCGAAGTGCCCCGGGGCTAAGGTCGAGATCTCCGACCAGAGACACTCAGTGCACTAAACAGTGCTGCAGATAGGCTAAACAGCCAGCGTGCTCAAGAAGACAAATGTCTCACTAAAAAATCATCAAATCAAGAATGAATGAAATGAGGAGGCTCCTCCATCTTTTATAACGTTGGTTTTCCCTCCAAAACACAACTTAGCCTCTCTCTCTCTCCCCTCTACATCCTCATCCTTATCCACATCCTCATCCTTATCTATGTAGAAGCTTGCAGAAGATTCTAGAGTGTACATAGGCCCCCTCCTCTACATGGTGTTAGGACCCCCTTGACTCCCACTTAAGTCACAACATTGTGCTACTAGGTGGATGTCTTATTTCACTTAAGTGAGTTAGACCCTCTTCACTCACTTTTTATTTATTTACAAACTATAGACGACAAACGAAACAAAATATAATATTCCAATTAGCTGTCGCTAATTAGGAATATTACAATGTCATGAGTAGAACTCATCTGATGTACATATAACACTGTCACCTCCAAGTTTGTACGAACCCCGAGTTGATAAAGTAAAGTTGAGTAGCCTCTGGGAGATACAACACTCTTGGTGCAATACCTGGGTTCATCATTCACAACGCTAAAACTCAACTCAAAAAGAAAATATACACAAGTGATGAGACTTGCACATTAAATCAATTTGATCCCACACCACCCAGTACACATAGTTGATCTTAACATCTTCTTTAATTAACTAAAGAACAGTTTGAAGACAGATAAGAATAAGGGTTGTATAAATCTAGCCACATCTTTAGCATGAATATCTAACATGAATGATAACTTTGTACTTTTATGAGGCATGTGGAATCATGGGGAAAATGAAAGAAACCAATCCCAATTTACAAATATATACATCTTTAGCATGGATCTCTAATATGAATGATAACTTTGTACTTTTATGAGGCATGTGGAGTCATGGGGAAAATTAAAGAAACCAATCCCAATTTACAAAGATATCTAAAGTGAACCCTTGAATGACCATAAGATTACAAAAGTAATGCATACTTTCCAATATGGAGGTAATTACACTGAAGGTGTTCCTTTGTGGGGTTAGGCTAGGTAGATTTAACCAATCAGATCCCTGAATTTTCATCCCCTTTTGTTCAATTAGTTTTTTACCATGTTGAACTTCGAATCACATGGCTTAATATCCACTAATACTCCCTAATATCCTTATGCTCCATGACAAATACTTTCTCCTGGCCATACTTTTTCTCATCTGCTTCCATGGCTCCAGAGCCTATAGTCTTGTGTAGGCAGTGCTCGTAGATTTTTCTAGCTATCTTGACAGAAAGGCCATACTTTTTTATGCCAATTTTTCGATCACAACAAATGGATTTGTGGCTTTGGTCATCGACCTAGTCTTGCTCTTGCAGGGATGGGACAAGCTCCCTTCTTCCATGGTTGAATTTGTACAATGCGATATGAGGACAAGCTACCTTCTTCCACATAATTTGGATGGGACAAGCTACCTATTTTCGTGGTTGAATTTGTATAGAGAAATATGGGGAGTTGAAAGTTGGAATTCTCTCCCTGCCCAAAGGAAACAAATTGCTCGCTTTAAATATGAAAGTGGATAGGTACTACTAAATTTACAAAAAAATAAAAATAAAGTTGGAATTCTCTCATCGCGTTACAGATAAATTTGAGACATTATAAGTCTACATTAAGGTTCCATCTTCTGCAAGAAACTCGTAAGTGTATCTATAGCTCCTAATTAAGCCACTAAATCAATGTAATACCTAACATCCTACATGATTTCTAAACTAAATGTCTAGGTCATCAAAGCCACTTCCATAGCCTTGATTATTACTGTCGTGAATATTATAATGGTGATTGGAATCGAGCACTACATCATCTCTGAATAAATAAAGAGGATTGTTGTACTGTGGTGCAAGCCCAACGTTAAAGACACACTAGCACTCTTGCATTGAGGTGTGAAATCTTCATGCAAAATCTATAACCTATGGCAGAGCTATGGTTGTATGAAGAAAAATAAAAATTGTGTGAATTGAATATTCAAAGTCATGCTTCTCCCAACGTAGACAAATAGTAGCTAACTCACTACATAATATTTAAAATCAATGTCTGGATATTCAAATAACCATGCATGAAGAACCTACACCGAACGTTCAGTAAGTCATCATTGTGGATGCCAAACATGTTGTTCAAGAATTCCTAAATGCTACAATGCACGTTGTTTCCTAAGATTTTGATAAATAAATATTAATCTTGGTGTTTTCCCTCTACTTACACCAGTAAAATTGGTTATTGGAGTCCTCACCTACTGCGTTATGTCTAAGTTAACTATTGATTGTCTCTTAAATATTTAAAGTGCCTTGACATTTCCTTCAAGGCCAAGGCAATGTATCGAGTTCTGTTGTGTGGATTAATTCGTCTCGCAGACAAGACCGATCTCCCTAGTACTAAAAGTATCTAGCAAAAAACAACCTAATAAACTAATATTTCTTTAAGCATATATGATTTAAAAAAAGCTCTATAGAGGTGTAAAAGACTTACCGTATGTCCAGCGCTTGTTTGAAGTTGTTGTTGTCCCTCGTGCACTTGAAGGAGTAATCTTCATAAACCTGTAGTCACAAACAAGAAAAATATTAAATAGCACCTGTATAGACATCATCATAAACCATGCTTATCATATTGATCAAGGAATCTATGAAATAAACCATTAACTGACAACTTATCGAGAAAAATGAGTATATTTGTATTAATTTCAAAAGAAAGAAAACCTTATAACCTGAGCCTTGATGTTGCATAGGTCTTCTCGGGGTCCGAAGCAGGAGTCTCCTCTACTTTGATAAGCTCTGCACTCCTCCAACCAAGACGAATAGAGGTATGTAATCTCTCCTCACAAAAGTCTTAGTTAACTGAGTCTGAATCCTAACAGCACTTAACCTCAAATATTCTAAAGCTTGAACTCCAATTCTCAATCTCCAAAATCTAACCATTTGAGGCTACCCAATGCCTCCTTTTATAGATTAGTTAAGGAGGTTAGGATTCCACCTTTGTAGGGATAGAATACTCCTTCAAAGGGATAGACTCATCACATCAAGGGATTAGTTCCTTAAGGTGAGGGATACATGCACCTTATCAAAGCGTCCTCATCCCCAAAAATTCTCATCTAGAACCTTCTAGAATTGACCTCAAACCACTTTTTTGACTTTACTTTCTCGCCTTTTTGACTTTGAGGAGGGTACGCAGGCATTGCAAAGGAAAACTGCGTTCTGAAACGTAGGTAAGCAGTGTATTACCTGCGTACCCAAGCTAGGAACGCATACAAGGCTCATGTTACCTGCGTACCCAAAGTTTCAGAGATTTTAAGGGTTTTTCCTCCTATTTCAGGGCTTGACATGAGGAGTAAAGGTTGTAAGACTTGCAAAGGAGGTATTTATGAGTGTTAATGAGCTCATACAGTCAACAGAATTTCAAGGTGACAGTTTTTAGTGTAACAGATTGCCCCCTAAAGTGCGAAGTCTGGAATAGATGAAGCTGAAGTCTGTCATATATGAAGAGTGCAATACTTTATCATTTCAAGGATCATCCTATGGAAACCCCAGTCGGAACCTGTAAAAAACATTCAATGCAAAATATATATATATATATCATCGCTGAGGTAGGCATTCCCATACTCAGATCAAAACTAACTAGAAACTGATTCAAACTGTTCTGATACAGGAATGATTTTGAGTACATCACAATATAGACATGTGTAGACACAGTATGGACGCAGCCATCTATTTATGAATGGTCTACTGCATAAATGATAACAAAATTCCTTGCAGCCTGGATGGTAGAAACTAGATCCAGGGTCTTGATTTCCACATCTCGAACTAGTACGATTCTATCCATGCGAATGAATGTGTCGAAGTCGAACATGGTAGAAACCACTTGATTACCAGTCAATGATGTAAATTGTTAACAAGTGTGAGAGTAACCACCAATAATGTCAATGGTTCTCACAGTACTCAGTACAATCCATGAAATGTGAATGAATGAGCTGAAGTCGAACACGTCACGGAATCGTTCAATCGAAGGTCAATGATACAACATGTCGTCAAAGGTGAGAAACTTGCCATCAAAGCATGCAGATTTCAAGGTACTGACGATTTCTAGATCAACTTCCTAGATAATGAGTTGTCGTCGTTAGAAAGTGATCTGTTGTAGGCAAGCCCACAACACGAAATCATAGATCAAGTTTTGAAAATATATTGGAAAGGACTGACTCAAGGATGGTCAAAATGGATGACAGATATTTTGTAGATGAATGGTTTATTTGAACTGTCCTCTTGAACACATAACGACATTGCAGATGACTTGGTGACAATTGACCCAATTGACCCAAAGCTAATACCCAGAAACTAGATGAAGACTTTCAATGTGGTTGATTAACTATTAGGCAAAGGATTTCCCAACCTAGGTGAATGAAAGTGTCGTGTTCAAGAGTGGTTAATTGGATTTTTGAAAAATCAAAATACAACAAACATGTCCATTTTTCTCTCTTTTCCCCCACCATTTTTGGCAAGTACCTCTTTATTTTTGACAAGCTTGAGGAGGATAACATTTGCTTGTTTATAAGCTCATCCTTCAGATGAGTCCAACTTAGTTTAAGATTCGAACCCTAAGAAGGAGTGGTTCGTTCCTGTTTAAAATTTAATAGGTCCTTTACTGTTAAATTTTAACGAGTCCAGTATAGGAGAAACTCGGTGTTTTTCAATTTTAGGGAGTCAAAAGAAAAACTTAAGAAAACTCTGTGGGGGTAATTTTTCGTAAATTTAGTCTCTCGAGCCCGAAAAAGGATAAAATAATGCAGGAGAGAACTATGTTGACTGTAATTAGTCAACGTATACCTTTTTCGTAAATAATCCATTTCAGTCCATAAAAGGGATAAACTTATATTGAAGGGATGATCATTCATTTACTTTTACGAGTTCGAATAATCAAGTGCTCGGCAATATTTTCATGTTTAGAGAGTCTGAAAAGGGCTTAAAAGAGGACTCCAGGGTTTCGATTTTTCATAAGTTTTAACGAGTTCGAAAAAGGGATAAAAATGTACTCATGGCCGACTTTCAATTTAATTTACGAGCAGGAAAAGATAGAAAGAACTCGATATTTTCGTGTGTTTTACGAGAATGAAAGATAGAAAAATAATCTTGGGATTTTCATGAGTTTAACGAGTCTTGAAAATAACCGAAATTGACTCAAGATAGGTTTCATTTCTACAAAAGCTTGAAATAGAGAAAAACTATGCTTCAGAGTAGTTTCATTTTTACACAAGCTTGAAACAGAGAGAAAACTATGCTTGATGCCCCTAAGCGTAACTGCTAGATCGCATGCCCCCCTAGCTTCATTTCATTCAACTAAGTACACTACTGGTAATTAATAGATGGATGGAATGAAGGTTCATTTACGAGATCATATGAAAGACCCAACCTAAAATTGTAAGAAAATTATGCAAAAATTGAAATAACTAACCTAAATATATGACTTAACATTTATGAGATCTAGTCAAAGACTCGACTCAATTAGGGGAGGATTTGTTTCATTTTTTAATGAGCTTGACACAGGAAAAGAACTATGCTCATGGCAACGTGTTTCATTTTTTAACGAGGTTGACACAGTAAAAGGAACTTTCCTCTTGATACACTGATTCATTTTTAACGAGGTTGACACAGTAAAAGGAACTTTCCTCATACCTGATTCAATTTTTTATGAGGTTGACTCAGTAACAGGAACCATCCTCAGACCAACTGATTCATTTTTAACGAGGTTGACACAGTAAAAGGAACTATCCTCACACTCATTGATTCATTTTTTAACGAGGTTGACACAGTAAAAGGAACTCTCCTCGGACCAACTGATTCATTTTTTAACAAGTTTGACACAGTAAAAGGAACTATCCTCACACTCATTGATTCATTATTTAACGAGGTTGACACAGTAAAAGGAACTCTCCTCGGACCAACTAATTCATTTTTTAACGAGGTTGACACAGTAATAGGAACTCTCCTCATACTCACTGATTCATTTTTTAACGAGGTTGACACAGTAAAAGGAACTATCCTCGAAACAACATGTTTCATTTTTTAACGAGGTTGACACAGTAACAGGAACTCTCCTTTTCACAACATGTTTCATTTTTTAACGAGGTTGACACAGTAACAGGAACTCTCCTCATACCTGATTCATTTTTTTACGAGGTTGACTCAGTAATAGGAACCATCCTCAGAAACTACTCTCTACAATCTACCTATATAACCTACTTATTCATTTTTTATGAGGTTGACACAAGAAAAGAACTATCCTCATACCTGATTCATTTTTTAACGAGATTGACTCAGTAAAAGGAACTATCCTCAGACCAACTGATTCATTTTTTAATGAGGTTGACACAGGAAAAGAACTGTCCTCATGCCTGATTCATTTTTTAATGAGGTTGACTCAGTAACAGGAACTATCCTCAGACTCATTGATTTATTTTTTAACGAGGTTGACACAGTAAAAGGAACTATCCTCGGCCCCACTGGTTCATTTTTTAACGAGGTTGACACAGTAAAAGGAACTATCCTCGGACTCACTGATTCATTTTTTAACGAGGTTGACACAGTAAAACGAACTATCCTCGCTCTCACTGATTCATTTTTTAACGAGGTTGACACAGTAAAAGGAACTATCCTCGCTACATGATCATGGCTTCCAACTAGAAGAAACACATGTCAATGGACACACCTTGATCATGGCTCCCAAGAGGTCTTCATCAGAAGGAAGAATAGTTCTCTGGAAGGAACACATGTCAAGGGACTCAAAAGGGATAAGAACATCGCGTTCAAATAATCCCATAGAGTTTTCCATGTCAATTACCGGATCTAAGTCAAAGGAAGACGAGCAAATAGTGAGAGGCTCGCTTATATCGGTAACTGAAAACATGGGACTAGTTGCCACATAATTAACCTGTGGCAGGGTAGATACCACTTTAGAATCAAGAACATTTAGGGGTGTCATATTATTGGTAGTCGAAACAAGACTAGGGAACGAAAGCTGGTCTACAGTCACAATATTCCCATTAAAGGTTTCCAATATTCCTCCAACACATATATTCCCATTAAAGGTTTCCAATATTCCTCCAACACATATATTCCCATTAAAGGTTTCCAATATTCCAAGACTAGGGAACGAAAGCTGGTCTATAGTCACTTAACCAATATTCATGTGTTCTATTGGCCTAAACAAAAGTGTATATGCTCATGAAAACAACCATTTTTGTTACTTGGCCACATAATTTCATTCATTCATTTAAAAATAAGAGAAATAACATAATTTTCATTCATTCAAAAATAAGACAAAGCAAATTTATATTATTATTATTATTATTTAAAAATAATATTATTTAATGAAAGTGAAATAATATAATTTTCTTTTATTCATTTAAAAATAAGAAAAAGTAATTTTATATTATTATTATTATTATTATTTAAAAATGATATTATTTAATAAAAAGTATGATTGAGAAATTATGTTGTTAAATTTAGTTGATAAATTTTTTTTAAATGGTTTTAGTAATTTTTAAATGGTATTAAATATTATTAATGTAATTGGATTTTGAGAAATTTATTTTATAAGCTAGTTAAAGTTTAAATTTTGTGGTGGTAGAGAGAAAATCTAATAAAAATCTAACCATGTTAAGGGTTGTTGTAGTTTATATTGGGCATAATCCCTATATGATTTTCATAGAATATATTTCTCTGGATCATGACTTCTAATACCACATACTAGTTCTAGAAATTCTAAAAGCATTATCAAACCAAAAAATTAGATTTTTAGATCAAAACAAAAATATGATTAAGCAATTATATTATTAGCTGTAAAATGAATTTGTGTTAAATTTAATGAAAATTACTACATTGAGAAATACCTTTTACATCTTAGATAAGAAAGATGTGTAATTGTATTTATATTCAATATGGATTGACACTTTATATATATATATATATATATATATATATATATATATATATATATATATATATATATATATATATATAACTGACAGTGAACATGTGGCATAAGTAAAATATTTTAAAATCAACTATATGTATAAAATGAGAGAGAGAGAGAGAATTTTAATAAAATGCATATTTAATTCTTTTAAATCTAAAAAGTTTTAGAGAATTCTAGATTTTGTAGATTTTTAGAAAATACTAGTCTATGTAAAAAGTATAGAAACAAGAGGAACCAAAGGAAGAGCTTGCCTCTCCAAAAAATGTCCCAAAATACATTACAACTATTTCACATCCTAGCCCACAGCCAAACTTGAGCTCCTATTACACATTCATTGAAGTAGGAAGGATGATCGCTGAAAATATCTCAGTCCCCTGTTCTATGAGCTAGAAAAAGAGAGAACACATACACACCGTTGGATGCAAATTTCCAAAACTAAAAATGTGCAATATGTAGGGATCATGGAAGATAAACTCACTCAGATGGGGATATATTTGTTTGATGTCAGACTTAGGGAGGCAGTGCTAAAGGAGTAACTACAAGAGGCGCAAGCAAATAATGCATGATTAAATGGCCAATTGCAGCAGAAGGATAAGTAGATTGCCACCATGATAAACCGGTGCATGGAGGCAATAGAACACATGAATACCTCCAACGCTTATGCCATCTACCTGGAGGAATGGTGGTTGCAATTTCAAATCAAATCAATAGCCCTATATGGGTCATTACCTTTCCAGAATTATACGCAATTTATTGATTTTTGCAATGAGTCCAACATAGAGGATAAAGCCAAATTGGAAGAATTTTATATGTATAATCTTGTCTTGACTAATATAAACATTTGGGACCTTAACTCTAGGTTGGGGGATATGCAACTGATGGCCCTAGCCTCTTGGATGACCAATGAAGATGTCGAGGAAGAGGAGGTCAAAAAGGTGATGAGGAGGGAAGGAAAAGAGCCTCTCCATATAAGGGAAGAGTTATTCAACCCTATAGTGGTCATAAAAAATCACCTAACAGTAGCTAATGATGCAAACCTTGCAGATAAATATGTCAACACCCAAGCACAAGTAATTGCACACTATGATGACATTTCTAGACTGTTGGGAGAGGAGTGTGTGATGGCATGTCAGAGAATATGGAATGGCCTCCCACTTAGCCTAAGAAACATGGAGTATCATACTCCAGAAAGATTGAGAGCTGCTCTTGAAAGGGAACCTTTGTACAAGAGGGCCATGTATACAATGAAGAGCCAATGGCTTCGCTTAAAACTCAGTCCACCTTTGTTGTTGGGACTGGGTGAAGGAAAATATCAAGTTGAAGAGAACAAGGAATGGGAGGAAGTAGAAAAGAATGCAGGATTCAACCCTCCTAAGGGAACTCCTTTCATTATTCCTTGGGATGTCAAAGAGGCCACGAGGGCACTAAAAGAAATGAAGAAACAGGACCAAGTTTCTTAGAGGAGGAGAAACCATTTTGTAGGGGGGTGATGAGGAGAGCCATCATTATGTACATTTTAAGGGGTTAATTGTCACATTTTTAGCCTAATTATTCTCTATTTCTCACATTTAATTGCATTATTGTCATATGTTTCTTAGTGAAGATGGTGTATTGAGGGTTGTCATACTTCAAAGCCTAATGTGGTTTAAATGTAGGAAAATCAAGAGAATATGCCATTTTTAGGAATATTTCACAATCAGGGCTCGGAGTAAACATGAAGGAGTGATTATAGGAGGGTTGACCACCTCCTTAACTCTTAAAGGCAACGAATATCTCCTTGAGATTCTATTCTTACAAATCGAAAATAGAGACATCCAAGCAAGTGGAAGATCAAGGGGAGCCAAGCTCCACTTCTCTCGAGTCCCAAGGGGACAAACACCTACTTTTTATGGAGTTGTTGGTAGCTACCCTCTAGGATAAATAGGTTGGAGCAAGAGCTCACCAGGATTTGATTTTTGGATGTAAATAAAACACTCTTAGCTCTTGTATTAGATATTTATGACTTTCATATGTTATGTACAAGCCTGGTTATGAAATAAAATAAGCATTTGGTTTCTTCTCCACTGAGTTAGTTTCAGGGAGTTGACCTTGTGGGTTAGGGCCCAATCCATTAGCCTCAACTTCTTTTATGTACTTGTGTTTTCTTTCATGTTGCAGTAGTTAATATATGTCCATTTCATGTTCAGTAGCTTATAAAATCTCAAAACTGTGGGCTAAAGCCTCCCTGTCTCACCTCTTCCATTGGAGCTTGAGGAGGGAAGACCTTCACCACAAACCAAAATTGCTTTTAGTCTACGATTTCTTGGAAAATTTAGATAGGTTGATTTTCTTATCATGGACATGTTGTAGATGCAAAGGTATATTTCCATTTCAAATGCCTAGGTAGGCTTATTTAAATTCAACTCATCTTTTCCACCATTGTTATGAGAGATTTGTCAATGATGAATGCATGAACATGTAGTTTTCTTTCAGGTTTGAATAGAGTAGTAGAGGATAATTTCCCCAGCACCATTAGCTTCAGTCTCCACCCTTCATCAACCAACTTCCATCGAAGTCACATTCAGCCTTGTTTTTGGAAATCCCCACCACAACACCGAGAGCCACCTTGGAGGTGCAAGAAAGGATTTGTGAAGAGTTATGAGCTTGAAAAAGGGGTTCAATACCATTCATATACCTATATCCATCTTCATTCCACCTCTCCTAACCCTTTCCTCACAATTTCTAGCCTCAAACTACCCTCGGCCTGGTTCCTGTAGCGTTTCAGGACATCCTGTAGCACTACAAGAAATCCTGTAGTAGATCCTATAACAACACACAACCACTCACTCCTTTAGCCCAAAATCACTATTTCACCTCATCTAGGCCTAGCCCAGCCTCTAACACACCTTCAACTCAGAAAACTTGAGTCATGGACCTCCTTAGGTCACCTCAACACCTCCTTATTTTGTTGCAAAACATATCCATTTAATAGTGTGATTAGCTCATGGATATATGCATTATTAAGAAAAATAGTTAAGCATAATATAAGTAGAACCCAATTAGTAATTTGGTTCAAGATGTGTGCCTAGATTATTTTTCCTTTCTGCAAGTTCAATTAAGCAATCTAAATTATGAATGCCACTTAGTTTAATTTCCTTTATTGCATCAGCTTAAGTGTGAATTTATCTTTCTTACGGATAGCTAGATGAATCATTATGATCTAGAATAGTTTCTTTCCCTGTTGATAGAGTAATGGTCATGATTTATTTCCATTCTTAGATTTCATTCAAATGTGTGACAAACTTCCTTTCCTAGCATTAAAACCTCATTGTAGAATTGAGAAGAGGATGTCATGAGTAGAATTCATCTGATGTACATATAACACTATCACCTCCAAGTTCGTACGAACCCCGGGTTGATAAAGTAAATTTGAGTAGCCTCTGGGAGTTGCAACACTCTTGGTGCAATACCAGGGCTCACCATTCACAACGCTAAAACTCAACTCAAAAAGAAAATATACACAAGTGATGAGACTTTCACATTAAACCAATTTTCTCCCGCACCACCCAATACACTTAGTTGGTCTTAACATCTTCTTTAATTGACTACAGAAAATTTTGAAGATAGACAAGAATAAGGGTTTTATAAATCTAGCCACATCTTTAGCATAAATATCTAACATGAATGATAACGTTGTACTTTTATGAGGCATGTGGAATCATGGGGAAAATGAAAGAAACCAATCCCAATTTACAAAGATTTAAATCTTTAGCATGGATCTCTAACATGAATGATAACTTTGTACTTTATGAGGCATGTGGAATCATGGGGAAAATGAAAGAAACCAATCCCAATTTACAAAATATCTAAAGTGAACTCGTGAATGAACAAAAGCTTACAAAAATAATGCATACTTCCCAATATGGAGGTAATTACACTGAAGGTGTTCCTTTGTGGGGTTAGGCTAGGTAAATTTAACCAATCAAATCCCTGAATTTTCGTCCCCCTTTATTCAATTAGTTTTTTACCATGTTGAACTTTGAATCACATGTCTCAATATCCACTAATACTCCCCAATCGCCTTATGGTGCATGACAAATACTTTCTCCTGGCCATACTCTTTCCCATCTGCTTCCATGGCTCCAAAGCCTATAGTCCTGTGTAGGAAGTGCTGTTAGAATTTTCTAGTTGTCTTGACAGAAAGGCCCTACTTTTTGATGCAAAATTATCGGATCACAACAAACGGATTTGTGGCTCTGGTCATCGACCTAGTCTTGGTCTGGCAGGGATGGGACAAGCTACCTACTTCCATGGTTGAATTTGTACAAAGCAATATGGAGAGTTGAAAGTTGAAATTCTCGCCTTGTTCCACATAATTTGGATGGGATGAGCTACCTGTTTTCGTGGTTGAATTTGTACAGAGAAAAATGGGGAGTTGAAAGTTGGAATTCTCTCATCTCGTTCCAGATAAATTTCAGACATTATAAGTCTACATTAAGATTCCATCTTTTGCAAGAAACTCCTAAGTGTTTCTATAGTTCCCAATTAAGCCACTAAATCAATGTAATACCTAACATCCTACGTTATTTCTAGACTAAATGTCTAGGTCATCAAAGCCACTTCCATAGCCTTGATTATGATTGTCGTGGATATTATAATGGTGATTAGAATCTAGCACTACATCATGTCTAGATAAATAAAAAAGATTGTTGTACTGTGGTGCAGGCCTAACGTTAAAGACACACTAAAACTTTGAAATTGAGGTGTGAAATCTTAATGCAAAATCTATAACCTATGACAGAGCTATGGTTGTATGAAGAAAAATAAAATTGTGTGAATTGAATTTTCAAAGTCATGCTTCTCCCAAGGTAGACAAATAGTAGCTAACTTAGTACATAATATCTAAAATCAATGTTTGGATATTCAAATAACCATGTACGAAATACCTACACCGAACTTTCAATAAGTCATCGTTGTGGATGCCAAACATGTTGTTCAAGAATTCCTAAATGCTACATTGCACGCTGTTTCCTAAGATTTTGATAAATAAATATTAATCTTGGTGTTTTCGTTCTACTTACACCAGTAAAATCGGAGTCCTCACCAACTAAGTTAACTATTGATTTTCTCTTAAATATTTAAAGTCCCTTGATATTTCCTTCAAGGCCAAGGCAATGTATTGAGTTCCCGCTCCACTACTCGCTTTAGATTCAAAATCCGTAACAACCATCTGCTTCTTTTCATAATATTGCCTATATGTCATGTGGACATGGAACAATAAAGCGAATTAGAATCCGAAATTTCTGAAGGAACCAAAATATGTGTCTTGAAAAACATCAAAAAGGTCTCTCCCTTTCACACTTTCTCACACATAGGTGCATGTGCATTGGGTAGCAATGCTACAAGAAACTATGAAAATACTAAGTCAAGGGATCAAATATCTTTTGTGGAAGAAACATGAATCATGAAAAGTTAATATGGCTGGGATATTACAACCAAATTAGAGAAATCACTAAATTAAGAGATTGAACATATTTTTTTCGAAAGATTCAGGAATCATCAAAGTTAATATGATTGGCATATTGCAAATAACCAAATTATAGAAGAGTTGAAATATGTGAGAATTCAAAGAGGACCTCATACAATCTGTCTTGAATTTGGTCAGAAAAACACCTTCTACACCATTTAAAAGATCACCAATAAACATTAAAAAATTTCACAAGAATTAAATTATGTATTAGTAAACCAACAAAAAAAACATGACCAATAATCATTAAAAAACACTACTACCCACCAATAATCCAATAATTAATTCTAAACATGCTAAAAGTAATAAAAATCAACATTTATAGTCAAATTATTAAACCAACTTACAATTTTCGATTTCTCTTCACTAGTAACCTACACTACTCATATTTATCATAATTAGACAAAAACAAGTTCTCGAGAAGCCGAAACCTTCTCGGTACTTATCATAATGAGACAAAACAAGTTCTCGAGAAGCCAAAACCTTCTTCGTACATGATCATAGGATATTTTAAAATTCTCCCTACTTCCCATAGATAATTGTACTTTTTCTGTTCTCTGCCTTGGGAAATTTAGCTTTTCTTATAATGTTCCTTGTGATTTAATATACCACCAATTTCTTTACTGTTTTCTTTTTTATATTAAGTACAAATTTACAAATCAAACACAGGGAAAGTTCAAAAGCAAAGATATTGGTAAATCGATTTTTGTTGTTCAACGAGTTTTGGTAAAAAGAAACAACGATATTGAGGTGAATGAGCACATGGTGAAGTTTTAATCTATCTCGCCTCACCGCTGGGAATTTCATCGTTTGTTACATGCATAGCGCTAGACATTTCATCGTTTGTTACATGCATGTAAAGATAAAAAGCATTTAATGGACATATCATTGTTTGGTGCATGTACGTAAAGTTAAACTTTATGAAGAGATGGAATTTAACGGATAAACTGGTTGGAATGGTATAATTCCAACCATGGTCAACATTTTTTAGATGAGAAAAATCTACAAGCTGTCTAATCCAATTTAATGAGTACCATGGTTCTGAAATTCCAACCCTCTTTCATATAAACTTCAACCGATGTTGATAGGCACATGGAGGGTCGAGATTCTTTTTCTTTGGTTATCGAGATTCGAAAGTGAAGAAGATGGCGAAAAAGCTGGTGGTGAATGGCACATTCAAAGTTGAACCTACGAAACGTCTTACAATGTTCTTATCCTTTGTTTGTTATTTTATTTGGGCGAGCCTTATTTCAGCGGCTATCCGCCCATTAATGCGCCCAGGGGTGGAATGGCCACCGCACGATGATCTACGGTTTTAATCTGACGGCGGCCATTCCACCCCTGGGCGCATTAATGGGCGGATAGCAGCTGAAATAAGGCTTGCCTTTTATTTTGCTGTAGTTTAACTAGATTGTTTTTTTCTTAAAAATTATGGATTTTTTTGCAAGATTTTAAGAAAATTTGGTAGGGATTTTTGTAAATTCAGGTTATAGTTATCAAACTTCAATATTTTCAGGGCCTTAAAGATTTTTTATGGTGCTGAAACTATTTTCACCATAAAAAAACATAATTCAAACACTGCTACTACAAGATTTCTTAAACTTTTTTTGCCGAGATTCCCATCAATTTCGACAGTTGAGACAATTCCTTTTATTTTAATTCCTGTCAAGTTATAAACCATATTATATACTGTGAGTCGAGCTTATTAAGTTGATAGAGAAGATCAGATTGCAATGTATATGATGGAAAGCCAATGCATTAATGATTCACATCATCAATTGATTGTGTCATCACATCAACATGGTAAGCATAACCACTCCTATGAGCATCCCACCAGGTTGGAAACACCAAGTCAACATTATCAACATTTTGTATTTTCAAAGGATTTATATTCAATGGTAAAGTGTTTTTAAATTCAGAGGTAGGAATTTTTAAATAACATATATAATATTTAACATTAAAAATATATTGTAGATATTTTTTGAAATTACTAATTTGTAAATAGGCATACATAATATTTAGTATTTGACATTGTATTAAATATCTCTTTTATTGATGGACTTCTCCATTATTAAGGGACTTGATTAGTCTTTTAATCTTAATAGTAAAAAAATATATTTCATCTTTGCTCTTACAAACATCTTCATTATTGAGGGACTTGATTAGTCTTTCCTAGTAAGTTTAAATCTTAATATTAAAAAATTAGGCTTTAAGCTGGCATGATATCACCCCCAAGTTGATTGGGAAACACAACAAACTTGACTTTGAGAAAGCTACTAACTTTCTTAAATTTGTTGGAAATGATGCTATGTCTTGAGTTTGAGAAAGCTACCAACTTTCTTGAATTTGTTTGAAATGATGCAATGTTTTTACTGAGTGGCCTAACTAGCCTAAAAGCATTTACACTATAAATGCTTCAATTTGAATTTTTTACATAACTTTTTTGGACAGTCAAAACAATGAAAAAAGTTGATAATTTATTATACCAAAATAAAATATATGCTAGTGGCTATCACAAGCTCAAACAATCTTTAAATTGATATTGTTTGTTACATAAAGTACTATTTGTGAGTGCAGATAGGTACAGATAATATTGAAGGAAGAAACTAGGCGTTAACAAATTTGAAATGTGCACATAGTGAAGTTCTCTTTCATGCTTGCACTCAATCAAAACACTTGAGTTGAGGAGAACATAAAATGATTGTGTTTCGTCCAACTTTAAATATTTCAATATTAATGGTTGTGACAAACTTATGGAGGTTGAAGTATTATTAATAATATTAATGTCAATAAATTTTTAATAGTTGTGAAGATAACAACAAATCTTTGTGGTCTAATAAAATTGATCCTTTTTATTTTCACAATTTTCTGTATTTTATATGGGAGTGGTCATTTAACTATTTTTCTAAGTATTTTTCCATCAATCATCTTAGTATGAGGATAACCAAATGTTACAATGGCAAATTCTTATCAACAAGTAAGAAACCATTGAAATAGAAAATTTTTCTTTTTAATCTTTTAAATTTTGTGATTATAACAAAAAAAAAAAAAACCATTAGCCTCAAATAGTATAAACTAGACTAATGAAATCTCGCAAAGAAACCCATTATGTGACCTGGGAGATGAATAGCTAAACTCTAAAACTTTAACTTTATAGAATATTTATTTTAAAATTTTATATTTAATAATTTATATTTTCAATAAAATCTTCATTTCCTTATATACTTTTGTACCTCTAAAAACATTCGTTATTATAAAAACATAATTCTGGCCATCAAATGACGTAATACTCCATCACCAATGAGGGGCCTTTTCACATAATATCACATGAAGGACAATCATAGGGAAGCGTGTACGTGGACATGAGGAGGTGCATCTCCTAAGAGTTCTAATGTATGTACATCATCGATCGGGGAATTTATTTTCAAAATTAGGCAATAGGAAGCATTTTAAAATAAATTTAAATTTAAAATAAAAAAATTAATAAGTGTTATTAAAACATTTAATTAAATTATGAAAAATAAATTGATTTTAATAGCTTTAAGAATTAAATCTGAAATCTATATTATGTTTTGACTTTTTCTTTATCTTTAATTTATGCGAATTAATTTATATGAATAACTAGAAAAATACAAAGTCTAGCGAGAGATATATATACATATCTATTTTAAACAAGCTCTTATAAGGTAATACTAACACTTAGAGGAGCATATTTGGTTGAGGTTTGGATATTAGTCCATGTAAGGTGGAACATAGGTGTCATGTTTGTTATCATTTTACATGTAGTATTTTGTGGAGAAGGACTGGTTTTATTAAAAAGTTCTTATATAGAACAAGATATAAATGTGATGGTATAATTGGGAGGTAGGTTTTGTTATTTTATTTGGCTATAAGATTTCGATGAGATTTTGGTATGGTAATAAAACTAAAAGGACAGATGTTCTTGATGAAGGTCATTCCATGATGTTTAAAAGCACTACTAAATCAATAAATATTTTTTTAGAATATATTAATTGTAACATTTATAATTTAACACTGATAGTATAATTGGAAAAAAAAAAAATGTAACCTTTATTGTTCATGGTAGTATAATTGGTACAAAGCATGTTGATAAGCCCTTGTGTGTACAAGTGATTGAACATGAACTTTGAAAAACAAATAATTTATTTATCATTTTCAAGTCATAAATTGTATTTTTTTAATTAATTAATAATAATTTACCAAAATAAATAAAAATAATGATTGTAAATCATATTCATAAAATATAAAACAAATATATTATATATATTAATCTTTAAACTTATTTTATATTTTAATTTTTTTAATAATTATTATTATAATAAATGGATATTTCTAATATTATTTAAATGATATTAAAGGCTTATATAAAATTGAGAATAAATATTTTTAAATATGAGATTTGTTAGTAAACATTAAATATTTATTAAAATGATAGATAAAAAACTTTTAACTATAATGAAAGAGTAAACTAATTGTTATTGTGTTGTTTGGGGAACTAATAAATTGTGATGGCTATCATTTTCTCATTAGACATTTATCACCAAGACTGTAATGAAATTTGCTATTTCATAGTTAATTTTTCTAGTCTTTTCATTCATCAAATTTCTTTGATGGAACAGGTGGCTTTGACATTTGTTGTGATCGGTGCTATCAAACCTGATAAAATTGTTCCACTGATTTTTAATGGGATATTTACATAAATTTGGTGAGTTTTCTTTACACTAATTAAAACGCTACTATTACTAGAAATATGTAAAATATCAAAATTAAACAATTTTGATGCAATAATTACTATAGTTGTAAACATATACCATATCAAAATTGAATGGTTTTGATCTTCTCGTTCCTGTTCAATTTGATCTTTCACATATGATACATATAATGAAGAAAAAAACTTGAATTATATTCGATCGAACACATGTAATAAATTAAATTTGTTAAAATTATTAAAATTACACACAAAGTTATAAAAATAAATAAATATTAAAAGTATTGTCATTCATATATGTTGTAATATACCTACATCATAACTTCTGTCAAAGAACAAAATGATTCAGTTAGAAAAAAAAGAAGTTGTCTACCGAGCATATGGAATAACTCGGATGGCAATTTTTTGCTGGAATTCGGTAAATTTTTTTTTCAACAAATCAAGTAGTTGGAGTGTTTGAATTGCATTTTTGATCGTGGAAATGGATTCAGCACTATCAAAAACTTTTAGGGCACCAAAAACACTGAAGTTTAACCACTGTATTTGAATTGCATTTTTGATAGTGAAAATTAATTCAGCGATATCAAAAACCTTTAAGACACCCAAAATACTGAAGTTTAACAACTATAAAAAAGATTCTGATAAATCTTTGCCAGATTTTTTCAAAATCTTTATCGGATTCCCAACTATTCGGTTGCTTTTTTAGATTATGACGAAAAAAAATAGTCTATAAAATGAACGTGAACGACGTCAAAGCGGCATCCTTGAGTACACCTCGTATTTCGCTATCTGACACGCTGAACACCACATCTAAGCCGTACTTGAATGTCACGGTTAGAAAATAAGACTTCAACTATTTGAGCCAATCAAATAAACGAAAATTAAAAAATAAAATAATTAAAAAAATAAATAATTTAATTGGATAATATAAACATTATAAAATAAATTTTAACTTTTGGTCCAACAACAACTAATTCATAGTCAACCTAATATCGATTACGTGGGGCAAGATAATAATAATAAAAAACCAACTAAGAGGAAAAGGTACCTATACATCTATTTAAAAACTAATTGATTTCGGAAGAGTACCTATATATCTATTTAAAAACTAATTGGTTTCGGTAGATTTTAGTCCGGTTCAAATCATATAGCAAAGAATCAAGCATAAGACTCACCGAATAAACTATAATTTAAAAAAAACAGAAGTACGATTAATCTAGTGACCATTTACACATCTATCCTGAAATCGCAATTACTCTAAAGTCGTTTGTCAAGATTCCAACTCATTTGTCATGGAGTGGAGGTCCTTTCCCAAAAATAGAACCCTCCTTTTGTTTGAGCATTGAAATCGCTATTAAGTAGTAATTTTTGGGGATTGTCGGGTCCCCACTCAGCACAGGCAAGAGTCGTGTCGAAGCAGGTCTGTATGTGCGACACCACTCTAGTTTGCAGGGATTACTGAAGATCTCCCGCGTTCACATCGTACATTAAAGTCGTTGGCAACTTCATCTCCTCTCTTCTTCATTTTTCCAATTTACAGATATGTAAATGGGCGTTGCAACTATTTATGTTTCGTGATTTTTTTCCCGAATATAGTGTCATAATTGTGTATGAGATTGTGATCTATGTATTTTAAATTATGTAAATATAAATTAAATATTATGACAAATTCTTAAGAGTAAAAATCATACCATTCAAATTTATAATTTTAACAAATATTTATACAATTTGAAACACTATCATAAACTCTTAATTTTACAAATTATACTATTCAAACTCTTAACCGTACAAATTATACAATTCAAATTTACCCAAATTATAAAAAAATCATTATAAAATATAAGGACCTTCAAAGCTTAGCGTTAGTTTTTTATAATGCTAAAGTCAATAAAATCTTTGGAAATAATAAAGTAACGATTGTTGGAGTTGATGTTAGCCACTCAACATGATAGAGCTCCTCCACTGACATTTGTCTATCATTATGAAGATCATACATTTTGAGTGCACTCTCCAAGTCTCGTATAACATGGCAGGTGTGGGTGCCTGGGACGTTTGCCTCCTTGATTTTAAAAATTTGATGCCTTCTTGATTTTACAAATCTGATGAACCCATTTCTGTTTGGAGTGTGCATCCTCCATCACGCGATTCAGATCCTTGCACTTGAGAAGCTCATGACGAAGTTCAACTCCGACTTTGATATTTTCCCATCGCTATTGTTGTCGAACTTTAAGAAGCAGATTGCTATCAATAATAAGTTGAAAGAAAGAAAATTTGTTCGTAATTGTACATATTATCGTGTTTTTTTACATAAATATAATGAGTTTTATAGGTGTGATTTATTCTAAGGTTATAGAGTTCTTATTTTTAAAAATATATGAATGATGTATATTCAATAATTTAAAAATATTTTTCATTGGAATGATATCAATAGATTATAAATGGTATTTTTTTAATTTTTTTTTTAATGAGGATATATGATAAATTTATAAAAATGTTTTAATGGTTATTTATGTTTATTAGTTCATTAATATTAAATATACTTATTGTTAGTTATTACCAACATAAATCCATTTTAATTTTATTTCTACCAATGATTTAAAGGGATCAAATCTTCACACGTGCAAACTTGTTTCTAGGATCTACCAAGCACATCACTCAAAATCAAAACTTATTTCTCAGAGAAAAACATTAAGAAAAGTTTGCACTTATAGAAATTTGACTACTCTTGTCTCTTGGTCATCCAAAGTTAAGAGTGAGTTATGTTAGTTTAGAGTAACACACTCCAAAAAATGTTTTAATTATACTATTTTTTTTTGGTAAATTAAAGCACTTTATTTCATAAGAAAAACAACGTTACCAAGCAATGCATACAAGAAAACTAAAAAATGGCAGAAACCTTGGAGCATAATGCTCAATTCATTCCATCAAATCATAACACCACAATAGTGATACTGGTCATTTCCACAATAGATACATAAAGGACAATATGAAACGAGACCCACTAAAAGCATCTATTCTCTCATCACAAATCTTTAAACCATAGAATTAAGAGGCCATCTAGGGCATAGTTAAACCATAGAATTAAGAGGCCATCTAGGGCATAGCCCCTCTCCAAAAATGATTGCATCATAATAAAACACAAGCAAAATTTCTAGACAAGACCAATATCTTCTAACAAAAAAAAAACATGCCTCCAAGAGCATATGTCATCACAGTTTAGGTTCATACCCAAAGAGTAACAGGGGAAAAAATCCTCATGATGAGAATAACAAGGAGGAGCTCCATCCTCATAATGGGAATAACAAGCAGAAAGTCCGTATTATGTGCACAAAGCAGTATATAAGGCAAACCACTTAACATATCCTTGCGTTCAAAAGCCAGAATCTAAACCGCAAAATTTAGAATACTAAGAGACAAACAGGAAGAGATATCCATCCATAAAAAGAAAAAATCGACCGAGATCCATTTAGGACATTGTTTTATATAATATATATGTAGTTAATTTGTATTTATGATTCACATTCTACCCATTAAAATGTTAATATATTTCTCCTCATATTAAGGAATAGAAAATATATATCCATATGATTTTCTCTCTCTAGGAAGACACACATTGAATTATTTTATATCATTAATATTTTTTAAAATGCTACATATCAACTTAACATTAAATTTAATTTTCTGTATACAAGGTTGATATAAAATTATGTTGTTCAACATAGACATTGAAATATTTTATTATGGCTGGCATTAAAATATTTTGTTTTAAACATTATATATTACTTGAACATAAAATGAATAAGCTATAATGTAATATGAATAATATTATTTTTACAGGTTATTTATCAACTCTATATATTAAGTTAAATGGAAATTAAAGTCTTTTATTTATATGTCACATTTTTTTGTTATTTCTATTTTTTAATTTATGAATATAATGTTATGTGATAATATCTCTCACACTAAGATATAAATAGCTTATATGCACAATTCTCTAAACATTATTATTTAATTAAGACAATATTAGTTGAGATAAATTTTTAATTAATTAAAAATAATTTTAAATATCATTCCAAAACTAAATAATAAATAACTTTAAAGCCTATATTCTCATTATAATGTATGTTTTAGTAATTGTTTTAAAATAATTTATAATTATTATAATAATTTTAAATAGTATAAAATTAGATATTAAATTAGTATATGGTTTTTTTTATTTGCGAGAAAAATATTTTTACAAAATTATATACTTTTACTTGAAACTGTATTAGTGTAATAGGTTAGAATACACCATTTTATACCGTGAAATAGGTTAGACTACACCGTATTTTTTATGTACAATATAATGAAATAAAAAATAATAAAATATACCATTTTTAATAAATTATAACATAGCGCATTACTAATGTATACATTATATTTTTCCAATATGATAGGCTAAAATTGAAATATAAAGTGAAAAAGTAGAAATGTGCAATGTGTGAAAACGACCTAGAGTGCTTCCAAGAGACGCCAAGTGTGCAGTACTTCAAAATACAAGGTCAAATATGGAACTATCATGAAAACAATGAATTTTCAACGAAATCCAACATTTGCGTTTGATGCTAATTGTTCAACACTTTAAAATAAAATGGAGATATGGCACACTCATGAAAACAATGATGTCTCATAAGGGGCCACGTAACCTTTAAGTTTGTTTCTATGTTGAGCCTAAACAAAAGTGTATATGCTCATGAAAACAACCACTTCTTTGAATTGGCCACATAATTTTCATTCGTTCGTTTAAAAATAAGAGAAATAGCATAATTTTCATTGATTCATTTAAAAATAAGAGAAAGCAATTTTATATTATTATTATTATTATTATTATTATTATTTAAAAATGATATTAGTTAATAAAAAGTATGATTAGGGAATTATGTTGTTAAATTTCACTAAGATTTTTTTTAAATAGTTTTAGTATTTTTTGAAATGGTATTAAATATTATTAATGTAATTGGATTTTGAGAATTTTATTTTATAAGGTAGTTAAGGTTTAAAATTTGTGGTAGTAGAGAAGAGATATAATAAAAATCTAACCATGTTAAGGGTTGTGGTCTATGTTGGGTGTAATCCCTATGTGATTTTCATAGAATATATCTATCTGGGTCATGACTTCTTAGAACACATACTAGTCCTAGAAATTGTAAAAGAATTATCAAACAAAAAAATAGATTTTTAAATAAAAATAAAAATATGATTAAACAATTATATTATTAGATGTAAAATGAATTTGGGTTAAATTTAGTGAAAATTATTGTATTGCTGAAAATCTCTCAGTCCCCCCTGTTCTATGAGCTAGAAAAAGAGAGAGCGTGCACACACCATTGGATGCATATTGCCAAAACTAAAAATGTACAAGATGCAGGGATCATGGAAGAGAAACTCACTGATATGGGGAGATATTTGGCTCATGTCAGGCTTAGGGAGGCAGTGCTAAAGGAGAAACTATAAGAGACACAAGTAGAGAATGCAAGATTAAATGGCCAATTGTAGCAGAAGGACGAGAAAATTGCCACCATGATAGACCTGTGCATGGAGGCAATACAACACAGGCATCCATCCAACATTTACGTCGTCTACCTGAAGGAATAGTGGTTGCAGTTTCAGATCAAATCAATAGCCTCATATGGGTCATTACCTTTCCAGAATTACACACAATTTATTGATTTTTGCAATGAGTCCAACATAGAGGATAAAGCCAAATTGGCAGAATTTTATATGCATAATCTTGTCTTGATTGATCTAAACATTTGGGACCCTAACTCTAGGTTGGGGGATATGCAACTAATGGCCATAGCCTCTTAGATGACCAATTAAGAGGTCGGGGAAGAGGAGGTCAAAAAGGTGATGAGGATGGAAGGAAAAGAGCCTCTCCATATAAGGGCAGAGTTATTCAACCCTATAGGGGTCATAAAAAATGACCTAATGGTAGCTAATGATGCCAAATTTGAAGATAAATATCTCAACACCCAAGCATAGGTAATTGCACACTATGATGACATTTCTAGACTGCTGGGTGAGGAGTGTGTGATGGCATGTCAGAGAAGATGGAATGGCCTCCCACTTAGCCTAAGAAACATGGAGTATCATACTCTAGAAAGATTGAGAGCTGCCCTAGAAAGGGCATCTTTGTACAAGAGGGCGATGGAGACAAACAAGATCCAATGGCTTGGCTTAAAACTCAGTCCACCTTTGTTGTTGGGACTGGCTGAAGGAAAATATCAAGCTGAAGAGAACAAGGAATGGGAGGAAGAACAAAAGAATGCAAGATTCAATCCTCTTGAGTGAACCCCTTCCATGGTTCCGTGGGATGTCAGAGAGGCCACAAGGGCACTAAAATAAATGAAGGAAGAGGATTAAGTTGCTTAGAGGAGGCGAAACCATTTGGTAGGGGGATGATGATGAGCGCCATCATTAGGTATATTTTAAGGGGTTAATTGTCACAATTTCAGCGTAATTATTCTCTCTTTCTCACATTTAATTGCATTATGGTCATATGTTGCTTAGTGAAGATGGTGTATTGAGGGTTGTCATACTTGGAAGCATAATGTGGTTTAAATGTAGGAAAATTAGGAGAATATGCCATATTTTAGGAATATTTCACAATCAGGGCTCAAAGTAGACATCAAGGAGTGATTATAGGAGGGTTTACCATCTCCTTAAATCTTAAAGTCGACCAATATCTCCTCGCGATTATCTTCCAATAAATCAAGATTAGAGACATCTAAGCAAGTGGAAGATCAAGGGAAGCCAAGCGCCACTTCTCTCGAGTCCCAAGGGGACAAACACGTACTTTTTAGGGAGTTGTTGGTAGCTACCCTATAGGATAAATAGGACAGAGCAAGGGCTCAGTAGGATTCGATTTTTGGATGTAGCTAGAGCACTCTTAGCTCTTGTATTAGATATTTCTGACTTTCATATGTAATGTACAGGACTAGTTATGAAATAAAATGAGCACTTGCTTTCTTCTCCACTGAGTTAGTTTCAGGGAGTTGACCTTGTGGGTTAGGGCCCAATCCATTAGCCTTAACCTCTCTTATGTACTTTTTTTTAATTTCATGTTGCAATAGTTAATCTGTTTCCATTTCATGTTTAGTAGCTTATAAAATCTCAAAATTGTGGGCTAAAGCCTCCCTCTCTCACCTCTTCCATTGGAGCTTGAGGAGGGAATACCTTCACCACAAACCAAAATTTCTTTTAGTTTATGATTTCTTGGAAAATTTAGATAGGTTTATTTTCTTATCATGGACATGCTATAGATGCAGAGGTGTATTTCCATTTCAAATGCATAAGTAGGCTTATTTAAATTCAACTCACCTTTTCCACCATTGTTATGATATATTTGTCAATAATGAATGCATGAACAAGTAGTTTTCTTGCAGTTTTGAATAGAGTAGTAGAGGAGGATTTCCCCAGCACCATTAGCTTCATTTTCCACCCTTCATCAACCAACTTCCATCCAAGTCACATTTAACCTTGTTTTTGGAAATCTCCACCGTAACACCGAGAGCCACCTTGGAGGTGAAAGAAAGGATTTGTGAAAAGTTATGAGATTGAACAAAGGGTTGGCTACCCTTAATATACCTATATCCATATTCATTCCACCTCTCCTAACCCTTTCCTCACCATTTGTGGTCTCAAACTATCACCGGCTTGTTTCTTGTAGCTTTCCAAGAGATCCTATAGCACTAGAGGAAATCCTATAGTAACACACAACCACTCACTCCTTCAACCCAAAATCACCATTTCACCTCATCTAGGCCTAGCCTAGCCTCCAACACACCTTTAACTCTAAAATATTGAGTGAGGGACCCTCTTAGGTCCTCTCAACGCTTCCTTATTTTGTTTCTAAACATAGTCATTTAAAAGTTTGATTAGCTCATGGATAGATGTATTATTAAGCACAATAGTTAAGAATAATATAAACCGAACCCAATTAGTAATTTGATTCAACATGTGTGCCTACTTTAGTTTCCCTTTCTACAAGTTCAATTAAGAAATCTAAATTATGAATGCCACTTAGTTTAATTTCGTGTCTTGCATCATATTTAGTGTGAATTTCTCTTTCTTACGGATAGCTAGATGAATCACTATGATCTAGAATAGTTTCTTTCCCTCTTGATAGTGTAATGGTCATGATTTATTTCCATTATTAGATTTCATTCAGAAGTGTGCCAGACTTCCTTTCCTAGAAGTAAACCTAGCAGTAACACGTCAGTGTAGAATTGAGAAGAGGATGGCATGAGTAGAACTCATCTATTGTACATATAACACTGTCACCTCCAAGTTTGTACGAACCCCTTGATGATAAAGTAGAGTTGGGTAGCCTATAGGAGTTGTATCACTCTTGGTGCAATATGAGGGCTCACCATTCAGAATGCTAAAACTCAACTCAAAAAGGAAATATATACAAGTGATGAGACTTGCACATTAACACAATTTTCTCTTGCATCACCCAATACACATAGTTGATCTTAACATCTTATTAATTAACTAAAGAAAATTTTGAAGATAGACAAGAATAAGGATTTTATAAATCTAGCCACATCTTTAGCATGGATCTCTAACATGAATGATAACTTTGTACTTTTATGAGGCATGTGGAATCATAGGGAAAATGAAAGAAACCAATCCCAATTTACAAAGATATACATCTTTAGCATGGACCTCTAAAATGAATGATAACTTTGTACTTTTATGAGGCATGTGGAATCATGGGGAAAATGAAAGAAACCAATCCCAATTTACAAAGATATATAAAGTGAACTCTTGAACGACCATAAGCTTACAAAATTAATGCATACTTCCCAATATGGAAGTAATTACACTAAAGGTGTTCCTTTGGGGGGATAGGCTAAATAGATTTAAGAAATCAGATCCTTGAATTTTTGCCCCCCTTTGTTCAATTATTTTTTTACCATGTTGAACTTTGAATCATATGGCTCGATATCCAATAATACTCCCCAATCTCTTTATGATCCATGACAAAGACATTCTACTGGCCATACTCTTTCCTATCCACTTCCATCACTCTGGATACTTGAAGGACAAGCAAATTGCCACCATGACATTCTTGTGCATGGAGGCAATACAACACAGGCATCCATCCAACACTGATGTCGTCTACCTGAAGGAATAGTGGTTACAGTTTCATATCAAATCAATAGCCTCATATGGGTCATTAAATTTCCAGAATTACACACAATTTATTGATTTTTGCAATGAGTCCAACATAGAGGATAAAGCCAAATTGGCAGAATTTTATATGTATAATCTTGTCTTGATTGATCTAAACACTTGGGACCCTAACTCTAGGTTGGGGGATATTCAACTGATGGCCATAGCCTCTTAGATCGCCAATGAATAGGTCAGGGAAGAGGAGGTCAAAAAGGTGATGAGGAGGGAAGGAAACGAGCCTCTCCATATAAGGGAAGAGTTATTCAACGCTTATAGGGGTCATAAAAAATTACCTAATGATAGCTAATGATGCCAACTTTGCAGATAAATATCCCAACACCCAAGCATAGGTAATTGCACACTATGATGAAATTTATAGACTTCTGGGTGCGGAGTGTGTGATGGCATGTCAGAGAAGATGGAATGGCCTCCCACTTAGCCTAAGAAACATGGAGTATCATACTCCAGAAAGATTGAGAGCTGCCCTAGAAAGGGAACCTTTGTATAAGAGGGCCATGGAGACAAACAAGATCCAATGGCTTGGCTTAAAACTCAATCCACCTTTGTTGTTGGGACTGGGTGAAGGAAAATATCAAGCTAAATAGAACAGGGAATGGGAGGAAGAAGAAAAGAATGCAAGATTCAATATTCCTAAGTGAATTCCTTCCATGGTTCCTTGGGATGTTAGAGAGGCCACAAGGGCACTAAAATAAATTAAGGAAGAGGATTAAGTTGCTTAGAGGAGGCTAAACCATTTGGTAGGGGGATGATGATGAGCTCCATCATTAGGTATATTTTAAGGGGTTAATTGTCACAATTTTAGCCTAATTATGCTCTCTTTCTCACATTTAATTGCATTATGGTCATATGTTGCTTAGTGAAGATGGTGTATTGAGGGTTGTCATACTTGGAAGCATAATGTGGTTTAAATGTAGGAAAAACAGGAGAATATGCCATATTCTAGGAAGATTTCACAATTAGGGCTCAGAGTAGACATCAAGGAGTGATTATAGGAGGGTTGACCACCTCCTTAAATATTAAAGGCAACCAATATCTCCTTGATATCATCTTCCAATAAATCAAAATTAGAGTCATCCAAGCAAGTGGAAGATCAAGGGAATCCAAGCTCCACTTCTCTCGAGTCCCAAGGGGAAAAACACCTACTTTTTAGGGAGTTGTTGGTAGCTACCCTCTAGGATAAATAGGCCAGAGCAAGAGCTCACTAGGATTTGATTTTTGGATGTAGCTAGAGCACTCTTAGCTCTTTTATTAGATATTTCTGACTTTCATATGTAATGTACAGGACTGGTTATGAAATAAAATGAGCACTTGGTTTCTTCTCCATTGAGTTAGCTTCAGGGAGTTGAACTTGTGGGTTAGGGCTCAATCCATTAGCCTTAACCTCTCTTATGTACTTCTGTTTTCTTTCATGTTGCAATATTTAATCTATTTCCATTTCATGTTTAGTAGCTTATAAAATCTAAAAATTGTGGGCTAAAGCCTCCCTCTCTCACCTCTTCCATTGGAGCTTGAGGAGGGAATACCTTCACCATAAACCAAAATTGCTTTTATTTTATGATTTCTTGGAAAATTTAGATAGGTTTATTTGCTTGTCATGAACATGCTATAGATGTAGAGGGATATTTCCATTTCAAATGTTTAAATTCAACTCATCTTTTCCACCATTGTTATGATATATTTTTCAATAATGAATGCATGAACAGGTAGTTTGCTTGCAGGTTTGAATAGAGTAGTAGAGGAGGATTTCCAAAGCACCATTAGCTTCAGTCTCGACCCTTCATCAACCAACGTCTATCCAAGTCACATTTAACCTTGTTTTTGGAAATCTCCACCGTAACATCGAGAGCCACCTTGGAGGTGCAAGAAAGGATTTGTGAAGAGTTATGAGATTGAAAAAGGGGTTGGCTACCCTTCATCTACCTAGATCCATATTCATTCCACCTCTCCTAACCCTTTCCTCACCATCTTTGGTCTTAAACTATCGTCGGCCTGTTTCCTGTAGCGTTTCAGGACATCCTACAACACTACATGAAATCCTATAGTAGATCCTATAGTAGCACACAACCACTCACTCCTTCAACCCAGAATCACTATTTCACCTCATCTAGGCCTAGCCCAGACTCCAACACATCTTTAACTCTGAAATCTTGAGTGGGGGACCCTCTTAGGTCCTCTCAACGCTTCCTTATTTTGTTTCTAAACATAGTCATTTAAAATTTTGATTAGCTCATGGATATATGCATTATTAAGCACAATAGTTAAGAATAATATAAATAGAACCCAATTAGTAATTTGGTTCAACATGTGTGCCTAGATTAGTTTCCCTTTCTGCAAGTTCAATTAAGAAAACTGAATTATGAATGCGACTTAGTTTAATTTCATTTCTTGAATTAGCTTTAGTGTGAATTTCTCTTTCTTACGGATATCTAGATGAATCATTATGATTTAGAATAGTTTCTTTCCCTCTTGATAGAGTAATGGTCATGATTTATTTCCATTCTTAGGTTTCATTCAGAAGTGTGCCAAACTTCCTCTCCTAGAAGTAAACATAGCAGTGACACCTCATTGTAGAACTGAGAAGAGGATGACATGAGTAGAACTCATCTATTGTACATATAACACTATCACCTCCAAGTTTGTATGAAACCCTTATTGAAAAAGTAGAGTTGAGTAGCCTCTGGGAGTTATAGCACTCTTGGTGCGATACGAGGGCTCACCATTCACAATGCTAAAACTCAACTCAAAAAGAAAATATATACAAGTGATGAGACTTGCACATTAAACCAATTTTCTCGTGCATCACCCAATACACATAGTTTATCTTAACATATTATTTAATTAAATAAATAAAATTTTGAAGATAAACAAGAATCAGGGTTTTATAAATCTAGTCACATCTTTAGCATGGATCTCTAACATGAATGATAAATTTGTACTTTTATGAGGCATGTGGAATCATGGGGAAAATGAAAGAAACCAATCCCAATTTACAAAGATACCTAAAGTGAACTCTTGAATGACCATAAGCTTACAAAAGTAATGTATACTTCCCAATATGGAAGTAATTACACTGAAGGTGTTCCTTTGTGGGGATAGGCTAGGTAGATTTAAGAAATCAGATCCTTGAATTTTCACCCCCCTTTGTTCAATTATTTTTTTACCATGTTGAAATTTGAATCACATGGCTTGATATCCAATAATAATCCCCAATCGCCTTATGCTCCATGACAAATTTTTTCTCCTGGCCATACTCTTTCCCATCCGCTTCCATGGCTCTAGAGCCTTGAAGGACAAGCAAATTGCCACCATGACAGATCTGTGCATGGAGGCAATACAACAAGGGCATCCCTCCAACACTTACTCCGTCTACCTGAAGGAATAGTGGTGGTAGTTTCAGATCAAATCACTAGCCTCATATGGGTCATTACCTTTCGAGAATTACAAACAGTTTATTGATTTTTGCAATGAGTCCAACATAGAGGATAAAGCCAAATTGACAGAATTTTATATGCATAATATTTTCTTGACTGATCTAAACATTTGGGACCCTAACTTTAATTTGGGGGATATGAAACTGATGGCCATAGCCTCTTAGATGACCAATGAATAGGTCGGGGAAGAGGAGGTCAAAAAGGTGATGAAGAGGGAAGGAAAAGAGCCTCAACATATAAGGGAAGAGTTATTCAACCCTATAGGGGTCATAAAAAATCACCTAATGATATCTAATGATGCCAACTTTGTAGATAAATATCTCAACACCCAAGTAGAGGTAATTGCACACTATGATGATATTTCTAGATTTCTGGGTGAGGAGTGTGTGATGGCATGTCAGAGAAGATGGAATGGCCTCGCAATTAGCCTAAGAAACATGGAGTATCATACTCCAGAAAGATTGAGAACTGCCCTAAAAAGAGCACCTTTGTACAAGAGGGCCATGGAGACAAACAAGATCCAATGGCTTGGATTAAAACTCAGTCCACCTTTGTTGTTGGGACTGGGTGAAGGAAAATATCAAGCTAAAGAGAACAAGGAATGGGAGGAAGAAGAAAAGAATGAAATATTCAATGCTCCTAAGTGAACTCCTTCCATGGTTCCTTGGGATGTTAGAGAGGCCACAAGGGCACTAAAATAAATTAAGGAAGAGGATTAAGTTGGTTAGAGGAGGCGAAACCATTTGGTAGGGGGATGATGATGAGCGCCATCATTAAGTATATTTTAAGGGGTTAATTGTCACAATTTTAGCCTAATTATTCTCTCTTTCTCACATTTAATTGCATTATGGTCATATGTTGCTTAGTGAATATGGTGTATTGAGGGTTGTCATACTTTGAAGAATAATGTGGTTTAAATGTAGGAAAATCAAGAGAATATGCCATATTTTAGGAAGATTGCACAATCAGGGCTCAAATTAGACATCAAGGAGTGATTATAGGAGGGTTGAACACCTCCTTAACTCTTAAAGGCAACCAATATCTCCTTGAGATTGTCTTTCAATAAATCAAAATTAGAGACATCCAAGCAAGTGGAAGATCAAGGGAAGCCAAGCTCCACTTCTCTCGAGTCCCAAGGGGACAAAAACCTACTTTTTAGGGATTTTTTGGTAGCTACCCTCTAGGATAAATAGGCCAAAGCAAGAGCTTACTAGGATTTGATTTTTGAAAGTAGCGAGAGCACTCTTAGCTCTTGTATTAGATATTTATAACTTTCATATGTAATGTACAGGACTGGTTATGAAATAAAATGAGCACTTTGTTTCTTCTCCATTGAGTTAGTTTCAGGGAGTTGACCTTATGGGTTAGGGCCCAATCCACACTAGCACATTTGGCCCAATTTCTGATGCCAATTCATCGCTATTCTGACACATAGGCATCACAAGAGCGATAGTTTGAGGCCAGGAAAAATGTGGTTATCCATTACGTCGCAATTCTGACACTTCAATAAAGTGTCAGAAGAGCAACACTTTTTCCGACGTTTCCAAACAAATATCACTCTTCCAATGTTTTCCAAACCGTCGCTCTTCCGACTTTCCAAACTGTCACTCTTCCGACATTTCCCAAACTGTCGCCCTTCTGACGTTTTACAAGTCATCTCTCTTCCGACGTTTTCCAAACCGTCGCTCTTCCGATGTTTTTCAACTGTCGCAATTCTAAAGATACCTCGTCTGACGTTTAGAACGTCGCTCTTTAGACGCTTATGTAACATTGATTTACCGATGAAAAAGTAAAAATATTTAAAAAAAATAAATGTCGCTCTTCCGACGCTTATGTAACGTCGCTTGTTTGACGAAAAATTAAAAATATTTAAAAAAGAAACGTCGCTCTTCCGACGTGTAAGGCGTCTATCCTCTGATGAAAAAGTAAAAATATTTAAAAAAGGAACATCACTCTTCCAACGTGTAAGCCTTCGGTCTTTCGATGAAAAAGTAAAAATATTAAAAAAAGAAACGTCTCTCTTCCGACGTGTAAGGCGTCGATCTTCCGACGCTTGGATAAAAAAATTAAAAAAAAAATTCCGCCAAATGTACTAGTTTGAATATATATCCTCCGCCTTCAGTCAATTTTTCATTTAGAATAGAATTGTAAGTTCCATATAACATATTTATTCTTGCATGTCTTAGATAATTCTCATTCATTTTGGAAGAAGTACGCACTTTATGCAGATGATAACTCTTCACACTACCTCCTTTTTCTTTTTAAGATAAATGTAAAAAAGGAGATGGCATTATCATGAAAAGTGAAATAGTAGGTTCCTATTACATATCTAGAACACATCAACATAAAAGCCACATCCATCTACTCAACCTTTGCACAGTGATTCTTTATGCACCAGCTATAAAAATGGAAATGGCAGTATCAGGACCAGTGAAAAAGAAGGTTCCTATTACATGTTTAGAATAGTTCATACATCTACATAAAAAAACCAAATGCATATAATGAAATTTTGCATGGAAAAATAATGACAAACATTAAATTATATTGAGCATGGTAATAGAACTAAATTTGTTTACAACAGTGCATAAGATATCCATTCATTTCTAGAAATTTTGCAAGAAGAAAATGAAAATCATGTGTAACAAAGTATTATGAAAAGACTTCAAATTACTGTCATATTGGAGCAACTAACCTCTGACAGAAAATATAAAAAGAAAAATCAAGACACTGAGTGTGCCCAAAGGATTGTCCTTGGAGTGAAAATTTCTATCTGGATCCCTACTTTTGCAAAAATATGTCTTATATATATAGAATTATTTACTCACCAGCAAAAAGAAAAATGAAAATGGAAGGAAATACATAATGAAATTTATATCCTTTTCCTTAAGGAAAATAAAATTATAATAAGATGCATGGCCTAACAATTTGGCATCCTCAATCAACAATGATCATTTTTCCAGCATTTCCATATGTACCTCGTTAACAAAAAGAAACCAAAGAACTGACCTCATTTTTTAACACATTTGTAGTGGAGTCCCCAGAGAACACATGATGAAAAAACTCACAAATAGTGCAAAATACCAATCAGCGAACCCCAAATCACACATCAGGAATCTCCCAACAAGAATGCACTCCAATGCAAATGCCCTTGAAGAATTTTTTCCAACTGAGATTGCACCTCTGACCAGCAAGACCCTGAAAAGGACAGTCCTAAAACATATTCTTCATTATTTCTGCCTTTGGAAAGGAGAGGCAAAGACCCACGGAGAGGTCACTCTTGGTCAAAAGCTTTGTAGGGGAGAGCCTGAAATTATTTAGAAGTCAAGAAGACTAGTTTCCTTTGTCCATTCTTATTGAAGTCCCTAAAAGATCCATCCTCATCATTCTTCTGTAGTGAAACATGCACAAAAGCAAATATTTTTTTATAACATAGATGCATACAAGTTTTTAGATGACAAGCAATAAGCCCAAGATACACCTTGTCACTGTCCACCTATCAGAAAATCATGTTGAATACATCACCTTTGAAAAAGGATACCATTTGGAGACAATGCCACAGACATATTTGCTTCCGCTGGGCTTTCCTAAAGATTAAACTCCTAATAGATTATAACTGAAACAGATTAATATTACAAAAATAGATTAATAACTCATTTGGGTCATTGATTGTGTAATTTATTGCAGACTGTCAAATAACCTTTGGGAAAGTTATAAAATTCATATGAAAAGATATTAATTTACATATCAATAATTACATCATATAGATTTTAACTTGTATAGGTCCCATGAGGAAATTTTGGCCTTAGTGAGTCTTACATAATCATGTCAATTCATGAAATAGGCCAAAATAATAGCAAGGCAACTATAGAATTGCATATGAAACCTATGTAAACATAATACAATGAGCCATTATATCATAGTGATATCTCTATAATTAGTTCATTACAAATCAAAGCTATGACTGTTGAAATGAAACACTGCTCTGTTTCTTGAGTTTCTCAAGTTTCTTAAGTTGTATGACCTGCATTCCTTTGCTACGCTTGTCTCTAAACTTTTAGGACCACATACAAAAACACCAATGTCAACATTCTCCCACTCATTTGAAACTTTCCCAAATATATCTGCATTCAAAACCATGTAAAAGATTGTCAGATCTTGAGATCATCTTGATCAATGTAGCAATTATGAGTTTCCATGGGGATAGTCACAAGAAATTGGTTTAAATGTTACAAACCATATATGAAATAATCTCAAATTAATAAAATCAATCCCAATGCAATTAAAAAATTTATTATTTCGAAATAATCTTAATTGTTTAGTTTAACATTACTAGTGTGTCAAGATTGGCCGATTTTTCCCTATTATTTCCTGATTATTGCAGATTGAATATTTTCAAGGCCCTCACTGATTAATTGCTGATTACAAATTATTAAATCTATATCCCTAACAGTTGTTTCCCAATGTTATTTATATTATTTATAGATATATAGATATAGATAAATATTCCTTCAAAGCTGATCTATTCAAACTTCTTATATGTTCATTTTGCCTTCTCAAGGATGGCATTTGACAATAGTATGCCTCTTTGGCAGTGCATAATCATGATTTTCTAGTTACTCAAAGCAGACAAAGTAGGGGTTCTCAGCTATGACATATCTTTAGTCAATAAAAATATAACTTATTTTCACTAACAAATAAGCCCACATATGATACATTGAAAGATGGAAAGGTTGAAACACCATTTTGAAATGTGATTAGAACTTAGGAACTGGGATGAAATAAGACATTTTAAATGCACAAGACAAGAAGTTCTAGAAAGGCTCACATTATGCAGATAAAAAATGGATGGTTGCAAGATGAATTTCTTTATAGCCCATGCCAATTAAAAATTCATATCAGAAGGCAGGCTTGGAATTTGAAAATCACCCCTAGATATCTAGCTAAACTTTGATGATAATGCAGTTATCACATTTCCATTCATAATATTCCGACATTTTAAAAAGTCAGTCTGCAAAGTCAGTCTACAAAGAGGCCCATTTTTTCAAGACAAAACTTAACCTATCTTCGAAAGTCACTGTTACCTTAAAACTATTATAAAAGTATAAATCAAAATCAATGGGTTGAGGATCTTCAAAATTAGAGCAATTTCAAGCATAAATTGTAAAAAAGAAGAAGAAGGAGAGAGCCATCATGTCATCAAATTGCCCCTTCTGCAAGCCTGCTTTCTCTCTTTATCTTGTAATATAGGTATAGATATTATTTACAAAGGGAAAATTTAGACAAGAATATCTTGCTCACATAAACTTCAATTCATAGGCTATCCTACCCAATTATACAAACATGGATATTGCTCCTATTCCAGCAAGAACATTGGCAAAAAAAAAAAAAAAAACCAAAATACACATTGTTGTATGATATTCTGAGACACTTGATCACCCAGAACCTGAAATAGCCTCATCCATGCCAACAGATGCAATACAAAATCTATTTTTTAAACATGTCTCTGTTCCATGTGAAATTCTGTACTATAGCAAGCTTGACAACCAAGCCTAAAATAGATTTTCTCCAACAACATTCAAAAAGTAACTGATCATTAAAACGCATGCAACTCAAACCACCAAAAAAAACAAGGAAAAGGAACACTTAACTTTTAATGGTTTAAAGGCTGGAATCTTCAATTCTTTAAACTGATGGCCACTGAAAAGAACATTAAAAAAGTAGAAAAATGTGTGACCCAGAGTTTCTCTCTCTCCCCACCCTAGTAATCTGATGGTGCAGAGGCCATAAGCTCTGACTCTAAACCTATAAAGCCACTTAGGAAAGTATTAAGAAATACATACAAATGAAATCACCCAATACATAAGAGAAATCTTAAACTGATATAGTTACTACAAAGAACATTATAAAGCCAGAAAATGAAGTAACCTTCTCTTTCTCTCCCCTACACCTTCCAGACTCTAGTACCCTGATTGTATAGAGGTCGTAGGCTCTAATCTAACACCAAAAATATAATATCGCCCAATACAAAAAAGCAATCTTCAGTTCTTGAAACTGAGATAGTCACTGAAGCAAACATTATAGTATTATAAAGTGAAGTAACTGAGATTTGTATGACACATGGAAATACAACCCTTCAAAATCCTATAAAACTTGTTGTACACTGTCATAAGCACTGATTCTAAAACAAACTTAACAAAGCATTGACAAAACCATACAAATAGAATCACCCAATACATAAAAGCCTTCAAAGACCCTAATAACCAAAATGGGTATAGACTCCAAAAATATGCAATTTTCATTTTATTAATGCTCCGAATGTACCACCAAAGGTAGCCCCAATAGAACAAATTAGAAGCAGACCCATGAGACAAGATCTCAAAAAATAAGCTAAAACGCCAACCAAAATTCTTGTTGTATTGAAGAATAAGAGTACCTGTTTTTGGAGTTGAGAGAAATGCAGAGATCCTCACATTGTCCATGGTGGTAGGCTCCAGATCCATGAGCATGTCTCGGGGCACAAATCTTCCACAACTCGCCTCATTGTAGTAAACATTAACCCTTTCAAGCTATAGATCTAAAGTGCCCTGATATCTCCCAGTAGGATCGATCCTGTGTTCTTCACAGACCAGTTCCCAGAACTTGGAGCCGATCTGGTTGCCACATTGGCCCCCCTGAATGTGAAGGATCTCTCACATTTTTGCTATCGACCCAACTCAGATTTGGATCAGATCTAAACTGCCCCTCCAAATGGGATTTGTTATTTATAACTTAATGTATCAAAGAAGAAGGAAATAAATCACTGGACTTCAACCAAATGGATTAGAGGAGACCTGCAACAGGCACTCGGGATCAATTTCTTTACTTACCGCATCCTTCTTCCAAACCTGCGACAGTATGGCCGCACCCTTCCTCCAAACCTGCAATAGTATGGATGCATCCTTCGTTAAAACTGGCAACAGTATGGCCACATCCTCCTTCCTTCCCTGGACAAACCATGCAACCAGAGGGAAATGAACGAGGGAAATTAAAACTTTTGATATTTGAAAATTTTTGACATTCTGAAATGAAACACGTGTGTTTTTTTAAGGCCACTCAAATTAATTTAAAAATATATATATTTTTAATAATTATAATAATTTTTAAATAATTAAAATAATTTCTAAATAATTAAATGTTTGGTTATTTTGATTGTCTAAAAATATTTACAATAAAAAAAATAAAACATATCTTTTTGAGAAGCAATTAAAGTTATATGAGTAAATAATGGACTGATTTTTGCATATAGTAATCCTTCTACCCTACTAAATCATCATGCTTTATTAAAAGGAGTTTTAAACTTTACACTATTAAATTATGTTGTATTTTAAATATTGGGAGTTTTAATCGCTTTTTCTTTTATATATTTTTTCTTTATAATTTATGTATTATTTTTTCCTTATTTTTAAGTATTACTTTAAAAGTGAAATTTACATTTTTTTCTTTAATGATAGTAATCTATGTATTCATTCATTCAAATTAGATACATTTTCTATAATAAATAATACTGTAGTCTAATTCATAGATGAAATTGTTTTTTTGATTGAAACGTGACAATATCAAGATTTTTATTTCTTATTGTTTATAATCAATTTTTGAATACATAAATGAAATAAACACCTTAAAAATCTCTTTAGAAATTAAAACTTAATAAATTAAATAACTTAAACTAGTTTGGGTAAATAAGTAGTATTGTTGATTATAAATAATTATTAATGAGATTAAATCTAAGACATTTATTTAAATTATTAATTATATAAAATTGTTGAATTTTTATTTCATAAACTAAGGATTTTGGTTTATTTTTTAATCTAATTATGTGATATTAAAGATGAATTATGGTAACTTAAAAATAAGTTTTATGTGGTTAAAAGGGAAGTAGTAATGTTATGGTATGAATGATATCCTCAGGTATCATATGAGAGAAGAAAGCAATTGGAAAAATTGAGATCAAAAGCAGTGGAGTTAGCCGAAAAGCAGCTTGCCCCAAAGATGGAGCTCTTAGCTTCAATAAAGTATTAGATAAGCTGCATGTTGTGCTCAATGAAGCAATCAATTTTGAAAATGATAAGATAATATTTATGAAGATGAGGTTTTTGACTAGAAAGATATAACATCACAGAAATAATTACATTATTGATATGTTTTTTTAATAATATAATCCGCAAACAGCCTTCTCACATTCATGATCTGAGTATATAGTGAATTAGACAGAAGTAAGAACCTGATAAGTACCAAGGAAATAAAAAATTTGGGGTCTATTCAACAAACCCTTGAAGCAGATACCTCTATTTAAATAACTTACAAACCATATTGCAGAAAACAATTACTTCTTCAAAGCTAATTCGTCGAATTTGGAGGGCTTAGGGGATTGGGGTTTAGGGGTTAGGGGATTTAGGTGCATTTAGGGGTTAGGGGTCGAATAATGAGTTAGTAGTTAAGGGATTAGGGATTGGGGGCTTAAGGGGATTGACCCGAACACGTTTGGGTAGGCGCACTCAACCGAAATGACCCGGCCCTAACGGGTTTGGGTGGGCGCCCTCAAACGAAATGACACGGTGCGCCCGACCGAACAAAGGCACAAGGGAGAAAATGAAAAACGGGCCGCACGACATGCACAAGGCACCCATGTGGTCACAACTTAGCAAATTTGATAAGGTGGCCCTCAAACGAAATGACCCAACCCGAACGTGGTTGGGCGGGCACCCTCACATGGCGCGACACAGAGCGCACGAACGAACGAAGGCACAAGGGAGAAAATTGAAAACAGGCCGCATGAATGTGAAAAAGGCACCCATGTGATCACCACTTAACAAATTTGATACGGCCACCCTCAAATGAAACAACCCGACCCGACCCGAATGCATTTGGGCAGGCACCCTCACAATATGGCACGCTCGACTGAACAAAGGCACAAGCCAGAAAAAAGCAAACGGGCCACACGAACGTGAACAAGACACCCATGCAGTCACAACTTAGCAAATTTGATACAACCGCCCTCAAACGAAATGACCCGACCCAAACGCGTTTGGGCAGGTGCCCTCACCCGGCACGCCCGACCGAACGAAGGCATAAGGGGGCAAACAGAAAATGGGCTGCACGAACGTGCATAAGGCACTTGTGTGGTCACAACTTAGCAAATTTGATACGGTCGCCCTCAAACGAAATGACCCGACCCGAACACGTTTGAGTGGGCGCCCTCACACGGCGCGACACGACATGCAGGACTGAACAAAGGCACAAGGAAGCAACCGGCAAACGGGCCGCACGAACGTGCATAGGGCACCTGTGCGGTCACAACTCAGCATATTTGATATGAGTGCCCTCAACCAAAATGACCAGACCCAAACGCGTTTGGGCTGGCAAGCACCCTCAACTGAAACGACCCAACTCGAACGCGTTTGGGCAGGCGCCCTCAACCGAAACGACCTGACCTGAACGGGTTTGGGCGGGTTCCCTTAAACAAAATGGAAAACGGGCCACACGAACATCCAGAAGGCACCCATGCGGTGACAACTTAGAAAATGGGTTAGGGTAGCGGGTTAAATGGGTTAGGGTTTTAGGGGGTTAAATGGGTTAGGGTTTGGAAATAGGGTTTAAGGGGTTATGGGTTAAGGGTTTATAGGTTTAGGGTTTAGGGGTTAAATGGGTTAGGGGTTTAGGTGTTTTGGGGGTTAAATGGGTGATGGGTTAAGGTTTTAGAGGTTTAGGCCAGTTTAGGGGTTAAATGGGTTAGGGGTTTAGAGGTTTATGGTTTAGGGGGTTAAATGTGTTAGGGGTTGGGAATTAGGGTTTAATGGGTTAGGGGTTAAGGGGTTATAGGTTTAGGGTTTAGGGGGTTAGGGGATTTAGCAGCTAAGGATTTTTGGAGTTAGAAGTTAAGGGCTAATGGGGTTAGGTTTTAGGGGGTTAGATGGGTTAGGGGTCATAAATTAGGGTTTAGGGGGTTAGGGTTTAGGCGGTTAGGGGTTAAGGGTTTATAGGTTTAGGGTTTAGGGGGTTAAATGGGTTAGGGGTTTACTAGGGGTTTAGGGGTTAAATGGGTTAGGGTTTAAGGGTTTAAGGGTTAGGGGTTAAGGGTTTAGAGGTTTATGGTTTAGGGGATAAATGGGTTAGGGGTTTAAAGGTTTAGGGGTTTAAATGGGTTAGGGGTTAAGGGGTTATAGGTTTAGGGTTTAGGGGATAAATTGGTTACGGTTTTAGGGGGTTAGGGGATTTAACAGTTAAGGATTTTAAGGGTTAGAAGTTAGGGGCTAATGGGGTTAGGGTTTATGGGGTTAGATGGGTTAGGGGCCAGGAATTAGGGTTAAGGGTTTAATGGTTTAGCGTTTAAGGGGTTAGGGTTTAAGGGTTTATAGGTTTAGGGTTTAGGGGGTTAAATGGGTTAGGGGTTTACTAGGGGTTTAGGGGTTAGGGGTTAAGGGTTTAGAGGTTTATGGTTTAGGGGATAAATGGGTTAGGGGTTTAGAGGTTTAGGGGGTTAAATGGGTTAGGGGTTAAGGGGTTATAGGTTTAGGATTTAGGGGTTTAGGGTGTTAGGGGATTTAGCAGTTAAGGATTTTAGGGGTTAGAAGTTAGGGGCTAATGAGGTTAGGTTTTTGGGGGTTAGATGGGTTAGGGGTCGGGAATTAGGGTTTAAGGGGTTAGGGGTTAAGGGTTTATAGGTTTAGGGTTTAGGGGGTTAAATGGGTTATGGGTTAAGGGTTTAGGGGTTAGGGGTTAAGGGTTTATAGGTTTATGGTTTAGGGGTTAGATGGGTTAGGGGTTTAGAGGTTTAGAAGGTTAAATGGGTTAGGGGTTAAGGGGTTATAGGTTTAAGGTTTAGGTGGTTAAATGGGTTAGGGGTTTAGGGGGATAGGGGATTTAACAGTTAAGGATTTTAGGGGTTAGAAGTTAGGGGCTAATGGGGTTAGGTTTTTGGGTGTTATATGGGTTAGGGTTCAGGAATTAGGGTTTAAGGGGTTAGGGTTAAGGGTTTAATGGTTTAGGGTTTAAGGGGTTAAGGGTTTATAGGTTTAGGGTTTAGGGGGTTAAATGGGTTAGGGATTTACTAGGGGTTTATGGGGTTAAATGGGTTAGGGGTTAAGGGTTTAGAGGTTTATGTTTTAGGGGTTAAATGGGGCTACCTCACACGGCACGACACGACGCGCCTGACCGAACGATGCCACAAGGGAGAAAACTGAAAATGGGCCGCCCGAACATGCACAAGGCACCCGGGCGATCACAACTTAGCAAAACTGATACGGGCTCCCTCGAACGAAATGGCTTGACTCGAACGCACCCGGTCGGGCAACCTCACACGGTGCAACATGGCGCGCCCGAACGAACGATGCCACAAGGGAGAAAATGGAAAATGGGCCACCCGAACATGTACAAGGCACCTGGGTGGTCACAACTTAGCAAAACTAATATGGGTGGCCTCAAACAAAACGGCCCGACCCAAACATGCCCGGTCAGGCAACCTCACACGGTGCGACATGGCGCGCCCGACCAAACGATGCCACAAGGGAGCAAACTTCAAACGCGCTACCCAAACGTGCATAAGGTACCTGGGTGGTCACAACTTAGCAAAAATGATATGGGCGCCCTCGAACAAAATGGCCCGTATGAATGTGTTTCATTGGACGACCTCACACGACAAGACCCGATAACCAAAATTAACTCCCAAACCCTAAAACCTAAGATTGTTCCTATACACTAACAACACTTGCCTCCTAAATGTCGCAATACCAACGCTTGACACAACTGTCGCAATACTGACACTTGTTCTTGTTATATAAAAACTTGTATGCATGTTTCACTACAGAAGAATGAAGAGGATGCAAATGGGCGGCCTGAACGTGCGCAAGGGAGCAAATAGAAAACGAGCTTCCCGAACGTGCACAAGGCACTCGAGTGGTCATAACTTAGCAAAACTGATACGGGTGCCCTCGAAAAAAACGACCCGACCCGAACACGCTTGGTCAAGTGCCCTCACATGGCGCGCCAGACCGAACGATGCCACAAGGGAATAAACGGAAAACAGGCCACCCAAATGTGCACAAGGAACTTGGGCAGTCACAACTTAAGAAAACTGATATGGGCGCCCTCGAACGAAACGACCTGGCCTGAATCTACCCGGTCAGGCGACCTCACACTATGCGAAATGGAAAATGATACCATAGGGGAGAAAACGAAATATGGGCCGCTCGAACGTGCACAAGGAACCCGGGTGGTCACAACTTAGAAAAACTGATACGGGCGCCCTCGAACGAAACAACGTGACCCGAACACACCCTGTCGGGCGACATCACATGACGCGCTCGACTGAATGATGCCACAAGGGAGAAAACGGAAAACATGCCGCCCGAACGTGGACAAGGACAAGGCACCAAGGAAGTCACAACTTAGCAAAGCTGATACGGGTGCCCTCGAATGAAATGGCCCAACCCAAATGTGCTCGGTCGAGCAACCTCACACGGCGCAACACAACACACCCAAACGAACGATGCCACAAGGGAGCAAACGGAAAATGGGTCACCCGAATGTGCACAAGGCACCCGGGTGATCACAACTTAGCAACACTGATATGGGCACCCTCAAACTAAACGGCCCAACCCGAACATGCCCAGTCGGGTGACCTCACACTGTGCGACACGGCGCGCCTGAACGAATGATGCCACAAGGGAGAAAAAAAAAAATAGACCGCCCGAACGTGCACAAGACACCCGAGTGGTCACAACTTAGCAAAACTGATACGGGCGCCCTCGAACAAAATGACCTGACCCGAACGCGCCCGGTCGGGCGACCTCACACGGCACGACATGGCGGGCCTGGCCGAACGATGCCATAAGGGAGAAAATGGAAAATGGGCCACCCAAACTTGCACAAGCCACTCGGGCGGTCACAACTTAGCAAAACTGATATGGTCGCCCTCGAACGAAACGACCCAACCCAAACGCGCCTGGTCGGGCGACCTCATATAGTGAAACACAATGCGCTTGACTGAATGATACCACAAGGGAGAAAATGGAAAATGGGCCACCCAAATGTGCACAAGGCACCTGGGCAGTCACAACTTAGCAAAACTGATACGGGCGCCCTCGAACGAAACAACCCGACCCGAACGCGCCCGGTCGGGCGACCTCACACAACGCGCCCAAACGAACGATGCCACAAGGGAGAAAATGGCAAACGGGCCATCCGAACGTGCACAAGGCACCCAGGCAGTCATAACTTAGCAAAACTGATACGGGCACCCTCTAACGAAACGACCCGACCCGAATGCACTCGGTCGGGCGACCTCACACGGCACCACACGGTGTGCCCGACCGAATGATGCCACAAGGGAGGAAATGAAAAATGGGTTGCCCGAATGTGCACAAGGCACCTGGGTGGTCACAACTTAGCAAAACTGATACGAGCGCCCTCGAACGAAACGACCCGACTCGAATGCGCTCGGTTGGGCGACCTCACACAGCGTGACGCGACGTGCCCGACTGAATGATTCCACATGGGAGAAAATGGTAAACTGGTCGCTCAAACGTTCACAAGGCACCTGGGTGGTCACAACTTAGAAAATTTGATATGGGCGCCCTCGAACAAAACGACCCGACTCGACCCGAACGCGCCCGATTAGGCGACCTCACATGGCACGACACGATGCGCCTGATCGAACAATGCCACAAGTGAGAAAACGGAAAACGAGCTTCCCGAACATGCACAAGGCACCTAGGCAGTCACAACTTAGCAAAACTAATACGGACGCCCTCGAACGAAACGGCCCAACCCGACCCAAACGTGCCCAGTTGGGCGACCTCAGATGGCGTGACACGGCACACCCGACTGAATGATGCCACAAGGGAGAAAATGGAAAATGAGCCACCCGAATGTGCACAAGGCACCCGGGCGGTCACAACTTAGCAAAATTGATATGGGCGGCCTCGAACGAAATGACCCGACCCGAATGTGCCCGGTCGGGCGACCTCACATGACACGACACAACGCGCCCGACCGAATGATGCCACAAGGGAGAAAATGGAAAACGGGTCGCCTGAACGTGCATAAGCCACCCAAGTAGTCATAACTTAAAAAAACTAATACGGGCGCCCTCGAATGAAACAACCCAACCCGAACGCGCCTGGTCGGGCGACCTCACACGGGGCGACACGACGCGCTCGACCGAATGATCCCATAAGGGAGGAAATGACAAACGGGCCGCCCGAACATGTACAAGGCACTCGGGCAGTCAAAACTTAGCAAAAATGATACGGGCGCCCTCGAACAAAACGAACTGACCCAAATGCGCCCGATCGGGTGACCTCACACGGTGCGACACGACACGCCCGACTGAATGATGCCACAAGGGAGAAAATGGAAAATAGGCTGCTCGAATGTGCACAAGGCACCTGGGTGGTCACAACTTAGCAAAACTGATACGTGCGCCCTCGAATGAAACGGCCTGACCCGAACGCGCCCGGTTGGGTGACGTCACATGGTGCGACATGGCACGCCCAACCGAACGATGCCACAAGGGAGCAAACGGCAAAGGGGCCACGCGAACGTGCACAAGGCACCCAGGCAGTCACAACTTAGCAAAAATGATACGGGCGCCTCGAACGAAATGGCCTGACCCGAATGCGCTCGGTCGGGTGACCTCACATGGTGCGACACGGCGCGCTGGACCAAACGATGCCACAAGGGAGAAAATGGAAAATGGGCCACCTGAACGTGCACAAGGCACCCGGGCGGTCACAACTTAGCAAAACTGATACAGGCACCCTCGAATGAAATGGCCCATACAAATGTGTTTCGTTGGGCGGCCTCACATGATAATACTCGATCACCAAACATAAATCCCAAACCCTAAACCCTAAGATTGTTCCTAAACACTAACAACACTTGCCTCCTAAACTTCGCAATACCGACACTTGACACAACTGTCGCAATACCAACACTTGTTCTTGTTATCTAAAAACTTGTATACATCTATGTTATAAAAAGATATTTTCTTTTGTGCATGTTTCACTAAAGAAGAATGATGAGGATGGATCTTTTAGGGACTTCAATAAGAATGGAAAAAGGAAAATAGTCTTCTTGACTTCTAAATAATACAAACACTAAAATAAGTAAAGAAAAGGAGGTAGTGTGAAGAGTTATCATCTGCATAAAGTGCATACTTCTTCCAAAATGAATGAGAATTATCTAAGACTTGCAAGAATAAATATGTTAGATGGAACTTACAATTCTACTCTAAATGAAAAATTGACTCAAGACAGAGGATATACATTCAAACTAGTACATTTGGCGGAATATTTTTTTTAAATATTTTTATCCAAGCGTTGGAAGACCGATGCCTTACCAAATGCCTTATCCAAACATTGCAATAGAGACACTTAGCTCTAAGTGTCGCAAGACCGGTGCCTTATCCAAACATTGCAATAGCGACACTTTCTACCAATTCGTCTCAAGATCGAAACTTTCCACCAATCCATCACAATTCCGACGCTTTGCTCCAAACGTCGCAATTCCGACGCTTTTCTCCAAACATCGCAAGACCAACATTTACCTAAGTGTTGCAATAGCAACACTTGTCTCCAAACGTCAGTATAGTGACAGTTTTGGGCGGGATTTGAAAAATTGATAAAATTTGGGGAAATTTCCGACATTTGGTCAAAAGTGTCGGAACTAAAGTGTCAGAATTTCCACCAAATGTACTAGTGCCATTAGCCTTAACCTCTCTTATGTAATTTTGTTATATTTCATGTTTCAATAGTTAATCAATTTCCATTTCATGTTTAGTAGCTTATAAAATCTCAAAATTGTGGGCTAAAGCCTCCCTCTCTCGCCTCTTCCATTGGAGCTTGAGGAGGGAATACCTTCACCACAAACCATAATTTCTTTTAGTTTATTATTTCTTGGAAAATTTAGATAGGTTTATTTGATTATCATGGACATGCTACAGATGCAGAGGTATATTTCCATTTCAAATGCATAAGTAGGCTTATTTAAATTCAACTCATCTTTTCCACCATTGATATGATATATTTGTCAATAATGAATGCATGAACAGGTAGTTTTCTTGCAGGTTTGAATAGAGCAGCAGAGGAGGATTTCCCCAGCATGATTAGCTTCAGTCTCCACCCTTCATCAACCAACTTCCATCCAAGTCACATTTAACCTTGTTTTTGGAAATCTCCACCGTAACATCGAGAGCCACCTTGGAGGTGCAAGAAAGGATTCGTGAAGAGTTATGAGATTGAACAAGGGGTTGGCTATCCTTCATCAACCTAGATCCATATTCATTCCACCTCTCCTAACCCTTTCCTCACCATGTTTGGTCTCAAACTATCGTCGGACTGTTTCTTGTAGCGTTTCAGGACATCCTGCAGCACTACATGAAATCCTATAGCAGATCCTATAGTATCACACAACCACTCACTCCTTCAACCCAAAATCACTATTTCACCTCATCTAGGCCTAGTCCAGCCTCCAACACACCTTTAACTCTGAAATCTTGAGTGAGGGACCCTCTTAGGTCCTCTCAACGCCTCCTTATTTTGTTTCTAAACATAGTCATTTAAAAGTTTGATTAGCTCATGGATAGGTGCATTATTAAGCACAATAGTTAAGAATAATATAAATAGAACCCAATTAGTAATTTGGTTCAACATGTGTGCCTATATTAGTTTCCCTTTCTGCAAGTTCAATTAAGAAATCTAAATTATGAATGCCACTTAGTTTAATTTTGTTTCTTGCATTAGCTTTAGTGTGAATTTGTCTTTCTTACGGATAGCTAGATGAATCATTATGATCTAGAATAGTTTCTTTCCCTCTTGATAGAGTAATGGTCATGATTTATTTCCATTCTTAGATTTCATTCATAAGTGTGACAAACTTCCTTTTCTATAAGTAAACCTAGCAGTGAAACCTCAATGCAGAATTGAGAAGAGGATGGCATGAGTAGAACTCATCTATTGTACATATAACACTGTCACCTCCAATTTTTTACGAACCCCTTGCTGAAAAAGTAGAGTTGAGTAGCCTCTAGGAGTTGTAGCACTCTTGGTGCAATACGAGGGCTCACCATTCACAATGCTAAAACTAAACTCAAAAAGAAAATATATACAAGTTATGAGACTTTCACATTAACCCAATTTTCTCTTGCATCACCCAATACACATAGTTGATCTTAACATCTTATTTAATTAACTAAAGAAAAGTTTGAAGATAGACAAGAATAAGGGTTTTATAAATCTATCCACATCTTTAGCATGGATCTCTAACATGAATGATAAATTTGTACTACTATGAGGCATGCGGAATCATGGGGAAAATGAAAGAAACTGATCTCAATTTACAAAGATATACATCTTTAGCATGGACTTCTAAAATGAATGATAACTTTGTACTTTTATGAGGCATGTGGAATCATGGGGAAAATGAAAGAAACCAATCCCAATTTACAAAGATATCTAAAGTGAACTCTTGAATTACCATAAGCTTACAAAAGTAATGCATACTTCCCAATATGGAAGTAATTACACTGAAGGTGTTCCTTTGTGGGGATAGGCTAGGTAGATTTAACAAATCAGATCCTTGAATTTCTGCCCCCCTTTGTTCAATTAGTTTTTTACCATGTTGAAATTTGAATCACATCCGCTTCCATGTCTCTTTCCCATCCACTTCCATGGCTCCAGAGCCTATAGTCCTGTGCAGGCAGTGCTCATAGAATTTGCTAGTTGTCCTAACAGAAAGGCCCTACTTTTTTATGCCAAATTATTGGATCACAAAAAATGGATCTGTGTCTCTGGTCATTGACCTAGCCTTTCTATCACATGGATGGGACAAGATACATGCCTCCATGGTTAAATTTGTACAAAGTGATATGGGGAGTTGAAAGTTGAAATTCTCACCTTGTTCCACATAATTTGGATGGGATAAGCTACCTGTTTTCATGGTTGAATTTATACAGAGAAATATGGGGAGTTGAAAGTTGGAATTCTCTCATCTCATTCTAGATAAATTTGAGACATTATAAGTCTACATTAAGATTCCATCTTCTACAAGAAACTCTTAAGTGTTTCTATAGTTCCTAATTAAACCACTAAATCAATGTAAGACCTAACATCCAACATTATTTCTAAAATAAATGTCTAGGCCATCAAATACACTTCCATAGCCTTGATTATGACTGTCATGGATATTATAATGGTGATTGCAATCTAGCACTACATCATCTCTAGATAAATAAATAAGATTGATGTATTGTGGTGCAAGCCTAACGTTAAAGACACACTAGCACTCTCGAATTGGGGTGTGAAATCTTCATGCGAAATCTATAACCTATGGCAGAGCTATGGTTGTATGAAGAAAAATAAAAATTGCGTGAATTGAATTTTCAAAGTCATGCTTTTCCCAAGGTTGAAAAATAGTAGCTAACTCACTACATATCACTAAAATCAATGTCTGGATATTTAGATAACCATGCACGAAGAACCTACACCGAAAGTTCAGCAAGTCATCGTCGTGGATGCCAAACATGTTGTTCAAGAATTCTTAAATGCTAGACTGCACGTTGTTTCCTAAGATTTTGATAAATAAATATTAATCTTGGTGTTTTACCTCTACTTACACTAGTAAAACTGGAGTCCTCACCTACCTTGTGACTAAGTTAACTAGACTAAGTTAACTATTGATTGTCTCTTAAATATTTAAAGTTCCTTGACATTTCCTTCAAGGCCAAAGCAATGTATCGAGTTCCCGCTCCACTACTCACTTTAGATTCAAAATCTGTAACAACCATCTGCTTTTTGTCAAAATATTGTGTGTATATCACGTGGACATGGAACAATAAAGCGAATTAGAATCAGAAATTTATGAAGGAACCTCAATATGTGTCTTGAAAAACATTAAAAAGGTTTCTCCCTTTCACACTTTCTCACACACAGGTGCATGTGCATTGGGTAGAAATACTACAAGAAATTATAAAATTACTGAGTCAAGGGATGGAATATCTTTCTTTCGAAGAAACAGGAATCATGAAAAGTTACTATGGCTGACATATTACAACCAAATTAGAGAAATCACTAAATTAAGAGATTGAACATCTTTTTTCGTAAGATTCAAGAACCATCAAAGTTAATATGATTGACATATTTCAACCAACCAAATTATAGAAAATTTGAAATATGTGAGAATTCAAAGAGAACCTCATACCATCTATCTTGAATTCTGTCAAAAGAACACCTTCTACACCATTTAAAATATCACAAATAAACATTGAAAGAATTCACGAGAAATAGATTATGTAGTAGTAAACCAACCAAAATCATGATGAAAAGTCATTAAAAAAAACTGCTACCCACCAATAATCCGATGATTGATTCTAAACATTCAAAATGTGCTAAAAAGAAATAAACCAACATATTTACTCAAATTATTAAACCAACTTACAATTTTCAATGTATCTTCACTAGTAGCCTACACTACTGTTATTTATCATAATTAGACAAAACAAGTTATCCAAAAGCCAAAAATTTCTTGGTATAAATATCATTGCACCGAGGCCAGTACGACTCCGATGTCGGGTATGTCACGTTCTCAAAAAATAATAAATTTTACTTTTTCTAATGTCCTCCAAAGCATTAACCTAATCTTTAATTTTATATAACTTGAGTATTTAGATTATATATAATTTTTTTTAACATATTAATGGGCTAAGATCAACTATTTAAATACAACTATGTATTATTTATATAATTTGAATGGATAGTAAATTATCTCACCCATTTAATAACTGCTTTATTATATAAGTGAATTTGAATGGATCATAAATTTACCTTTAAAAAAAATATTTACCACATTAAATTTCCAAATTAAGTAAAATTTTAAACATCTTTACTCTTCACTAAAGTCAATACGATTTCCTAAATCAAGGGAAAAGAGTTAATTCAACACAAACAATCAAAATCCAAAATATTTTAATATTTCTTTTAATTAAATATTTGTAAGATGAATCTTTAAAACGAAAACCCATTTTCTATGGATAAATTAAAATATTTAAAGACATAAATATTTCCCCATCAAAGTTGCAATATTTTAAAATTTAGATAAATAAAAATATAAAATCCAAAATCTTTTAATATTTCTTTTAATTAAATACTTGTAAAATGAATCTTTAAAAAGAAAACCCATATTCTATGGATATATTAAAATATTTAAAGACATAAATATTTCCCCATCAAAGTTTCAATATTTTACAATTTAAATAAAAAAAAATATAAATAAACATGAGGTATGGTAAATAAATAAAACCTATTGTTATACTTGCTCTAGAGCTATGGTAAATAAATAAAAATTCTTTTTATATTTACTCCATAAACCTTTTTATATTTAAAATAGATTAAAAAAGAGGTTTTATTTAGATGAAGCCTATGGGACGAATACCATGGGACAAATTAATATTGATACCATGGGCTAAATACCATGGGCCAAATACCATATTTATAAAATAAGTATGGTAAATAAATAAATATAAAATAATTATAAAGAGGTATGATAAATAAATAAATATAAAATAGGTATAAAGAGGTATGTTAAATAAATAAATATTTTATATTTATGAAAATTTATGTTCATTAGTTTACATAACTAAGAAGAAATAGAGAGAGAGAGAGAAGTGGAGAGAGAGAGAGAGTTATAAGGGAGAGATGGAGAGAGAGTGTGTATGTTTAGGGGTGAGATAAAGAGACAAAGTAGGATGTATGGAAAGAAGGGGGGAGAGAAGAAGAGAGAAGGAGAGAGGGAGGGATATAGTAATGTAGTTGGAGAGAGAGAGGGGCGGAAAGAGAGAGATAATGAAAGGGAGATGGGGGAAGAGAGAGGATTAGAGAGAGAGAGAGAGAGAGAGAGAGAGAGAGAGAGAGAGAGAGAGAGAGATGGGGGAAGAGAGAGGATTGGAGGGAAAAGAGAGAGGGAGGTAGGAGAGAAAGGGAGAGAGAGGAAGGATGAGAGAGAGGAGGAGAGTGATGGGGGAAGAGAGAGTATTGGAGAGAGAGAGAGAGAGAGAGAGAGAGAGAGAGAGAGAGAGGAAGGATGAGAGAGAGGACTTGAGAGAGAGGAGGAGAGAGGGATTGATACAGAGATGGAGTTGGAGGGCGAGAGATGCAGGAAATAAGAAATATAGAGAGTGAGAAGTGGAGAGAGAGGAGTGACAAGGGAGAGACATAGAGAGAGAATGTATGTTTGGGGTGGAGATAAAGAGACAAATAGGGAGAGATGGAGATAAGGGGGGGAGAAGGAGATATAAGGAGAGAGGGAGGGATATAGTAACATAGTTGGTGGGTGAAGAGAGAAAGAGAGGGAGAGAGAGATGAGAGAGAAAGGGAAAGAGAGGAAGGAAGATAGAGGATGTGAGAGAGTGGAGAGAGGGAGGGAAAGAGAGATGGACTTGGAGGGGGAGGTAGAGGGAGGTAAGAAGAAAGACATAGAAAGAGAAAGGTGGAGAGAGAGAGAGAGAGAGAGAGAGAGAGAGAGAGAGAGAGAGAGTGAGTGATAAGGAAGATGGAGAGAGAGGGAGAGAGGAAAAAATGAGGAAAGAGATATATTAGTGGGGGATAGAGAGATAAGGGGAAGATAGATATATAGATGGAAGGTGAAGAGAGGGAAGAAGAGAGAGATCGGGAGAGGAGGGGGTTGAAAAAGAGATTGATATGTATGGAGTGCAAGAGAGTGTGTGTTTAGGGGGGTGAGATAGAGAGACATAAAAGAAGAGATGGAGGGGGATATAAATATGGATGGAGGGTGGAGAGAGGGAAGAATATTTCTCACACTAGATGGATTGATATAAGTGGAGATGGTGATTTATAATCCTATTTGATTATTTGCACTATATGCATCGATTTTAGTGTAGATATTTATTTCTAATGATATTTGATTACTTGCACTAGATGCATTGATTTCAGTGTAGGTGGTGCTTTCTAATACAATTTGATTGCTTGCACTGAATGTGTTGATTTTAATTTAGATGCCGATTTATAATTATATTTGATTACTTGCACTAGATGAATTGATTTCAATGTAGATTATTTCTAATCCTATTTGATTGTTTACACTAAATGCATTTATTTTAGTGTAGATAGAGATTTCTAATCCTATTTGATTTCTTTGAGTAAATGCATTGATTTTAGTGTAGATGTCGGTTTCTAGAGAGAGAGAGAGAGAGAGAGAGAGAGAGAGAGAGAGAGAGAGAGTGATAAGGAAGATGGAGAGAAAGGGAGAGAGGAAAAAAGGATGAAAGAGAGATATTAGCGGGGGAGAGGGAGAGAAGGGGAAGATAGAGATATAGATGGAAGGTGAAGAGATGGAAGAAGAGAGAGATGGGGAGAGGGGGTGATTGACAAAGATATTGATATATATGGAGTGTGAGAGCGTGTGTGTTTAGGGGGGTGAGATAGAGAGACAAAAAATAATAGATTGAGGGGGATATAGATATGGATGGAGGGTGGAGAGAGGGAGGAATATTTCTCGCACTAGATGGATTGATATAAGTGGAAATGGTGATTTGTAATCCTATTTGATTATTTGCATTAGATGCATCGATTTTAGTGTAGATATTTATTTCTAATGATATTTGATTACTTGCACTAGATGCATTGATTTCAGTGTAGGTGGTGATTTATAATACAATTTGATTCCTTGCACTGAATGTGTTGATTTCAATTTAGATGTCGATTTATAATTATATTTGATTACTTTCACTAGATGAATTGATTTCAATGTAGATGATTTATAATCCTATTTGATTGTTTTCACTAAATGCATTGATTTCAGTGTAGATGACAATTTATAATCCTATTTGATTTCTTCGAGTAAATGCATTGATTTTAGTGTAGATGTTGGTTTCTAAAGAGAGAGAGTGAGTGATAAGGAATATGGAGAGAGAGGGAGAGAGGAAAAAAGGAGGTAAGAGAGATATGAGCGGGGGAGAGGGAGAGAAGGGGAAGATAGAGATATATATGGAAGGTGAAGAGAGGGAAGAAGAGAGAGATGGGGAGAGGGGGTGATTGACAAAGAGAATGATATATATGGAGTGTGAGAGGATGACATGTGTTTAGGGGGGTGAGATAGAGAGAGAAAAAAAAGAGATGGAGGGGGATATATATATGGATGGAGGGTGGAGAGAGGGAAGAATATTTCTTTCACTAGATGGATTGATTTAAGTGGAGATGGTGCTTTATAATCCTATTTGATTACTTGCACTAGATGCATCGATTTTAGTATAGATATTTATTTCTAATGATATTTGATTACTTGCACTAGATGCATTGATTTTAGTGTAGGTAGTGATTTCTAATACTATTTGATTGCTTTCACTGGATGTGTTGGTTTCAATTTAGACATCGATTTATAATTATATTTGATTGCTTGCACTAGATGCATTGATTTCAATGTCGATTATTTCTAATCCTATTTGATTGTTTGCACTAAATGAATTGATTTCAGTGTAGATGGCGATTTCTAATCCTATTCGATTGCTTTGAGTAAATGCATTGATTTCAGTGTAGATGTTGGTTTCTAATCTTATTTGATTGCTTTCATTAGGTGCATTGATTTCAATGTAGAAGTTATTTTCTAATCTTATTTGATTGCTTGCATTAAATGCATTGATTTCAATGTATATGTTGATTTATAATTTGATGTAATTAGATATATGACGGTACATTAATTTTAAAGTGATTTGATTAACAATATGCATTGATTTTAGTGTAAGCAGAAAAGGTTATTGACAATGTACATTGATTTTTATGTTATAGTAATTTAACCTATTAATATGAGAGAGAAAGAGAGACAAGGTATCATGTTTACTACAACATCTTGAGCTAAAAATTTAAATGGTTTACGATTTAAATTTTCTTTTCATATAATCGATATGAAAAGATAACAAAACTAACAAGGGTGGCAATAAGAATAGGAGAAGAAAATAATTTGAGATTGATCACAATAAATACTATTTGTAACTTGAGTACATTCTTGTTATTCACATTTTCTATATTTCAACACTATTATTGTCACTTTGCATTCAAAAAAAATATTTCAGCATTTTTCATCATTATAGTTATTAACAATATTTATCCTCTCAACGAACTGAGGTAACTAAGAAAATTTAAAATTAAAATGACCAAGTTAATCTCATAAATATTTAGCATATTTAAAATGATTATATTAATATTTGATATATTTACATATTATTGATAAAATTAATCATATCTCCGATAAATTTTCCTTGGTAGCACACGACTGAAACCAGCCTACAACCATCTTAAATCCGGATCTATCAGGCACCGAGAGGGATCAAATCTCTCGAGGTGCAAACCTTTCCTCAAGTTTTTTACTCAAAAAAGAGGTTTGCACCTTGAGAGATTTGATCCCTCTCGGCGCTTGATAGATCCGGAGTTAAGATGGATCTAGGCTTGTAATGAGACAAAAACAAGTTTTCGAGAAGCCAAAACCTTCTTCGTAGATGATCATAGGATATTTTAAAATTCTCCCTACTTCCCACAGATAATTGTACTTTTTCTGTTCTCTTCCTTGGGAAATTTAGTTTTTCTTATAATGTTCCTTGTGATTTAATATACGACCAATTTCTTTATTGTTTTCCTTTTTATTTAAAGTACAAAATTACAAATCAAACACATGGAAAGTTCAAAATAAAAGATATTGGTAAACCGATTTTTGTTGTTCGACGAGTTTTGGTAAAAGGAAACAACGATATTGAGGTGAATGAGCACATGGTCAAGTTTTAATCTATCTCGCCTCACCGCTAGGAATTTCATCACTTGTTACATGCATGTAAAGATAAAGAATATTTAATGGACATATCATTGTTTGTTGCATGCATGTAAAGTTAAAATTTATGAAGAGATGGAATTTAATGGATAAAGTGGTTGGAATGGGATAATTCCAACGATGGTCAACATTTTTTTTTAGTTTAAACAGATGAGAAAATTCTACAAGCCGTCTACTCTAATTTAATGAGTACCATGGTTCTGAAATTCCAACCCTCTTTCATATAAATTTCAACCAATGTTGATAGGCACATGGAGGGTCGAGATTCTTTTTCTTTGGTTATCGAGATTCGAAAGTGAAGAATATGGGGACAACACTGTAGGTGAATGGCACATTAAAAGTTGAACGTACCAAACATCGGCAATCTTCCTATCCTTTGTTTGTTATTTTCTTTTGCTGTAGTTTAACTAAATTTCTTTTTTTCTTGAAAATCATGGAAATTTCGGTAAGATTTTCAGAAAGTTTGGTAGGGATTTTTGTAAATCCAGGTTATAGCTATCATAATTCAATATTTTCAGTGCCTTAGAGGTTTTTGATGGTGCTGAATCTATTTCCACCATATACAAACATGATTCAAACACTGCTACTAGAAGATTTCTTAAACTTTTTTTGCCGAGAGTCTGGCCAATTTTGACAGTCTAGACAATTCCTCAACCTCCTTAAACAAATCCTTTTATTCTAATGCCTATCAAGTTATAAACCATATTATATATTGTGGGTCGAGCTTATTAATTTGGTAGAGAGGACATAATGTTAATGATTAATGATTTGCTTACTTTATTCTCATGCAATGTATATGTTGGAAAGCCAATGCATTAATGATTCACATCATCAGTTGATTGTGTCATCACATCAACATGGTAAGCATAACCACTCATATGCATATCTCACCATGTTGGAAACACTAGTGAACATCATAACATTGTATATTAACATGGTAAGCATAGCCATTCCTATGAGCATCCCACCATGTTGGAACACCAAGTCGACATCATCAACATTTTGTATTTTCAAAGGATTTAAATTCAATGGTAAAGTGTTTTTAAATTCAAAGGTAGGAATTTTTAAATAGTCATTTATAATATTTAACATTAAAAATATTTTGTAGATATCTTTTGAAATTTGGAATTTGTAAATAGGTATACATAATATTTAGTATTTGAAATTGTATTAAACATTTTTTTTATTGATGGATTTCTCCATTATTGAGGGACTTGATTAGTCTTTTAATCTTAATATTAAAAAAAAATATTTCATCTTTGCTCTTACAAACATCTCCATTATTGAGGGACTTTATTAGTATTTTCTAGTAACTTTAAATCTTAATATTAAAAAAATATATTTTGTCTCTGCTCTTTGAGAAACTTTAGGCTTTAAGCTAGCATGATATCACCCCCAAGTTGATTGGGAAACAAAACAAGCTTGCACCATATCAAATTCTCCAAGCCCTCGACTTTGAGAAAGCTACTAACTTTCTTAAATTTGCTAGAAATGCTGCAATGTTTTGAATTTGAGAAAGCTACCAACTTTCTTGAATTTGTTGGAAATGCTGCAGTGTTTTTACTGAGTGGCCTAACTAGCCTAAAACAATTTACACTATAAGTGCTTCAATTTGAATTGTTTACCTAACTTTTTTGAACCGTCAAAACAATGGAAAAAGTTGATAATGTATTATACCCAAATAGAATATATGCTAGTGGCTATCACAAGCTCAAATAATCTTTAAATATGCTAGTGGCTATCACAAGCTCAAATAATCTTTAAATTGATATTGTTTGTTACATAAAGTGCTATTTCCCAGTGCAGATAAAATTTAAGGAAGAAACTAGGTGTTAACAAATTTGAAATGTGCACATAGTGAAGTTCTCTTTCATGCTTGCACTCACTCAAAACACTTGAGTTGAAGAGAACATAAAATGATTGTGTTCCGTACAACCTTAAACATTTCAATATTAATGGTTGTGACATACTTATGGAGGTTGAAGTATTGTTAATAACATTAATGTCAATAAATTTTTATTAGTTGTCAAGATAACAACAAATCTTTGTGGTCTAGTAAAATTGATCCATTTTATCTTCACAATTTTCTGTATGCTACATGAGAGTGGCCATTTAACTATTTCTTTGGGTACTTTTCTATCAATCATCTTAGTATGAGGATAACCAAATGCTACAATAGCAAATTCTTATTAACAAGTAAGCAACCACTGAAATAGAAAGCTTCTCTTCTTAATACAATAAATTTTGTGCTTGTAACAAAAAAATTAGCCTCATTCTTGAAGAGGTGTAAACTAAACTAATTAAATCTAGCAAAAAGACCCATTATGGGACCTTGGGGATGAGTAGATAGGCTCTAGAACTTTGACTTTACATAATATTTACTGTAAAATTTTAGAACTTTGACTTTACATAATATTTACTCTAAAATTTTATATTTAGTAATTTATTTTTTCAATAAAATATTCATTTCTTTTTATGCTTTTGTACCTCTAAAAAAATTCATTGTTATAAAAACAGATTTTATGCTTGTAACAAAAAAATTAGCCGCATTCCTAAAGTATGACATAATATTTACTCTAAAATTTTATATTTAGTAATTTATTTTTTCAATAAAATATTCATTTCCTTATATACTTTTTTACCTCTAAAAACATTCATTATTATAAAAACATAATTCTGTACATCAAATGACGGAATACTCCATCACCAATGAAGGGCCTTTTCACATAATATCATATGGAGGACAATCATAGAGAAGCGTGTACATAGACACGAGGAGGTGCATCATCGATCGGGGATTTATTTTCAAAATTAAGCAGTACGAAGCATTTTAAAATAAATGTAAAATAAAAATTAAAAATTAATAATTGTTATATTTTTCAGTTAAATAAAATGAAATTATTATTAGAAATTGGAGAGAGCATCCACTGAACATGAATAACACACAAACAATTAATTTCTATATTCCAATAATCAGAGATACATCAAATATATATAGTTGAACTAATTCTAATCTTAGAGAGAGAAGTTGAGAGAATCTCTCAACTTCCTCAACAACCCAATCCAAACTAAGTAAGCATAATAATTGAGGCATTATCTCAACACCCCCCCTTAATGCCTACATTACAGAAATGGAGAACACACTAAATTAATACAAACATTTGTCTGCCCTGGTCTTCATTAACATTTGTATCCACTCTGAGATCTCATAGACAACGCTCTTTTCTCCACCATTTTCGAGCTACCATTCAACCCATTTAAAATACATTTGTTTCTGACCAGCAATAATGAACTTTGCAAGATCAACAGTATTGACAACTCGGCTCGTCGGGGCTTCCGCGATAGAGATGACAAGTGATGAACCATCCTATGGACCAATCACCATCTGTCGGATATTTCGCTTTCGGCTATCCATCAGTGGCTAGGCAAATGGTCTAAATACTGAATGTGTTCAAGAGCTAATCTAACAACTTGACCTGCTTCACACAAATGGATCTCATACTGTAACCTGTAACTGATGCTCTTGGCCTGTAGCACAACAAGATCAGCATATAACAAATTCACACAATCAAATTAGCCAATTGTTCTCTCGTCCCTGTAGAACGTAGAGAACGACTAATTTAAATAATGCTAATTTGTTCAATAACTGGTTCTCTACTACACAAATTTCATAGCAATAAATATAAGCTTAAACTCCACACTATATTCCACACAATAAACCCTAAGATCCGTCACAACTATCTTTGAACACGCAATTGAGAAGAAATAATTCAATTTTCTTCTCATAAATAGCTCCATTGTCTCTCGGCTCAGCGTTTTCCTCCTCAAAATTCCACCACTGTCAAATGGGAAGCTCGAATAGAACGTCAATGCCATAAAGAAGCCTCCACAAATCAGCAACAGTGATAAACATTGGACTTCTACGCAATTTTCTTGCTGATGCTCACAAATCCGCAGATACAATTCCCAATTTAAAATTATATTTCAAAACATATATAACTTAAATTGCATATACTCTCGCCTGGTTCATTTTTATTGCCCAGAATTCTTTTCCTTAGATTTTGATTGTATAGCTTCAGATTCGAGCAGAGTGCCTGGCTCTGCAAATTCTGCCGAAGTTTGAGTTGATAATGGTGACTCCATAACCAAGCCTACCGACAATTTTGGTTCTCGGCCTTTGAGCAATTTCGTTGATTCTTGCAGAGCTGCAGTTGCATTGGCTTTACGATTACCCAGTGGAGTCACCTCTGGCTCCTGAAACGAGTCTTCTTGTTCCACAGGATTCGACCCCTTGTCTTTTGAATTCACAAATGCATCTGCAACGTGAGGTGCTCCACTGCAATGACCTTCATATGTAGATGGTGCCTGATTCTGCTGATCCAGAATATGAACGAGAGGCAAGTAGACACGCAATGCTTCACCCTTAAATTTGGTAGTGATGCCATCGAAATTCAAATTCTCTACGACGTCAATAACCTTTCTGAATCCATGCCCATATTACATATCTGTTTAATATACCAAACAATACGGAAATAACCATTTTTCCACCATGTGTGAGAAATCATTGCCAGCACATCCAAATAGCTGAGTAAATAAAACGTCTTCACTTGCTACCATAGTAGAAGGTAAAATAAAAGGTAGAACACTCAGAAAACCGAGACTCAAAATCTTGCTACCATAGTACCTATCTAATCTACTTCTGTACAAAAATTCTCTCTCAAATTATTTCATTTTCTTGGGCACTCCCGTGAGGGATTAAGCCCAATAAGGCTCTGATACCATATTAAAAATTGGAGAGAGCATCCATTGAACAAGATTCATATACAAATAATTAATTTCTATATTGCAATAATCAGAGATACATCAAATTTATATAGTTGAACTAATTCTAATTTTAGAGAGACAACCCAATCCAAACTAAGTAAGCATAATAATTGAGGCATTATCTCAACAATTATTTAATTAAATTATGAAAATAAATTGATTTTGATAACTTTAAGATATTAAATCTGAAGTCTATATGTTTTTACTTTTAAATCTGAAGTCTATATGTTTTGACTTTTTCTTAATATTTAATTTATGTGAATAATTAGAAAAATACAAACGCAAGTGAAAAATATATACATATCTATTTCAAACGAGGTCTCATAAGCTAATACTAACACTGAGAGGAGCATAACATTTGGATATTAGCTTAGGTAAGGGGGAGCATAGATGTTCATGTTCGTTATTATTTTACATGTAGTATTTTGTGTAGGGCTGGTTTTATTAAAAAGTACTTATATTGAACAAGATATAAATGTGATGATATAATTGGGAGGTAGGTTTTATTATTTTATTTGGTTTTGGTATGGTGATAAAACTAAAAGGACAGATGTTATTGATGAAGGTCATTCCATGATGTTTAAAAGCAGTACTAAATCAATAAATATTTTTTTAGAATATATTAATTGTAACATTTATAATCTAATAGTGATAGTATAATTGGCAAAAAAGAACATGTAACCTTTATTGTTCAAGGTAGCATAATTGGTACAATGGCATGTTTACAAGCCCTTGTGTGTATAAGTGATTGAACACGAATTTTGGAAAACAAATAACCTATTTATCATCTTCAACTCATAAACTATATCTCTTTAATTAATTAATAATAATTTACCAAAATAAAAAATAAATAAAAATAATTGTTATAAATCATATTCTTAAAATATAAAAAAAAACTATTATATATATTAATCTTTAAACTTATTTTATATTTTATTTTTTTAATAATTATTATTATAATAAATGGATATTTCCAATATTATTTAAATGATATTAAAGGCTTATATAAAATTGAGAATAAATATTTTTAAATATGATATTTGGTTGTAATAAAGAGTATCTAGTAAACATTAAAGATTTATTAAAATGATAGATAAAAAACTTTAATGAAGATTTAATAAATTGTGATGACCAACATTTTCTCATTAGACATTTATCACCAAAACTGCAATGAAATTTACTATTTCATAGTAAATTTTTCTGGTCCATTATTTTTCAATGGGATATTTATATAAATTTGGTGAGCTGTCTTTGCACCCATTAAAATACTACTATTATTAGAAACATTTAAAATATCAAATTAAACAATTTTGATCCATTAATTACTATAATTGTAAACATATACCATATCAAAATTGAATGATTTTGATCTTGTCGTTCCTTTTTAATTGATATTTCACATATGATACATATAATCAAGAAAAAATCTTGAATTATATTCGATCAAACGTGTAATAAATTAAATTAAAAAAAATTACATACGAAGTTATAAAAGAGAATAAAAAAACTAAATACTAAAAAATTATAAAAGAGAATAAAAAAACTAAATCCTAAAAATTAGTTGAAATTATTAAATCCAACTTTTATTAAAAAAATATTAAAAGTATTGTCATTCATATATGTTGTAATATACCTACAACTAGGCCTGGGATTTCAAATATTTTTAGCCTGTCAAATGAAAATTTGAGGACGAATTAGTTCACGTTTTTAGAAAGTAAAAATCCTCGTTACCACTGAGGGAAAGCTGGCACATCCAAAATAATGTAAGTGAGGAAATCAAATGGTTTGAATCATGAAGATATGGGAGGGGAACATGTTTGATTGACGCATCGGCAGCAGAAGACAGTGTGATGTGGAAGATAGTGTCCATCAGGATCAAAATGCTATCTAACTATATGGGCTTCCCACAGTCGATGATTTTTATTTCATCGATGACCCTCCACGATGGAATTCCAAGCTATAGCCGCCGTTATTGGTTACTATAATTTATGACTGCAAATTTAAATTTGTGAACGTCAAATTTACGGTTTTCAAATTTTTCTCATGTCATTTTCAATGTTTCTAATTTTTTGAAGCCATCAAATACATTTAAGAACCAAAAAAACGTTCCATGGAATGTCAATTTCCAGGCCTGGTCGGGTCCCCACTCAGCACAGGAAGAGTCGTGTCGAAGTAGGTTTGTATGTGTGACACCATTATAGTTTGCCGGGATTATTGAAGATCTCCTGCATTCACATCCTACACTAAAGTTGAATTAGGTCTGTATGTGCGACACCATTATAGTGTGCAGGGATTATTGAAGATATCCCGTGTTCACATCGTACATTAAAGTCTTCATCTCCTACTCTTCTTCATTTTTCCAATTTACAGATATGTAAATGGGCGTTGCTTAACTGTTTGTGTTTTGTGATTTTTTTCCCAAATCCAGTGTCATAATTGTGTATGAGATTGTGATCTATGTACTTTAAGCTAGATTAACTATTATCACAAATTCTTAAGAGAAAAATCATACAATTCAAATTTATAATTTTAGCAAATATTTATACAATTTAAAACACTTGAAAAAATATTTATAAATTTGAAACACTATCATAAACTTTAATTTTAAAATTATACTATTCAAACTCTTAACAGTACAAATTATACAATTTTTTTTTTTTTTTTGTAAGCTTAGCAGGTCCTCTCTATTTTCTATTTATAGGAAAAAACAGGTTTGGTAAATACAAAAAATTAGGCCTCAACTTGCCCGTAGGAAACCAGGTCTGTTTTTCATCTGAGTGCATTAAACGCCATTCAAAACATGTACTTCCTTAGTCTACATTGAATAGTATTTAAGTAGCTCATATCAGAGTTTAATATTACTAACATTTACATCATACAAAAGAAAAATCTATCCCTATCAAAACTAAAAGGACTTAGTTTGGCTAATCATCGACTGGCTGGCTAATTGTCATCTGACTCCACTAGGGCTGGATCTTTGACACTTGAATCTAGCATATCAACCTGATGCAAGGCCTAGATTTACTTCTCAATTCTGCCAAGATGAACATACTGGTGGTGTTGGTGCAGGTTCATTTCCTGGATGCTTCTATTAATCTCTGCCAGAGCGGTAACTACCCTGGGATCTCCTCATACTTCCTGGACTGACATAATTTCGTTAACGAGAAGGCATTTTATTAGCCATTATGCTCTGATGGAGTGGTGAAATAGAGAAATTCTCCCCTGGGTATGACCAAGGTCTGTGATAATCTATTGTAGTTCTTCTGTTGTAGTGTCATTCTCTTCAATTTTAGTTCTAGCTTCCATCTCCCAGCCATGAATGAGGGATTTTATAAAACATGGTGTTTCCTATGAATAAGCTTGGAACAAGGGTTCCATGATCTCTCTGCTGGATTTCCTACCTCACTTCGCTGGCAGACTCGAAATTTTGGCCTTGCCTTTTTCTGTGTGTACCTTTTTCCCCCTGTTCTTCTTCGCCATAGTTGGATTTAGGTTCAACAATGATATGAGACTGAATTGAGTAACTACAATCTCTGGATCAGAAACATAATAACAAGTATCGAACAAGTAAAAGAAAAATGTGTAAAGCATAGACAGGTTGGTGACATCAGTAGTGGGATAATGCTGGTCATGAACCCCATGAAAAATTGCTCAACAGTTGCCGACTTTGAAACTGTTCCTAAGAATGCATGCACTCTTCCCACCCACTGTGAAACTCTTGACATTATTAACAGAGAAAATACCTACCCCATTATCTATCGAAGGAAGACTAGTACGCGAATTCAACTGGAAAATAGATAAATAAAAATGGTTAATTATCCTTGCCCTTCCTTGGCCATTATTAACATCATGTAACTTCATATAGGCGTTTTCCCAATCCCTGGCAGACCTGGTAGTTTTATAGTAAGGCAATTTTGACCGAAACTGGGGGTGGCTAACAACTTTTTTACAGCATCTAACTCATAAAAAAAAATGCAAATGAGGGTATTACATTCAGAAACTTAGCTAACCAGGAAATATATTGACCTTGAATGTAGTGACTCAAGCCAATTCGAAATTTGATAATACATTTGCAAGTTTTATGACAAACAAAGAAAATATAGTCCAGGAAAATGTAGATTTTCCATTGCATGCTGCGAAACTCGGACACTCTCTTCATCATAATAGAAAAAGGTGAATTGGGTACATACCAATAAACCAGAGTAGGCCACCAGCAACGTCTGCAAGTTCTTCCGAGTTTTGCATGCCAAGAACCAGCTTCATTGCAGAGAAGGAATGTTACAATACCTTGCAAATATAATGTCTTAACTTGCCTCAAGAAATGCCGATGACACTTTCCCCAACCTCCCTCTAACATCCTAGCTAGCCCCCCTAGCTGTTTCACTTGCGGAGTAATGGACGTCATTATGATCAGGCTTGGGATATGTCCTATGCGGTTCCTCGGCAGCCGTGTTCTGCGTCCCATCACATGCATGCAAGAGCCATGTTCCTGTCCTTCTTCGCCACGTCACCTACCAAATTGTACACTGCACATAGAAATTGCTACCAGATGGCACCCTGATTGGGGGTGTTGGTTGTAATCTCGACCTATTTGCTCACCATCCTGTTTCATAATGCGTTGGAGCTCCTCCATCTCTAGTTCCAAATTTTGTCCCCACATTTGATCTAGGAATTTATCTCCATTGTTGCAGGTCGAGTTTTCTAGGCAATTAGTTGCCTCATTGCTCGATCTCCTCACATCGTGAGGGACAATGTAATGTATTGTTTCCATTCTTTCCTTGATTTCCTATGTTAGTCTTTATGTTCTCCAACTATTGTTGATGTGCTCCCAACGGGCTCCCTATTGAAGCTTTCGTAGGATTCCTCTGACCATGGCTAAGTCCCGCTAAATATCTAATCTATTATACTTCTTACGACTTGCAATTTCCAGACCCGTTTCACTGTTATGAGTTCCGCTTCATTTTTTCTAGCATATCTGAGATCTATTGCAAATATCCTTAGGACTCTTCCTGTGCAGTATCGAAGCATGCCACTAGCCCTTGCTTGACCTGGGTTCCCTTTAGAGGTCGTATCATAGTTGATTTTAATGAACCCTATCTCTGGCAAAGTGAATTTGTCTCTAATTGCATAGACTATGGCTCTTGGTTTCCAGGAGGAAGGTGTGAGCATCTCTTCCTTGAGATTTAACTGTTGGAGTATTCTTCCTTCGAGACCCTGAACTATCCAGTCCTCATGATTCCATTTTTCTGCTACCAGCTTAGATCCATCTTAACTCTGGATCTATCAAGCACCGAGAGGGATCAAATCTCTCTAGGTGAAAACCTCTTTTTTGAGTGCAAAACTTGAGGAAAGGTTTGCACCTAGACAGATTTCATCCCTCTCGGTGCTTGATAGATCCGGAGTTAAGATGGATCTAGGCTAGTTTCAGTCATATGCGGCGAAGGAAATCTATCGATAATATGAGGAACATATGATTAATTTTATCAATAATATGTAAATACATCTAATATTAATAAAACCATTTTAAATATGCTAAATATTTCTAAGATTTATGGATTCATTTTAATTTTAAATATTCTTATTTAATTAATGATGAAAAATGATGAAATAATTTTTTTGAACACAATGTGATAATGTAATAATATTGAGTGATAGAAAATGTGAATAATAATAATGTAGTAAATTACAAATAACCTTCATTGTGATCAATCTCAAACTATTTTCTTCTATTATTCTTATTGTCACCCTTGTTAGTTTTGTCATATATTCATATCGATTATATGAAAAATATAGTTGAAATCATAAATATTTAGCTAGAGTTGTTGTATTAAACATCATACCTTTTCTCTCTTGCTCTCCAATATTATTAGGTTTAATTAAGTTATAACACAAAAATAAATCTACATTGTCAATAACTTTTTGTGCTTACACTGAAATCAATGCACACTATTAATCCAATGGCTTTAAAATTAATGTACCATCATACATCTAATTGCATCAAATCAGAAATCAACATATACACTAAAATCAATGCATCTAATACAAAAAATAAAATAATATTAGAAAACAACATCTACACTAAAATCAATGCATCTAATGCAAGTAATCAAATAGGATTAGAAATCAGCATCTACCCTCAAATCAATGCATCTAGTGAAAGTAAGAAAACATGATTAGAAACCAACATATACACTAAAATCAATGCATCTAGTGCAAGCAATAAAATAGGATTATAAACCACCATCTACACCGAAATCAATGCATTTAGTGCAAGAAATAAAATAGGATTATAAATCATATATATTGAAATCAATTCATCTATTGTAAGAAATAAAATATAATTAGAAATTAACATCTACATTGAAATTAATGAATCTAGTGCAAGCAATCAAATAAGATTAGAAATCACAATATACACCGAAATCAATGCATTTAGTGAAAGCAATCAAATAGGATTAGAAATTATCTACATTGAAATCAATACATCTAGTGCAAGTAATCAAATATCATTAGAAATCAAAATCTACACTAAAATCAATGCATCTAGTTCAAGCAATCAAATAGGATTAGAAATCACCATCTACATTTCAATCAATGCATCTATTACAATAAATATTCTTCCCTCTCCCCCCCCTCCATATATATCTATATGTACCTCCATATATCCTTCTTTGTATCTTTATCTCACCCCCACAAACACACACACTCTCTCACACCATATTTATCAATCTCTTTGTCCCTCCATCCATGTCTCCATATATCTCGTCTTTCTTTTCACCTTCCATCTATATCTCTATCTCCGTTTGTCTCTCTATATCAACCCAAAAACATACACTCTCTTTCTCCAATCTATCTATTTATCACTCCCTCCTCCTCTCCCTCCCCCCCCTCTCTCTCTCTTCCCCTTCCCTCCCTCTCCCCCGCTTATATCTCACTTCCCTCCTGCTATCCTCTCTTCCCTTCTCTCCATATTCCTTATCAATCTCTCTCTCTCTCTCTCTCTAGCTTTCACTCTCTATGTATTTATTCTTACCTCCCTCTCTCCCCCCCTCCATATCCATCTCTATTTCCCTACCTATCTCCACTCTTTCTCTTCCTTTCTCTCCCACCTATCTCTTTCTTTCTATCTTCACCTTCCAACTTTGTTCATATATGCCTCTCTCTCTCTCTCCTTCTCTCCTGCCTTCTCTCTATCTCTCCTTCTTTATCTCTTTATCTCACCCCAAAACACACACACTCTCTCTCCATCTCTCCCTTGTCACTCCCTCTCTCTCTCCACTTGTCACTCTATGTATTTATTCTTCCCTCCCTCTCTCCTCCTATCTTCCACCCTCTCTCCTCTCCCTCAAGTCCTCTCTCTTTTCCTTCCTCTCTCTCCCTTTCTCTCATACCTCCCTCTTTCTCCCCCCATCTCTCTCTCTCTCTCTCTCTCTCTCTCTCTCTCTCTCGTTCCCCTACAATCGTGTCACTTCCCCCTCACTCTCTTCCTCTCTCTCGTCCTTAATCCCTCTCTCTCTCTCTCTCTCTCTCTCTCTCTCTCTCTCTCTCTCTCCCTTTATGTGTGTGTGTGTGTGTGTGTGTATGTGTCTCCCTCCCACTCTTTTCCATCTCTCTCTCTCTCTCTCTCTCTCTCTCTCTCTCAGATCCTCTCTCTTCCTCCATCACTCTATCTCTCTGTTCAACTATGTTAATATATCCCTCCCTTTTTTCTTCTCTCTCCTTCTCTCCCCCTTGTTTCCATCACTCCTTATACGTCTCTTTATCTCACCCCTAAGAATACATACTCTCTCTCCATATCTCCCTTGTCACTCCATCTCTCTCCACTTCTCACTCTCTATGTCTTCCTTCTTCTCTCCCTCTCTCTCTCTCCCCTCCAATCTTCCCTCCTTCTCCCTCCCTCTCTCACTCTCTCTCTCCCACCTCCATATTTATGTCTCCCTCTCCCTCTCCCTCTCTTACCCTTCTCTGTCTCTCTCACTCCTCTCCCTCTCTCTCTCTCTCTTCATTCCTCCTCTCCCCTCTCCTTCAGTTTATCTCCATCTCTCCTTTGTCACTCCAGCTATTTCTCCAGCTCTATGATATGCCTGTGTTCTTCCCTCCCATATACATCTAGAGTTTATATATATATATATATATACATATATAAACAAATTTAATATTGTATTAATATAAAGTTATTAAATTTAACAATATTAATATGAGTATTAGATTTAATAATAATAATAATAATATTTTAATATTAATGTCACCGTTAATATTTTTTTTTTTTGCATGCTATTATTATTAGTCTGGTCCATAGGCTTCATATATAATTAGATGTTGATTTCTACTCCTATTTGATATATTTTTATTTATTTACCTTACACTTTTATACCTATTTTATAAATATAGTATTTGGCCCATAGTATTAATAATAATTTGTCACCTATTTGGCCCATAGGATTCAAATAAATAAAGCCTCTTTTTTGAGTTTTTGTAAATACAAAGAGATTTATGGAGTAAATATAAAAAGAGGTTTTATTTATTTACCATACCTATAGTTTATTTATATTTATATTTATTTACCATAAACTATAGTTTAATTTATTTACCATACCTCCAGAGTAAGTAGAAAAAGTAGTTTAATTTATTTACCATACCTCTAGTTTATTTCTTTACCACATCTCTTTTTTGAGTTTTCATAGGAATCTTCATCTTTTAAATTTATATTGTTTAAATTTATTTTAAACTGTTTATTTATATGTTTGTGTAAGTTATTCTTTAAGCTAAAATTATTTAGATTTTATTTTGGCTTCTGACATACTTACAGTTCGGGGTCATAATGGGCTGTAGGGTTAATAATGTTTTTTTTGCATGCTATTAATAATAATTTATTCTATGGTATTTGGGCCATAGACTTCATATATAATTATATGTTGATTTCTAATCCTATTTGATATATTTTTATTTATCTACCTTACATATTTATACTTCTTTTGTATTTATTTATTTACCATACCTCTTTTATAAATATGGTATTTGGCCCATGGTATTTGTCCCATGGTATTTGGCCCAATTGCTTCACCTAAATAAATTTTTTTTTGAGTTTTGTAAATATAGAGGTTTATGGAGTAAATATAAAAAAAGGTTTTATTTATTTACCATACCTTTAGTTTATTTACCATACCTCTAGTTTATTTATATTCTTATTTATTTACCATTTCTTTTTTTAGTGTTCGTAAACCTCTTCATATTTTGATAAATTTAATTTTTAATGAATTTTTAATTATTTATTTATATGGTTTTCTAAATTATTGTTTAAGCCGACATTATTGAGATTTTATTTTTAAAATTTTCTTTAGTTTTTGTTATTTTGGCTTCCGACATACTTACACATCGGAGTCATATTGGGCTGTAGAATGCACCTCTCGGTGCAAAGATGGTTTCTCTGATACCTTGTATACTAACTTGCCAAATTTCTGGCAATTTCCCCTTTTCATTATGGAAAATTCTTTTATTCCGCTCTTTCCATAGGGTCCATAGTAGAAATCCTAGCGATAAGGTCCAAGCTATATTTATTACTGGACTCTGGTAGCCATCTTTCCTCCAATTTTCTAGTGTATGTATAATACTAGTGATATTTTTGTCTGATTGATGAAAACGGTTGTCGAGATTACACCACATGTGATCTGCCATTGAGCAGGTGTTGAGAGAATGTTGAAGGTTTTCTTCCTCTTTGCCACACATCACACACCATGACGGGCCATTCATGCCATGTATTTGTAGCTGATCCCAGGTAAGGGTTCGTCCATGACCTACAATCCATAAGAAGTGTTCTATTTTAGGCCAATGGTTAAGGGACCAATTTTTTTTCCATAATCTGTTCTTCGACATGTTTACAGTATTATATTTTATTTGATATGCTTCCTTTATTGTAAACATTCCTTTCAGATTATACCCCCACCGAAGTGTATCGTTCTCTGTCAAAATGGGTATCTTTCTAGATTGTAATTCTTTGTCGAAATTTCCCCATTGTTGGGTTTCCAGGGCTACCCGCCATTACTATTTATGCCTCCATCTCCTCCATAAATGGTCATTTTGATCTTCCTAGTAATGGTTCACTTCCTTCAATTGAGGTGGTTTGTGAACAGGAAAATTTCCGCAAGATCGAGTCTATTAAAGAGATTTTCCCTCTGTTGCCAAAAATCTTCCTAGAAGTGAGCAAGATTACCCCCTCTGATCTCCCAGAAACTATGGGCTGTAACCAAGTCTCTATTATCCAATGCCAGATTCCAAATGCATGATCCCCTGGGGATATTAGGCCACTGTATTCGTTCCCTTGGTGTTTGTGGCATGTCATACTTACACTCCCATATTCGTTCCCACAGAGCCGAACCACCTTGCAACCAACACCACCACAATTTTTCACCCATAACTTGATTGAGGATGAAAGGATCTCATAATCCTAGTCCTCCTTTGGGTTTACACAATGTGAGTTTCTCCCAAGGTAAAAGAGCCCATTTCATTTTTTCCTGTGCCCCCTGCCAAAGGAATTTTTTAAAAATGTTAATTGTGTCTGAGCAAGAAGTCTTTGGGGCAGCCATATGAGATAGTTGATAGAAAGGATTAGATTGGAGAATAGATTTGATAAGGATAACATGACTGGGAATGTTTTCAGCTCTGAAGGAACAATTCATCAATATTTTTTGAATATGAGTAATAAGGGTTTTCCAGCGGCTTGTTCTAAGGGAATTATCTGAGAGGGGCATGCCAAGGAACTTAGTAGGTAAAGTACCCATAGTAAACCATATAATCCGAGCTAGGAACCATTGAAATTGAGGGTTACTATTGAAGAAAAAGACATTAGATTTATCATTATTGATGAGGGTGCCTGAAGTAGCCATAAAATCTTTCAGAATTTCAAAGATAGCTTTCGATTCCATAAGGGTAGCTTAACATAACAACATGGTATCATCAACAAATTGTTGATAAGACATAATAAGATAAATACCCCATAACTTTAAGCCTTTTAGGTACCATATCTAACTCTCTAACTTTATGCCGGATAAACCTACCCAACCCCTCCACAATAAGAATGGACTACAATTCAAATTTACACCATTGGGAGAAAAAAATTCCCAAGAGAACTCCAAATCTTGAAATAGTATACTCAAGCCTTTTAAATAAAGCTCCGAATTATATGATTAATGAGATGCCAAATATGTAATGCCTACCCTACCTACAGGTCAAGTAGCGGGAAACAGAACTCTCATGTCTGCTAATGTTATATTCGTTCACTCATGACATCTTCATAAATTTGGAAATATCATCACATTCAGATTCACATCTTTATTTTTCCTTTTTACACTCCGAGGTTACAATGTCTACAATCAATCAGAAGCAACACACCAAAGCCATTTGAATTCTCATCATGTACGAACCATTGTAGAAAGGTCTGCATCACTATAATTACAGGTTGGTTTTTTCTCATATTGTTACTAAAGTATTCACCAAATATATTCAGTCAATCTGTAACACCCCTAGTTTTATGTTTTCAAATTAGACATTTGAACTTCAGTCCAAAGGGGAGTGGACCCCAATGGATAATTATTGTGTGAATGTAAGTAATTATTTAATTATGAAAAATAAACAAAATATTTCTGTGCATATTGACCAAATGATATTTTTGAGATGACTTGCCAAATCCATGAGGTATGGAAAGAGGCTAAGACTTTCCCCAAAAATATTTCGAAAAGCCTTGAAAGAATTTATTTCTAATTTAGATTTTTGACGAAAAATCTAAATTTCCCCAATGATGTGGAGAGTGGTTGGGAAGAGGTAAAAAGCTGGAAAAGAAAAAAACATCTTTAAAGTCCCTAAATAAGGGAATCCTAGGCAAACAGGAATAAAATCATCCTGTAATTCTGGACGCGGAATTAGAAATAGGCTTTGGGGAGAGAAGCTTAAATAAGCTACTCCAGAATAGATTGAGGTTGGTCTATTCTAGGAGAGGATCTCAGCTTGGGGGTGAGTTCTGGGGACAGAAGAACTCTAAGGTTGGGAGGTTTGGTCATATGCAGAAGTGGTAAGTTCACAATTTTTATGAATGGTTAAAATATCTGTTATGGTGCAACATGGTTAAGTGCTGTAGATGTTATACAAAAAATAAAAAAATAAAAAAATCCGAAGTTGTTATTCCTTACATTTAACAGAACTGTTTAGAAGAAATTAATCTTCTCAATCCTGTATAGTTGTAGGAATAGGAATTATGGGGAATATCATCCAGAATCTATAAACCTGCTAATGGTTTAAATATGGAGATATATACTACTCCCATAAATCATTAAAGTTGTAACTTTAATCTTCTTCTGTAAATATACAGATATATATATTTATGAACCAGGAAAAGTAGACTTATAAAATGATACACCAACTGTGAATTTAGAAAGATTGCAAAGATGAATTACTGAAGTGCATGCCTATACTCTGTAAACTTTTGTTAAAAAGGAGAATCTGAACTTAGAAGGAAATAATTTCTGTTACATGAATTAAATACATAAGACAGAGAAGTTACACAGTATAGAAGAAAGTAACCAAATAGAAATGAAAAGTTGATCTGTTCATATGGCTGGTAAGAACAGGTATTGTAAGCAAATACAAAGTTTTGGAAGTAAAAATCCATCTATAGTCTCTCAATTATTTGACTAAAACCATAGAATATAAAATAGAAAATTTTAAATGAAATGGTAATTAGTGCAATCTATAGGTGAATAGTTGATAAAGAGAGATATATGTACTGGATCATAAAAATACTCTATTATAGTCTACTTGGAACAGTAATCCTACAAATATGATTGAAATTACATGTACAAGTAAGTATAGACAAAGAGGCATTAATATAAAATAATATTAATCTACATAAATAAATTCTATGTATTAGAATAGAATCAAATCAAAGATGGATTCTATCTTAGCATACTGGAATGTAGATACTCCACACTTAAAAATAAAGATATTAGAGTAGAACTGAGAAATATCCATAAATTTTGGTTATGAAACTATTAAACTCCTTAAGTAAATGAACTATGGAAAATCTCAAAATCTAAAATAGAGATATCACAGAAAAATTGGAAATTATCTTCAACTTGGAGATAAACTGAGTATTATTTAGCAAAGTGACGCTATTTATAAACAACATATTTTGTTCAAAATTTTAAAGTAAAGATAGCATAATTCAGAATTTATGAGGCTAGCAGTAAAATCTCAGATGTTATATAAACTGTGGATCCATATAAATATAACAGAGACTTCTAAATCAATAAATCTAGAAAATAAATGATGAAATTTAATCCATAGACAGAAAAATAATTAGAGGAACACTCTGTGTGTATATGTGGATCACTCTCTTAAGAGTCGATATTAAACAAAAAGTTGGTACTAGTTTTTGTTTATATAAGATAGTATTACATTACACACTGTGATATTAAAATACTGAAGAAAATTGTCTCGGATTTTTCCTCCTGAATGTACCCACTTTAAAATTTGACTATTAAAAATGAATAATTGTACACAGTGTATTCCAATTCATGTTCTATACATAAAATCAAACAATCAGCTAGAAAACCATTGTAGGTTTTAGTCCTCAGATTTGAGGAACTGGTGGTGTGATGAACAAGTTGGGTAGGAAATCCTGTATACATTCCAAAATATTTTTTTTTATATATGCACAGGTCAATGGATCAACCTACCCAGGTAAATCGAAAAGAATCAACCAGAGATGGAGTGGCAATAGATACCTGTGGACAACATACTGCAAAAGAAATTAAAAATTATATAAAATTTAACTGAATTAAACCTTCAGATAAAATCGTGGAAAAGAGAGGTTCGATACCTTAAGATAAGGGAAACCCCAGAGGCTGAAATTTATATTGTGGAAATTAACCTAGTCAGTATATGAAACATTTTAAAACTACCGGAACAGTATTTGAATTAAGAACAATTACGAAATTTAATCTCCGAAACGTATATACAGTAAGGTATAATTACCAGTGATGAGTTGGTAATAACTCATAAATCCTCTGGAATAAATGACGCCTTTCATTGTAATGACGGAAATGAAGAAACTATTAACCTGGTCGAGAATGAAAAAGAAAGACCTTGATTCTCTCTCAGGTCAGCGTTGTTGGACACAAATATTGAATAGAAATCGAATGAGAAGAGGATTAACAATTTTGAATATCAGTAGAATAATATATTGAAACAAACGAACTGAAACATATAATTATATCTGAAGGAATTCCTATATAACCAAAGAAAAATGTTGAAAGGATATGGCAAAGAGAAGCCATAAGCTAATTAATCACATCGTAGGACAAAAAGCGAAATCAAATTTCTTATGGAATCCTTCACGGAAGAGCTATAAACGTATGAGATATCGAATTCAAAAATACTCTACAGGCCTAGCTAACATTGGTTGTGATTATACTTATATCAAGAATAAGAAAGAAACTCTAGGGAAATACAAAAAATCAAAGCGTTCCAGTAAGCTATCCATTTAACTCCATTAATACACAGTCAATCATAGAGTCCAAAGTTTAAATGGGTTTAAGAAGATATAACTCTGGAAATGAGGTGTACCTGTGTGAGAAAGGGCAAAGGCGTCGGGCTTGTGTTGTAGAACGCCGTAGAGCCATTGCACAAGAGGTTAACCCAGTGTGTAAGTAAACCATTTCACACAGTGTGAAGAAATCAACGCACTCATGAATTAAGGAAAAAAGTGACCAGAGAAAGGGAACCGAGTTAAACGCAAAAATTTATAGGGATTTAAACACAAAACCCTAATTTAATCCAACATTACAAGTGTCCAGAATCTAACGATTCTCACATAGATCGATGACCATCCTTCTGAATTGACAAAAACCCTAATGGTATTAAACACTTATGGTACCATGGAAGAGGAGAGAGTTAATACAAATTCAGAATCGTTATATGAAACCCATAAACTATGTTAAATTTTGTGGCTCGAGGAACAAAATGGGAGAAACATTAATGCAATGCATTATGACATAAAAATATGAGAATCATAAAAGTACGATATGTCAGAGATATGACCCATCAGGATGAAATGGAAATGAAATACAGATATTCCCGTATACAATATTGATTTTCCATGATTGACATAATGTTGTGAATAAAACTAAATCAATATTCCATAGAAACTATTAAAACGTTAGCACAAATAAATATCAACATAAGGCATACTATTATATAGGCCCTTACCAAACTAAATATGCACAAGAGATGTCATAAGAGAAACATCTACGAGTTAAGTAAAGGTAAGTAACGAAATCAAGGGGATATTGTAGATTAAAAATTTGGATCTATATCGTCAATATCAAGGGAAATAATATAGTGATAAAACTATCATAGGTACATGGAAAAATTTGATTATTGTCTTAATTAAATCTTAAGACCAAATTAATTACAAAAATAGTATAAGGAGAAATCTATTTGAAACTATTAAGTTGTTTCTTTATGTATATACTTGAGAAAAAAAAATGTGTGGTATGAGGTATATTACAAATGGTATCAAAGCTCAGGTTTGAAAAAAAAACTGGGCTGTTGTTGTGCTCACTGTATAACTTATTTTTGAGAAAAGATTTCTGTTACTGATGTTGTTTTTTTTAGTGTACAGTGGTACTGGAACTGAAAAGTTAATGGCTGAAGGAGATGAAATTTATGTTGATTTGGGTGATGGAGATAACATGCCAGATCCAAATGATCCTCTGATGGCTATGTTGCATAGGTTGCAACGGGATATGGCTGAGCTAAGAATCCAGAATGATAGGTTTTCATTCGCCAGTGAAGAACAGGAAAATCTCATAAGAGAACTGACTTCGTGGAATAGTCAAGAAGGTGAAGGTTCTGGAAAGAGGAAGAAAGGCAAGTTCTCAGATGATTCTAAGGAAGATGACACTACTAGACATTATTCTAAACAGAAGAAGGAATTATGGGGTGAATTCCGAAAAATTAAGCCTCCCTCCTATGATGGGGAGAAGGAGGAAGATGCTAAGGCATGGTTGTTGAATATGATTAAGTATTTTCAGGTCTATGAATATGAAAGAAATTTGAAGGCTAGATTAGCTATCTACCAGCTGCAGGGTAAGGCTACCTTGTGGTGGGAGGAGACAAAAATGGTTCATGCCATTGAGGAAAAGACAGTGACTTGGGAAGATTTCCAAGTCAAGTTTAAAAACCGCTATTTGAACGAACGCTATTATGATGATAAAGCAAAGGCGTTCCATGAACTCAGATTGGGACAACTCACCATAGATGAGTTGGTCACCAAGTTTACAAATCTGTTAAGGTATGTTCCTTATATTCGTGAAGAGAAGGCAAAGGTACAAAGGTTTTTGAACTGTTTGCCTGCTGTGTACAAGGAGAAAATAGAGTTCGATAATCCAAAAACTATGGATGAAGCAGTGAGGAAAGATAGATTATGCTAATAGCAGTTTAAAGGAAAGGGTGAGCATGGGAAAAGCTAGGTAAACAAGGGTGAATTCAAAGGAAAGAAACAGAAACCAGCTTACTTGAAGAACTTTGGTAGGGATCATCAGCAGAAAAAATTTAATAAACCAAAAGAAAGTCAAACTGCTCAGTCCCAAGTTGGTTCAAAACAACTAGATGGAGATAATAAGAAGGAAGGAACAGTTAAAATGCGGGAGCCTTTGAAATGTTGGGGCTGTGGAGAACCTCATCCGTTGAGGGATTGTCCACACTGAAATATTTAGATGATTATGAGAGATCGAGAAGATACCACAGTGAATGATATAGCAACGAATATACCCACTATCAGTGCAGCCTTGGAGAACCGACAAGAAGAACACTAGGCTACTATGGTCAAGATGGAAGGTAAGATTGCTGACCAATCTGTTACAGTTTTGATTGATCCGGGTGCTTCTTTGAGTTACATTAGTCCACAAGTTGTAGAGAAATGCAATCTCAAAGCTGAAAAATTTCAGCAGTCTTGGTTGGTCCAGTTAGCCACTGGCACCAAGAGAAAAGTAACTCATAATTTACCTCAAACAATGATTAAATTAAATGATTTTCAGACAGAAGTAAATTTAAACATTCTGCCCTTAGGCTCATATGATTTGCTGATAGGAATGGACTGGTTAGAAAAGAGAAAGGCTATGATGAACTATTGGGATAAAACTCTGCATTGCATAGATGAGGAGGGGAGACCCTTTATACTCAAAGGAAAACCAAAACCAATCTCTGTAAGACAAATATCAGCTCTGCAATTAAAAATAACAGCTAGAGAAGGTTATCAAGTATGTGTTGTACATGTTGAAGAATAAGGACAACAACCTGAAGAAAAACTACTAGATAATTTACCAGTGGTAAGAGATTTCAAAGAAGTTTTTCTAGATGAGATTCCTCATCTTCCCCCCAAAAGAGAGATTGACTTTTCAATCAATTTGGTGCTTGGAGAAACACCTGTTTCCAGAGCCCCTTATCGGATGAGCCCCCCTGAACTCTTGGAGTTTAAAATGCAATTGCAAGAATTGTTGGATAAAGGTTATATCAGACCGAGTGTGTCTCTTTGGGGAGCACCAGTGTTGTTCGTGAAAAATAAGGATGGAACCTTTAGAATGTGCATTGACTACTGTCAACTGAATAAGTTGACAATCAAAAACAGATACCCATTGCCCAGAATTGATGACCTTTTTTATCAGGTAAGAGGGGCTTCAGTATTTTCTAAGATTAATCTGAGGACTGGTTATCACCAACTCATAATTAAGGAGGAAGATATTAGTAAAACAACTTTTTGAACCAGGTATGGTCACTACGAATTTGTAGTCCTACCTTTTGGTTTGACAAATTCCCCTGCCACTTTTATGTGCTTAATGAACAGTGTTTTGAACAAGTACTTAGATAAATTCGTACTAGTGTTCATAGACGATATTTTGGTTTATTCAAAAAGTGAGGAAGAGCAGAAATAACACTTAAGGATAGTTTTGAAAACTCTGAAAGAAAACCAGTTATATGCCAAATTCAGTAAATGTGAATTTTATAAAGACAAGATTCAATACTTGGGGCATATTATTTCTGAACAAGGATTGGCTGTTGATCCTGAGAAAAAAAAAGCTATTAGAGAATGGCCGGTGCCAACTGATGTTTCAGTAGTAAGATAATTTATGGGGATTGTAGGTTATTATCGAAGGTTTGTGGAAATATTTTCTGCAATAGCATATCCCATAACTTCACTGCAGAGAAAAGGCACCAAATTTGAGTGGACTAAAAAATTCCAAAACAGTTTTGAACAACTAAAATTAAAACTCACTACAACCCCTATACTGAAGATTGCAGATCCTGACAAAGAGTTTTTTGTGTGTACTGATGCATGTAGAGAGGGATTGGGAGGAGTGTTGTTGCAAGAAAATTCTTTTATTGCATATGAATCTAGAAAACTTAAGAAACATGAACAGAATTACAGTGTATATGATCTGGAATTGGCTGCTGTAATTCATGCCTTGAAGATGTGGTGACACTATCTTCCTGGGAAAAAAATTACATTGATGACATATCATATTAGTCTCAAGTATTTATTTTCTCAAATAGATTTGAATGCTCAACAAGCCAGATGGTTGTCTTTTCTGAGTGAATTTGATATGGACATAAAACATATCAAAGGGAAAGAAAACAAAATTTCTGATGCGCTAAGCAGAAATGCTTGCCAAAACATAAACAACATTGGGAGTAGTGCTAGTTTTGATTTAGAAGAACTAGTTAAAAAGGTAGCAAATCAAGATCCAAACTATGATGAGCTACAAACGAAAATGTTGAAGATAGAAATGGCTGAATACACCCAAAACTAGAAAGGGATGATATACTATAAAAACAGATTGTATATCCCCAATGTAGAGTCTTTGAAAAAAGAGATCCTAGATGAATATCATAGACAGCCATATTCAGGACATCCTCGATATCAGAAAATGCTAATAGCTTTGAAAAATAAATCGTTTTGGCCAAGAATGAAAAATGATGTAGCAGAATATTTAGCTAGATTCATGGAATGTCAACTAGTTAAAGTTGAGCATCAACATCCAGCTGGTCTTTTGAATCCCATGCCAATTGCAGAGTGGAAATGGGACACTATTTCTATAGATTTCATAACCGAGTTACCTAGAAAAAAGTACCATCATGACTCAGTGATGGCAGTGGTAGACACCTTAAAAAAGGCTGCACACTTCATCCCTGTAAAATCTACTTTTGGGATAGCCCAAGTAGCAGATGTGTTCCTAAAAGAAATAGTAAGGCTACACGGGGTCCCAAAAATGATTATTTCAGATAGAGACGCTAAGTTCATAGTCACCTTTCGGAAAGGTTTGTTTGGAGGCATGGGCACTAAATTGAATTTTAGTACTGCCTATCACCCTCAGATGGATGGTCAAACAGAGAGAACAAATCAGATCTTGGAGGATATGCTGAGAATGTATGTGATGGATAGGCCATCAAAATGGGAAGACTACTTGCATTAAGATGAATTTTCTTACTGCAACAGCTATCAGTCCTCCATCAAAATCAGTCCATTTGAAGCACTCTATGGAAGGAAGTGTCATACTCCTTTAAGCTGGAGCCAACCTGAAGACAAGCTAGTACTGGGGCCAGATACTCTACAAGAAATGGAAATGGTTGTCAAACAAATACAAAGAAACATCAAGACAACACAATATTGACAGAAAAACTATGCTGATAAGAAGAGGGTGCATTGAGAGTTCAAAGTGGGTGATCATGTGTACCTGCGTGTTAAACCCAAAAAGAACACACTTTATGATGGAAGTTGTGCAAAATTTGCTCCTAGATATTGTGAGCCTTTTGAGGTGTTAGAAAGGGTGGGACCAGTGGCTTATAAGCTGGCCCTACCGCCCCATGTTAAAGTTCATGATGTGTTTCATGTTTCGTTATTAAAAATATATGTACATGATACTTCTCACATTATTTATTGGAATGTGATACATGTGGAACCAGAAGGGGAGTTCCTTCAAGAGCCGCTTCAAATATTGGAGCGGGAAGAAATTGAATTGAGAAACCTACATGGGAAGCACTTTACTGCTGAAGAAGCTACATGGGAAAGAGAAGCTGAGATGATGGAAAAATATCCATATCTATTTTCAAAATGAACTCTATTAGTTAGTTTTTAACACCGAGGACAGTGTTTGTTTTCAGAGGGGGAATATGTAACACCCCTATTTTTATGTTTTCAAATTAGACATTTGAACTTCAGTCCAAAGGGGAGTGGACCCCAATGGATAATTATTGTGTGAATGTAAGTAATTATTTAATTATGAAAAATAAACAAAATATTTGTGTGCATATTGACCAAATGATATTTTTGAGATGACTTGCCAAATCCATGAGGTAGGGAAAGAGGCTAAGACTTTCCCCAAAAATCTTTCGAAATGCCTTGAAAGAATTTATTTCTATTTTAGATTTTTGAGGAAAAATATAAATTTCCCAAATGATGTGGAGAGTAGTTGGGAAGAGGTAAAAAGCTGGAAAAGCAGAAAGCAGCTTTAAAGTCCCTAAATAAGGGAAGCCTAGGCAAAGAAGAATAAAATCATCCTGTAATTCTGGACGCGGAATTAGAAACATGCTTTGGGGAGAGAAGCTTAAATAAGCTACTCCAGAATAGATTGAGGTTGGTCTGTTCTAGGAGAGGATCTCAGCTTGGGGGTGAGTTCTGGGGACATAAGAACTCTAAGGTTGGGAGGTTTGGTCATCTGCAGAAGTGGTAAGTTCACAATTTTTATGAATGGTTAAAATATCTATTATGGTGCAATATGGTTAAGTGCTGTAGATGTTATACAAAATAAAAAATAAAAAAATCCGAAGTTGTTATTCCTTACATTTAACAGAACTGTTTAGAAGAAATTAATCTTCTCAATCCTGTATAGTTGTAGGAATAGGAATTATGGGGAATATCATCCAGAATCTCTAAACCTGCTAATGGTTTATATCTGGAGATATATACTACTCCCATAAATCATTAAAGTTGTAACTTTAATTTACTTCTGTAAATGTACATATATATCTATTTATGAACCAGGAAAATTAGACTTATAAAATGATACACCAACTGTGAATTTAGAAATATTGTAGAGATGAATTACTGAAGTGCATGCCTATACTCTGTAAACTTTTGTTAAAAAGGAGAATCTGAACTGAGAAGGAAATAATTTCTGTTACATGAATTAAATACATAAGACAGAGAAGTTACACAGTATAGAAGAAAGTAACAAAATAGAAATGACAAGTTGATCTGTTCATATGCCTGGTAAGAACAGGTATTGTAAGCAAATAAGAAGTTTGGGAAGTAAAACTCCATCTATAGTCTCTCAATTATTTGACTAAAACCATAGAATATAAAATAGAAAATTTTAAATGAAATGGTAATCAGTGCAATCTATAGGTGAATAGTTGATAGAGAGAGATATATGTATTGCATCAGAAACATACTTTGTTACAGTCTACTTGGAACAATAATCCTACAAATATTATTGAAATTACATGTACAAGTAAGTATAGACAAAGAGGCATTAATATAAAATAATATTAATCTACATAAATAAATTCTATATATTAGAATAGAATCAAATCACAGATGGATTCTATCTTAGCATACTGGAATGTAGATACTCCACACTTGAAAATAAAGATATCAGAGCAGAACTGAGAAATATCCATAAATTTTGGTTATGAAACTATTAAAATCCTGAAGTAAATGAACTGTGGAAAATCTCAAAATCTAAAACAAAGATATCATAGAAAAACTGGAAATTATCTTCAACTTGGAGATAAACTGAGTATTATTTAGCAAAGTGACGCTATTTATAAAAAATATATTCTGTTCAAAATTTTAAAGTAAATATAACATAATTCAGAATTTATGAGGCTAGCAGTAAAATCTCAGATGTTATATAAATTGTGGATCCATATAAATATAACAGAGACTTCTAAATGAATAAATCTAGAAAATAAAATGATGAAATTTAATCCATAGACAGAAAAATAATGAGAGGAACACTTTGTGTGTATATTGGATCACTCTCGTAAGAGTCGATATTAAACAAAAAGTTGGTACTAGTTTTTTTTTTTATATAAGATAGTATTACATTACGCACTGTGATATTAAAATACTGAAGAAAACTGTCTCGGATTTTCCCTCCTGAATGTACCCACTTTAACATTTGACTATTAAAAATGAATAATTGTCCACAGAGTATTCCAATTCATGTTCTATACATAAAATCAAACAATGAGCTAGAAAACCATTGTAGGTTTTAGTCCTCAGATTTGAGGAACTCGTGGTGTGACGAACAAGTTGGGCAAGAAATCCTGTATACATTCCAAAACAAATTTTTTTATATATGCACAGGTCAATGGATCAACCTACCCAGGTAAATCGAAAAGAATCAACCAGAGATGGAATGGCAATAGCTACCTGTGGACAATGTACCGCAAAAGAAATTAAAATTCATATAAAATTTAACCAAATTAAACCTTCAGATCAAATCGTGGAAAAGAGAGGTTCAATACCTTGAGATAAGGGAAACCCCAGAGGCTGAAATTTATACTGTGGAAATTAACCTAGTGAGTATATGAAACATTTTAAAACTACCGGAACAGTATTTGAATTAAGAACAATTATGAAATTTAATCCCCAAAACGTATATACAGTAAGGTATAATTACCAGTGATGAGTTGGTAATAACTCATAAATCCTCTGGAATAAATGACGCCTTCCATCGCAGTGACGGAAATGAAGCAACTGTTAACCTGGTCGAGAACGAAGAATAAAGACCATGATTCTCTCTCATGTCAGCGTAGTTGGACACAAATATTCAATAGAAATCGAATGAGAAGAGGATTAACAATTTTGAATATCAGTAGAATAATATATTGAAACAAACGAACTGAAATGTATAATTATATCTGAAGGAATTCCTATATAACCAAAGAAAAATGCTGAAAGGATATGGCAAAGAGAAGCCATAAGCTCATTAATCACATCGCAGGACAAATAGTGAAATTAGATTTCTTATGGAGTCCTTAACAGAAGAGCTATAAATGTATGAGATATCGAATTTAAAAATACTCTACAAGCCTAGCTAACATTGGTTGTGATAATAATTATATCAAGAACAAGAAAGAAACTCTGGGGAAATACAAAAAATCAAAGCGTTCCAGTAAGCTATCCATTTAACTCCATTAATACATAGTCAATCATAAAGTCCAAAGTTTAAATGGGTTTAAGAAGTTATAACTCTGCAAATGAGGCATACCTGTGTGAGAAAGGGCGAAGGCATTGGGCTCGTGTTGTAGAATGACGTAGAGCCATTGCACAAGAGTTTAACCCAGCGTGGAAGTATACCATTTCACACTGTGTGAAGAAATCAACGCACTCATGAATTAAGGAAAAAAGTGACCAGAGAAAGGGAACCGAGTTAAACGCAAAAATTTATAGGGATTGAAACACAAAACCCTAATTTAATCCAACCTTACAAGTGTCCAGAATCTAACGATTCTCAAATAGATCAATTACCATCCTTCTGAAGTGACAAAAACCCTAATAGTATTAAACGCTTATGGTACCATGGCAGAGGAGAGAGTCAATACAGATTCAGAATCGTGATATGAAACCCATAAATTATGTTAAATTTTGTGGCTCGAGGAATAGAATGGGAGAAACATTAATGCAACGCGTTATGACATAAAAATATGAGAATCGTAAAAGTACCATATGTCAGAGATATGACCCATAAGGACAAAATGGAAACAACATAAGGATATTCCCATATACAAGATTGATTTGCCGTGATCCACATAATGTTGCGAATAAAACTAAATTGGTATTCCATAGAAACTATTAAAAAGTGAGCACAAATAAATATCAACGTAAGGCATACTATTATATAGGCCCTTACCAAACTAAATATGCACAAGAGATGTCATAAGAGAAACGTCTACGAGTTAAGTAAAGGTAAGTAACGAAATCAAGGGGAGATTGTAGATTAAAAATTTGGATCTATATCATCAATATCAAGGGAAATAATATTGTGATAAAACTATCATAGGTACATGGAAAAATTTGATTATTTTCTTAATTAAATCTTAAGACCAAATTAATTACAAAAATAATATAAGGAGAAATCTATTTGAAACTATTAATTTGTTTCTTTATGTATATACTTGAGAAAAAAAAAAAATTCGTGTGGTATGAGGTATATTACACAATCAGATCTATACTCGTAAAAACCCAGCCTTCTCTTCGACAATTGGTAACATATATATCTCCACCGTTCGATAACCCTAGTGAATATATCACTCAACGACGATTGGGAAGTTTGTTTCATATTATAAATACTTGATCGATCGTTGCATAAAATGTCCAACGGAACTCTGCTAATTTTTGGCAACTTTCCATTGTAGTCCATTAGGCCTTCGGTTGTGAATTTTAAGTTAGGGTCATGTAACATGATCAAGGGGAGTACTAACCGTCATCCATTATCTCACCTGGAATCAATAACGGTGATGAATTCACCACAGAGATCAAGAGCCACTCGGATGATAAGCTTTGTTTCACGGGAAAGTAAGGAATAATGGGTCCCCTGATGTTCAGCTCCATGTGATGAGATTGTTTCGAAAGTTCGTAATAGAAGCAAGAGTATTAGTGGAATGTACCCACTGTGGCTGCAAGCTGGTATTTGAGGAGGAGGATTCAAAGTGCCAGGTGCATTATGAATGGCCTTCATTCGACAATATAATGAGCGATATTCTGAAAAAAAAGAACACTGTATTGGGATGGAAATTAGGAAGAGGAGGCCTCGCAGAAAAGGGTATTGAGCTGAAGGGTATCGAGTCGATTATGGAGTAAAGTGGAGAAAAAGAGGAAGTTAACGTTGTGGGGATGTATGCTTCCTTTCTGTGGGCGACAAAAGAAATTCATGATTAGCAGGCGCATGAAACTTCACATAATATTACATTTGTGCATTAAGAATCTCTCATATATATATATATATTCCTCGTGCCTACTTTGTTTTCCTGTGTTGTAAGCTCTAAATTCATTTCATTAGCACAATATACTGTTTATCGTGTACTACGCTCCACGCTGTTGGAAATTCAATGGTGGTATTTGTATATTTTTCCTTGGTTTTTGGGGAACTTTTCATGATTAGATATTTGTAAAAAACTTTGTAAATATCTTGTATTGGATTTTTCCATTGAAAGTTCAGTGAGATAGATATTTATGAATTTTTTTTTGAATATCTCGTTTGCTTTAAATGCGACTTTTTGCATGCCTAATTTTCATTATAAAATTATATATATATATATATATATATATATATATATATAGAAAGATTAATTACTATATTTTATTTATTATTAATTGAGTTTATTAATTTATGACATATTATTGTTAATTGGGATTATTTTAAATGGTTGAATATAATGAACAAGATATATTTTTTTTAGATTTAATTTACTAGAATAATTTTAGTAGAATGACTTTCAATCTTGTCATTGAAAAAAAATAATTCCTCAATAAATAGAACCTGTTTATTCCTCTTAAAAAATGTAAAAATAATTTTCAATTAACACAGTGGAATATATAATTCAACAAATAAAAAACAAAAAAATGAATTAAATACTGGTTACTGATTTCTATTTTGTAAAATTGATTTTCTCATTTTTTTAATAAATATAAAATTAATTTTTTTTTTTTTTTAAATATATAGCTATATCATCTTTTAATAAATTATTCTCATTAAAACTAAACTAAATAAAATATACATATATATTTTATTAAAATCCATAAACATGGAGACGTACAACACATCGATAGTAACCATAAAAAAATTAATTATAATATATAAGGGTCTTCCAAGCTTAGCATCAGGTTTTTATACCTAAAAAATGTGAATGTCAATTAAGAACGATGTGCCATCATCATATTATTTAAATCTTTGGAAATACTAAAGTAAGGATGGTTGGAGTTGATGTTCCTTGAGTTTGTTTTAGTGTTTTCATTGAGATTTGTTAGAATAGATTTATTTTAAATATGGATTTAATATTAATTCATAAAATTAAATTTATTTATTTATGATTTTTTTAAAGTGTAAAATATAATTTTTTATTTTGTAATGTTTAAATGGTTTTTTTGAATGTTAAATAAAATATATTATAAGATTAAATAAAATTTAAATATAAAACTTGAATTTTTATTTATTTTTATATAATTATATATAAAGATGATATGAACATAAATTTTCAAATAATTTATTTAAATATCTTATTGAAATATTTTTGAAAGATATAAGATTTAAACATCTCATTCATACTTTTTTTTTTTTTTACTTTTAATTACTTTATAACATATTTTTTTCAATTAAGACATTGTTTTTCTACTTTGAACAAAATTTTTAATTTTTAATTTTATTAAAGAAAAACAAATAAACTTACACATCCCCTCACAAAAAAAACAGAATAAACTTTTAAATTCAATTTTCAAAATCATACATCTTGACTACACTTTCCAAATCTCGCATACCATGGCAGGTGTTGGTGCCAGTGGTGTTTGGCCTCGATTTTACAAAGCTGATGAATGGACATCCTCCATCATGCGATTCATAGCATTGCACTTGAGAAGCTCATAGACGAAGTTCAGCTGTGACTTTAATATTTTTCCATCACTATTGTCGTCAAACTTTGTTGAACTTTTAGAAGCAGCTTGCTATCAATAACGAGTTGAAAGAAATAAAAATTGTCGTAATTGTATATATTTTTAAATGTAATATTATGTATGTATTATCATGTTTTATGGCAAAGTTTATTTTTACTTAAATATAATGAATCTGTTCTTAATGGTATATATTTTTAAATGTAATATTATGTATATATTATCATGTTTTATGGTAAAGTGTTTTTTTTCATAAATATAATAAGGTTTAAAGATGTGATTTTTCTATGAATTTGTTTTTAATTGTATATGTTTTTAAATGTAATATTATGTATATATTATCATGTTTTATGGAAAAGTATTTTTTACACAAATATAATAAGGTTTGTAGGTGTGATATTTCTGTAATAGAGGTTATAGAGTTTTCATTCTTAAAAAATAAAGATAATATATGAACGATGTATATTAAATAATTTAAAAGTATTTTTTTTATTGGAATGAAATTAAGAGATTTTAAATTGTTTTTTAAATGAAGATGTATTATAAATTCACAAAAATGTTTTGATGGTTATTGATGCTTATTATTTAATTAATATTAAATATAATTATTGTTAGTTATTACTAGCATAAATTAATTTTAAATTTATTTTTACTAATGATTCAAAAGGATCAAATTTCCCATGCAAACTTATTTTTCTGGCTCTACCAATCAAAACATTAGGAAAATATTGCATCTTTAGAGATTTGACTATTCTTGTCTCTTGGTCATCCAAAGTAAAGAGTGAGTTATGTTAGTTTCTAGTAATTAAACCATAGAGTTAAGAGGCCATATAGAACATAACCCCTCTCCAAAAACTGATTACAACATAATAAAACAACCATAGAGTTAAGAGGCCATCTAGGACATAACCCCTCTCCAAAAAATGATTACACCATAATAAAACATATTTTATAGACAAAACCCATGCCTCCAAGAGCATATATCATCATAGTCTTGGTTCAGACCCAAAAAGCAACACAATAAAAGATCCTCATGATGGAAATAACATGTAGGAAGTCCCTATTATGTGCACATAGAAGCATATAAGGCCAACCACCGAACATATCCTTGCCTTCCAAATTCAGAACCCATAGAAACTAATAGGAAGGGAGAGCCATCCATAAATGTATGGAGCCATATATAATACCAACTAATCCACAGTCATAACAAAAAAACATAATAGATAACCATATCCCCTTCCAAATTCGAAACTATACTAAATTTTTTATTTTCACTTGTTTTAAATAATATATGTCTAGTTGACATTGAAATTTTTTATTTATGATTCACATTTTCCACACTAAAATGTTAATATATGCCTCCTCATATTGAGAAATAGAAAATATATATGCATATGTTTTTCCCTCTCTACAAAGACACACATTGAATTATTTTATAACATTAATATTTTTTAAAAATGTTACATATCAACTAAATATTAAACATTGAATGAATTACAAATCTCTGGTCATACCAACTCCTTTGTTTTTTCTTTCTTTCTCTATATATTCTAATTTAAAATCATTTACTCAATATACATAATCCATATTTAAAAAAATGTTATTAATATTTTTTAAATTTTACAAATCAAACCCATATTAATAATGAAAAACATTAAACATATTCCTATATATATAACTTTAATTTTCTCTTTACAAATTTGATATAAAATTATGCTATTTAATGTGGATATTGATTTATTTTATTATGGTTGATATTAAAATATTTTTTGTTACCTAAACATAAAATAAATAACCTATAATGTAATGTCAATAATATTATTCTTACACATTAATTATCAATTCTATATTAAGTAGTAAGAAATAATGTATCTCCATTCTCTAAAGTAAAATAAATGCTTTTTATTGTAAATACTTTATCTCTCTATAAGTTGATGTAAGATTAAGGTGGAAATTAAAGTATTTTATTTATGGGTCACATTTTATTGTTATTGTTATTTTATTATTTTTGAATGTAAAGTTATATAACAACATCTCTCCCATACTGAAATATAAAGAGCCTTTGTGCACAACTCCCCATAATGAAATATAAAGAGCTCTTGAAACAATAAACATTATTATTTAATTAAAACAATATTACTTGAAATAAGTCTTTAATTAATTAAAAATAATTTTAAATATCATTCTAAAATGATTAGTTTTATCCCAAATGTACAATACCCAGCTAAAATGGATATATAAATCTAGTTAAAGTTTTATCCCAAATGTACAATACCCAGCTAAAATGGATATATAAATCTAGTTAACTCCAATTTTAGAGCCTATACCATGTTCTCATTATAATATATGTTTTAGTATATTTTTTTGGAATAATTTAAAATTATAATAATAATTTTAAATAGTATAGAGTTAGATATTAAATTAATATATATTTTTTTATTCGTGAGAAAAAATTCTTTACAAAATTTATATACCTTTGCGTAAACTGTATTGCTACTGAAATAGGTTAGACCACCATTTTTATATACAATATAATCGAATAAAAATTAATAAAATATACTCATTTTAAATAAGTTATAACATATCGCATTAATAATGTATACATCATATTTTTCATAGGATAAGATAAAATTGAAATATATTGTGAAAAAGTAGAAATATGCAATGCGTTAAACGACCTAGAGTGTTTCCACAAGATGCCAAGTGCGTGGTACTTCAAAATACAAGGTCAAATACGGCACTATCACGAAAAAAACGATTTTTCAACGAAATCCAACATTTGCATGTGATGCTAATTGCTCAGCACCTTAAAATAGAATTAAAATATGGCACACTCGTGAAAACAATGAGGTCTCATAAGGGGCTACTTAACCTTACGTTTGTTTCTATGTTTAGCGTAAACAAAAGTGTACATGCTCATGAAAATAACCATTTATGTTAATTGGTCACATAATTGTCATTTATTTATTCTTCCTCTTTTTTATTTTTTTGTTAATTTGGTAGTTATTTATCATTTTTTATATTTCAAAAGAGCAGATTGCTATACATATGTCATTTCCTTCCCTGGTCTTAATCTTCTCGAGGGAAATCAATTCTGTTGGCCGCCGGAGGGAATTAAAAGCTAACCAGTATTGAAATTTCTTTTTTCTTCTACTTGCCGCTATGTCTACTTTAATATGTCCAAAATAATTATAGTTTCGCCATTGGCTATAAAAACTTGCCGCTAAAAACATAGAAAACTAAAACATAATGAAAGGATGCATCACCCATCAGAGGAATCAACCGGTGCTTGGTCTTTAGCAGTAGACCTTGGCATCTCCACTTGTTGCATTGCTTGGATTTGCTTTTCAATTCTTCCTATTCTGGCTGCTGCAAGGTGCTGGGACATGGAAATATCTCTGATTTCCTTCCCAAATTTGTTGCAGCTCTGATATCATTGTCCGGTTTCTAGCTTTTTCCTAGGTGCTGGTCATAGGCTTGGCTAAGACACACTTGATAATCTAGTATGTATTGACCAATTGATGGAAGAGGGATAGCCTTCCTCTGGTATTTTTGGGGTCATAGATGAAGTCCAGTATGGCCTCTTGCTGCTTAATGTCTTCATCTTCATGGTGGCTTTTTATTTCCCATCCATGGATGGCGTCTCTTATGTGGGTTGGATTTCCATTTTCATAAATATTATAGATGTTTTCCATGAATTCTTTTGTTGTTTTTCTTCCTCGCTTGCTGGGTCCTTCATTCTTCATAGGCTGGTTTAGGTTTCCTTTGCTAGTTCCTTTACGTTTTTCATACTGTCTCTTTGCCATTTTGTTGCTTTGACGGAGAGAGGTCGATTGTGCCTCTTGTAACCCTGAAAAGCTTTGGAACTGGCATGTGTAAGGTAACACACAATGAATAAAAGTTTGCATACAAATTATGGTAGAGTTCATATCGTCCTGGCAATTCGATGGAATGTCGGACGTTACAGAGTAGATAACTTTTTCCTTGGTTTCAGTAAAAAGGACAAAGGTCTTTGCTATATAATTTCAACAGTTAGATTCATACTGGCTTCTACGATTTTCTACACATTTAAACTGGAAGTTTAGAATTCTAACTTTACAAAACGGATTCATTTGGGAATGCAAACTCCTATAATTACGATTTTTATCATTTTTTTTCATGCGTTGTTGCTCATCCTCCTGGCCATCGCCTTTTTGTCTTTGTTGGTGTAGTCCCTAGGGGTGGGCTTGCTCTCTTGCAAAGGGAAGTTCAGAAGAGCTTGCATGTGGCGCTGAGACGAGTTTTTTCCTAGGGCTATATGAATATGCCACATAGTTACTTTGGAGTTTTTATTGGTGCTTTCATATGGGTTTTATCTGGTCTGAGCATGCTTATTCCTAAAGTACGGGCTTCTAAAATGAGGTTCAATATCAAGGATCTCCACATTATATTTGAAATAGAGCGAAAGACAATAAGAAATAGATTTACAAACAAAGCCATTACTGGAAAGGGGAAAGTCCTTCTTGTTCTTGCATTCAACTTCTAATTCATTACCATCTTCATTACCAGTAACATGAAAATGACGAAGGAGGGTGGTTGTAGCCATTAAATACCAGATATCCGAGCGATGCTGTAGGTTGTCCTTGGTTACCTCGATTTTCTCTAGGGAGCTCCTGTAGCAGAACATATCTCTCTGAGGTTTTCTTCCCAGAATTATCTTCGCTCGATGGCCGAGTTTCCAAACTCGTTCTGACAGAGTTCGTTGGCCACCGAATTTTTTGCAGACTTTCATTATATCTTCACATGCGTTCTCAATTTTTGATCGTGTGGTTATGTACGCTCCAGGATTTTGTATTTACACGTTCCATTGGATGGTCAGGTGCTCACCTCCGCGTGGCACCGACCTTGGCCCATTCCTTGCTTGCTAGCACCCCGATCGAGGGTTTCATTCATTCATTCATTTAAAAATAAGAGAAATAACATAATTTTCATTGATTTATTTAAAAATAAGTGAAATCATTTATATATTATTATTATTATTCAATAAAAATTATATATTATTATTATTATTATTCAATAACAAGTATGATTGAGGAATTATGTTAGTTAAATTTAGTCGAGAAAACAAAATTTTAAAATGGTTTTAGTAATTTTTTTAAATGGTATTAAATATTATTAACGTGATTGGATTTAAAAAAAAAAATTACAAGGTTGTTAAGGTTTAAAATTTGTGGTAGTAGGGAGGACATATAAAAAAATCTAATTATGTTAAAGTTTATTGTGGTCCATCTTGGGTGTGATCCCTATATGATTTTCATAGAATATATCTCTCTGGGTCATGGCTTCTCTGGGAGCATACTAGTCCTAGAAGAATTATCAAACCAAAATATAGATTTTAAAAATTGTGATTGAAGTTTTTAAATCAACATTGTAGACAAAAAAAAATATAGTTAAAGATATATATTATTGGATTTATAATGAATTTGTGTTAAATTTAATGAAAATTACTATATTATGAAATACCCTTTACATCTTCTTTTTTTTCTAAGTTAGGATAATTCTATTAGATCACACGAAACAAAATTTTACAAGTCACATCCTGAGGAATGAACGGGTTCAATCTAGAGGGAAGAGTCCATAGATTTCTATCAGATACTAGACTGCCCCTAATGGGGAAACTAGTCCTTAGATGTCCAAAAAATACTGCTGCCCATAGCAAGAAATTAGCAGGAATTAGTTTGCAGAATTGTACAAAAAAATCAAAGATAAGAATTTTTAAACATGTGCAAACCACACAGAGATGAAAATAAAATCCTATGGATGACCTTCATTCTTGTCACTGGAGGCTGTCAACTATTAGAGGATCCTGCACATGTATCCATCCTCCTTTATCCTCATGTTCAATGTGTGTGTGTTGGTGGTTGGTGTTTTGAAGAAGGGAGGCTCGAGTTCACCATGTTGGCAGAGGGTAGAGGGATGTCAAGGTGTAGAGAGAACCAACCAGAATTCAGGTCAAAACTGCCGCCTATGTCCAAATCTGGGCTGCCACCTCTGTTTCCTTCAAAACTACTTGAGTTGCTACTACCACAAGTAGCGCTTTGCACCGGGAGGGCCTTAACTTTGCGAGGGGTGAAATCAGGCTCAGGGGATATGGTGGAATTACGAGCGCATTTTTTTCTTCAAGGAGTGGAGAGCAGCGGGGCCGGAGCTGGGAGCTGCAGGGAGAGCTGAGTGTTCACATTGATAGGAGGAGAGCTAGCAAATTCATTCGAGTCTATGGAAGGGTTCAGGTCGCGGCCACGGGAGGGTGAGAGGGGAGGGTAAGGAGGGCGAGAAGGCTGGCCACACCCTCCAACTCTCCAACATCTCTTCCTGTGACACTGAGGCATAATTGTCCAGGGGGGCAAGTCCCCTGACCAGAGGGAGAGGGAAGCAGGCTTCCTGGGAGGGAGATGACCAGAGAGCACTCCAGTCCTGGAAGAGCGAGAGTAATGGACCTGAAGCCGAGTATCAAGAACAGAGAAATGCACCAAGAGAAATAAGTTAGGGCGGAATGCGCAGATAAGAGCCAAGGTGGTGGTATAAAGGGCTATGGCTGGCAACATTAATGCTATGCCAACCTGGTAAGTCGACAACAGTGTGGCCGAGGGTGGAGTAATGGCGCCCTCATGCCAAGTTTTATTATGGAGCCCCTTCCAATGTTTAAGCACGTGGAGCCGCCAAGTGTCCTTCCTCATGGCGGCCCCGTGGCACCTCTTCCCTCTAGTTATCACCCACATCTCGGGAATACCCTTTACATCTTAATATAGGAAATATGTGTAATTATTTTTATTTCAATATGGTTATTTATTATATATATATAGATATATATATATACATATATATATATATATACATATATATATATACATATATATTGTGTGAGAGAGAATGTTAATATATGCATATTTAATTATTTTAAATCTAAGAAGTTTTAGAGAATTCTAAATTTTGTAGATTTTTAGAAAATAATAGACTATGTAAAATGTCTAGAAACAATATATGTATATATAAAAAAATCTATTTAATTTAGTAAAAAAAGATAATTTTTCAACTTCCTCCAAAAGTCTAGGACAAAAATTATCTCTTGAGAATTCTAGATCTCTCCTTGTTTAAGAATAAATCGGAATGTAATGCATTAGTTGAGCCAAGTAAGAAGGGGAAAACATTTCAAGCTCTTTAATGAATATATTTCCTCCATCACGGAACTATACCATCAATTTTAGTATCATAGCTAAGTTCAACATGTGAGATATTTGATGCGGAAAATGATTTCTTGTGTGTGAACAAGCTATGGGCAATACGTTGTTGTAGGTGGAAGGAGTTGCAAAGAGTAAGATGCTTGGGGACTTCTGTGTAACTTTGAGGCTACATAGAAGTTACATAAAAAATGAATTTCCATAGAGATTTTGTACAGGTTGGAATGTGTAATTGTTTCAAAGGCATTACAAAGATGTCTATTTTTCATTTCCTTTTTATTTTCTTCAAAGGGATTGGATAAAAATATAAAGATGTTTCTAAAGCCATCAAGAAAGAAAAAAAATATGAAACCCTAAAAAAAATCAACAAATTTTCTTCCTTTCAGCAAGAAAGCACACCATCTATAGCTTAGGTGGAAGAGGTTTGTTGATGATACTTGTGTCATGTAGCCCCATGGTCATGAGAAATTGGATTTTTTTCTTAACCATCTTAACTCCCAATCATAATCCATGAAATTCATGATGGAGGTTGAGGTAAACAGGTGCCTTGCTTTCCTTGACATCCTCCTCTCTAGAATGGAGGATGGTTCCATTTATCACCAATTTTTTAACAAAAAACTCACACAGAACAATATCTTCATGGCATTTCTCATTATTTTACAGTGTAAAAAATTAGGGTCCTTAGCACTCTTGCAACCCATTCTCTGATAATTTATGATGAGAATCACTTGGAGCGGGAAAATCCCCATCTTATTAAATTTTTCGAAAATAATGGGTATATCAGAAGTCAAGGCCTCAAGGCTTTTCAAAGAGCCTGTGAAGAATCAAGGGTTAATACTGCTCGTGATGATGCTATCTCTAGGGTTTAACTCGTTTATTGAAGGGACCACTGACAAGACTGATGATATTCCTAAAAAGAATAGATTTTATGCTTCGTTCAAAACTCTTAACACAATCAGAAATGATATTAGTATATTAAAGACCCTATACACCCTAAAGACATGAAAGGGATCTACTTGATCCCTTGTTCCTGTGGGATTCCCTACATTAGGGAAACTTGTATCTCAATTAATCATAGAATCCAAGAGCATGTTGTAGACATTAGGCACAATCATTCTCGCTCATCACCTCTAGCTAAACATGCAGAGAAATCCAAGCACCATGTGTGCATTGAGGATTTGAAAGTCATTTAAAGGGTTAGATTCCCACCCTCTCTTCTTGATTTCTCCCCCTATTTCCTCTTTCTCATTTTTAATTTTTTTATTTATTAATAAGATAGAAGAGGTTTGTTGATGATACTTGCGCAATATAGCCCCATGGTCACGAGAAATTGTATTTTTTTCTTAACAATCTTAATTCCTGATTAGACTCCATAAAATTCATGATGGAGGTTGAGGTAAACAGGTGACTTCCTTTCCTTGACATCACGATGGAGGTTGAGGTAAAGAGATGCCTTCCTTTCCTTGACATCCTCCTCTCTAGAATCTATGATGGTTCTATTTCTCACCAAGTTTTTCACTATAGAAACTCACACAAAACAATATCTTTCAAATATATTAACATTTAAATCAAATTAAGTTAACAAATAAATAAATTTACGATTTTTAAATATATATTATAAACGAAAACATTTTAATTCAATATATTTGGTATTATTACTTTTTAATTAAGTAGATTAATTTAATTGTGAAAAAAACTTTTATAGTGGTGCGAACTAAAATTTAAAACCCTTAAAAGAGCTTCTAAATAATACTCCTAAGAATGCGTGATTTTGTGATTTATACTAATGATTTTCATAGTGATTTTAATGTAGACGGGTTTCAAAACATTTACTATTGTTCATCATCTAATACATATGGATAATTGAGCCATATATATAATAAATAGTAGATGATCCATATGTATAATAAGTAGAAGAGATGCAAGGAATTAATTTCAACAGTCAAAACATTAAAAATTATTAAGCCTAGAGGTGCTCTGGGAGAGATGTTTTCAGGTAACATTATATATAAAAACATAAAAATAATAATTTAAATTAGCAAATTAAAAATAGTGATAATAAAATAAATTAATGTTGACCATAATTAAAATACTTCAATTTTCACCTTAATTGTACATAACTTTATATAGAGATACAAAGTAACCTAAAGTTAAAAAAATAGTTAACATTTTAGTATGAAGAAGAAATGTAATTTATTCAATACTTAATATAGAGATGTTAGTAAATAGTATTATTGATATTGCATGAGGTGTGATTCATTATACATTTATTTAAAAAAATATATATTTTAATAATAATAAACATTTCATAAAATATTTAAATGTCCATATTAAATAACATAATTTTATATTTTATTTAGATAGATAAAAGACAGATAATTTAAATTAAAAAATTTCTTATATTTTCAGTTTGGGGATGTGTAATTTATTTTATTTCTAATATAGAGATGATATATTATGTTTTAAAAATATTAATAACAAAAAAAAATGTTTAGCTTACTTTATAAATAAAATATTTCAATACCCACATTGAATAAAATATCTTAACATGAAACATATAGAAGGAGAGAAAAATTGAGATAATTCTCATTACATTAATAACTATTTTCTTTTCTCTATGCCCCTCCTCTTCTACCACCATGTCCACGTTGTGCCAATGTACATAAGTTATCCACATTGCAAGTATTATCTCTTCTCCTCTTACTGACCACAAATCTCCTTAGAAATTTGTATCTTCTGGTCCTCTCAATTATCAATTCCACACTGATACCACTTGAAGTAGTTGAGCTCAGGGATAAGACCAAGCTCGTATTAATTCACACATGGATCAAAACAAGTATACAATAGTGTAAATAAAGTAATTTTATTAAAGATATCTCAAGGAGTGATTTACATTTCTTCCAAGATTTAATATTTGGTACTTGTCGCAGCTGGGAGGCCAACCCCCTTTAACCTCATAAATTCCTCTCTGGTGTATCTCCTTCGCTTGACACCCTGCTCTAAACAAAAAAAGCTTCAAATTTTAAGGTTGAATAGTAGGGATCGTTTCAACTTCTGATATCTATTCCGCTTCAATTGCAATGATTCAACTCCCCTTGAACTACAATGCTTCATCTCCTACATTGTCATGTTCTTCCACTCCTATGTCACCATGATTAGGTTGCCACAAACCAACCCCAAACCATACTAAATCAACTTTATTATCAAGCGGTTTTGAGACCTATAAGGGTGAGAAATTTGGTCCATTTATTTCCATTAGAATTCGTAATTTAAAAAGACACAATATTCACAGCACTAAAAATCAACTCTAAAATAAAATATATGTAGGTGATGAGTCTTGCACATTCACCTAAGGTGCTCCTGCATCACCCAATATACATAATTTATCTTAACATTTTCTTTAATTAACTAAAGAAAAGTTTGAATATATATAAGGATAAGGGTTTTATAAATCCAGCCACATCTTTATCATGGATCTCTAACATGAATGATAACCTTGTCCTTTTATGGGGCATGCAGAATCATGGGAAAATGAAAGAAAATAATTGCAATTTTCATGGTGCAAATGAAAGAAACCAATCCCAATTTCCAAACATATTTAAAGTGAACCCTTTAACAAACATAATGTTACAAAATTAATGCATACTTCCCAACATGGAGGTAATTAAACCAAAGGTGTTCCTTTGTGGGGTTAGGCTAGGTAGATTTAACCAATCAGATCCCTTGATTTTGGGCCTCCTTTGTTCAATTTGTTTTTTACCATGTTCAACTCTGAATCACTTGGATCAAGATCCACTAATACTCCCCAATCTCCATACACTCCATTCCAAATAGTTTCTCCTCGCCCTACTCTTCCTCGTTCGCTTCGATGGCTCCTGAGCCTACAATTCTATGTAGGGAGTGCTAGTAGAATTCACTAGTTGCCTTGACAAAAAGACCCTACTTTTGGATGCCAAATTATTGGATTGCGACAAATGGATCTGTGGCTCTAGTCATGGGCCTAGTCTTGCTCTCACAAGGATGGGATATGCTACATGTTTACATGGTTGAATTTGTACAAAGTGATACAAGGAGTTGAAAGTTGAAATTCTCACCTTGTTCCACACAATTTTGATTTGACAAGATACCTATATCTGTGGCCGAGTTTGTATAGAGCAAGAAAGGGAGTTGAAAGTTGAAATTCTCACCTCGTTCCACATAATTTGGATGGGATAAGATATTTATTTATGTCGCTGAGTTTGTACAGAGCGAGAAGGGGAGTTGAAAGTTGAAATTCTCACCTCGTTGCACATAATTTGGATGGGACAAGATACCTATTTATGCGGCTGAGTTTGTACAAAGCGATAAGGGGAGTTAAAATTTGAAATTCTCACATTGTTCCACATAATTTGGATGGGACAAGGTACCTATTTCTGTGGCAGAGTTTGTACATAGTGAAAAGGGGAGTTGAAAGTTGAAATTCTCACCGAGTTCCACATAATTCGAGACATTATAAGTTTACATTAAGATTCGATCTCCTATAAGAAAATCCTAATTTTTTCTATAGTTCCTAATTAAGCCACTAAATCAATGCAAGACCTAACATCCTAGGTGCTTTTTGAACTACATGTCTAGTTCATCAAAGCCACTTCCATAGCCTTGATTATGATTGTCGTGGATATTATAATGGTGATTGGAATCTATCAGTACATCATCTCTAGATAAATTAAGACCACTTTTGTACGTCTCTTGATTTGCATTGTGGTGCAGGCCTAATGTTAAAGACACAACAACACTCCTGAATTTAGGTTTGAAATCCTCATGTGAAATCTACCACCTACAACAGAGATAAGGTTGTATGAAGAAAACGAAAAATTGTGTGAATTGAATTTTTAAAGTCACGCTTCTCCAAAGGTAGACAAATAGTAGCGAATTCACTATATATTATCTAAAATCAATGTATGGATATTCACTTATTTGACAAATGTAATTTTAAAGGTTGGAAACTTATAGGTGGAGAAAATGCTCCAATAACCATGCATGAAGAATGTACATCGAATGTTTAGTAATTCATCATTGTGGCAACCAAACCTGTTGTTCAAGAATTCGTAAATGCTACATTGCACGTTGTTGCCTAAGGTTTTGATCAATAAATATTAATATAAGTGTTTTCCCTCTACTTACACAAGTAAAATTGGAGTCCTCGCCTACTTCCTTGTGACTCTAATTTAATTATTGATTGTCTCTTAAACATTTAAAGTGCTTTGAAATTTCCTTCAAGGCCAAGGAAATGTATCGAGTTCTCTCTCCTATACTCGCTTTAGATTCAAAATCTTTAACAACCATCTTATTTTGTTGACAATACTGTCTATATCTCCTATGGACCTAGAAGGATAAAGTGAATTAGAATCAGAAATTTCAAGAGGAACCATAATACATGTCTTGAAAAACATCAAAAGGTCCCTCCCTTTCGCACTTTCTCACACATCGGTGTAGTTGCATTGGGTAGAAATACTACAAGAAACTATGAAATTACTAAGTCAAGGGATCAAACATCTTTCTTCCAAAGAAACATGAATCATCAAAAGTTAATATGACTGACATATTGCAACCAAATTGGAGAAATCAATAAATCAAGAGATTGAACATCTATTTTCCCAAGATTCAGGAATCATCAAAGTTAATATGATTGGCATATTACATCCAAATTTTAGAAAATTTGAGATATGTGAGAAGTGAAAAAGGACCTCATACAATTTGTCTTAAATTCGGTCAAAAACACACCTTCTACACCATTTAAAAGAGCACCAATAAACATTGAAAGAATTCTATATATACTAGGACTGCAAGTTCCACCAAAAATAAACTATGTAGTAGCAAGAAGCCAAAAACATGACTAATAATCATTAAAAAAAATTGCTACCCACATTATTGATGATTAATTCTAGACATTCAAAATATGCTAAAAAAATGATAAACTAAAAATTTTAGAATTTTCTTCACTATTAACCTACATTATTGATATTTATCGTAATTAAACAAAACAATTTCTCGAGAAGCCAAAACCTTACTGATCATATTATTTTTGAAAATTCACCCTACTTCCCATAGATAATTGTACTTTTTCTTTTCTTTGCTTTAAAAAATTTAGCTTTTCTTATAATGTTCCTTTCCGTGATATTCCAATAATTATTGGTCATCCTCACACAAAATCTAGTACAAATAAATATATTATTGGAATTATATTATTGCTAATTCCAAGTTCAAATTGTTCGACGAGTTTTGGGAAAAAGAAACAACAATATTGAGGTGAATGAGGCATTTCATCGTTTGTTACCGCTAGACATTTCATCGTTTGGTGCATGAATGTAAAGTCAAACATTATGCGGAGATGGAATTTAATGGATAAATTGATTGGAATGGATAATTTGGTTTTTTTTTAAATGTTGGCAACCAACGTTTTTAGTTTAAACAAATGGGAAAATTATACAAGCCATCTCATCCAATTTAATGAGTAGCATGGTTCTGAAATTCCAATCCTCTTCCATATAAAGTTCAGCTGATGTTGATAGCCACATGGAGGTTCGGTATTCTTCTTCTTTGGTGATCGAGATTCGAAAGTGAAGAATATGGCGACAACGTCGTAGGTGAATGGCACATTCAAAGTTGAACGTACGAAACGTCCTGCAATGTGCCTATCCTTTGTTATTTTATTTTAGTGCCTGTCAAGTTATAAACCATATTCAATACCGCGGGCGAGCTTATGATGTTTGTAGAGAGGGTTAGATTCAATCCAAGGAACAATATAAATATTAAACACAACGTTAATGATTCATTGACCATGTTAATGATTCTTTTGACATGGTAGGTTTAAATCTTAATATTGTGAAAAAAAAATTTCATGATAACATTGCCAAGTTTGTTCGGAAACATAACAAACCTACACCATATCAATTTTTCCAAGTTTTTGATTTTAAGAAAGCTATCAACTTTTTTGAATTTGTTGGAAATGTTGTTTAAAAAAAATTATACTAAGACTTTTGGACAATCAAAACCATGGAAAAAGTTGATAATGTATAATACCCAAATAGAGTATATGTTGTGGCTATCACAAGGTCACTGAAACAAATTGATATTGTGCCATTTGCGAGTGCGGACAAGAGTGAAGGAAGAAACTAGGTGTTAACAAAATTGAAAGGTGTACTGAAGTTCTCGTCCATGCTTGCACTCAAAACACTTGAGTTGAAGAGGACATCAAAAGTAAAATATCTTTTCCTGATTGTGTTCGGTCCAACCTTAAACATTTTAACATTAATGGTTGTGATAGATCGATGGAGGTTGAAGCATTTTCAATAATATTAATGTCAATAATTTTTCAATAGTTGTCAAAATAACATCAAATCTTTATGGTTTAGCAAAATTGATCCATTTTACCTTCACAATTTTCCCTACTCTACATGGCAGTGGTCGTTTAACTATTTCTCTGCGTACTTTTCCATCACTCATCTTAATCCTAAAATAACCAAATGCTACAATGGAAAATTCTTATTAGCAAATAAGCAACCATTAAAGTAGATGGTTTCTCATTTTGTGTTTGTAACAAGAAAATTAGCCTCATTCCTGAAGTAGTGTAGACTAGACTAATAAAATTACTTAGAAAAACTCATTATATGACGTGGTGAATAAGTAACTAGGCTGTAAGACCTAGACTTTATATTATATTTACTATTAAAAATAATGAATTTTTATATTTAGTGATTTATTTTTTCTATATAATATTATGAAATCTTTATTTCCTGGTATATTTTTGTACCTTTAAAGTCCATAACTAGTTTTATTCTCTTATTTTAAAATAAATCAAAACCAAATATACAGTATATAAATTAAAATTCAATTAAATTTAATTATTATAAAAACAGAGAATTCATTATTATAAAAACAGAATTCTCGCAATCATTGCAATTACGTAATACTCCATCACCAATGAGGCCTTTTCACATAATATCACATGAAGGACAATCATAGATAAGCGTGTACGTGGACATGAGGAGGTGCATCTCCTAGAGTTCTAATCCATTTACATAACACCGATCGGGGAATTTCTTTTCAAAAATAAGCAACAAAAGGTATTTTAAAATAAATTTATACTTAAAATAAAAAAATTATAATTATTATTTTTTCAGTTAAATAAAGTTAAAATATTTTATTAAATTATGAAAAATAAATTGATTTTGATAGCTTTAAAATAGTGATCTAATGGTTATGTGTGATGTATGGTGGTTGGGTCTCTTCAAAATTTGAAGTCGAGTGACTCTTCCTTAATTCCCGGGAATAACTAGAAAAATACATACATATCATGTTATGTAGGTTTGGTCTCTTCAAAATCTGAAGTCCACTGATTAATTCCCGATAATAACTTGAAAAATACATACATATCTATTTTAAATAATAATAAAAAGAAACTAACGAACAGGAAAAGTACCTATATATCTATTTAAAAACTAATTGATTTCTGAAGAGTACCTATATCTCTATTTAAAACTAAATGATTTCGGTAGATTTTAGTTCGGTTCAAATCATATAGCTAAGAATCAAGGATAAGACTCACCGAATAAATTATAATCTTAAAAAAAAAAAAAGTACGATTAACCAACTGACCATTTACACATCTATGCTGAACGCAATTCCTTTAAAGTCGTTTGTCAAGATTCCAACTGATTTGTCATGGAGTGAGGTCCTTCCGAGAGATAGAACCCTCCTTTTGTTTGAACATTGAAATCGCTGTTAAGCAGTAATTTCCGAGTGGGCGCTGATAGTCGGGTCCCACTCGGCATAGGCGACAGTCGTGTCGAAGCAGGTCTGTATGTGCGACACCATTATAGTTTGCACGGATTAAAGTCTTCGTCGTCTCCTCTTCTTCATTTTTCCAATTTACAGACATGTAAATGGGTGTTACTTAACAATTTATGTTTTCTGATTTTTTTCCCGAATGCAGTGTCATAATTGTGTATGAGATTGCGATCTATGTATTTTAAACTATGTAAATATAGATTAAATATTATCACAAATTTCTGAGTAAAAATCATACCATTCAAATTTATAATTTTAACACATATTTATACAATTTAAAACACTCTTACAAATATTTATACAATTTGAAACACTATCATAAACTCTTAAATTTACAAATTATATTATTCAAAGTCTTAACCGTACAAATTATACCATTCAAATTTACACCATTGGGGGAAAACTTCCCAAGAAAACTCCAAATCTTGAAATAGTATACTCGGGCCTTTTAAATAAAGCTCCGAATTATATGATTGATGAGATGCGAGATACGTAATGCCTGCCCTACCTGCACGTGAAGTAGCAGGAAACAGAACTCTGGTGTCCGCTAATGTTATATTCATGGCATCTTCGTATATTTGGAAATATCATCACATTGAGATTCGCATCCTTCCTTTTCCTCCTGTCCACTCCGAGGTTACAATGTCTACAATCATTCATAGGCAACAGACCACAGCCGTTGGAATTCCTGTCATGTACAAACCATTGTAGAAAAAAAAATTGTAGAAAGGACTGCGACGCTATAATTACAGGCCGGTTTTCTTTCATATTGTTAGTAAAGTATTTACAGAATATATTCACACTCAATCAGATCCTATACTCGTAAAAACCCAACCTTCTCTTCAGCAATTTATAACATATATATCTCCACCCTTCAATAACCCTAGTGAAGATATCACTCAGCGACGTTTGGGAAGTTTGGTTCAGAATATAAATACCTGATCGGTCGCTGCATAAAATGTGCAACGGAACTCTGCTAATTTCCGGCAACTTTCCATTAGGTCTTCGGTAGTGAATTTGAAATTAGGGTCATGTAACATGATTAAGGGGAGTACTGACCCTCGTCCATTATCTCACCTGGAATCGATAACGGTGATGAATTTGCCACAGAGATCAAGAGACAGTCGGATGAAAAGCTCTGTTTCCCCTGATGATCAGCTCCCTGTGATGAGATTGTTTCGGAAGCTCGTAACTGGAGCAGGAGTATTAGTGGAATGTACCCACCGTGGCTGCAAGCCGGTTTTTGAGGAGGAGGATTCAAAGTGTCAGGTGCCTTATGAATGGCCTTCATTCGAGAATATAATGAGCGATATTCTGCAAAAAGAGAAGACTGTCTTGGGATGGAAATTAGGAAGCGGAGGGCTCGCAGAAAAGGGTATTGAGTCGATTATGGAGCAAAGTGGAGAAACAGAGGTAGTTAACGTTGTGGGGATGTATGCTTGCTTTCTGTGGGCGACAGAAGAAAGCTGTGATCAGTAAGCGCATGAAACTTCACATTATATTACATGTGTGCATTAAGCGTCTCTCATATATATATTTCATGTGTGCATTTGTTTTCCTTTGTTGTAAGCTCTGAATTCATTTCATTAGCGCAATTTAAAGTGTACTACGCTCCACGCTGGTAGAAATTCAATGGTGGTATTTGTATATTTTTCCCTGACTCGGATATATTTTTTTGGGAACTTTTCATGTTTTGGATATTTGTGCAAAACTTTTCAAATATCTTGTATTGGATTTTTCCAATTAAAGTTCAGTGAGCTGGATATTTACGATTTTTTTTTAATATCTTGTTTTACATGCGACTTTTTGAATAGTGCAATTTTATCATGTTTAAAATTCTTGAATGGCCTAACTTTAACAGTTATTTAATTGTTTTTTTTGTTATATATATATATATATATATATATATATATATATATATAATATGATGATGGTGGTGGTATAAATAGAAATTTTTCTGATTAATCCTATCATAATGATTTAGTCAAAAAAAATAAAACTAGCCTATTATATTGTATTGTTATTGGATATATATATATATTAAAAAATTAAATTAATTAATTTATTATAGTTATTAATTAAATTTTTAAAACTAATATATTATATTATATTGTTATTAATTAAATTTATTTTAGTTAGTTGAGAGGAATGAATGAGATTTTTTTTTTTTTTTTTGTATTTAGATTCAATTTATTAGGATAAATTTTAGTACAATGACTTTTAATTTTGTCATTGAAAATAAATAATTTTTGGATAAACAAAATATGTTTATTTCTTATATAAAAAATATATATATTTTTCAATTAACACACAATATAATGAAACATATAATTTAACACATAAAAACCAAAAAATGTATTTTTAAATATATTAAATAAAACATATAATTTAACAGATAAAAAACTAAAAAAAAGTATTTTTAAATATATTAGATAGTGATTTCTATGCTGTAAAATTTATGTTCTCTCGACTTTAAGAGATTTACAATTAAGATAGATTTAAATTAATTTCAAATATATCTATATAAATTATTATAGGATAAAATACATATATATTTGATTAAAATACATGAACATGGAAACTTATACCACATCAATAGTAACTATAAAAAAAAATCATTATAAAATATAAGGACCTTCCAAGGTTAGCATTAGGTTTTTATAATGCGAAAGTCAATAAAATCTTTGGAAATAATAAAGTAACGATTGTTGGTGTTGATGTTAGCCACTCAACACGAACGAGCTCCTCCACTAAGATTTGTCTATCATTATGAAGATCATACATCTTGAGTGCACTCTCCAAGTCTCGTATAACATGGCAGGTGTTGGTGCCAGTGGTGTTGTTGGCCTCCTCCATTTTACAAATCTGATGAACCAATTCCTGTTTGGAGTGTGCATCCTCCATCACGCGATTCAGATCCTTGCACTCGAGAAGCTCATAACGAAGTTCAGCTCCGACTTTGATATTTTTCAATCACTATTCTTGTCGAACTTTAAGAAGCAGCTTGCCATCAATTTTATTTCTACTAATGATTTAAAGGGATCAAATCTCCCCACATGCAAACTTATTTCTAAGATCTACCAACCATCTCTCTCAAAATGAAAATTTATTTATGAGAGCAAAACATTAAGAAAACTTTGCACTTATAGAGATTTGACTACTCTTGTCTCTAGGTTATCCAGAGTTAAGAGCGAGTTATGTTAGTTTAGAGTAACACACTCCTAAAATGTTTTAACTATACTAATTTTTTTTTTGGTAAATTAAAGCACTTGTATTTCATAAGAAAAAGAAGGTTACATATATTTCCTTACAGATCCCATCAAGCAATGCATACCAATGCATACCATAAAACAAAAAAATCCCAGAAACCTTGGAGAAAAATGCTCAATGAAGTTCATCAAATCATAACACCACAGTCATAATACAAGCCATTTCCACAATAGATACATAAAGGACAATATGAAACCAAGCCCACTAAAAACATCTCTTCTCTTCAATGATCACAAATCTTTAAACCATAGAATTAAGAGGCCATCTAGGGCATAAACCACTCCAAGCGGTGCATCATAGTAAGCATAATTTTAGATAAGACCCAACATCGTCAAACCAAAAACATGCTTCCAAGAGCACATATGTCACACGACTCTGGGGTTCGGACCCAAAGAGAAATATGAGCAAAGATCCTCACTATAGGAATTACAAGCGAAGTCCTTATTATGCGCACAAAGCGATTATATAAGGCCAACCTTTCCTAACATATCCTTGCCTTCCAAATTTAGAATCCATGAAAACCAATAGGAAGAAATGAGAGGAAGAGAGATCCATCCATAAAAATAATAGTCATCCATAAATATGGAGGCATATATAATACCATCTAATCTACAACACTATAAAAAAGAACATAACATACGGCCATATCCTCCTTCCAAATATTCAAAACTATACTAAATTGAAGAAGAGCTATCTGGATTATCCACACTGTTACAATAAATTAGTAGACTTTTTGAATCCCAATAGAGAGCCATATTTAGGACATTATTTTATATAATATATATGTAGTTGACATTGAAAATTTTTATTTATTATTCACACACTCCACATTAAACTGTTAATATCTTTCTCCTCATATTGAGAAATAGAAAATATATATCCATATGATTTTCTCTCTCTACAAAGACACACATTGAATTATTTTATATCATTTTGTTTTTTCTTTCTATCTCTAAATACTTGATGTTAAAATTCTTTACCCAACATATATAATCCACATTCCAAAAAAATGTTATTAATATTTTTTAAACTTTGCAAATCAACCTCATATTAATAATGGAATATGTTACACACACATATAAATTTATGCTATTTAATATGGACATTGAAATATTTTATTATGGGTGACATTAAAATAGTTTTTGCTATTAATATATTTTTGTTTTAAACATTATATATTACCTGAATATAAAATGAATAACCTATAATGTAATATCAATAATATTATTTTTACAAGTTATTTATCAATTATATATATATTAAGTAGTAGGAAATTACTTATCCTCTTCATTCTCTAAAGTAAATTTTTATTTTTTTTATTCTAAATACTTTATTTTTCTATAGAAAATTGATGTAAAATTAAGGTGGAAATTAAAATGTTTTATTTATGAGTCACATTTTTTGTTATTCTTATTTTAAATTTATAAATATAATGTTATGTGACAACATCTCTCATATTAATATATAAAAAGTCTCTAGACACACTTTCTAGAAATAATAGCACAATAAACATTATTATTTAATTAAAACAATATTACTTGAGATGAATTTTTAATTAATTAAAAATAATTTTGAATATCATTTCAAAACTAAATAATTAGTTTTATCAAAAATACGCAATGAAATGCTATAATACTCAGATAAATTCTAACATAGCGCATTATTAATATATACATTATAATTTATATGATAAAATTGAAATATTGAATGAAAAAATAGAAATGTGCAATGTGTGAAAACGACCTAAAGTGTTTCCACGAGATGCCAAGTGTGTGGTACTTCAAAATACAAGGTCAAATATGGAACTATCATGAAAACAACGATTTTTCAACGAAATCCAACATTTGCGTGTGATGCTGATTATTCAACACTTTAAAATAGAATGGACATATGGCACAGTCATGGAAACAATGATGTCTCATAAGGGGCCACTTAGCCTTTAAGTTTGTTTCTATGTTGAGCCTAAACAAAAGTGTATATGCTCATGAAAACAACCATTTTTGTTACTGGGCCACATAATTTTCATTCATTCATTTAAAACTAAGAGAAATAACATAATTTTTATTATTATTATTATTTAAAAATGATATTATTTAATAAAAAGTATGTTTGAAAATTTATGTTGTTAAATTTAGCTGAGAATTATTTTTAAAATGGTTTTAGTAATTTTTAAAATAGTATTAAATATTATTAATATAATTAGATTTTGGGAATTTTATTTTATAAAGTAGTTAAGGTTTACATTTTGTGGTAGTAAAGAGGAATTATAATAAAAATCTAACCATGTTAAGGGTTGTTGTGGTTTATATTGGGTGTAATCCCTATGTGATTTTCATAAAATCTATTTCTCTGAGTCATGACTTCTCATATCACATACTAGTCCTAGAAATTCTAAAAGCATTATCAAACCAAAAAATAGATTTTTAAATCAAAACACAAATATGATTAAGCAATTATATTATTAAATGTAAAATGAATTTGTGCCAAATTTAATGAAAATTATTCTATTGAGAAGTACCCTTTACATCTTAAATAATAAAGATGTGTAATTATTTTTATATTCAATATGGATTCACACTTTATATATATATATAATCTGCATTGTCAACATGTAGCTTAAGTATACCGGATGCGGGTGCAAATTTATGATAAGGGGATGATGGGACTTGGGTATGGCAAGTGGGGGAGCCACTTGGCCACCCAAGATCTCGCCATTAGTATAAGCCAGCTCTTTCAACATATAGGCATTCAGGCCACCACACTTAACCATATAGCATTAATGCACAGCCGAGGTTGAGATCATTACAATATGCTCACTCGATCCTCTGTAAATAATTCCCTGAACATTTCAGCTGTGAAAATTTATGAGGTTTTAAAGAAGGGAGAGCCTCGAGACACAGACACTCAGAGCTTAAATATGGATGCTGGTAGTTGAGGCACAGACATTCCTCCACCATCGTTGCAAAGAATTTTCTCGCCCTTGGCAGTGTAACCCTGCGTTCGCACTGCCACTGGCAAACAAAACCATATTAGTTGTTGTATTGATCTTGGGGACGAGTTCCACCTCTCCCGCATAGGCCTCTATAATAGATCTATTGTCACTCTGGATTTTCTCCTCTCCCTGTCCAACTCTGTCATTCTGCCTCCCTTGTCGCCTTCGTCTTCGCCCTCCACCATGCCGCGCTTGAGATATCGCTTGAGATGTTGAAGAGGAAGTTCTAGGGGCCGCTTCCATCACTCACCTTCCATCTCCAACTCGGATTCCTCTTCGCCCTCCTCGGATTACTTTTCTGGCAGATATCCGGATACTTGCAGTGGGTGAGGTAGATCTCACCATGAAAACCCTGCTCTGCACCCCCTGTCAATCTGTCCTCTAACACTCCCCAAATAGCCCAATTTTTATTTAATTGTTCTCTGAACAGACCCCATATCATTGCCTCGATTTCGGTTGTCTTCTTGGAAGAACCCCAACAAGCTATTCCCAGGGAGCTTCAGACAGGAGCTTCTTCAGTTCTAGCTCAGGAAATGGACAAGCTGTAGTAGCAGGTGCCCAAGGATAAAGGCAAAGCACTTGAGGGCGAGGAGAAGGCCGACGTTGAGCACTCCAAGCAAAGTGAAGACCTAGGTGCGGAAAAGCAAAAGGAAGAAGACGACATGGAATCTTACAGGTGCTTTATCCTGGAGGAAACCTCTCCTCAGCATGATGCTTAGTCTTTTCATCAATGTTTGTCTTTTGTTTCAGGATTCCCACTGGGATGGGATTGTTTTTGTCTTTTCTGTTTTAAATTTTAGCAGTCTTAGTTGTACAGTTTATCACCTTGGTACTTTACAGTGGAAAACAGTATCGTCGCCCCTGCGCGGGCAGTATGGTAGAACTCTGTTTGGTTTGGACTAGTTTCCCATAATGGGCAGTTTGTTTTGTGCATTTTTTGCTGAATGTGCCTCTCTCATGGGAAAATACAAGGCTGAGGCCAAGATGTAAAATATTTTTCCTTTCTTAATAGATGAAACTAATTTAGAAAAAAAAAACATGTAGCTTAAGTAAAATATTTTAAAATCAACTATATGTATAAAATGAGAGAGAGAGATAGAGAGAGATATAATTTTAATCAAATGCATATTTAATTCTTTTAAATCTAAATTTTTTTAGATAATTCTAGATTTTGTAGATTTTTAGAAAATACTAGTCTATGTAAAAAGTATAGAAACAAGAGGAGCCAAAGGAAGAGCTTGCCTCTCCAAAAAATTTCCCAAAATACATTACAACCGTTTCACATCCTAGCCCATAGCGAAACCTGAGCTCCTATTACACATTCATTGGAGGAAGGATGATCCCTGAACATCTCTCAATCCCCCTGTTCTATGAGATAGAAAAAGAGAGAGCACACACACACCACTGGATGCAAATTGCCAAAACTAAAAATGTGCAAGATGTAGGGATCATGGAAGAGAAACTCACTAATATGGGGAGATATTTGGTTGATATCAGACTTACGGAGGTAATGCTAAAGGAGCAACTACAAGAGGCACAAGCAGAGAATGAAAGATTAAATGGCCAGTTGCAGCAGAAGGATAAGCAGATTGCCAACATGACACACCTGTGCATGGAGGCAATAGAACACATGCATCCCTCCAACACCTATGCCATCTACCTGAAGGAATAGTGGTTGCAGTTTTAGATCAAATCAATAGCCTCATATGGGTCATTACCTTTCTATAATTACACGCAATTTATTGATTTTTGCAATGAGTCCAACATAGAGAATAAAGCCAAAATAGCCGAATTTTATATGCATAATCTTGTCTTGACTAATCTAAAAATTCGGGACCCTAAATCTAGGTTGGGGGATATGCAACTGATGGCCCTATCCTCTTGGATGACCAATGAAGAGGTTGAGGAAGAGGAGGTCAAAAAGGTGATGAGGAGGGAAGTAAAAGAGCCTCTCCATATAAGGGAAGAGCTATTCAACCCTATAGGGGTCATAAAAAATCACCTAATGGTAGATAATGATGCCAACCTTGCAGATAAATATCTCAACACCCAAGCGCAGGTAATTTCACATTATGATGACATTTCTAGATTGCTCGGAGAGGACTGTGTGATGGCATGCCAGAGAAGATGGAATGGCCTCCCTCTTAGCCTAAGAAACATGGAGTATCATACTCCAGAAAGATTGAGAGCTACCTTAGAAAGGGCAACCTTGTACAAGAGGTCCATCTAGACAATGGAGATCGAATATCTTGGATTAAAACTCAGTCCACCTTTATTGTTGGGACTGAGTGAAGGAAAATATCAAGCCGAAGAGAACAAGGAATAGGAGGAAGTAGAAAATAATGCAGGATTCAACCATCCTGAGGGAACTCCTTCCATGGTTCCTTTCGATGTTAGAGAGGCCGCAAGGGCACCAAAATAGATGAAGAAAGAGGACCAAGTTTCTTAGAGGAGGAGAAACCATTTGGTAGGGGGGTGATGACGAGAGCCATAATTAGGTACATTTTAAGGGGTTAATTTTTACATTTTTACCCTAATTATTCTCTCTTTCTCACATTTAATTGCATTATTGTGATATGTTTCTTAGTGAAGATGGTGTATTGAGGGTTGTCATACTTCGAAGCCTAATGTGGTTTAAATGTAGAAAAATCAGGAGAATTTGCCATTTTTTAGGAAGATTTCACAATCAGGGCTCAGAGTAAACATCAAGGAGTGATTATATGAGGGTTGACCACCCCCTTAACTCTTAAAGGCAAAAAATATCTCCTCAAGTTTCTCTTCCAAAAAATAGAAAATAGAGACATCCAAGAAAGTGGAAGATCAAGGGAGCCAAGCTCCACTTCTCTCGAGTCCTAAGGGGACAAACACCTACTTTTTAAGGAGTTGTTGGTAGCTACCCTCTAGGATAAATAGGTCAAAGCAAGATATCACTAGGATTTGATTTTTGGATGTAAATAAAGCACTCTTAGCTCTTGTATTAGATATTTCTGACTTTCATATGTTATGTACAAGACTGGTTATGAAATAATATGAGCATTTGGTTTCTTCTCCACTGAGTTAGTTTCAGGGAGTTGACCTTGTGGGTTAGGGCCCAATCCATTAGCCTCAACCTATCTTATGTACTTTTTTTTCTTTCATGTTGCAGTAGTTAATCTATTTCCATTTCATGTTATGTAGCTTATAAAATCTCAAAAATGTGGGCTAAAGCCTCCCTCTCTCACCTCTTACATTAAAGCTTGAGGAGGGAAGACCTTCACCAGAAAGCTTTTAGTTTATGATTTCTTGGAAAATTTAGATAGGTTGATTTTCTTATCATGGACATGTTGTAGATGCAGAGGTATATTTCCATTTCAAATTCCTGTGTAGGCTTATTTAAATTCAACTCATCTTTTCCACCATTGTTATGAGAGATTTGTCAATGATGAATGCATGAACATGTAGTTTGCTTGCAGGTTTGAATAGAGTAGCAGAGGAGGATTTCCCCAGCACCGTTAGCTTCAATCTCCACCCTTCATCAACTAACTTCCATCCAAGTCACACTCAACCCTTTTTTTGGAAATCTCCACCATAACACCAAGAGCCACCTTAGAGGTGCAAGAAAGGAGTTGTCTAGAGTTATGAGCTTGAAAAAGGGGTTGGATACCATTCATCTACCTATATCCATCTTCATTCCACCTCTCCTAACCCTTTCCTCACCATTTCTGGCCTCAAATTACCCCCAGCCTGTTTCCTGTAGCGTTTTAGGACATCCTGTAGTAGATCCTATAGCTTCACACAACCACTCACTCCTTCATCCCAAATTCACTATTTCACCTCATCAAGGCCTAGCCCAGCCTCCAACACACCTTAAACTCTAAAACCTTGAGTCAGGGACCCTCTTAGGTCACCTCAGCACCTCTTTATTTTGTTGCAAAACATAGCCATTTAAAAGACTTGTGATTAGCTCATGGATAGATGCATTATTAAGAACAATAGTTAAGCATAATATAAATAGAACCCAATTACTTATTTGGTTCAACATGTGTGCCTAGATTAGTTTCCGTTTCTGCAAGTTCAATCAAGCAATCTAAATTATGAATGCCACTTAGTTTAATTTCCTTTTGTTGCATCAGCTTAAGTGTGAATTTCTCTTTCTTACGGATAACTAGATGAATCGTTATGATCTAGAATAGTTTCTTTCCCTATTGATAGAGTAATGGTCATGATCTATTTCCATTCTTAGATTTCATTTAGATGTGTAACAAACTTCCTTTCGTAGAAGTAAGCCCAGCAGTAACACCTCTTTGTAGAATTGAGAAGAGGATGTCATGAGTAGAACTCATCTGATGTACATATAACATTGTCACCTCCAAGTTTGTATGAACCCCGGGTTGATAAAGTAAAGTTGAGTAGCCTCTGGGAGTTACAACACTCTTGGTGTAATACCTGGGGTCACCATTCACAACGCTAAAACTCAACTCAAAAATAAAATATACACAAGTGATGAGACTTGCACATTAAATCAATTTTATCCCGCACCACCGAGTACACATAGTTGATCTTAATATCTTCTTTAATTAGCTAAAGAATAGTTTGAAGATAGATAAGAATAAGGGTTTTATAAATCTAGCCACATCTTTAGCATGAATATCTAACATGAATGATAACTTTGTACTTTTATGAGGCATGTGGAATCATGGGGAAAATGAAAGAAACCAATCCCAATTTACAAATATATACATCTTTAGCATGGATCTCTAACATGAATGATAAATTTTTACTTTTATGAGGCATGTGGAGTCATGGGGAAAATGAAAGAAACCAATCCCAATTTACAAAGATATCTAAAGTGAACCCTTGAGTGACCATAAGATTACAAAAGTAATGCATACTTCCCAATATGGAGGTAATTACACTGAAGGTGTTCCTTTGTGGAGTTAGGCTAGGTAGATTTAACCAATCAGATCCCTGAATTTTCGTTCCCCTTTGTTCAATTAGTTTTTTACCATGTTGAACTTAGAATCACATGGCTCAATATCCACTAATACTCCCCAATCTCCTTATGCTCCATGACAAATACTTTCTCCTGGCCATACTCTTTTCCATCTGCTTCCATGGCTCCAGAGCCTATAGTCTTGTGTAGGCAGTGCTCGTAGATTTTTCTAGCTGTCTTGACAGAAAATCCCTACTTTTCGATGCCAAATTTTCAAATCATAACAAATGGATTTGTGGCTCTGGTCATCTACCTAGTCTTTCTCTCGCAAGGATGGGACAAGCTACCTTCTTCCATGGTTGAATTTGTACAAAGCGATATGAGGAGTTGAAAGTTGAAATTCTCACCTTGTTCCACATAATTTGGATGGGATAAGCTACCTATTTTCGTGGTTGAATTTGTATAGAGAAATATGGGGAGTTGAAAGTTGGAATTCTCCCCCTGCCCAAAGGAAACAACTTGCTCACTTTAAATATGGAAATGGATAGGTACTACTAAATTTACAAAAAAAAGAAAGAAAGCTGGAATTCTCTCATCGCGTTCCAGATAAATTTGAGACATTATAAGTCTACATTAAGGTTCCATCTTCTGCAAGAAACTCCTAAGTGTTTCTATAGTTCCTAATTAAGCCACTAAATCAATGTAATACCTAACATCCTATGTGATTTCTAAACTAAATGTCTAGGTCATCAAAGCCACTTCCATAGCCTTGATTATTACTGTCGTTGATATTATAATGGTGATTGGAATCTAGCACTACATCATCTCTAGATAAATAAAGAAGATTGTTATACTCTGGTGCAAGCCCAACGTTAAAGACACACTAGCACTCTTGCATTGAGGTGTGAAATCTTCATGCAAAATCTATAACCTATGACAGAGCTATGGTTGTATGAAGAAAAATAAAAATTGTGTGATTTGAATTTTCAAAGTCATGCTTCTCTCGACGTAGACAAATAGTAGCTAACTCACTACATAATATCTAAAATCAATGTCTGGATATTCAAATAACCATGCATGAAGAACCTACACCGAACGTTCAGTAAGTCATCATTGTGGATGCCAAACATGTTGTTCAAGAATTCCTAAATGCTACAATGCACGTTGTTTCCTAAGATTTTGATAAATAAATATTAATATTGGTGTTTTCCCTCTACTTACACCATTAAAATTGGTTACTGGAGTCCTCACCTACTGCCTTGTGACTAAGTTAACTATTGATTGTCTCTTAAATATTTAAAGTGCCTTGACATTTCCTTCAAGGTCAATGCAATGTATCGAGTTCTCGCTCCACTACTCACTTTAGATTCAAAATCTGTAACAACCATATACTTTGTTTCACAATACTGCCTGTATGTCATGTGGACATGGAACGATAAAGCAAATTATAATCAGAAATTTCTGAAGGAACCACAATATGTGTCTTGAAAAACATCAAAAAGTTCTCTCCCTTTCACACTTTCTCACACACAAGTGCATGTGCATTGGGTAGAAATAGTACAATAAACTATGAAATTACTAAGTCAAGGGATCGAATATATTTCTTCCAAAGAAACACGAATCATGAAAACTTAATATGGCTGGCATATTACATCCAAATTAGAGAAATCACTAAATTAAGAGATTTAACATTTTTTTTCAAGATTCAGGAATCATCAAAGTTAATATGATTGGCAAATTGCAACCAACCAAATTATAGAAAAGTTGAAATATGTGAGAATTCAAAGAGGACCTTGTACAATCTGTCTTGAATTCAGTCAAAAGAACACCTTCCACACCATTTAAAAGATCACTAATAAACATTGAAAGAATTCACTAGAAGTAGATTATGTAGTAGTAAACCAACCAAAAACATGACCAATAGTCATTAAGAAAACACTACTACCCACAAATAATCCAATAATTGATTCCAAACATTCAAAACATGCTTAAAAAAAGATAAACCAACATTTTTACTCAAATTATTAAACTAATTTACAATTTTGAATGTCTCTTCACTAATAACCTACATTACTGGTATTTATCATAATTAGACAAAACAAGTTCTCGAGAAGCCAAAACCTTCTTGGTATTTATCATAATTATACAAAACGAGTTTTCAAGAAGTCAAAACCTTCTTCGTACATGATCATAGGATATTTTAAAATTCTCCCTACTTCCCATAGATTAGATAATTGTAATTTTTCTTTTCTCCGCCTTGGGAAATTTAGCTTTTCTTATAATGTTCCTCGTGATTTAATATACCACCAATTTCTTTGATTGTTTTTTTTTATTATATTAAGTAGAAAATTACAAATCAAACACAGGGAAAGTTCAAAAACAAAGATATTGGTAAACCGATTTTTTTTTCCGACGAGTTTGGGTAAAATGAAACAACGATATTGAGGTGAATGAGCACATGGTCAAGTTTTAATCTATCTCGCCTCACTGGTAGGAATTTCATCGTTTGTTACATGCATACCGCTAGATATTTCATCGTTTGTTACATGCATGTAAAGATAAAGAGTATTTAATGGACATATCATTATTTGGTGCATGCATGTAAAGTTAAACTTTATGAAGAGATGGAATTTAATGGATAAGCCGGTTGGAATGAGATAATTCCAACCATGGTCAACATTTTTTTTTAGTTTAAACAGATGGGAAAATTCTACAAGCCGTCTAATCCAATTTAATGAGTACCATGGTTCTAAAACTCCAACCTTCTTTCATATAAAGTTCAACCGATGTTGATAGGCACATGGACGATTGAGATTCTTTTGCTTTGGTTATCGAGATTCGAAAGTGAAGAAGATGGTGACAACGCTGAAGGTGAATGGCACATTCAATGTTGAACGTATGAAGTAGTCTAATTAAATTTTTTTTTTGCTTTTTTGGTTGAAAATCATGGAAAATTTGGTAAGATTTTAAGAAAATCTTGTAGGGATTTTTGTGTTATAGCTATCAGAATTCAATATTTTCAAAGCTTTGTTGAATCTATTTCCACCATAAAAAAAACATGATTCAAACACTGCTACTACAAGATTTCTTAAACTATTTTGCCCAGATTCCCGCCAATTTTAACAGTCCAACAATTCCTCAACCTCTTTAAACAAATCCTGAGGGACTTGTTAGGAATTTGTAAATAAGCATAAAAATATTTAATACTTGACATTGTATTAAACATCTCTTTTATTGATGGACTTCTCCATTATTAGTCTTTAAATCTTAATATTAAAAAAATATATTTCATCTTTGCTCTTACAAACATCTCCATTATTAAGGGACTTGATTAGTTTTTCCTACTAAGTTTAAATCTTAAAATTAAAAAAGTATATTTCATATTTTTCTCTTTGAGAAACTTTAGGCTTTAAGCTGGCATGATATCAACCCCAAGTTGATTGGGAAACACAACAAACTTGCAGCAGCATATCAATTTCTCCAACTCCTTGACTTTGAGAAAGCTTCCAACTTTCTTGAATTTGTTGGAAATGCTGCAATGTTTTGATATTGAGAAAGCCACCAACTTTCTTGAATTTGTTGTAAATGCTGCAGTGTTTTTACTCAGTGGCCTAACTAGCCTAAAAATATTTACATTATAAGTGCTTCAATTTGAATTGTTTACGTAACATTTTTGGACAATCAAAACAATGGAAAAAGTTGATAATGCATTATACCCAAATAGAGTATATGCTAGTGGCTATCACAAGCTCAAACAATCTTTAAATTGATATTGTTTGTTACATAAAGTGCTATTTTTCAGTGTGAATAATGCGGATAATATTGAAGGAAGAAACTAAGCGTTAACAAATTTGAAATGTGCACATAGTGAAGTTCTCTTTCATGCTTGCACTTACTCAAAACACTTGAGTTGAAGAGAACATAAAATGATTTTGTTCCTTCCAACCTTAAACATTTCAATATTAACGGTTTTGATAGACTTATGGAGATTGAAGTATTATTAATAACATTAATGTCAATAAATTTTTAATAGTTGTCAAGATAGCAACAAATCTTTATGGTTTAGTAAAATTGATCTTTTTTGTCTTCACAATTTTCTGTATTCTATATGGGAGTGACCATTTAACTATTTCTCTGAGTATTTTTCCATCAATCATCTTAGTATGAAGATAACCAAATGCTACAATGGCAAGCTCTTATCAAAAAGTAAGCAACCATTGAAGTAGAATATTGCTCTTTTTAATCCAATAAATTTTGTGCTTATAACAAAAACATTAGCCTCATTCCTAAAATATTATAAACTAGACTAATACAATCTTGCAACTAGACCCATTATATGACCTAGGGAATAAGTAGCTAGGAAGGCCCATTATCTATTTAAAAACTAATTGGTTTCCGTAGATTTTAGTCCGGTTCAAATCATATAGCAAAGATTCACCGAATAACAAATCCTAATTTTAATTATTATTTAATTGTTTTTGTTATTATATATATATAATCATAATGATGGTGGTATAGAGAGAAGTCTTTAGGATTAATCACATTATAAATATTTTGTAAAAAAAAAAACTAATCTATTATATTATATTGTTATTAATTAAGTTTATTTTAGTTGGTTGAGAGGAATGATTTTTTTTTCTTTAGTACAATAACTTTTAATTTTGTCATTGAAAATAAATAATCTTTAGATATACAAAATATTTGTATTCCTGATATAAAATATAAAAATAATTTTCAATTAACACACAATATAATGGAACATATAATTTAACACATAAAAAACCAAAAAAAATGTATTTTTGAATATATTAAATAGAATATATAATTTAACAAATAAAAAACTAAAAAAATGTATCTTTGAATATATTAGATAGTGATTTCTATGCTGTAAAATTTATTTTCTCTCAATTTTAAGAGATTTATAGTTAAGATAAATTTAAATTAATTTTAAATATATGTATATAATCTTTTTAAGAGATTTATCATAAAGATATATTTAAATTAATTATATATATATAATCTTTTGTTATTGTAAGATAAAATACATATATATTTGACTAAAATCCATGAACATGGAGACTTATACCACATCAATAGTAACTATAAAAAAAATTATTATAAAATATAAGGACCTTCCAAGCTTAGCATTAGGTTTTTATAATGCGAAAGTCAATAAAAACTTTGGAAATAATAAAGTAACGATTGTTGGAGTTGATGTTAGCCACTCAACATGATAGAGCTCCTCCACTAAGATCATACATCTTGAGTGCACTCTCTAAGTCTGGTATAACATGGCAGGTGTTGGTGCCAGTGGTGTTTGCCTCCTTCATTTTACAAAGCTGATGAACCCATTCCTGTTTGGAGTGTGCATCCTCCATCACGCTATTCAGATCCTTGCACTTGAGAAGCTCATGACGAAGTTCAACTCTGACTTTCATATTTTCCCATCACTATTCTGGTCGAACTTTAAGAAGCAGCTTGCTATCAATAATGAGTTGAAAGAAAGAAAATTTGTTCGTAAGTGTACATATTTTAAAATGTAATATTACGTACATATTATCGTGTTTTATCACAACGTGTTTTTTTACATAAATATAAACCTCAAGTGTCTTTTTTCATAAATATAATAGGGTTTATAGGAGTGATTTATGTAAGGTTATAGAGTTTTTATTCTTAAAAATATATGAATGATGTATGTTCAATAATTAAAAATATTTTTCATTAATGAAATTAATATATTGGAAATTGTTTTTTATTTTTTATTTTTTTTGGATATATTATAATTTCACAAAATTGTTTTAATGGTTATTTATGTTTATTAGTTAATTAATATTAAATATATTTATTGTTAGTTATTATTAACATAAATCTATTTTAATTCTATTTCTATCAATGATTTAAAGGGATCAAATCTCCGTAGATGAAAACTTATTTCTAGGATCTACCAACCACATCTCTCAAAATGAGAATCATCGAACGAGGAAGCAAAACATTAAGAAAACTTTGCACTTATATAGAGATTTGACTACTCTTGCCTCTAGGTCATCCAAATTTAAGAGCAAGAGTTATGTTAGTTTAGAGTAAAACACTCCTAAAATGTTTTAACTATACTATTTTTTTAAATTAAAGCACTTGTATTTCATAAGAAAATACAAGGTCAAATATGGAACTATCATGAAAACAATGAATTTTCAACGAAATCCAACATTTGCGTTTGATGCTAATTGTTCAACACTTTAAAATAAAATGGAGATATGGCACACTCATGAAAACAATGATGTCTCATAAGGGGCCACGTAACCTTTAAGTTTGTTTCTATGTTGAGCCTAAACAAAAGTGTATATGCTCATGAAAACAACCACTTCTTTGAATTGGCCACATAATTTTCATTCGTTCGTTTAAAAATAAGAGAAATAGCATAATTTTCATTGATTCATTTAAAAATAAGAGAAAGCAATTTTATATTATTATTATTATTATTATTATTTAAAAATAATATGTTGTAAAAAGTGAAATAATATAATTTTCTTTTATTCATTTAAAAATAAGAAAAATAATTTTATATTATTATTATTATTGTTATTTAAAAATATTATTTAATAAAGTATGATTGAAATTATGTTGTTAAATTTAGTTGATAATTGTTTTTTAAATAGTTTTAGTAATTTTTTTTGTTTGTTTTTGTAAATTAGGTGGGACCTCTCTATTTTCTATTTATAATTATAGGGCACGATACAATATATAAAATTCTTACTATGGCTGCAACCTGCCCGTAGGAAACCAGGTCTGTTGGCCATCTGAATGCATGGAAAGCATGCCAAAATTGAAATTGTCTCATCCTTCTATATGCCGCTTTAACTATCTGTCCTACTACTGCAATATGTTCAAGTTTATGACATAGAATAAGTTCATATACTGTCAAAAAATGCATAGAAACAAAATACTATAAAGTCTAGCCATCTGATGAGGAAACGGGAGCTGGGTCCTTCACATTAGACCCAGGCATGTCTACTTGCTGCATCTGCTGGAGCAGCTTCTCCATGCATCCTACCTTGTCATCCATTCTCTGGATGCGGTCGGTTGCTTGATATTGTGTAATTTTAATATGTTGTAGCTAGCTTTGAATATCCTCCAACAGATATTTGAGATGAGGTTCTATCTTTGGCTGGCCTGCTTTGGTCTGGGTAGGCTGAAAACTTTGCATAGCTTTTGCAAGAAGACATTTCACTAGCCAGTATGTATAAATGGTCTGATTGAATAGGGTAAGTCGGCCACGAGTGTTGCCAGGGTCCTGGATGAAATCTAGAATTTCAGCTTCTATTTCATTGTCTTCAGGATCTATCTGAAGATCTCTTTCCCATCCACGAATTTGTTGGCGGACTGGTGAATAATTGCCCATTATGTAATTAGCTACAAGGTTCTCCAAGTGTTCCTGGTTAGTTTTTCTGCCGCGTTTCTTTGGAACTTGTTCCAGCTGAACCTTCTGCTTTCCCTTGACAGTTTCAGAGTGTAAGCGACGCTTCCCCATAATTAGGGTGTTCCTATACAGTAGAACATACAGACAGGTTGTAATAGTAAGGCAGAGGGACCCATTGATTAAATTTCCTTCGTTAATTCTATTTTTAGAAGCAGAATGGGAACAAATCCTACGCATCAAAAGCAGTAACCTATACAGAGGGTTAGAATTTCTTTCCAGATGACACAGGACCGCAGAATTCTTAGTTCTTTCCCAAGAACCACAGTTGAACTGGGTCAACATCAGCTAGAAAAGATTGGTTAAGTGCATTTCAAAATCCCAAACTGAGCATGAGATAAACAAGGGTTGAGGGCTTAGGAGCCTTTGAAGTCGAATGCGGAAATTCCCAGGAAAAAATACATGGGTACAAGAGTTACAGAGGACCTTCGAATTCAGAACCTGAGTCCGTATATGAGTTCGGGAGCTACTAATTATGGAAGAAAGAGACTCGGTTAACCCCTGGCTGAAAATTGGCCAGCAATTTGGCATCGTACTGCACCCAACAGTCGCTTGGACTCTAACCCAACTACTATCCCAAATTTGCAAAATCATTATTGGTCTGAATCTAATTTCACGCCCGTCTTCCCGAAAACTTTGATTATCTGTGGTTATGGCACTTAGAGGGTAGAGAACAGGTAGTAAACATGGGTCCCGAAAACAAGGTTGGACAGGGTTTTGCAGGGGGATGAATGACCAGAGAAGCGATAGTGAAACCCAAACAGACTTAATTTGCTTAAACCATATCCAAATATGTGTTATGAACGCCATGAAAGTGAGATGGAGGACTGATACATATCCTGCGAGAGTAGTGAAGTTGACGGGTTGAGTTGCGCACCTCCTCTTCGTCTCCCAAGCACTTGCATGCACAGAGCATTGCATGAGAGATTAGGGTGAGGGAGGGCGGTTACTTACCTTAATCAAAACTTGCCTTTGGTGCACTGACAGAACAACCTAACAGGTTTGCAGGATAATCATTCCAATACAAGTGATCACACACTTCAGTGATCTACTATGACGGTTCTTCATTATGTTGATTAATTGCCCAGAGGGTGGCCTGCCGCCAGGTTTCCATGATCTGCCCTCTCTATCAGATGTTCACCCCGATCGGGGGGTTGGAGGTCTTTATTCACAATCAACTGAAGAGAATGTAGCTCAACATCCCATATTGCATCAATGGGATGAGAATCTATGGATCGCTCTGTATGTTGGCGCCCCTAATTAGCCAAGTAATCCACTGCAGCATTACCTTTTCTTTTGATGTGGCTGGGGATTAAATACTGAATCTGTTTGAGCAATTTACTTACTTCTTCAATGAGTGCTGCAGTTCGCCAGCTTTGAGATATTTTCTCCCAAGGTGTGCCATGTTGGAGCTTCTGGATGACTCCGGTTACCATGGCCGAATCTCCTTCAACAATAATTCTCTGGTAATTTTCTCTGATAGCTATAAGAATGCCTTGCTTTACCGCCATAATTTCTGCTTCATTTTTTGTGGCATGTCCCAAATCAAATGCATAGAACCGACAGACTGCCCCTTGAGAGTTACGGAAAATCCCGCCTGCTCCAGCTTGTCCCGGATTACCTTTAGAGGCACCATCGTAATTTATTTTGATAAAGCCTGGTTGAGGAGGTGACCAGTGCTCCTCAATATTTTGATGAGGTGGTCTATATTTCCATAGCCCTTTATACAACATCTGTGGTTTCAAATTGAGGTGCTATAAAATCTGAGATTCTATCCCCATCGTCTGCCAGTCTTCATCTGACCATCTTTCAACTAGGATAGTTTCGCGAATGTTTTCAATGGAGCGCTGCCAAATGTGATGCATTGGTTGGACTGTTTCTTGGAAGATTCTATGGTTCCTTTCTTTCCAGATGTTCCAGAGGAGGAAACCTAGTGAGAGGGTCCATGCTCTATTGATCACTTGACAATGATACCTTCCTTTTCTCCAATTGCTAATGGTTTCTACAATACTGTCATTGTTTTTATCCATTTTCCGGAACAAAAGCTCCAAATTCCTCCAGATCGGCTGCACCAAGGGGCATGTGTTGAGAAGGTGTTCTGTCGTTTCACTTTCTGAGTGGTAGAAGGCACAACAAGAAGGGCCTATCATTCCCCGTTTCTGTAGGTTCTCCCAAGTGAGTATCCTGCGATGGCTTAACAACCATAAGAAGTATTCTACTTTAGGCCAATGCTTCAGTGCCCATATTTTTTTCCACAGTGGCTGAGAAATATGCTAAGTTTGTTGGGATTGAATATAGTATCCTTCTTTAATTGTGAATTTCCCTTTTGTCATGTATCCCCATCTTAATATATTTGGCCCTGAAACTTGTCTGAGTTTTATTGTTTTTAGTTCTTTAGTAAAATTTTCCGATTGTTGTGTGGCTGGGGCTGCCTCCCACCCGTTCTTATCTTTCCATTTTCTCCAAAAATAATTATTATTTGGACACCAATAATGTTGCACTAATCTCTGATTTGGTGTATTTGTATACAGGAAAATTTCGCCCAAGTCCAAGCGAGTAAATAGTTTTTCCCTTTGTTGCCATGAGTCTTCCCAAAAAAGAGCCGTGCCTCCTCTAATCTCCAAAAAGTTGTGAGAGCGAATTAAATACCTGTTCGTGGTAGCCAAATTCCAAATTAAAGAGCCCTCTGGGACTATATCTATCTTCAATCATCCAGATATTGTGTGTGGCGTATCATATCTTGTTTGCCAGATGTTCTTCCACAGATCCGGCCCTCCCATGAGCCAGCGCCACCATAGCTTAGCTCCTAGCACATTATTCAAAATGAAGGGGTCACGGAGGCTCAATCCCCCTGCTGTCTTCAATTGGAGTAGTTTATCCCACGATAAGAGAGCCCATTTCCTGTTTGCTTGTGCTCCCTGCCATAAAATTTTTTTGAACATGTAGACCAAATGTGAGCAGATTCCTTTCGGGCATGCTCTGCCAGATAGCTGGTATACTGGTAGGGATTGAAGCATCGATTTTAACATGATAAGGCGTCCAGGGGCATTCAGGGCTCTGAAAGCCCAATTCTGTATTCTTTTCTCCACTCTTATAAGGATATCTTGCCAGTCTGCTCGTCGAATGGGACCTAAATTTAAATAAATTCCCAGGTATTTCAATGGCAAAGGCCCCCTTTGGAATCCTAAGGTCCTTGCTAAAAAATTTTGCATTACACCATTGCAATTGAAGAAATAAACATTAGATTTATCCTTGTTGATCTGAGTACCTGACGCAACCATGAAGATTTCCAGAATTCTGAGGATTGCTTTGCATTCTTTTAACGACGCCATGCAAAAAAGCAGGATATCATCTACAAATTGCTTATGGGTCAAAGGAAGGTGAGGTCCCCATAATTTTAGGCCTTGGATCTTCCCTTCAGCTAGATGAGCTTTAATAAGTCTTCCTAAACCTTCTACAGCAATTATAAAAAGAAATGGGGAGAGTGGGTCTCCTTGATGAAGGCCTCTCGAAATATTGAACGGAGCAGAGGGACTACCGTTCAGCAGAATTGAAAAATGTGGCGAAGAGTTGGAGGCCTTGAGAAATTTATTTTATAAGTTAGTTAAAGTTGGAAGTTTAAATTTTGTGGTGGTAGAGAGAAAATCTAATAAAAATATAACCATGTTAAGGGTTGTTGTGGTCTATATTGGGCATAATCCCTATGTGATTTTCATAGAATATATTTTTCGCCTCTTCGACTTCTCATACCACATACTAGTTCTAGAAATTCTAAAAGCATTATCAAACCAAAAACTAGATTTTTATATCAAAAAACAAACATATGATTAAGAAATTATATTATTAGTCAGAAAATGAATTTGTAAGAAAATTAATGAAATTACCGCATTGAGAAATACCTTTGCTACCTTAGATAACAAATATGTGTAATTGTATTTATATTCAATATGGATTGACACTTTATATATATATATATATAATCTGCATTGTGAACATGTGGCATAAGTAAAATATTTTAAAATCAACTATATGTATAAAATGAGAGAGAGAGAGAGAATTTTAATAAAATGCATATTTAATTCTTTTAAATCTAAAAAGTTTTAGAGAATTCTAGATTTTGTAGATTTTTAGAAAATACTAGTCTATGTAAAAAGTATAGAAACAAGAGGAACCAAAGGAAGAGCTTGCCTCTCCAAAAAATGTCCCAAAATACATTACAACTATTTCACATCCTAGCCCACAGCCAAACTTGAGCTCCTATTACACATTCATTGAAGTAGGAAGGATGATCGCTGAAAATATCTCAGTCCCCTGTTCTATGAGCTAGAAAAAGAGAGAACACATACACACCGTTGGATGCAAATTTCCAAAACTAAAAATGTGCAATATGTAGGGATCATGGAAGATAAACTCACTCAGATGGGGATATATTTGTTTGATGTCAGACTTAGGGAGGCAGTGCTAAAGGAGTAACTACAAGAGGCGCAAGCAAATAATGCATGATTAAATGGCCAATTGCAGCAGAAGGATAAGTAGATTGCCACCATGATAAACCGGTGCATGGAGGCAATAGAACACATGAATACCTCCAACGCTTATGCCATCTACCTGGAGGAATGGTGGTTGCAATTTCAAATCAAATCAATAGCCCTATATGGGTCATTACCTTTCCAGAATTATACGCAATTTATTGATTTTTGCAATGAGTCCAACATAGAGGATAAAGCCAAATTGGAAGAATTTTATATGTATAATCTTGTCTTGACTAATATAAACATTTGGGACCTTAACTCTAGGTTGGGGGATATGCAACTGATGGCCCTAGCCTCTTGGATGACCAATGAAGATGTCGAGGAAGAGGAGGTCAAAAAGGTGATGAGGAGGGAAGGAAAAGAGCCTCTCCATATAAGGGAAGAGTTATTCAACCCTATAGTGGTCATAAAAAATCACCTAACAGTAGCTAATGATGCAAACCTTGCAGATAAATATGTCAACACCCAAGCACAAGTAATTGCACACTATGATGACATTTCTAGACTGTTGGGAGAGGAGTGTGTGATGGCATGTCAGAGAATATGGAATGGCCTCCCACTTAGCCTAAGAAACATGGAGTATCATACTCCAGAAAGATTGAGAGCTGCTCTTGAAAGGGAACCTTTGTACAAGAGGGCCATGTATACAATGAAGAGCCAATGGCTTCGCTTAAAACTCAGTCCACCTTTGTTGTTGGGACTGGGTGAAGGAAAATATCAAGTTGAAGAGAACAAGGAATGGGAGGAAGTAGAAAAGAATGCAGGATTCAACCCTCCTAAGGGAACTCCTTTCATTATTCCTTGGGATGTCAAAGAGGCCACGAGGGCACTAAAAGAAATGAAGAAACAGGACCAAGTTTCTTAGAGGAGGAGAAACCATTTTGTAGGGGGGTGATGAGGAGAGCCATCATTATGTACATTTTAAGGGGTTAATTGTCACATTTTTAGCCTAATTATTCTCTATTTCTCACATTTAATTGCATTATTGTCATATGTTTCTTAGTGAAGATGGTGTATTGAGGGTTGTCATACTTCAAAGCCTAATGTGGTTTAAATGTAGGAAAATCAAGAGAATATGCCATTTTTAGGAATATTTCACAATCAGGGCTCGGAGTAAACATGAAGGAGTGATTATAGGAGGGTTGACCACCTCCTTAACTCTTAAAGGCAACGAATATCTCCTTGAGATTCTATTCTTACAAATCGAAAATAGAGACATCCAAGCAAGTGGAAGATCAAGGGGAGCCAAGCTCCACTTCTCTCGAGTCCCAAGGGGACAAACACCTACTTTTTATGGAGTTGTTGGTAGCTACCCTCTAGGATAAATAGGTTGGAGCAAGAGCTCACCAGGATTTGATTTTTGGATGTAAATAAAACACTCTTAGCTCTTGTATTAGATATTTATGACTTTCATATGTTATGTACAAGCCTGGTTATGAAATAAAATAAGCATTTGGTTTCTTCTCCACTGAGTTAGTTTCAGGGAGTTGACCTTGTGGGTTAGGGCCCAATCCATTAGCCTCAACTTCTTTTATGTACTTGTGTTTTCTTTCATGTTGCAGTAGTTAATATATGTCCATTTCATGTTCAGTAGCTTATAAAATCTCAAAACTGTGGGCTAAAGCCTCCCTGTCTCACCTCTTCCATTGGAGCTTGAGGAGGGAAGACCTTCACCACAAACCAAAATTGCTTTTAGTCTACGATTTCTTGGAAAATTTAGATAGGTTGATTTTCTTATCATGGACATGTTGTAGATGCAAAGGTATATTTCCATTTCAAATGCCTAGGTAGGCTTATTTAAATTCAACTCATCTTTTCCACCATTGTTATGAGAGATTTGTCAATGATGAATGCATGAACATGTAGTTTTCTTTCAGGTTTGAATAGAGTAGTAGAGGATAATTTCCCCAGCACCATTAGCTTCAGTCTCCACCCTTCATCAACCAACTTCCATCGAAGTCACATTCAGCCTTGTTTTTGGAAATCCCCACCACAACACCGAGAGCCACCTTGGAGGTGCAAGAAAGGATTTGTGAAGAGTTATGAGCTTGAAAAAGGGGTTCAATACCATTCATATACCTATATCCATCTTCATTCCACCTCTCCTAACCCTTTCCTCACAATTTCTAGCCTCAAACTACCCTCGGCCTGGTTCCTGTAGCGTTTCAGGACATCCTGTAGCACTACAAGAAATCCTGTAGTAGATCCTATAACAACACACAACCACTCACTCCTTTAGCCCAAAATCACTATTTCACCTCATCTAGGCCTAGCCCAGCCTCTAACACACCTTCAACTCAGAAAACTTGAGTCATGGACCTCCTTAGGTCACCTCAACACCTCCTTATTTTGTTGCAAAACATATCCATTTAATAGTGTGATTAGCTCATGGATATATGCATTATTAAGAAAAATAGTTAAGCATAATATAAGTAGAACCCAATTAGTAATTTGGTTCAAGATGTGTGCCTAGATTATTTTTCCTTTCTGCAAGTTCAATTAAGCAATCTAAATTATGAATGCCACTTAGTTTAATTTCCTTTATTGCATCAGCTTAAGTGTGAATTTATCTTTCTTACGGATAGCTAGATGAATCATTATGATCTAGAATAGTTTCTTTCCCTGTTGATAGAGTAATGGTCATGATTTATTTCCATTCTTAGATTTCATTCAAATGTGTGACAAACTTCCTTTCCTAGCATTAAAACCTCATTGTAGAATTGAGAAGAGGATGTCATGAGTAGAATTCATCTGATGTACATATAACACTATCACCTCCAAGTTCGTACGAACCCCGGGTTGATAAAGTAAATTTGAGTAGCCTCTGGGAGTTGCAACACTCTTGGTGCAATACCAGGGCTCACCATTCACAACGCTAAAACTCAACTCAAAAAGAAAATATACACAAGTGATGAGACTTTCACATTAAACCAATTTTCTCCCGCACCACCCAATACACTTAGTTGGTCTTAACATCTTCTTTAATTGACTACAGAAAATTTTGAAGATAGACAAGAATAAGGGTTTTATAAATCTAGCCACATCTTTAGCATAAATATCTAACATGAATGATAACGTTGTACTTTTATGAGGCATGTGGAATCATGGGGAAAATGAAAGAAACCAATCCCAATTTACAAAGATTTAAATCTTTAGCATGGATCTCTAACATGAATGATAACTTTGTACTTTATGAGGCATGTGGAATCATGGGGAAAATGAAAGAAACCAATCCCAATTTACAAAATATCTAAAGTGAACTCGTGAATGAACAAAAGCTTACAAAAATAATGCATACTTCCCAATATGGAGGTAATTACACTGAAGGTGTTCCTTTGTGGGGTTAGGCTAGGTAAATTTAACCAATCAAATCCCTGAATTTTCGTCCCCCTTTATTCAATTAGTTTTTTACCATGTTGAACTTTGAATCACATGTCTCAATATCCACTAATACTCCCCAATCGCCTTATGGTGCATGACAAATACTTTCTCCTGGCCATACTCTTTCCCATCTGCTTCCATGGCTCCAAAGCCTATAGTCCTGTGTAGGAAGTGCTGTTAGAATTTTCTAGTTGTCTTGACAGAAAGGCCCTACTTTTTGATGCAAAATTATCGGATCACAACAAACGGATTTGTGGCTCTGGTCATCGACCTAGTCTTGGTCTGGCAGGGATGGGACAAGCTACCTACTTCCATGGTTGAATTTGTACAAAGCAATATGGAGAGTTGAAAGTTGAAATTCTCGCCTTGTTCCACATAATTTGGATGGGATGAGCTACCTGTTTTCGTGGTTGAATTTGTACAGAGAAAAATGGGGAGTTGAAAGTTGGAATTCTCTCATCTCGTTCCAGATAAATTTCAGACATTATAAGTCTACATTAAGATTCCATCTTTTGCAAGAAACTCCTAAGTGTTTCTATAGTTCCCAATTAAGCCACTAAATCAATGTAATACCTAACATCCTACGTTATTTCTAGACTAAATGTCTAGGTCATCAAAGCCACTTCCATAGCCTTGATTATGATTGTCGTGGATATTATAATGGTGATTAGAATCTAGCACTACATCATGTCTAGATAAATAAAAAAGATTGTTGTACTGTGGTGCAGGCCTAACGTTAAAGACACACTAAAACTTTGAAATTGAGGTGTGAAATCTTAATGCAAAATCTATAACCTATGACAGAGCTATGGTTGTATGAAGAAAAATAAAATTGTGTGAATTGAATTTTCAAAGTCATGCTTCTCCCAAGGTAGACAAATAGTAGCTAACTTAGTACATAATATCTAAAATCAATGTTTGGATATTCAAATAACCATGTACGAAATACCTACACCGAACTTTCAATAAGTCATCGTTGTGGATGCCAAACATGTTGTTCAAGAATTCCTAAATGCTACATTGCACGCTGTTTCCTAAGATTTTGATAAATAAATATTAATCTTGGTGTTTTCGTTCTACTTACACCAGTAAAATCGGAGTCCTCACCAACTAAGTTAACTATTGATTTTCTCTTAAATATTTAAAGTCCCTTGATATTTCCTTCAAGGCCAAGGCAATGTATTGAGTTCCCGCTCCACTACTCGCTTTAGATTCAAAATCCGTAACAACCATCTGCTTCTTTTCATAATATTGCCTATATGTCATGTGGACATGGAACAATAAAGCGAATTAGAATCCGAAATTTCTGAAGGAACCAAAATATGTGTCTTGAAAAACATCAAAAAGGTCTCTCCCTTTCACACTTTCTCACACATAGGTGCATGTGCATTGGGTAGCAATGCTACAAGAAACTATGAAAATACTAAGTCAAGGGATCAAATATCTTTTGTGGAAGAAACATGAATCATGAAAAGTTAATATGGCTGGGATATTACAACCAAATTAGAGAAATCACTAAATTAAGAGATTGAACATATTTTTTTCGAAAGATTCAGGAATCATCAAAGTTAATATGATTGGCATATTGCAAATAACCAAATTATAGAAGAGTTGAAATATGTGAGAATTCAAAGAGGACCTCATACAATCTGTCTTGAATTTGGTCAGAAAAACACCTTCTACACCATTTAAAAGATCACCAATAAACATTAAAAAATTTCACAAGAATTAAATTATGTATTAGTAAACCAACAAAAAAAACATGACCAATAATCATTAAAAAACACTACTACCCACCAATAATCCAATAATTAATTCTAAACATGCTAAAAGTAATAAAAATCAACATTTATAGTCAAATTATTAAACCAACTTACAATTTTCGATTTCTCTTCACTAGTAACCTACACTACTCATATTTATCATAATTAGACAAAAACAAGTTCTCGAGAAGCCGAAACCTTCTCGGTACTTATCATAATGAGACAAAACAAGTTCTCGAGAAGCCAAAACCTTCTTCGTACATGATCATAGGATATTTTAAAATTCTCCCTACTTCCCATAGATAATTGTACTTTTTCTGTTCTCTGCCTTGGGAAATTTAGCTTTTCTTATAATGTTCCTTGTGATTTAATATACCACCAATTTCTTTACTGTTTTCTTTTTTATATTAAGTACAAATTTACAAATCAAACACAGGGAAAGTTCAAAAGCAAAGATATTGGTAAATCGATTTTTGTTGTTCAACGAGTTTTGGTAAAAAGAAACAACGATATTGAGGTGAATGAGCACATGGTGAAGTTTTAATCTATCTCGCCTCACCGCTGGGAATTTCATCGTTTGTTACATGCATAGCGCTAGACATTTCATCGTTTGTTACATGCATGTAAAGATAAAAAGCATTTAATGGACATATCATTGTTTGGTGCATGTACGTAAAGTTAAACTTTATGAAGAGATGGAATTTAACGGATAAACTGGTTGGAATGGTATAATTCCAACCATGGTCAACATTTTTTAGATGAGAAAAATCTACAAGCTGTCTAATCCAATTTAATGAGTACCATGGTTCTGAAATTCCAACCCTCTTTCATATAAACTTCAACCGATGTTGATAGGCACATGGAGGGTCGAGATTCTTTTTCTTTGGTTATCGAGATTCGAAAGTGAAGAAGATGGCGAAAAAGCTGGTGGTGAATGGCACATTCAAAGTTGAACCTACGAAACGTCTTACAATGTTCTTATCCTTTGTTTGTTATTTTATTTTGCTGTAGTTTAACTAGATTGTTTTTTTCTTAAAAATTATGGATTTTTTTGCAAGATTTTAAGAAAATTTGGTAGGGATTTTTGTAAATTCAGGTTATAGTTATCAAACTTCAATATTTTCAGGGCCTTAAAGATTTTTTATGGTGCTGAAACTATTTTCACCATAAAAAAACATAATTCAAACACTGCTACTACAAGATTTCTTAAACTTTTTTTGCCGAGATTCCCATCAATTTCGACAGTTGAGACAATTCCTTTTATTTTAATTCCTGTCAAGTTATAAACCATATTATATACTGTGAGTATTAAAGAAAAAACAAAACGAGAAAATAAAAAACAACCAAATACACACAACATTAAACAAACATCGAAGACACGAAAGATTTTAATGTGGTTCACACAACCAATACGGGCTATGTCCACCTAACGGGGCATCGACAATCTCATTCATCAGGCGGAAATTACAACAACGAGTTTCTCATCATCTCTTCACTCACCTCACATCCTTCATGCTCATTTGCCTCCTGACAAATATAAGATGCATTAACTCCTCATCAGAAAGTGATGGAGCCAATGTAGCAACAAATCCTATTGTTGTCATCTACATGAGATTTTCTCCAGATTTAATTAAAAAAGAAATAAAATCTCAACAATCTCCACCTTGACAACAATTAGCCTGATACCCTGTTTCATTATTATTTTTATCTTTTCTGCAAGCCAAGAGAAGCCATACACCATCGTAGCTTCTCTGTTCAGCGGTTTCATGAATATGTACGCACACTGCCGTTCTTTAAAATACCACTTTTTCGAAGACCAAAGAATTCATTGATAACCTCTCTTACCAAATGGTATTCAATGGGCTATTTTGATTACTAGGCAGTAGGTGATTTTTTAGCTAAGTGAATAGCACTTTGACTATCACAAAATAACCCAGTATCTGCAACCTACCAAACTCACCAAACAAACCTTTCGACCAAACCGCTTCTTTGCAAGCATGTGAAGCGGTATACCTTGTGGTGGATAAAGCAAATGTTCTATAACTTTGACATCATTCATTAGCTCCACTGCAAGGGTAAATACATAGCTCTGAAGTCGACCTTCTATTATCCAAAATACTTGCAAAAATTAGGAATCAACATATCGCAAACTCGTTCACTACTCCTATAAGTGATACGATGATCACTTGCTCTCAAATGCGGAAGGCACCCATTCTGCTATGCCGTATAGTCTTCAATGCTACGGATTTCCATATACCTGCTGACAACCCCAACTGCATGTGAAATATCTGGTCGAGTACAAACCATCGCATACATTAAACAACCTACTACATTTGCATATGGAATCTGAGACATATATTCCTTTTCTTCATTAGTGTTAGGACATAAACTTGAAGAAAGCTTAAAATGGGAAGCAAAAGGGACTGAAACAGGCTTCACATTGTTCATACCAAACCTCAAGAGTATTTTCTCAATATACTTCTTTTGTGATAGCCACAGCTTACCATTGTTCCTGTCTCTGAAAATCTCCATGCCCAAAATCTGTCTTGCTGCTCCTAGATCTTTCATATCAAACGTCCTAGCCATCTGGGCCTTTAACCTGTTGATCTTTGTTATGCTTTTGCTTGCTAAAAGCATATCGTCAACATACAACACTAAGATAATGAACATGCCATTACTTAATTTCTTAAAGTAAACACAATGATCATATTCACTTCTTATATAATTTTGACTCATCATGAAAGAATCAAATTTCTTGTACCATTGTCAAGGCGTCTGCTTCAGACCATACAATGATTTCTTGAGCCTGCAGACAAATTTCTTGTTGCAATTTTGAACAAACTCTTCCGGTTGTTCCATGTAAATCTCCTCATCTAAATCTCCATGTAAAAATGCAGTTTTAACATCTAGTTGTTGTAATTCTAAATCAAGTAAAGCAACTAATGCTAACACAATCTGAATTGAAACAATTTTTACAACTGGTGAAAATATCTCATGAAAGTCAATGCCTGCTTTCTGAGAAAAACCTTTTGCGACCAGCCTTGCTTTGTACCTGTCCTCTGTATCATCAACACCCCTCTTCAATTTGTAAACCCATTTACATCCCACAGTTTTCCTGTCTTTAGGAAGTTCCACCAGATCCCATGTGGCATTCTTGGCTAATGCCTTCATCTCGTCCTTCATAGCCTCTTTCCACTTACCACTGTTAGAACCTTCTACAGCTTCCTAATAGCACAAAGGTTCATCATCGTTAGCAGTTAAAGCAACTGAAGTAACATAATCATCATACCTTCTAGGAAAACGTCTGATTCTCATAGACCTCCTTAAAGATGTTTCTGGTGCTTCTCCAATTTGTTGATTATTGTCTGTAGGAACTTCTTCATGATCAGCATCTGAAACATGTTCATGATCTGCATCTAAAACTTGTTCATGATCTGAATCTGAAACTTGTTCATCTGGACTATCATCAGTATTTGAACTGGTTTCAAACTGAATGTGTTGAAGCTTAGGTACATTCTCCTGTTTCAATTTATCATCTACATCTAGATTTTCAAGTGAATATTCATTAAATTTAACATCTTTGTTAATGATGATCTTGTGAGTAGTAGGATCCCACAACCTATATCCCTTAGTCCCATCACCATATCCATCAAATATATATCTTTTTGATTTAGGATCTAATTTAGAACGCTGATGTTTCGGAACTAGAGCATATGCATCACAACCAAAAACTTTCAGTTTAGAATAATCACATGGATAACCTTTCGATACCTCTTGAGGAATTTTGCATCCTATTGCAGTTGATGGTGATCGATTTATCAAATAGCAAGCCATAGATACAGCTTCTGTCCATAATTCCTTCTACAAATTGGCATTACTAAGCATACTTCTTGCTCTCTCTAAAAGAGTCATGTTCATGCGTTCAGCAACTCCATTTTGCTAAGGAGTATATAAATTAGTTTTATGTCTTTCGATCCCAGCGTCCTTGCAATAATTATCAAATTCCTTTGAATTAAACTCACCACCATTGTCAGTTCTTAAACATTTAATGGTTCTTCCAGTGATGTTTTCAACTAATGCTCTAAACTGTTTGAAAATTGTGAATACATCAGACTTCTTCTTTAACATGTAGACCCACACTTTTCTAGAGAAATCATCAATAAAAGATACAAAATATGACGATCCTCCATATGAGGTTGTAGGAGATGGACCCCAAACATCATAATGGATATAATCAAGAATTCCCTTACTAGTATGTTTTCCAGTTTTAAACTTCTGCTTGCTTTGTTTCCCAAACAGACAATGTTTGCAGAAATCTAACTTAGAAGATTTTAAACTAGGAAGTAACTTATGATCAGATAAAATTTTTAATCCTCTTTCGCTCATATGGCCCAACCTTTGATGCCATAAACGAATAGAATTACTGTCATTTTCAGATACTGTAGAAGCATGATCTGACTCTGTTCTTCCTTCTAACTGAAAAATATTTCCAACCTTCTTTGCTTTCATTACTAGTAAAATTCCTTTATAAAATTTCATTACTCCACCTTGAATAAAGGTTTTATATCCATTTGTGTCTAGCACTCCTAGTGAAATGAGGTTTTTTCTTAGTTCAGGCACGTGTCTTACATCAGTTAAAATTTTATTTGTCCCATCAAACATTTTAATCTGGATGCTTCCAATTCCCACAATATTACATGAGACATCATTTCCCATGTAAAAAACTCCATCATTGATTGATTTATAAGTTTTAAACCACTCTCTATGAATGCACATGTGATTTGATGCACCAGAATCTAACAACCAATGTTGATCATGATTAGACAAACTAACTGATAACACTTCATCACTCATACCTGAAATGGAAGCCGAACCTGTATCTGTCGTGTTTGCTTCTTTCTTCTCTGTCGAAGAGTCTCCTTTAGATGTTTGCTGTCTCTTCCAACAATCCTTCTTCAAATGTCCCGATTTGCCACAAAACCAACACTTTACCTTACTCTTCTTCCCTTTCAATTTTGACCGCGAGTTGTTGTGCTTAATGAAGCATCTTTCTTTAGAGCGACCTCTTACCATCATTGCTTCTGATGTAGAGGTTTTTGAATTTGACCTCTTCCTTACTTCTTCAGACAACAAAGCTCCAAAAAAATCATCAAATTCAAGGGTTTCTGATGAGCTAAGACTTATAGAAGTAACAAAATGATCCCATGACTCAGGCGACGAGCATAATAAAGTTACAACTTTATCTTCTGATTCAAATTCTACTTCTATACTTTCTAACTGCACCAAGAGAGTATTAAAGGTATTCAGATGATCAGTTATCATCATACCTTCCTTCATGCAAAAGCTATACAACTGTCGCTTCAGAAGAATCCTATTGGTTAAGGATTTTGTTATGTACAACTTTTCAAGATTTGTCCACAAACCAACAAAAGTTTTCTCTGACACGATGTTAAACAAAACATCATCCGCCAAACACAAAAAAATGCCACTCAGTGCTCTTTCATCCATGTCACTCTATTTTTTATCTGTCATGGTGTAAGGCTGTTTGGCTTTTCCCAACAACGCCTTCGCCACGCCTTGTTGCACGAGTAGATCATACATATTCACTTTCCAGATCTCAAAGTTGTTTTTCCCATTGAAATTCTCGATCTCAAATGGGCCATGTTTTCCATTCATGTGACTTGTGTCACAAAATTTCCAATTGCAACTCTTAATAAGTGATTTCTTCAAAAATGCCCTTGAAAAAAAAAGAATGCCCTTCACCTGTAAAATGCCTTTCCCTTGTTACATATGCAAATGGCATTTTAAATTACAAATCGATTTTTAAAAAATTGCATTAAAACTCTTAAATGAAAAACGTTTTTTATGTTTTTAAACATTGCAATAAAATCAATTTAAATGGCATTTGAATACCATTACATTTCAATATAAAAATCGATTTTTAAAAAAAAAAACTTCAAATCGATTTTAAATGTATTAACACAAATCGATTTAACTTTACGGCATTTGAAAAAAGGAAATCAGCGTTTTAATGAACTGATTGTAAAAAGCATATTGATTTGCAAAAAACAAAACTGCAGAACCAAACTCACAGCATTTTACTCCTCGGTCCACGCAGTTCCTTCACACGTTAACGCAGCCTTAACTTCTGCATTCAGAGGACTGTTGCTCTCCACTCCTTGCGGCATCCTTCTCCATTGTCTAGCTCACGGCGCAGTGATCACAGTAAACGACCCTTCAACTCAGCAAACGATCTGCGTTACAAAATCAACGGTTGTCTAGCTCACGGCACTTTTTCGTGTGTGAAATCGACTACCAAGTTAACGAAAGCTCAACAGTCCACGACATTGCAACTAAGCAACAGGGATTCAACAGTTCTTGAGCTTTGACACAGCTCGACAGCTCGGCAGCCCACAGAGCTTTGACACAGCTTGACAGCTCAGCGTTACAGCTCATGGCTTCTAATCACTTAAAAAAAAAAAAAAACATAACCAAAACTCTTGTTAACGCAAACATGAATCACTCAACGCTCCGATACCAATTGTTGGATAAATTAAACACAGCGGAAACTAAATAATCATTAAATACACACAGCATTCAAAAATCATGAAGACACAGAATATTTTAACGTGGTTCACCTAACCAATCTGGGCTACGTCCACCAAACAGGGCATCGGCAATCTCATTCATCAACTGGAGAATTACAACAGCAGAGTTTCTCATCTTTTCTTCCACTCACCTCACATCCCTCATCATGCTCATTTGCCTCTATGGGCTTACATTTTATAGCTAGGAGTAGAAACTGAATCATAAATTCACTCACAACAAATATAGGATGCATTAACTCCACATCATAATTACATGGAGTCAATTTAGCAACAAATCCTATTGTTGTCACATTCATGAGATTTTCTCCAAATTTAATTAAAAAAGATATTATATACTGTGAGTCGAGCTTATTAAGTTGATAGAGAAGATCAGTTACGTGCTTAACTATGATGGAAACGATGCATTAATGATTCACATCATCAATTGATTGTGTCATCACATCAACATGGTAAGCACTAACCATATCATGCATATCTCACCATGTTGGAAACACTAGTAAACATCATATCATTTTAATTAGCATATGAGTAGCATAACCACCTATGAGCATCCCACCAGGTTGGAAACACCAGAGTCAACATTATCTAAATTTCATATTTTCAAAGAGTTTATATTCAATGGTAGAGTGTTTTTAAATTCAAAGGTAGGAATTTTTAAATAACCATATATAATATTTAACATTAAAAATATATTGTAGATATTTTTTGAAATTACTAATTTGTAAATAGGCATACATAATATTTAGTATTTGACATTGTATTAAATATCTCTTTTATTGATGGACTTCTCCATTATTAAGGGACTTGATTAGTCTTTTAATCTTAATAGTAAAAAAATATATTTCATCTTTGCTCTTACAAACATCTTCATTATTGAGGGACTTGATTAGTCTTTCCTAGTAAGTTTAAATCTTAATATTAAAAAATTAGGCTTTAAGCTGGCATGATATCACCCCCAAGTTGATTGGGAAACACAACAAACTTGACTTTGAGAAAGCTACTAACTTTCTTAAATTTGTTGGAAATGATGCTATGTCTTGAGTTTGAGAAAGCTACCAACTTTCTTGAATTTGTTTGAAATGATGCAATGTTTTTACTGAGTGGCCTAACTAGCCTAAAAGCATTTACACTATAAATGCTTCAATTTGAATTTTTTACATAACTTTTTTGGACAGTCAAAACAATGAAAAAAGTTGATAATTTATTATACCAAAATAAAATATATGCTAGTGGCTATCACAAGCTCAAACAATCTTTAAATTGATATTGTTTGTTACATAAAGTACTATTTGTGAGTGCAGATAGGTACAGATAATATTGAAGGAAGAAACTAGGCGTTAACAAATTTGAAATGTGCACATAGTGAAGTTCTCTTTCATGCTTGCACTCAATCAAAACACTTGAGTTGAGGAGAACATAAAATGATTGTGTTTCGTCCAACTTTAAATATTTCAATATTAATGGTTGTGACAAACTTATGGAGGTTGAAGTATTATTAATAATATTAATGTCAATAAATTTTTAATAGTTGTGAAGATAACAACAAATCTTTGTGGTCTAATAAAATTGATCCTTTTTATTTTCACAATTTTCTGTATTTTATATGGGAGTGGTCATTTAACTATTTTTCTAAGTATTTTTCCATCAATCATCTTAGTATGAGGATAACCAAATGTTACAATGGCAAATTCTTATCAACAAGTAAGAAACCATTGAAATAGAAAATTTTTCTTTTTAATCTTTTAAATTTTGTGATTATAACAAAAAAAAAAAAAACCATTAGCCTCAAATAGTATAAACTAGACTAATGAAATCTCGCAAAGAAACCCATTATGTGACCTGGGAGATGAATAGCTAAACTCTAAAACTTTAACTTTATAGAATATTTATTTTAAAATTTTATATTTAATAATTTATATTTTCAATAAAATCTTCATTTCCTTATATACTTTTGTACCTCTAAAAACATTCGTTATTATAAAAACATAATTCTGGCCATCAAATGACGTAATACTCCATCACCAATGAGGGGCCTTTTCACATAATATCACATGAAGGACAATCATAGGGAAGCGTGTACGTGGACATGAGGAGGTGCATCTCCTAAGAGTTCTAATGTATGTACATCATCGATCGGGGAATTTATTTTCAAAATTAGGCAATAGGAAGCATTTTAAAATAAATTTAAATTTAAAATAAAAAAATTAATAAGTGTTATTTTTTTCGAGTTAAATAAAACTAGCATTTGTCCCTAAGGGTGCAAAGGTACACCGAAGGAGTAGACTTTGTACTAACTTTTGTGCCTATCAAATAGTTCGGCCTAGTCGTGCGTGTTTTGTTTGAGATTAACAATTAACATTTTCGAATAAATTAAATGTTAAGAATAATGGAATACTATTTAGAGTTTAAATAGTATTCAGATAATTATATTAACCCATTCGATTATTACTATGACATCAAGCTTTAATTAAACACTATGGCTTTGTTCAAAAAGCTATATTAAAGTTATTCACATAATTATATTAACCCATTCCATTATTACTATGGCATCAAGCTTTAATTAAAAAAATGTAAATATTAAATTTAAAAACAATTATTGAAAAAACAAATAAATGTTAAATATAAAAATTAAATTAAAGAATATATATACTAAACTTTATTAAATTAAAAAAAATCATTAATATTAACATTAAAAATAAATGAATTAAAAATAAAAAAAATATTAAATTCTAATAAATAAATAAATTGATAAATAAATTTTCAAAGAGAAGGAAAAAAAAATTAGAGTTAAAATTTAAAAAAAAGAGGAATACAAATTAATTTAAAATAAAAAAGGGGGAAAATTAAATAAATTTAAAAAATAAAATAAAAAAGAAAATTAATTTTTAATATAAAACTGAAAATTTAAAAAAAAAAAATTTAAAAAGCTAAATTTTAAATGTTAAATTTTATTTAATTAAAAAGAGGAAAATTTGAAAAAATATTTACAAACACATATTTAATTTAAATTAATTAAAAAAAGTAATTAAATAAAATATTAAAATTTATCAAATAAAATTAAAGTAACAATTTTCTAAATGTGTGAGTTTTGTAAACTTCGCACGTCTTTGTAAATAACGAGTTCTTTTAATAAACTTCGCACGTCTTCGTGAAGCGTCAGCCGTGCGATGGTAGGACTCCAGATTGACGGTCTATACACATTTCGCGCGGCATCTTCAACCGATGTATAACATGCGAAGGTGCGTTTTACCCGGCGGTTTTGAAACAGTGGTCTAGCCACGTGTCATTTAATCAATGGAATCATTGTGATTTATTCAATACCGCTTGTCCCGGAAAAGCGGTGCGGAATGGTAACCGCCCTTTCGACATTAATTCTCCGTATTCACTACCAGATTCCGATTCTGTTCAGATCCTCCGTCACGATTCCGATTCTGTTCAGATCCTCCGTCACATCTGGCCGCTCCCACAACGCATTCGAGTTAATGGAGGAAGCCACTCTCACAACGCATCCGAGTTAATGGAGGAAGGGAGTGGGTGGAGGTTATTCGAATTCATTGAAACCGCGCGCAGACCTCCATGCGAAACCGGTAGTTTACCCACTCAAAACCGCTTTTCAAAACTTAAAATTTTTTATTGCTTTGAACGCCGGGTTTCAACACAATTTTAATTCGATTCCATTCAGAATTCCATCGCTCCTCTCTAACACGTCTTCCTCTGCATCCTGCATCCAAGCTTGGAATCGACTTCAATTTGCGTTGAAATCGGAATTACTCCACCGCCTTAAGTCAAATAGCAGCGTTTAGTTTGACAAAAAAACAGAGTTCTTCAATGATTAAAATATATTCGATCTCAAAGGCTATTGCTTTCGTTTTACAGCAGAAGGATCAAAACATGTTTTTATTTCTATCGAACCTCCATACAAGATTAACACGCAGATAATTGAAATGATTCAATTTAACACATGCGCATATAAAGATGAATCGATCTTGTGAATTCCAACAAATAAATCGGATTCAATACTACCCCTCTCATGCAGAGCCTTAGTATGTCTAAACAAACAGAGATTTGTTCTGCTATGCTCAATTAACAGAATAAATCTCTTTCACTTCCTCTAAATTTTACTGATTCGATCCCGGTTGGAGTAGATATGTACTCTGTCGTTGAATTCCTCCGCAGACAGCCAATTTCAGCATATTTTGTGTCAAGACGGCTATTCCGAGCCCAAATGTGATCAATTTGACCTGCAATTGTTCCAAATCGAGCCAGGTTGCGAATTATGACGAGTTTGCGATAAAATTCGCTAGTTCTGAGCTTAAATTCACTGTACCGAGGTTGGATTTCTGGTATTTTTAGCAATTTTCCCCTGCATTTTCTGTGAAGGCCAAATTCATCAAGTTCAAAGGCAAATTCGTGATATGTTGAAAGAATTTTGCCTTGAATTCCCTGTAAAGATGAGCATTGTCGGGGTCGACATTGGGAATGAGAACTGCGTTGGAGCTGTCACAAAGCAGCGCGACATCGACGTGATTCTCAGTGATGAATGCAAGCGGGAAACCCCGGCAATGGTGTGCTTCGGCGATAAGCAGCGGTTCCTCAGCACGGCAGCGGCGGCCTTTGCAACGCTGAATCCGAAAACCACTATTGGAGACCTCCACAAACAGAGAAAGGTGGAAAATGAGAAATCGCATTGTAAACCATCGATTTGGCGGAGAATGAGAAATCGCATTGCAAACCGTCGATGTGGCATATTCGTTTTAGAACGACGAATCTGCTACAGTGTCGTGGGCTAAAGCCCCACAATAGAACACCTTCGGTAACAATTATAACATTTAATTAAATTATGAAAAATAAATTGATTTTAATAGTTTTAAGAATTAAATCTGAAATCATATTATGCTTTTGACTTTTTCTTAATCTTTAATTTTTGCGAATTAATTTATATGAATAAGCTAAGAAAATACAAATTCCTAGCGAGAAATATATATATCTATTTTAAACAAGGTTTTATAAGCTAATACTAGAGAGTGAGACATAGGTGTCATGTTTGTTATCATTTTACATGTAGTATTTTGTGGAGAAGGACTGGTTTTATTAAAAAGTTCTTATATAGAACAAGATATAAATGTGATGGTATAATTGGGAGGTAGGTTTTGTTATTTTATTTGGCTATAAGATTTCGATGAGATTTTGGTATGGTAATAAAACTAAAAGGACAGATGTTCTTGATGAAGGTCATTCCATGATGTTTAAAAGCACTACTAAATCAATAAATATTTTTTTAGAATATATTAATTGTAACATTTATAATTTAACACTGATAGTATAATTGGAAAAAAAAAAAATGTAACCTTTATTGTTCATGGTAGTATAATTGGTACAAAGCATGTTGATAAGCCCTTGTGTGTACAAGTGATTGAACATGAACTTTGAAAAACAAATAATTTATTTATCATTTTCAAGTCATAAATTGTATTTTTTTAATTAATTAATAATAATTTACCAAAATAAATAAAAATAATGATTGTAAATCATATTCATAAAATATAAAACAAATATATTATATATATTAATCTTTAAACTTATTTTATATTTTAATTTTTTTAATAATTATTATTATAATAAATGGATATTTCTAATATTATTTAAATGATATTAAAGGCTTATATAAAATTGAGAATAAATATTTTTAAATATGAGATTTGTTAGTAAACATTAAATATTTATTAAAATGATAGATAAAAAACTTTTAACTATAATGAAAGAGTAAACTAATTGTTATTGTGTTGTTTGGGGAACTAATAAATTGTGATGGCTATCATTTTCTCATTAGACATTTATCACCAAGACTGTAATGAAATTTGCTATTTCATAGTTAATTTTTCTAGTCTTTTCATTCATCAAATTTCTTTGATGGAACAGGTGGCTTTGACATTTGTTGTGATCGGTGCTATCAAACCTGATAAAATTGTTCCACTGATTTTTAATGGGATATTTACATAAATTTGGTGAGTTTTCTTTACACTAATTAAAACGCTACTATTACTAGAAATATGTAAAATATCAAAATTAAACAATTTTGATGCAATAATTACTATAGTTGTAAACATATACCATATCAAAATTGAATGGTTTTGATCTTCTCGTTCCTGTTCAATTTGATCTTTCACATATGATACATATAATGAAGAAAAAAACTTGAATTATATTCGATCGAACACATGTAATAAATTAAATTTGTTAAAATTATTAAAATTACACACAAAGTTATAAAAATAAATAAATATTAAAAGTATTGTCATTCATATATGTTGTAATATACCTACATCATAACTTCTGTCAAAGAACAAAATGATTCAGTTAGAAAAAAAAGAAGTTGTCTACCGAGCATATGGAATAACTCGGATGGCAATTTTTTGCTGGAATTCGGTAAATTTTTTTTTCAACAAATCAAGTAGTTGGAGTGTTTGAATTGCATTTTTGATCGTGGAAATGGATTCAGCACTATCAAAAACTTTTAGGGCACCAAAAACACTGAAGTTTAACCACTGTATTTGAATTGCATTTTTGATAGTGAAAATTAATTCAGCGATATCAAAAACCTTTAAGACACCCAAAATACTGAAGTTTAACAACTATAAAAAAGATTCTGATAAATCTTTGCCAGATTTTTTCAAAATCTTTATCGGATTCCCAACTATTCGGTTGCTTTTTTAGATTATGACGAAAAAAAATAGTCTATAAAATGAACGTGAACGACGTCAAAGCGGCATCCTTGAGTACACCTCGTATTTCGCTATCTGACACGCTGAACACCACATCTAAGCCGTACTTGAATGTCACGGTTAGAAAATAAGACTTCAACTATTTGAGCCAATCAAATAAACGAAAATTAAAAAATAAAATAATTAAAAAAATAAATAATTTAATTGGATAATATAAACATTATAAAATAAATTTTAACTTTTGGTCCAACAACAACTAATTCATAGTCAACCTAATATCGATTACGTGGGGCAAGATAATAATAATAAAAAACCAACTAAGAGGAAAAGGTACCTATACATCTATTTAAAAACTAATTGATTTCGGAAGAGTACCTATATATCTATTTAAAAACTAATTGGTTTCGGTAGATTTTAGTCCGGTTCAAATCATATAGCAAAGAATCAAGCATAAGACTCACCGAATAAACTATAATTTAAAAAAAACAGAAGTACGATTAATCTAGTGACCATTTACACATCTATCCTGAAATCGCAATTACTCTAAAGTCGTTTGTCAAGATTCCAACTCATTTGTCATGGAGTGGAGGTCCTTTCCCAAAAATAGAACCCTCCTTTTGTTTGAGCATTGAAATCGCTATTAAGTAGTAATTTTTGGGGATTGTCGGGTCCCCACTCAGCACAGGCAAGAGTCGTGTCGAAGCAGGTCTGTATGTGCGACACCACTCTAGTTTGCAGGGATTACTGAAGATCTCCCGCGTTCACATGGTACATTAAAGTCGTTAGCAACTTCATCTCCTACTCTTTTTCATTTTTCCACTTTACAGATATGTAAATATGCGTTGCTTAACTATTTATGTTTTGTGATTCTTTTTTACAAATACAGTGTCATAATTGTGTATGAGATTGTGATCGTAAATATAAATTAAATATTATGACAAATTCTTAAGAGTAAAAATCATACCATTCAAATTTATAATTTTAAATAATATTTATACAATTTAAAACACTTTTACAAATATTTATACAATTTGAAATACTATCATAAACTCTTAATTTTACAAATTATACTATTCAAACTCTTAACCGTACAAATTATACAATTCAAATTTACACCATTGGGTGAAAACTTCCGAAGAAAACTCCAAATCTTGAAATAGTATACCCAGGCCTTTTAAATAAAAGCTCCGAGCCAACAGACAATAGCCATTGGAATTCCTGTCATGTATGAACCATTGTAGAAAGAACTGCGACGCTATAGTTATAGGTTGTTTTTTCTCAGATTGTTACTAAAGTATTTACAGAATATATTCACACTCAATCAGATATAACATCCAAGATCTTCTATCCCTATTGGAAGTGAAGGATTCCTACCAAGATTATCCTATTTGGATGGCTGGTTTGGCCGGGTAAAATACTTACTTGGGATAATCTCAGTAAAAGGGGCGTATATGGCCCCAATCGATGTGCTATATGTTGTTTGGAGGCTGAAAGTATAGCACACATATTTTTCACTTGTCATGTTGTTAAAAATATGTGCAGATCCTTCAACCCTTACATTATGGACCCAAATTGGTCTGCTTCTGACTTCATTTCGGCTGTGAGGGATTGGGACAAGCTTAAAGGTAAATTTAAGTCTCTTCCTTTCTTCTTCTTTTGGGAAGTGTGGATTGGTAGGAGCAATCTCATTTTTGAAAATAGGCTTTTTCAATCGCATATTATCATCTCCAATATTATGAATTGGATCGTGGATTGGAATTCTCCTTCTCAGTTGCTGTCAGATAGGTCCTTTCGGAACAGACCACATGAGATTGCTATCCCTGCCATATATTTTGATGGGGCATCTGTTTATGGCATCACGGGATGTGGTGTTTGGGTTAAGTTGTCACAGCGGGAGAGAATTCACATCTATTGGAATGGGGGTCCTAGATCTAATAATAAGGCAGAAATCATGCCGCTCTGGGGTGGTCTCCTGGTGGCCTCCAATCTTCAATTACAGAATTCCAATTTCTATGGTGACTCTAAGCTGGTTATTGGATGGATTTATAGTAGATGTGATATGATTGTGCTGGGCTTAATGGGATGGAGGCAGAGGATACATCGTTTAGGGCAGATTTTAAATTGTCCTCCTATTAATCATATCTACAGAGAGAATAACACGAGGGCGGATGGTCTTTCCAAAAAAGGTATCAGTGCAGATTTTGGGTATATGTATATTCTTCAGTACAAGGACGGGGTGCAGATTTGGAACTCGATAGTACAAGGACGGGGTGCAGATTTGGAACTCGATAGTACCAATTCCATGATTGATACATGTTAACAGGATCAGATGCTATCATTTTCTCACAACCAGCTTTATTATATTCATATTATGTTTTCTATCTTCTTTCTGGCCATAACCTTTTGATATTGTAGCTTTTCTCTAACTACAGAGGTGATTTTGAAGGCTTTCTTTCCTCTATAGGATATGAGCTCTTTGGTTCTCACACAGGTCATTACTTCTCCTTTTGGTACATGCGAGCCTGAATAACTATACAACATCGTTGCATCTGTGGAGGGCCTACTTTCAATATGTGTCTGAGACACCACATCCTTTTATCTTATTAATTATTTTTCCCTGCCCAAAGGGCTGGCAGGGACTATAGTAATCGGTTTGGTGTTTTTGTATTAAGTTTTGCACAGAAATTAAGACAATTAAGACAGCGTAACTACATGAAACCAAAGTTCTCATGCATATATTTTATTACATTTTTTTCCACCTATTAAATACCCTATCAGAAACGTACACAAATATTGCTATCCAATAAGAAATTTGAAGGTCTTATTTGGCCTTTTTTCGAGGCATCTCATACTTGTGTCTTGGTTTAAAGTCTTATTTCTTCGAATGTTTCCGGAATAAAATCAGTCTTTATAGTAATGCTAGCATTACTACTTAGCATTAGATGTTTATTGATAACATGTATGTACACTACTGCCTTATTGTATGAACTAAGAATTTGCTGCGGTGTCCAGAGGAAATGGCAGTATTGCCACCTGTGCCACCTGCCATTTCCATGTTGCGGCGTCTGGAACTTAGCTTAACTTAGCTTGTTAACCAGCGAGTCTCTGTCCCTTGAACTGCTACCTCCTGCATATCTCTATTGGCCATGCTGTTTCCGCAGAAGAATAGGTTCTGGTACCACATGCGAGGTGCGTTGCGGCGACAACCCTGCAATCAATTGAACACAAGGCCCTTTGAAATTGACAATCCTGCAATCAACTGAACACAAGGCCCTTTACTAATGTCTGGCATTGTGGAGAAAACGATTGCATTGTGATCCTGCAATCAACGATTTCAGGTCATTTATATAAGGTAATTTTCGTGACTGTAACATGTTCACCTTGTGTTTCCCACTCAAAGGTCCTGCAGATATTTTTTTTATATATACCATGCTTGGGTTTCATCATTGAGAAACGTAGAGTGGAGCCTAGCCTTTACTCTGGTTCTCGAACTTGGCAGATGCAAAACAAAATCTAAGAAAAAATATCGGGACGGTTAAAAAGAAGAAAAGCATGAAGATGATTTATATTGACATGGACACCATGACTCGTCTTGAAATCTCTACCAGAGTCCGTATAGAACGAATCATCTGCCTCTCTGTTCAATATTCTACCTCCATTAATCTCCACTCCAACAGTTTTCATCTCTGCTTCCTCTGAGATCACCATATTCGCTCAGAATTATTAAACTGCAAAGGTTGATAAGAACTTTTTTGGTGCCTGCAAATATCATGTTTATAGCTTTAGGAACAGCACCTACCGCTGTGTCCAATTTATTGGTTTAATGTCAAGTAATATCTGGGGTCGGTGAGTCCTATGGACATGTTGCGATCCTCATATTTACTAAAGTAGCAATGCTGGTTGAAGACTTGTTTTATTTATATTATCTTTACTTCTAAAAATGAAAACAAAGACAAGAGATTGTAGAAGACACGAGATTGCTGGTTGAATACCTCGAGCTTTGATGTCTTTAACAATGGTATCAGGCTCACCCTTTGATGCCTTACCACCCTGAATATTCCGTGCCTTGTAAAGCTTAGCACAAACGTCATTGCAAGCCTCAATCAAGTAACGGAGAAATTCATGAGCATCTTCCTGCCTTCTAGACCTGAAATGCTTCGCAAAGAGTTCTAAAGACCTTTGGATATTCACAGGAGCATCAAGCAGAATGTCACTGTTTAGAGACCTCCAGATGGGCTTCTCCACCAAGCAAAAGGGGCAGTGGCCGTCCCAAGATTTGCCTGTCAACATTTCAATCAATTTTAGCCAGGATCATCAAATCCCCTTTTTTTGCTGTTTTTCTCTAACAAAACATTTCGTTCAGTTTTAACTACCAGACATGAAATCACGCCAACATTTCACTCACTGAATTTTAACCACAGATCCTTTTTTCCCCTTAATTTTGCCTTTGGCTGGCATTTCATTCAACTTTAACAAACAGACAAAAAATCTTGCTAAGAAAGCAAAACGCAAAGCAAGGTCTTTCAACCGCAACAGCAAATTCTATTTTTTGGTTTAAATTTAAACTCGATTTATTTTCCGTGTGCCAATTCATTGTATAGAAATCATCAATCTCCGCTAAAAGAAACATCAATCATGACACAGGAAACTTATAAACAACGCAAGATAACAGAAACGATACGCAATTCTCCGGTCTGAACGTCGAGCTATGATCATTAAAGATAATTTCACACCATTCTAGGGTTTGAACAATGAATTTTCTAGAACAAAATTGCAACAAAGGGCAATTCTAGGTTTTGAGCAACGAAATTTGCAGACATTAAAGACAAAGACATGTACTTACATACAGAAGAATGCTGATTTCTAAGGCAAAAATTCGCCAGAGGAGGCGTGTAAGTTAAACACTGAAGCACGCTGTTGAGATAGCACGTATTCCCGAGATTTCTGAACCCTATGGGCGGGCCCTTGCGACGAAATGGCCGTTGCCACGTCATTTCCAAGGCCATTGGCTCTCATGAAACCCTAACTCTGCTCCTACCATGCCCTGCCCTACGATTCTCTCGCTCCTGTTAAGCAAAGAAGAACGAGCATAGCAGCAAAAGCTGCTTAGGTCGAGGCAAAAGAATCCCCCTGACGACCTGCAGAAAATAAAAATTAAGTTTAGCAGGAGTGAGAGTACTATTTTTCAGTAAAAAAAGAGAATGGAAAATGCATGCCTATTTGAGAGCCTGTATATAGAAATCAGGTCAAACATGGAATTAACAATGCCGCCATGAAATAGTTATGCCTGCAGAAAGTTGTTCAGCAGTTCAGTTCCATTCTAAACCATTCATAACCCATCATTTCACCCATTAATAGTCATGGGCCCTCCCGCCTATCGAACAATTCTATGTTTACTTAAAGAAACTAGGGAGATAATGAAGAAAAGAAGGAGGCTCTATCGAAGAAACCATGAGGCTCCATCCACTGGCGTTATGGAAAATCTAGTTTTTTGAAGCAACATATGAGGAAATTACCATCTCTGCACCGATCGTTAGGTTGTTCTTTGCCTCAAAACTAGATCAGGGTCTTGCCACTTCTCTAGATGAAATTGAAATAAACTACATAAAATTCAGAATTCATGTTGCAGGTTTTAATTTTCATGTTTTTATTTATTTATGCATCAACTAATATATAATATTCTTTAGCTTTTGTTTGTAAGAACATGACTATTAAAAAGTAAAATTAACAAATGCACTTAGCTAGGTTATGAGTTTTGAAACAACTATTTAACACTTGACACAGTTAGTTAATTTTGTGGGCAAGGACTTGACTTTTATCTATATTTCGAAAAAATTATACAATTCTTCATAATGATGAAATATGGAGAGATTAGATTAACTCTTATAAATTTGAATTAATTTACCCTATGACCGGAAGCCAGGATAATAGCTTTCCTGTAGAGTTTTATTGGACTCTCCCAGTAAACATCGCTCATGCCATTTTTGCTTCATAAATGAGGATTCACATTTTTGCTTTTGAATGATTGAAAATATTAGTATTTTTAAATCAGCAATCAACCTACCGACATGGGTGTTGGACGACTCATTTATTCATTTGGCTCTGGGCATCCAATCCTGATAAAAACTAAATACCATTGCTTCAGTCCTAATAAAATTTGAATACCATTTGGGGAGACTAGTGGAGAACATGGTAATTTGGATAACTGTTTTTAAAAATTATAACATTCTGGACTTGCAGAGTATTATTGCCAATAAAATCAATTTAAACCCGGGGAGTAGTTCTACTGTTCAAACGAGAAAGGTTTTGCTCTCTTTATTTTTGAAGGGAATGGAATTTCTTCTAATATTACATGACTTGCGAAGTCCATTAGATCTAGGATAAGTGGGCATCCCAAGCGACAATTATAGAGGTAGAAAAGTCGTAATTTCTACCCCGAGTATAGAAGTGATTCAAACATTGGAGACAAGGATCGTGATAAAACCTGAATACCATTTGGGGAGACTGGTAGAGAACATGGTAATATTCATGCACACAAGCATTTCCAACCTGCCAACCTACAGTGATATGGTTACGGCATAATCAATAAACGAGGTCATGGTCACTGCATAATTAATAAACGAGGTCTAGAGCGGTTAGGGGAGATATTCAGGATGGACGCATCAGTGTTGTGTATAGTCAAATGCTACAGCACGTGTCCCTCATGCGAGGTCCCACACAACTATGTTCAGGCACATACTCGGTCAATGTGCAGTAAGCATACAACTTCAACAATAATGATGTGGGTTAATGACTAGATACCCAAATCCATAGGCATACAACTTCACAATAATGACGTGGGTTAATGACTATATGCGGTTTCCAATATCGTAGCTCAGGGAAGGCGGCTGCCTGATTTTGGAAGAGAGGATTATCTGAATTATTTGTGAGTTGTAAAAATTTAGAGTAATGCAATTAAGTAATTAAACATTTTTATTCAATTTATTTTACAACTGGTTATTCCACTGTTCTATTTCCCATATTTCGCACAGAAGATCAAGCATCCTTTACTTTGCATGGTATTTAGGTTGTCTCTGTCAAAACAAATCAGCAATTGTTAATTTAAAATAAAATCAAGGACTGTGGTGTTAACCCGTGGTTGGTTGCTTGGGATTGAAGGGATTAAGAAAGAAATTAAAATATCGGGAGCTTCATCTGGTACACCGAGGCAGGCGATTGAATAATGCTTACGAAAATGCTGATCATTAAGTTGGTGTCTTAGATTGCGGAATTTCTTGATTTACTTGGTTTCTTTTTCGCCACTCGATATTCTTTTTGGCTTCAATGGGACCAATAGCCGAACCCTCAACCAATAATGTCATCATAAAGAAAAAAGAAATAAACACGACTCTCTAATAGATAGTTATTAATGTCAAACATAAACCAACAATGTCATCATACAGAGAAAAAGAGATTTACTCGCTATGCCACCAAAGTGTTGGAACATAACCTCCTCTGTGTGCCGGCGTTCGTCTCTTTCCAAATTTGTGACTAAAGAAGTTACAAGTTTTAGTCTGTTAAATATAATTACTGTTTTATGAATTAATATGAGATAAATTCAAACATAAATGTAAAGGGAAACCAAATCCATAACAAATTTTATCCACTTTAGGACATACTAACCACTGACTAACCAAAGGTGTTACAAGTTTTGTTACAAGTTTTAAATCGTAAGGATTTCCTGCTACAGTAGCTGAAGCAAGCAGAACAGCTTGGCACAACAACTTGGCTTCTCGCACTGCACAATCTTAATCTTGTTGAATCTTAATCTTGTCGGTGTTACCCAGTACCTTTCATATGCTCATTGTTTGACAGCCCTTACTTAGGCAGGGACTTGTTGCTCGCAACCCACCTGAAATCACTTCACATTGATTCACATTGCTATCAGATGCTATTCACATGTCAGCGTATTTTCTGTTACTGGGGATTGGGATTTTTTCTGGTCATTATCTTCATCAAGCGAGCGGGATTTTTTGAAGATGTTCAATGTTTTCAGCAATAGTGCTCGCCAATAGATCTTCACAAGCGTGCCTGCTTCATGTATTACCTGTATTTGCTATCGGAACATCAAATGGACACTTTTTCATCAAGTGAGCGGGATTTTGAAGTTGATCAATGTCATTCAAGCGAGCCTATCAAGTTGGATTCATAAGCGACCCTGCTCCATGTACACTGCGAGCGGGATTATTGAAGTTGATCAATGTGATTCAAGCGAGCCTGTCAAGCCGGATTCACAAGTGAGCCTGCTCCATGTGAATCATGGAAGTACACTTTGGGACAACACCTTTTTTGATCGCTTTCTTTCTAAATGCATCTATCTTTTTAATCCCTCATTGCCATGAATTATGATTGCCATGAATTATGATGCTTCTATATTATCTATGCATGTCTTATCAATGTATACACGGATGTTCAGAAAGAATCTGTTTTGGGCCAGGTAAAACCTACCCGTAATATTGCTTGCCATGTACATCGAATATCTTTTCTACAGAAGAGTATTTTGTATGTATTTGAGAATATGGAGTTTCTCGCTGTTTAGTATTACAGCTGAGAATGTAATAAAGGCACATGTACTGTCATATATATCTTATAATATATACAACGTTTTTTTTTCTTCTGAAAAAAAAAAAATCCTATATTCTTAAAACCCCAACCTTCTCTTCGAGCAATTGATAAGATATATATTTCCATCCTTCGATAACCCTAGGAAAGATATCACCCAGCGAGGCTCGGGAAGTTTGTTTCAGAATATAAATACCTGATTCCAACGGAACTTTGCTAATTTCTGTTAACTTTCCATTGCAGTCCATTAGGTCTTCGGTTGTGAATTTGAAATTAAGGTCATGTAACATGATTAAGGGGAGTACGTACCGTCATCCATTATGTCGCCTGGATTCGATAATGGTGATGAATTCGCCACAGAGAGCAAGGGCTACTCCCAAGAAGAGTGGTGTTTCACGGGAAAGTAAGGAAGTGTATCGATCCTCTGATGATGAGCTCCCAGTAATGAGATTGGTTCGGAAGTTCGTAACAAGAGGCGGAGTTTTAGTAGAATGTACCCACCGTGGCTGCATTAGCGTTAGTATTTTTATAAGCAACTATAAAAAAATCATTATAAAATATAAGGACCTTCAAAGCTTAGCATTAGTTTTTTATAATGCTAAAGTCAATAAAATCTTTGGAAATAATAAAGTAACGATTGTTGGAGTTGATGTTAGCCACTCAACATGATAGAGCTCCTCCACTGACATTTGTCTATCATTATGAAGATCATACATTTTGAGTGCACTCTCCAAGTCTCGTATAACATGGCAGGTGTGGGTGCCTGGGACGTTTGCCTCCTTGATTTTAAAAATTTGATGCCTTCTTGATTTTACAAATCTGATGAACCCATTTCTGTTTGGAGTGTGCATCCTCCATCACGCGATTCAGATCCTTGCACTTGAGAAGCTCATGACGAAGTTCAACTCCGACTTTGATATTTTCCCATCGCTATTGTTGTCGAACTTTAAGAAGCAGATTGCTATCAATAATAAGTTGAAAGAAAGAAAATTTGTTCGTAATTGTACATATTATCGTGTTTTTTTACATAAATATAATGAGGTTTATAGGTGTGATTTATTATCGTGTTTTTTTACATAAATATAATGAGTTTTATAGGTGTGATTTATTCTAAGGTTATAGAGTTCTTATTTTTAAAAATATATGAATGATGTATATTCAATAATTTAAAAATATTTTTCATTGGAATGATATCAATAGATTATAAATGGTATTTTTTTAATTTTTTTTTTAATGAGGATATATGATAAATTTATAAAAATGTTTTAATGGTTATTTATGTTTATTAGTTCATTAATATTAAATATACTTATTGTTAGTTATTACCAACATAAATCCATTTTAATTTTATTTCTACCAATGATTTAAAGGGATCAAATCTTCACACGTGCAAACTTGTTTCTAGGATCTACCAAGCACATCACTCAAAATCAAAACTTATTTCTCAGAGAAAAACATTAAGAAAAGTTTGCACTTATAGAAATTTGACTACTCTTGTCTCTTGGTCATCCAAAGTTAAGAGTGAGTTATGTTAGTTTAGAGTAACACACTCCAAAAAATGTTTTAATTATACTATTTTTTTTTGGTAAATTAAAGCACTTTATTTCATAAGAAAAACAACGTTACCAAGCAATGCATACAAGAAAACTAAAAAATGGCAGAAACCTTGGAGCATAATGCTCAATTCATTCCATCAAATCATAACACCACAATAGTGATACTGGTCATTTCCACAATAGATACATAAAGGACAATATGAAACGAGACCCACTAAAAGCATCTATTCTCTCATCACAAATCTTTAAACCATAGAATTAAGAGGCCATCTAGGGCATAGTTAAACCATAGAATTAAGAGGCCATCTAGGGCATAGCCCCTCTCCAAAAATGATTGCATCATAATAAAACACAAGCAAAATTTCTAGACAAGACCAATATCTTCTAACAAAAAAAAAACATGCCTCCAAGAGCATATGTCATCACAGTTTAGGTTCATACCCAAAGAGTAACAGGGGAAAAAATCCTCATGATGAGAATAACAAGGAGGAGCTCCATCCTCATAATGGGAATAACAAGCAGAAAGTCCGTATTATGTGCACAAAGCAGTATATAAGGCAAACCACTTAACATATCCTTGCGTTCAAAAGCCAGAATCTAAACCGCAAAATTTAGAATACTAAGAGACAAACAGGAAGAGATATCCATCCATAAAAAGAAAAAATCGACCGAGATCCATTTAGGACATTGTTTTATATAATATATATGTAGTTAATTTGTATTTATGATTCACATTCTACCCATTAAAATGTTAATATATTTCTCCTCATATTAAGGAATAGAAAATATATATCCATATGATTTTCTCTCTCTAGGAAGACACACATTGAATTATTTTATATCATTAATATTTTTTAAAATGCTACATATCAACTTAACATTAAATTTAATTTTCTGTATACAAGGTTGATATAAAATTATGTTGTTCAACATAGACATTGAAATATTTTATTATGGTTGGCATTAAAATATTTTTTTTTAAACATTATATATTACTTGAACATAAAATGAATAAGCTATAATGTAATATGAATAATATTATTTTTACAGGTTATTTATCAACTCTATATATTAAGTAGTAATCTTTCTATATAAATTTGATAGAAAGTTAAGTGGAAATTAAAGTCTTTTATTTATATGTCACATTTTTTTGTTATTTCTATTTTTAAATTTATGAATATAATGTTATGTGATAATATTTCTCACACTAAGATATAAATAGCTTCTATGCACAATTCTCTAAACATTATTATTTAATTAAAACAATATTCGTTGAGATAAATTTTTAATTAATTAAAAATAATTTTAAATATCATTCCAAAACTAAATAATAAATAACTTTAAAGCCTATATTCTCATTATAATGTATGTTTTAGTAATTGTTTTAAAATAATTTATAATTATTATAATAATTTTAAATAGTATAAAATTAGATATTAAATTAGTATATGGTTTTTTTTATTTGCGAGAAAAATATTTTTACAAAATTATATACTTTTACTTGAAACTGTATTAGTGTAATAGGTTAGAATACACCATTTTATACCGTGAAATAGGTTAGACTACACCATATTTTTTATGTACAATATAATGAAATAAAAAATAATAAAATATACCATTTTAAATAAATTATAACATAGCGCATTACTAATGTATACATTATATTTTTCCAAAGTGAAAAAGTAGAAATGTGCAATGTGTGAAAACGACCTAGAGTGCTTCCACGAGACGCCAAGTGTGCAGTACTTCAAAATACAAGGTCAAATATGGAACTATCATGAAAACAATGAATTTTCAACGAAATCCAACATTTGCGTTTGATGCTAATTGTTCAACACTTTAAAATAAAATGGAGATATGGCACACTCATGAAAACAATGATGTCTCATAAGTTTGTTTCTATGTTGAGCCTAAACAAAAGTGTATATGCTCATGAAAACAACCACTTCTTTGAATTGGCCACATAATTTTCATTCGTTCGTTTAAAAATAAGAGAAAGAGCATAATTTTCATTGATTCATTTAAAAATAAGAGAAAGCAATTTTATATTATTATTATTATTATTATTATTTAAAAATGATATTAGTTAATAAAAAGTATGATTAGGGAATCATGTTGTTAAATTTCACAAAGATTTTTTTTAAATAGTTTTAGTAATTTTTGAAATGGTATTAAATATTATTAATGTAATTGGATTTTGAGAATTTTATTTTATAAGGTAGTTAAGGTTTAAAATTTGTGGTAGTAGAGAAGAGATATAATAAAAATCTAACCATGTTAAGGGTTGTGGTCTATGTTGGGTGTAATCCCTATGTGATTTTCATAGAATATATCTATCTGGGTCATAACTTCTTAGAACACATACTAGTCCTAGAAATTGTAAAAGAATTATCAAACAAAAAAATAGATTTTTAAATAAAAATAAAAATATGATTAAACAATTATATTATTAGATGTAAAATGAATTTGGGTTAAATTTAGTGAAAATTATTGTATTGCTGAAAATCTCTCAGTCCCCCCTGTTCTATGAGCTAGAAAAAGAGAGAGCATGCACACACCATTGGATGCATATTGCCAAAACTAAAAATGTACAAGATGTAGGGATCATGGAAGAGAAACTCACTGATATGGGGACATATTTGGCTCATGTCAGGCTTAGGGAGGCAGTGCTAAAGGAGAAACTATAAGAGACACAAGTAGAGAATGCAAGATTAAATGGCCAATTGCAGCAGAAGGACAAGAAAATTGCCACCATGATAGACCTGTGCATGGAGGCAATACAACACAGGCATCCATCCAACATTTACGTCGTCTACCTGAAGGAATAGTGGTTGCAGTTTCAGATCAAATCAATAGCCTCATATGGGTCATTAGCTTTCCATAATTACACACAATTTATTGATTTTTGCAATGAGTCCAACATAGAGGATAAAGCCAAATTGGTAGAATTTTATATGCATAATCTTGTCTTGACTGATCTAAACATTTGGGACCCTAACTCTAGGTTGGGGGATATGCAACTAATGGCCATAGCGTCTTAGATGACCAATTAAGAGGTCGGGGAAGAGGAGGTCAAAAAGGTGACGAGGAGGGAAGGAAAAGAGCCTATCCATATAAGGGCAGAGTTATTCAACCCTATAGGGGTCATAAAAAATGACCTAATGGTAGGTAATGATGCCAAATTTGAAGATAAATATCTCAACACCCAAGCATAGGTAATTGCACACTATGATGACATTTCTAGACTGCTGGGTGAGGAGTGTGTGATGGCATGTCAGAGAAGATGGAATGGCCTCCCACTTAGCCTAAGAAACATGGAGTATCATACTCTAGAAATATTGAGAGGTGCCCTAGAAAGGGCATCTTTGTACAAGAGGGCCATGGAGACAAAGAAGATCCAATGGCTTGGCTTAAATCTCAATCCACCTTTGTTGCTGGGACTGGGTGAAGGAAAATATCAAGCTAAAGAGAACAAGGAATGGGAGGAAGAAGAAAATAATGCAAGATTCAATCCTCTTGAGTGAACCCCTTCCATGGTTCCTTGGGATGTCAGAGAGGCCACAAGGGCACTAAAATAACTGAAGGAAGAGGATTAAGTTGCTTAGAGGAGGCGAAACCATTTGGTAGGGGGATGACGATGAGCGCCATCATTAGGTATATTTTAAGGGGTTAATTGTCACAATTTCAGCGTAATTATTCTCTCTTTCTCACATTTAATTGCATTATGGTCATATGTTGCTTAGTGAAGATGGTGTATTGAGGGTTGTCATACTTGGAAGCATAATGTGGTTTAAATATAGGAAAATCAGGAGAATATGCCATATTTTAGGAATATTTCACAATCAGGGCTCAGAGTAGACATCAAGGAGTGATTATAGGAGGGTTTACCACCTCCTTAACTCTTAATGTCAACCAATATCTCCTCGCGATTGTCTTCCAATAAATCAAGATTAGAGACATCTAAGCAAGTGGAAGATCAAGGGAAGCCAAGTGCCACTTCTCTTGATTCCTAAGGGGACAAACACCTACTTTTTAGGGGGTTGTTGGTAGCTACCCTCTAGGATAAATAGGACAGAGCAAGGGCTCAGTAGGATTCCATTTTTGGATGTAGCTAGAGCACTCTTAGCTCTTGCATTAGATATTTCTGACTTTCATATGTAATGTACAGGACTAGTTATGAAATAAAATTAGCACTTGCTTTCTTCTCCACTGAGTTAGTTTGAGGGAGTTGACCTTGTGGGTTAGGGCCCAATCCATTAGCCTTAACCTCTCTTATGTACATTTGTTTTATTTCATGTTGCAATAGTTAATCTATTTCCATTTCATGTTTAGTAGCTTATAAAATCTCAAAATTGTGGACTAAAGCCTCCCTCTCTCACCTCTTCCATTGGAGCTTGAGGAGGGAATACCTTCACCACAAACCAAAATTGCTTTTAGTTTATGATTTCTTGGAAAATTTAGATAGGTTTATTTTCTTATCATGGACATGCTATAGATGCAGAGGTATATTTCCATTTCAAATGCATAAGTAGGCTTATTTAAATTCAACTCACCTTTTCCAACATTGTTATGATATATTTGTCAATAATGAATGCATGAACAAGTAGTTTTCTTGCAGTTTTGAATAGAGTAGCAGAGGAGGATTTCCCCAGCACCAATAGCTTCAGTTTCCACCCTTCATCAACCAACTTCCATCCAAGTCACATTTAACCTTGTTTTTGGAAATCTCCACCGTAACACCGAGAGCCACCTTGGAGGTGAAAGAAAGGATTTGTGAAGACTTATGAGATTGAAAAAGGGGTTGGCTACCCTTAATCTACCTAGATCCATATTAATTCCACCTCTCCTAACCCTTTCCTCACCATTTGTGGTCTCAAACTATCGCCGACCTGTTTCTTGTAGCATTTCAAGACATCTTGTAGCACTACAGGAAATCCTATAGTAACACACAACCACTCACTCCTTCAACCCAAAATCACCATTTCACCTCATCTAGTCCTAGCCTAGCCTCCAACACACCTTTAACTCTAAAATATTGAGTGAGGGACCCTCTTAGGTCCTCTCAACGCTTCCTTATTTTGTTTCTAAACATAGTCATTTAAAAGTTTGATTAGCTCATGGATAGATGTATTATTAAGCACAATAGTTAAGAATAAGATAAACAGAACCCAATTAGTAATTTGATTCAACATGTGTGCCTAGTTTAGTTTCCCTTTCTACAAGTTCAATTAAGCAATCTAAATTATGAATGCCACTTAGTTTAATTTTGTTTCTTGCATCAGCTTTAGTGTGAATTTCTCTTTCTTAGAGATAGCTAGATGAATCACTATGATCTAGAATAGTTTCTTTCCCTCTTGATAGTGTGATGGTCATGATTTATTTCCATTATTAGATTTCATTCAGAAGTGTGCCAGACTTCCTTTCCTAGAAGTAAACTTAGCAGTAACACCTCAGTGTAGAATTGAGAAGAGGATGGCATGAGTAGAACTCATCTATTGTACATATAACACTGTCACCTCCAAGTTTGTACGAACCCCTTGATGATAAAGTAGAGTTGAATAGCCTATAGGAGTTGTAGCACTCTTGGTGCAATATGAGGGCTCACCATTCACAATGCTAAAACTCAACTCAAAAGGAAAATATATACACGTGATGAGACTTGCACATTAACACAATTTTCTCTTGCATCACCTAATACACATAGTTGATCTTAACATCTTATTTAATTAACTAAAGAAAAGTTTGAAGATAGACAAGAATAAGGATTTTATAAATCTAGCCACATCTTTAGCATGGATCTCTAAAATGAATGATAACTTTGTACTTTTATCAGGCATGTGGAATCATGGGGAAAATGAAAGAAACCAATCCCAATTTACAAAGATATACATCTTTAGCATGGACCTCTAAAATGAATGATAACTTTGTAATTTTATGAGGCATGTGGAATCATGGGGAAAATGAAAGAAACCAATCCCAATTTACAAATATATATAAAGTGAACTCTTGAACGACCATAAGCTTACAAAATTAATGCATACTTCCCAACATTGAAGTAATTACACTAAAGGTGTTCCTTTGTGGGGATAGGCTAAGTAGATTTAAGAAATCAGATCCTTGAATTTCCGCCCCCCTTTGTTCAATTATTTTTTTACCATGTTGAACTTTGAATCATATGGCTCGATATCCAATAATACTCCCCAATCGCCTTATGATCCATGAAAAATACGTTCTCCTGGCCATACTCTTTCCTATCCACTTCCATCGCTCTGGAGCCTTGAAGGACAAGCAAATTGCCACCATGACATTCTTGTGCATGGAGGCAATACAACACAGGCATCCATCCAACACTGACGCCGTCTACCTAAAGGAATAGTGGTTACAGTTTCAGATCAAATCAATAGCCTCATATGGGTCATTACCTTTTCAGAATTACACACAATTTATTGATTTTTGCAATGAGTCCAACATAGAGGATAAAGCCAAATTGGCAGAATTTTATATGCATAATCTTGTCTTGACTGATCTAAACATTTGGGACCCTAACTGTAGGTTGGGGGATATGCAACTGATGGCCATAGCCTCTTAGATCGGCAATGAATAGGTCGGGGAAGAGGAGGTCAAAAAGGTGATGAGGAGGGAAGGAAAAGAGCCTCTCCATATAAGGGAAGAGTTATTCAACGCTTATAGGGGTCATAAAAAATTACCTAATGATAGATAATGATGCCAACTTTGCAGATAAATATCTCAACACCCAAGCATAGGTAATTGCACACTATGATGAAATTTCTAGACTTCTGGGTGAGGAGTGTGAGATGGCATGTCAGAGAAGATGGAATGGCCTCCCACTTAGCCTAAGAAACATGGAGTATCATACTCCAGAAAGATTGAGAGCTTCCCTAGAAAGGGCACCTTTGTATAAGACGGCCATGGAAATAAAAAAGATCCAATGGCTTGGCTTAAAACTCAGTCCACCTTTGTTGTTGGGATTGGGTGAAGAAAAATATCAAGCTAAAGAGAACAGAGAATGGGAGGAAGAAGAAAAGAATGCAAGATTCAATCTTCCTGAGTGAACTCCTTCCATGGTTCCTTGGGATGTTAGAGAGGCCACAAGGGCACTAAAATAAATTAAGGAAGAGGATTAAGTTGCTTAGAGGAGGCTAAACCATTTGGTAGGGGGATGATGATGAGCTCCATCATTAGGTTTATTTTAAGGGGTTAATTGTCACAATTTTAGCCTAATTATGATCTCTTTCTCACATTTAATTGCATTATGGTCATATGTTGCTTAGTGAAGATGGTGTATTGAGGGTTGTCATACTTTGAAGCATAATGTGGTTTAAATGTAAGAAAATCAGGAGAATATGCCATATTCTAGGAAGATTTCACAATTAGGGCTCAGAGTAGACATCAAGGAGTGATTATAGGAGGGTTGACCACCTCCTTAAATATTAAAGGCAGCCAATATCTCCTTGATATCATCTTCCAATAAATCAAAATTAGAGACATCCAAGCAAGTGGAAGATCAAGGGAATCCAAGCTCCACTTCTCTCGAGTCCCAAGGGGACAGACACCTACTTTTTAGGGAGTTGTTGGTAGCTACCCTCTGGGATAAATAGGCCAGAGCAAGAGCTCACTAGGATTTTATTTTTGGATGTAGCTAGAGCACTCTTAGCTCTTGTATTAGATATTTCTAACTTTCATATGTAATGTACAGGACTGGTTATGAAATAAAATGAGCACTTGGTTTCTTCTCCACTGAGTTAGTTTCAGGGAGTTGACCTTGTGGGTTAGGGCTCAATCCATTAGCCTTAACCTCTCTTATGTACTTGTGTTTTCTTTCATGTTCCAATATTTAATCTATTTCCATTTCATGTTTAGTAGCTTATAAAATATCTAAATTGTGGGCTAAAGCCTCCCTCTCTCACCTCTTCCATTGGAGCTTGAGGAGGGAATAACTTCACCATAAACAAAATTTTCTTTTAGTTTATGATTTCTTGGAAAATTTAGATAGGTTTATTTGCTTATCATGAACATGCTATAGATGCAGAGGTATATTTCCATTTCAAATGTTTAAATTCAACTCATCTTTTCCACCATTGTTATGATATATTTTTCAATAATGAATGCATGAACAGGTAGTTTGCTTGCAGGTTTGAATAGAGTAGTAGAGGAGGATTTCCAAAGCACCATTAGCTTCAGTCTCCACCCTTCATAAACCAACGTCTATCCAAGTCACATTTAACCTTGTTTTTGGAAATCTCCACCGTAACATCGAGAGCCACCTTGGAGGTGCAAGAAAGGATTTGTGAAGAGTTATGAGATTGAACAAGGGGTTGGATACCCTTCATCTACCTAGATCCATATTCATTCCACCTCTCCTAACCCTTTCCTCACCATGTTTGGTCTCAAACTATCGTCGGCCTGTTTCCTGTAGCGTTTCAGGACATCCTACAGCACTACATGAAATCCTATAGTAGATACTATAGTAGCACACAACCACTCACTCCTTCAACCCAAAATCACTATTTCACCTCATCTATGCCTAGCCCAGACTCCAACACACCTTTAACTCTGAAATCTTGAGTGGGGGACCCTCTTAGGTCCTCTCAACGCCTCCTTATTTTGTTTCTAAACATAGTCATTTAAAAGTTTGATTAGCTCATGGATAGATGCATTATTAAGCACAATAGTTAAGAATAATATAAATAGAACCCAATTAGTAATTTGGTTCAACATGTGTGCCTAGATTAGTTTCCCTTTCTGCAAGTTCAATTAAGAAAACTAAATTATGAATGCCACTTAGTTTAATTTCGTTTCTTGAATTAGCTTTAGTGTGAATTTCTCTTTCTTACGGATATCTAGATGAATCATTATGATCTAGAATAGTTTCTTTCCCTCTTGATAGAGTAATGGTCATGATTTATTTCCATTCTTAGGTTTCATTCAGAAGTGTGCCAAAATTCCTCTCCTAGAAGTAAACATAGCAGTGACACCTCAGTGTAGAACTGAGAAGAGGATGGCATGAGTAGAACTCATCTATTGTACATATAACACTATCACCTCCAAGTTTGTATGAAACCCTTATTGAAAAAGTAGAGTTGAGTAGCCTCTGGGAGTTATAGCACTCTTGGTGCAATATGAGGGCTCACCATTCACAATGCTAAAAATCAACTCAAAAAGAAAATATATACAAGTGATGAGACTTGCACATTAACCCAATTTTCTCGTGCATCACCCAATACACATAGTTTATATTAACATATTATTTAATTAAATAAAGAAAAGTTTGAACATAGACAAGAATAATGGTTTTATAGATCTAGCCACATCTTTAGCATGGATCTCTAACATGAATGATAACTTTGTACTTTTATGAGGCATGTGGAATCATGGGGAAAATGAAAGAAACCAATCCCAATTTACAAAGATACCTAAAGTGAACTCTTGAACGACCATAAGCTTACAAAAGTAATGCATACTTCCCAATATGGAAGTAATTACACTGAAGGTGTTCCTTTGTGGGGATAGGCTAGGTAGATTTAAGAAATCAGATCCTTGAATTTTCACTCCCCTTTGTTCAATTATTTTTTTACCATTTTGAAATTTTAATCACATGGCTTGATATCCAATAATAATCCCCAATCGCCTTATGCTCCGTGATAAATTTTTTCTCCTGGCCATAATCTTTCCCATCCACTTCCATGGCTCTAGAGCCTTGAAGGACAAGCAAATTGCCACCATGACAGATCTGTGCATGGAGGCAATACAACAAGGGCATCCCTCCAACACTTACACCGTCTACCTGAAGGAATAGTGGTTGTAGTTTTAGATCAAATCACTAGCCTAATATGGGTCATTACCTTTCCAGAATTACACACAGTTTATTGATTTTTGCAACTAGTCCAACATAGAGGATAAAGCCAAATTAGCAGAATTTTATATGCATAATCTTTTCTTGATTGATCTAAACATTTGGGACCCTAAATTTAAGTTGGGGGATATGCAACTGATGGCCATAGCCTCTTAGATGACTAATGAATAGGTCGGGGAAGAGGAGGTCAAAAAGGTGATGAGGAGGGAAGGAAAAGAGCCTCTACATATAAGGGAAGAGTTATTAAACCCTATCGGGGTCATAAAAAATCACCTAATGATATCTAATGATGCCAACTTTGCAGATAAATATCTCAACACCCAAGCAGAGGTAATTGAACACTATGATGATATTTCTAGACTTCTGGGTGAGGAGTGTGTGATGGCATGTCAGAGAAGATGGAATGACCTCCCACTTAGCCTAAGAAACATGGAGTATCATAATCTAGAAAGATTGAGAGCTTCCCTAAAAAAAGCACCTTTGTAAAAGAGGGCCATGGAGACAAACAATATCCAATGGCTTGGCTTAAAACTCAGTCCACCTTTGTTTTTGGGACTGGGTGAAGGGAAATATCAAGCTAAAGAGAACAAGGAATGGGAGGAAGAATAAAAGAATGAAAGATTCAATTCTCCTAAGTGAACTCCTTCCATGGTTCCTTGGGATGTTAGAGAGGCCACAAGGGCACTAAAATAAATTAAGGAAGAGGATTAAGTTGCTTAGAGGAGGCGAAACCATGTGCTAGGGGGATGATGATGAGCGCCATCATTAAGTATATTTTAAGGGGTTAATTTTCACAATTTTAGCCTAATTATTCTCTCTTTCTCACATTTAATTGCATTATGGTAATATGTTTCTTAGTGAATATGGTGTATTGAGGGTTGTCATACTTTGAAGAATAATGTGGTTTAAATGTAGGAAAATCAAGAGAATATGCCATATTTTAGGAAGATTGCACAATCAGGGCTCGGATTAGACATCAAGGAGTGATTATAGGAGGGTTGACCACCTCCTTAACTCTTAAAGGGAACCAATATCTCCTTGAGATTGTCTTTCAATAAATCAAAATTAGATACATCCAAGCAAGTGGAAGATCAAGGGAAGCCAAGCTCCACTTCTCTCGAGTCCCAAGGGGAAAAAAACTACTTTTTATGGATTTGTTGGTAGCTACCCTCTAGGATAAATAGGCCAGAGCAAGAGCTTAATAGGATTTGATTTTTGAATGTAGCTAGAGCACTCTTAGCTCTTGTATTAGATATTTCTGACTTTCATATGTAATGTACAGGACTGGTTATGAAATAAAATGAACACTTTGTTTCTTCTCCATTGAGTTAGTTTTAGGGAGTTAACCTTATGGGTTAGGGTCCAATCCACACTAGCACATTTGGCCCAATTTTTGATGCCAATTCATCACTATTCTGACACATAGGCATCACAAGAGCGACAGTTTGAGGCCATGAAAAACATGGTTAGCCATTACGTCGCAATTCTGACACTTCAATAATGTGTCGGAAGAGCGAAAATTTTTCCGAAGTTTCCAAACAACTATCGCTCTTCCAATGTTTTCCAAACCGTCGCTCTTCCAACTTTCCAAACCGTCACTCTTCCGAAGTTTCCCAAACCGTCGCTGTTCTGACGTTTTACAAGTCATCTCTCTTCCGACGTTTTCCAAATCGTCGCTCTTCCGACGTTTTTCAACTGTCGCAATTCCGACAATACCTCGTCCGACGTTTAGAACATCGCTCTTTAGACGCTTATGTAACATCACTTTACTGATGAAAAAGTAAAAATATTTAAAAAAAATAAATGTCGCTCTTCCGACGCTTATGTAACGTCGCTTGTCTGACGAAAAATTAAAAATATTTAAAAAAGAAACGTCGCTCTTCTGACATGTAAGGCGTCTGTCCTTCGATGAAAAAGTAAAAATATTTAAAAGAGGAACATCGCTCTTCCAACGTGTAAGCCTTCCGTCTTCCGATGAAAAAGTAAAAATATTAAAAAAAGAAACGTCGCTCTTCCGACGTGTAAGGCGTCGATCTTCCGACGCTTGGATAAAAACATTTAAAAAAAAAATCCGCCAAATGTACTAGTTTGAATATATATCCTCCGCCTTTAGTCAATTTCGCATTTAGAGTAGAATTGTAAGTTTCATCTAACATATTTATTCTTGCATGTCTTAGATATTTCTCATTCATTTTGGAAGAAGTACGCACTTTATGCAGATGATAACTCTTCACACTACCTCCTTTTTCTTTTTAAGATAAATGTAAAAAAGGAAATGGCATTATCAGGAAAAGTGAAATAGTAGGTTCCTATTACATATCTAGTACACATCAACATAAAAGCCACATCCATCTACTCAACCTTTGCACAGTGATTCTTTATGCACCGGCTATAAAAATGGAAATGGCGGTATCAGGACCAGTGAAAAAGAAGGTTCCTATTACATGTTTAGAATAGTTCATACATCTACATAAAAAAACTAGATGCATATAATCAACTTTTGCATGGAAAAATAATGACAAACATTAAATTATATTGAGCATGGTAATAGAACTAAATTTGTTTACAACAGTGCATAAGATATCCATTCATTTCTAGAAATTTTGCACGAAGAAAATAAAAATCATGTGTAACAAAGTATTATGAAAAGACTTCAAATTACTGTCATATTGGAGCAACTAACCTGTGACAGAAAATATAAAAAGAAAAATCAAGACACTGAGTGTGCCCAAAGGATTGTCCTTGGAGTGAAAATTTCTATCTGGATCCCTACTTTTGCAAAAATATGTCTTATATATATAGAATTATTTACTCACCAGCAAAAAGAAAAATTAAAATGGAAGGGCATACATAATGAAATTTATATCCTTTTCCTTAAGGAAAATAAAATTAGAATAAGATGCATGGTCTAACAATTTGGCATCCTCAATCAGCAATGATCATTTTGCCAGCGTTTCCATATGTACCTCGTTAACAAAAATCAACCAAAGAACTGACCTCATTTTTTAACACATTTGTAGTGGAGTCCCCAGAGAACACATGATGGAGAAACTCACAAAAAGTGTAAAACAACAATTAGAAAATCCCAAATCACACATCAGGAATCTCCCAACAAGAATGCACTGCAATGCAAATGCCCTTGAAGAATTTTTTCCAACTGAGATTGCACCTCTGGCCAGCAAGACCCTGAAAAGGACAATCCTAAAACATATTCTTCATTATTTCTTCCTTTGGAAAGGAGAGGCAAAGACCCACGGAGAGGTCACTCTTGGTCAAACAAGCTTTGTAGGGGAGAGCCTGAAATTATTTAGAAGTCAAGAATACTAGTTTCCTTTTTCCATTCTTATTGAAGTCCCTAAAAGATCCATCCTCATCATTCTTCTGTAGTGAAACATGCACAAAAGCAAATATTTTTTTATAACATAGATGCATACAAGTTTTTAGATAACAAGCAATAAGCCCAAGATACACCTTGTCACTGTCCACCTATCAGAAAATCATGTTGAATATATCACCTTTGAAAAAGGATACCATTTGGAGACAATTCCACATACATATTTGCTTCCGCTGGGATTTCCTAAAGATTAAACTCCTAATAGATTATAACTGAAACAGATTAATATTACAAAAATAGATTAATAACTCATTTGGGTCATTGAATGTGTAATTTATTGCAGACTATCAAATAACCTTTGGGCAAGTTATAAAATTCATATGAAAAGATATTAATTTACATATCAATAATTACATCATATAGATTTTAACTTGTATAGGTCCCATGAGGCAATTTTGGCCTTAGTGAGCCTTACATAATCATGTAAATTCATGAAATAGGCCAACATAATAGCAAGGAAACTATAGAATTGCATATGAAACCTATGTAAGCATAATGCAATGAGCCATTATATCATAGTGATATCTCTATAATTAGTTCATTACAAATCAAAGCTATGACTGTTGAAATGAAACACTGCTTTGTTTCTTGAGTTTCTAAAGTTTCTTAAGTTGTATGACCTGCATTCCTTTGCTACGCTTGTCTCTAAAATTTTAGGACCACATACAAAAACACCAATGTCAACATTCTCCCACTCATTTGAAACTTTCCCAAATATATCTGCATTCAAAACCATGTAAAAGATTGTCAGATCTTGAGATCATCTTGATCAATGTAGCAATTATGAGTTTCCATGGGGATAGTCACAAGCAATTGGTTTAAATGTTACAAACCATATATGAAATAATCTCAAATTAATAAAATCAATCCCAATGCAATTAAAAAAATTATTATTTCGAAATAATCTTAATTTTTTAGTTTAACATTATTGGTGTGTCAAGATTGGCCGATTTTTTCCTGTTATTTCCTGATTATTGCAGATTGAATCTTTTCAAGGCCCTCACTGATTAATTGCTGATTACAAATTATTTCATCTATGTCCCTAACAGTTGTTTCCCAATGTTATTTATATTATTTATAGACATATAGATATAGATAAATATTCCTTCAAAGTTGATCTATTCTAACTTCTTATATGTTCATTTTGCCTTCTCAAGGATGGCATTTGACAATAGTATGCCTCTTTGGCAGTGCATAATCATGATTTTCTGGTTACTCAAAGCAGACAAAGTAGGGGTTCTCAGCTATGACATATCTTTAGTCAATAAAAATATAACTTATTTTCACTAACAAATAAGCCCACATATGATACATTGAAAGATGGAAAGGTTGAAACACCATTTTGAAATGTGATTAGAACTCAGGAACTGGGATGAAATAAGACATTTTAAATGCACAAGACAAGAAGTTCCAGAAAGGCTCACATTATGCAGATAAAAAATGGATGGTTGCAAGATGAATTGCTTTATAACCCATGCCAATTTAAAATTCATATCAGAAAGCAGGCTTGGAATTTGACAATCACCCCTAGATATCTAGCTAAACTTTGATGATAGTGTAGTTATCACATTTCCATTCATAATATTCCGACATTTTAAAAAGTCAGTCTGCAAATTCAGTCTACAAAGAGGCCCATTTTTTCAAGACAACACTTAACCTATCTTCGAAAGTCACTGTTACCTTAAAACTATTATAAAATTCTAAATCAAAATCAATGGGTTGAGGATCTTCAAAATTAGAGCAATTTCAAGCATAAATTGTAAATAAAAAAAAAACGAGAGAGCCATCACGACATCAAATTGCCCCTTCTGGAAGCCTGCTTTCTCTCTTTATCTTGTAATATAGGTATAGATATTATTTACAAAGGGAAAATTTAGACAAGAATATCTTTCTCACATAAACTTCAATTCATAGGCTAGCCTACCTAATTATACAAACATGGATATTGCTCCTATTCCAGCAAGAAAATTGGCAAAAAAAAAAAAAAAAACCAAAATACACCTTGTTGTATGATATTCTCAGACACTTGATCACCCAAAACCTGAAATAGCCTCATCCATGCCAATAGATGCAATACAAAATCTATTTTTTAAACATGTCTCTATTGCATGTGAAATCCTGTACTATAGCAAGCCTGACAACCAAGCCTGAAATAGATTTTCTCCAACAACATTCAAAAAGTAACTGATCATTAAAACACATGCAACTCAAACCACCCAAAAAAAAGAAGGAAAAGGAACACTTAACTTTTAATGGTTCAAAGGCTGGAATCTTCAATTCTTTAAACTGATGGCCACTGAAAAGAACATTAAAAAAGTAGAAAAATATGTGACCTAGAGTTTCTCTCTCTCCCCGCCCTGGTAATCTGATGGTGCAGAGGCCATAAGCTCTGACTCCAAACCTATAAAGCCACTTAGGAAAGTATTAAGAAATACATACAAATGAAATCACCCAATACATAAGAGCAATATTAAACTGATATAGTTACTACAAAGAACATTATAAAGACAGAAAATGAAGTAACCTTTTCTTTCTCTCCCCTACACGTTCCAGACTCTAGTACCCTGATTGTATAGAGGTCATAGGCTCTAATCTAACACCAAAAATATAATATCGCCCAATACAAAAAAGCAATCTTCAGTTCTTGAAACTGAGATAGTCACTGAAGCAAACATTATAGTATCAGAAAGTGAAGTAACCGAGATTTGTATGACACATGGAAATACAACCCTTCAAAATCCTAGAGAAATTGTTGTACACAGGTCATAAGCACTGATTCTAAAATAGACTTAACAAAGCATTGAAAAAAACATACAAATAGAATCACCCAATACATAAAAGCCTTCAAAGACCCTGATAACCAAAATGGGTATAGACTCCAAAAATATGCAATTTTCATTTTATTAATGCTCCGAATGCACCACCAAAGGTAGCCCCAATAGAACAAATTACAAGCAGACCCATGAGACAAGATCTCGAAAAAGAAGCTAAAACGCCAACAAAAATTCTTGTTCTATTGAAGAATAAGAGTACCTGTTTTTGGAGTTGAGAGCAATGCAGAGATCCTCACATTGTCCATGGTTCCAGGCTCCAGATCCATGAGCATGGCTCAGGGCACAAATATTCCACAGGTCGCCTCATTGTAGTAAACATTAACCCTTTCAAGCTGTAGATCTAAAGTGCCCTGATATCTCCCAGTAGGATCGATCCCGTGTTCTTCACAAACCACTTCCCAGAACTTGGAGCCGATCTGGTTGCCACATTGGCCCCCCTGAATTTGAAGGATCTCTCACATTTTTTCTATCGACCCAACTCAGATTTGGATCAAATCTGAACTTCCCCTCCAAACGGGATTTGTTATTTATAACTTAATGTATCAAAGCAGAAGGAAATAAATCACTGGACTTCAACCAAATGGATTAGAGGAGACCTGCAACAGGCACTCGGGATCAATTTCTTTACTTACCACATCCTTCTTCCAAACCTGCGACAGTATGGCCGCACCCTTCCTCCAAACCTGCAATAGTATGGCTGCATCCTTCGTTAAAACCAGCAACAGTATGGCCACATCCTCCTTCCTTCCCTGGACAAACCATGCAACCGGAGGGAAATGAACGAGGGAAATTAAAACTTTTGATATTTGAAAATTTTTGACATTCTAAAATGAAACACGTGTGTTTTTTTAAGGCCACTCAAATTAATTTAAAAATATATATATATTAATAATTATAATAATTTTTAAATAATTAAAATAATTTCTAAATAATTAAATGTTTGTTTATTTTGATTGTTTAAAAATATTTACAATAAAAAAAATAAAACATATTTTTTTGAGAAGCAATTAAAGTTATATGAGTAAATAATGGACTGATTTTTGCATATAGTAATCTTTCTACCCTACTAAATCATCATGCTTTATTAAAAGGAGTTTTAAACTTTACACTATTAAATTATGTTGTATTTTAAATATTGGGAGTTTTAATCGCTTTTTCTTTTATATATTTTTTCTTTATAATTTATGTATTATTTTTTCCTTATTTTTAAGTATTACTTTAAAAGTGAAATTCACATTTTTTTCTTTAATGATAGTAATCTATGTATTCATTCATTCAAATTAGATACATTTTCTATAATAAATAATAGTGTAGTCTAATTAATAGATGAAATTGTTTTTTTGATTGAAACCTGACAATATCAAGATTTTTATTTCTTATTGTTTATAATCAATTTTTGAATACAGAAATGAATTAAACACCTTAAAAATCTCTTTAGAAATTAAAACTTAATAAATTAAATAACTTAAACTAGTTTGGGTAAATAAGTAGTATTGTTGATTATAAATAATTATTAATGAGATTAAATCTAAGACATTTATTTAAATTATTAATTATATAAAATTGTTGAATTTTTATTTCATAAACTAAGGATTTTGGTTTATTTTTTAATCTAATTATGTGATATTAAAGATGAATTATGGTAACTTAAAAATAAGTTTTATGTGGTTAAAAGGGAAGTAGTAATGTTAAGGTATGAACGATATGCTCAGGTATCATATGAGAGAAGAAAGAAATTGGCAAAATTGAGATCAAAAGCAGTGGAGTTAGCCGAAAAGCAGCTTGCCCCAAAGATGGAGCTCTTAGCTTCAATAAAGTATTAGATAAGCTACATGTTGTGCTCAATGAAGCAATAAATTTTGAAAATGATAAGAAAATATTTCTGAAGATGAGGTTTTTGACTAGAAAGATATAACATCACATAAATAATTACATTATTGATACAATAATAATATAATCCGCAAACAACCTTCTCACATTCATGATCTGAGTATATAGTGAATTAGACAGAAGTAAGAACCTGATAAGTACCAAGGAAATAAACGATTTGGGGTCTATTCAACAAACCCTTGAAGCAGATACCTCTATTTAAATAACTTACAAACCATATTGCAGAAAAAAATTACTTCTTCAAAGCTAATTCGTCGAATTTGGAGGGCTTAGGGGATTGGGGGTTAGGGGTTAGGGGATTTAGGTGCATTTAGGGGTTATGGGTCGAATAATGAGTTATTAGTTAAGGGATTAGGGATTGGGGGCTTAAGGGGCCCGACCTGAACATGTTTGGGTAGGCGCACTCAACCGAAACGACCCGACCCTAACGGGTTTGGGTGGGCGCCCTCAAACGAAACGACCGCTCGACCGAACAAAGGCACAAAGGAGAAAACGACAAACGGGCCGAACGACATGCACAAGGCACCCATGTGGTCACAAATTAGCAAATTTGATAAGGTGGCCCTCAAACGAAACGACCCAACCCGAACGCGGTTGGGCGGGCGCCCTCACATGGCGCGACACAGAGCGCACAAACGAACGAAGGCACAAGGGAGAAAGTGGAAAATGGGCCGCATGAACGTGAAAAAGGCACCCATGTGATCACAACTTAGAAAATTTGATACGGCCACCCTCAAATGAAATAATCCGACCCGAACCGAATGCATTTGGGCGGGCACCCTCAGAATATGGCGCGCCCGACTGAACAAAGGCACAAGAGAGAAAAAAGCAAATGGGCCACACGAACGTGAACAAGGCACCCATGCAGTCACAAGTTAGAAAATTTGATACAACCGACCTCAAATGAAATGACCCGACCCAAACGCGTTTGGGCGGGTGCCCTCACACGGCATGCCCGACCGAACGAAGGCATAAGGGAGCAAATAGAAAATGGGCTGCACGAACATGCACAAGGAACTTGTGCGGTCACAACTTAGAAAATTTGATACGGTTGCCCTCAAATGAAATGACCCGACCCAAACGCGTTTGAGCGAGCGCCCTCACACGGTGCAACACGACATGCACGACCAAACAAAGGCACAAGGGAGCAACCGACAAATGGGCCGCATGAATGTGCATAGGGAACCTGGGTGGTCACAACTTAGCATATTTGATATGAGTGCCCTCAACCAAAATGACCAGACCCAAACGCGTTTGGGCCGGCGGGCGCCCTCAACTGAAACGACCCAACCCGAACACGTTTGGGCAGGCGCCGTCAACTGAAACGACCCGACCCGAACGGGTTTGGGCGGGTGCCCTCAAACGAAATGGCAAACGGGCCTCACAAACGTCCAGAAGGCACTTGTGCGGTGACAACTTAGCAAATGGGTTAAGGTAGGGGGTTAAATGGGTTAGGGTTTTAGGGGATTAAATGGGTTAGGGTTGGGAAATAGGGTTTAATGGGTTAGGGGTTAAGGGTTCAGAGGTTTAGGGTTTAGAGGTTAAATGGGTTAGGGATTTAGGGGTTTTGGGGGTTAAATGGGTTATGGGTTAAGGGTTTAAGGGTTAGTTGTTAAGGGTTTAGAGGTTTAGGCCGGTTTAGGGGTTAAATGGGTTAGGGGTTTAGAGGTTTATGGTTTAGGGGGTTAAATGTGTTAGGGGTTGGGAATTAGGGTTTAATGGGTTGGGGGTTAAGGGGTTATAGGTTTAGGGTTTAGGGGGTTAGGGGATTTAGCAGCTAAGGATTTTAGGGGTTAGAAGTTAGGGGCTAATGGGGTTAGGTTTTAGGGGGTTAGATGGGTTAGGGGTCAGAAATTAGGGTTTAGGGGGTTAGGGTTAAGGGTTTAATGGTTTAGGGTTTAGGCGGTTAGGGGTTAAGGGTTTATAGGTTTAGGCTTTAGGGGGTTAAATGGGTTAGGGGTTTACTAGGGGTTTAGGGGTTAAATGGGTTAGGGTTTAAGGGTTTAAGTGTTAGCGGTTAAGGGTTTAGAGGTTTATGGTTTAGGGGATAAATGGGTTAGGGGTTTAGAGGTTTAGGGGTTTAAATGGGTTAGGGGTTAAGGGGCTATAGGTTTAGGGTTTAGGGGGTTAAATTGGTTAGGGTTTTAGGGGGTTAGGGGATTTAGCAGTTAAGGATTTTAGGGGTTAGAAGTTAGGGGCTAATGGGGTTAGGGTTTAGGGGGTTAGATGGGTTAGGGGTCAGGAATTAGGGTTAAGGGTTTAATGGTTTAGGGTTTAAGGGGTTAGGGGTTAAGGGTTTATAGGTTTAGGGTTTAGGGGGTTAAATGGGTTAAGGGTTTACTAGGGGTTTAGGGGTTAGGGGTTAAGGGTTTAGAGGTTTATGGTTTAGGGGTTAAATGGGTTAGGGGTTTAGAGGTTTAGGGGGTTAAATGGGTTAGGGGTTATAGGTTTAGGATTTAGGGATTCAGGGGGTTGGGGGATTTAGCAGTTAAGGATTTTAGGGGTTAGAAGTTAGGGGATAATGGGGTTAGGTTTTAGGGGGTTAGATGGATTAGGGGTCGGGAATTAGGGTTTAAGGGGTTAGGGGTTAAGGGTTTATAGGTTTAGGGTTTAGGGGGTTAAATGGGTAGGGGTTTACTAGGGGTTTAGGGGGTTAAATGGGTTATGGGTTAAGGGTTTAGGGGTTAGGGTTTAAGGGTTTAGAGGTTTATGTTTTAGGGGTTAAATGGGCTAGGGGTTTAGAGGTTTAGGAGGTTAAATGGGTTAGGGGTTGAGGGGTTATAGGTTTATGGTTTAGGTGGTTGAATGGGTTAAGGGTTTAGGGGGATAGGGGATTTAGAAGTTAAGGATTTTAGGGGTTAGAAGTTAGGGGCTAATGGGGTTAGGTTTTAGGGGGTTATATGGGTTAGGGTTTAGGAATTAGGGTTTAAGGGGTTAGGGTTAAGGGTTTAATGGTTTAGGGTTTAAGGGGTTAAGGGTTTAGAGGTTTATGGTTTAGGGGTTAAATGGGGCTACCTCACACGGCGCGACACGACGCGCCCGACCGAACGATGCCATAAGGGATCAAACTGAAAATGGGCCGCCCGAACGTGCACAAGGCACCCGAGTGGTCACAACTTAGCAAAACTGATACGGGCGCCCTCGAACGAAATGGCTTGACTCGAATGCACCCGGTTGGGCGACCTCACATGGCGCAACATGGCGCGCCCAAACGAACGATGCCACAATGGAGAAAATGGAAAACGGGCCACCCGAACGTGTACAAGGCACTTGGGCGGTCACAACTTAGCAAAACTAATATGGGTGGCCTAAAAAAAAATGGCCTGACCCAAACGTGCCCGGTCGGGAAACCTCACACGATGCGACACGTCGCGCCCGACCAAACGATGCCACAAAGGAGAAAACTTAAAATGGGCCGCCCAAACGTGCACAAGGTACTTGGGTGGTCACAACTTAGCAAAACTGATATGGGGGCCCTCGAACGAAATGACCCGTATGAATTTGTTTCATTGGATGACCTCACACGACAAGACCCGATAACCAAAAATAACTCCCAAACCCTAAAACCTAAGATTGTTCTTATACACTAACAACACTTGCCTCCTAAATGTCGCAATACCGACACTTGACACAACTGTCGCAATACTGACACTTATTCTAACTGTCGCAATACCGACACTTGTTCTTGTTATCTAAAAACTTGTATGCATGTTTCACTACAGAAGAATGAAGAGGATGCAAATGGGCGGCCTGAACGTGCGCAAGTGAGTAAACAGAAAACGGGCCGCCCGAACGTGCGCAAGGCACCCGAGTGGTCACAACTTAGCAAAACTGATACAGGCGCCCTTGAACAAAACAACTCGACCCGAACACACTTGGTCAGGCGCCCTCACATGGCGTGACATGGTGCACCAGACCGAACGATGCCACAAGGGAATAAACGACAAACAAGCCACCCAAATGTGCACAAGGAACTCGGGCAGTCACAACTTAACAAAACTGATATGGGCGCCCTCGAATGAAACGACCCGGCCTGAATCCGCTCGGTCAAGCGACCTCACACTACACGACATGGCAAATGATACCACAGGGGAGAAAACAAAATACAGGCCGCCCGAACGTGGACAAGGCACCCGAGTTGTCACAACTTAGCAAAACTGATACGGGCGCCCTCGAACGAAACAACGCGACCTGAACTCGCCCTGTCGGGTGACATCACACGGCGCACCCGATTGAATGATGCCACAAGGGAGAAAACGGAAAACAGGCCGCCTAAACGTGGACAAGCACAAGGAACCCAGGCAATCACAACTTAGCAAAGCTGATACAGGCGCCCTCGAACGAAATGGCCCAACCCAAATGCGCCCGGTCGGGCAACCTCGCACGGCGCAACACAGCACGCCGGAACGAACGATGCCACAAGGGAGAAAACGAAAAATGGGTCACCTGAATGTGCACAAGGCACCTGGGTGATAACAACTTAGCAACACTGATATGGGTGCCCTCGAACTAAACGACCCAACCCAAACACGCCCAGTCGGGTGACCTCACACGGTGTGACACGGCGCGCCCGACCAAACAATTCCACAAGGGAGAAAACAACAAACAGACCGCCCGAACCTGCACAAGACACCCGGGCGGTCACAACTTAGCAAAACTGATACGGGCGCCCTCGAATGAAATGACCTGACCCGAACGCGCCCGGTCGGGCGACCTCACACGGCATGACATGGCAGGCCCGACCGAACGATGCCATAAGGGAGAAAATGGAAAATAGGCCACCCAAACGTGCACAAGGCACTCAAGCTATCACAACTTAGCAAAATTGATATGGTCGCCCTCGAACGAAACGGCCCGACCCAAACGCGCCTGGTCGGGTGACCTCACATAGCGCAACACAGTGCGCCTGACCGAACGATACCACAAGGGAGAAAATGGAAAATGGGCCACCCGAACGTGCACAAGGCACCTGGGCAGTCACAACTTAGCAAAACTGATACGAGTGCCTTCGAATGAAGCGGCCCAACCCGAACGCGCCCGGTCAGGCGACCTCACACAACGCGCCCGAACGAACGATGCCACAAGGGAAAAAATGGCAAACGGGCCATCCGAACATGCACAAGGCACCCAGGCAGTCATAACTTAGCAAAACTGATACGGGCACCCTCAACGAAACGGCCCGACCCGAATGCGCTAAGTTGGGCGAACTCACACGGTGCGCCCGACCGAATGATGCCACAAGGGAGGAAATGAAAAATGGGCTGCCTGAATGTGCACAGGGCACCTGGGTGGTCACAACTTAGCAAAACTGATACGGGCACCCTCGAACGAAACTACCCGACCCGAACGCGCCTGGTTGGGCGACCTCACACAGCGCGACGCGGCGCGCCCGACCAAATGATTCCACAAGGGAGAAAATGGTAAAATGGTCACTCAAACGTTCACAAGGCACCCGGGTGGTCACAACTTAGAAAAATTGATATGGGCGCCCTCGAACGAAACGACCCAACCCGACCCGAACGCACCCAGTCAGGCGACCTCACATGGCGCGACACGACGCGCCTGATCGAACAATGCCACAAGTGAGCAAACAAAAAATGGGCCGCCTGAACATGCACAAGGCACCTGGGCAGTCACAACTTAGCAAAACTAATACGGGTGCCCTCGAACGAAATGGCCCAACCCGACCCAAACGCGCCCAGTTGGGCGACCTCACACGGCGTGACACGACGCGCCCGACTGAACGATGCCACAATGGAGAAAACGGAAAACGAGCCACCCGAATGTGCACAAAGCACCCGAGCAGTCACAACTTAGCAAAATTGATATGGGTGGCCTCGAACGAAATGACCCAACCCGAACGCGCCCGGTTGGGCGACCACACACGACACGACACGACGCGCCCGACCAAACGATGCCACAAGGGAGAAAATGGCAAATGGGCCGCTCGAACGTGCATAAGGCACCCAGGCAGTCACAACTTAACAAAACTAATACAGGCGCCCTCGAACGAAACGACCCAACCAGAACGCGCCTGGTCGGGCGACCTCACACGGGGCGACACGACACGCCCGACCGAATGATCCCATAAGGGAGGAAACGACAAATGGGCCGCCTGAACATGCACAAGGTACTCGGGCAGTCACAACTTAGCAAAACTGATACGGACGCCCTAGAACGAAACGACCTAACCCGAACGCGCCCGATCGGGTGACCTCACACGGTGCGACACAACGCGCCCGACTGAATGATGCCACAAGGGAGAAAATGGAAAATAGGCCACTCGAATGTGCACAAGGAACCTGGGTGGTCACAACTTAGCAAAACTGATACGTGCACCCTCGGACGAAACGGCCCAACCCGAACGTGCCCGGTCAGGCGACGTCACATGGTGCGACATGGCGCGCCCGACCGAACGATGCCACAAGGGAGAAAATGACAAAGGGGCCACCCGAACGTGCACAAGGCACCCGGGAGGTAACAACTTAGCAAAAATGATACGGGCACCTCGAACGAAATGGCCCGACCCGAACGCACCCGGTCGGGTGACCTCACATGGTACGACATGGCGCGCTCAACCAAACGATGCCACAAGGGAGAAAATGGAAAACGGGCCACTTGATCGTGCACAAAGCACCTGGGCGGTCACAACTTAGCAAAACTGATACAGGCACCCTCGAACGAAACGGCCCATACGAATGTGTTTCGTTGGGCGGCCTCACATGATAAGACTCGATCACCAAACATAAATCCCAAACCCTAAACCCTAAGATTGTTCCTAAACACTAACAACACTTGCCTCCTAAACTTCGCAATACCGACACTTGTTCTTGTTATCTAAAAACTTGTATGCATCTATGTTATAAAAAAATATTTTCTTTTGTGCATGTTTCACTAAAGAAGAATGATGAGGATGGATATTTTAGGGACTTCAATAAGAATGGAAAAAGGAAAATAGTCTTCTTGAATTCTAAATAATACAAACACTAAAATAAGTAAAGAAAAGGAGGTAGTGTGAAGAGTTATCATCTGCATAAAGTGCATACTTCTTCCAAAATGAATGAGAATTATCTAAGACTTGCAAGAATAAATATGTTAGATGGAACTTACAATTCTGCTCTAAATGAAAAATTGACTCAAGACAGAGGATATACATTCAAACTAGTACATTTGGCGGAATATTTTTTTTAAATATTTTTATCCAAGCGTCGGAAGACTGACGCCTTACCAAACGCCTTATCCAAACATTTCAATAGAGACACTTAGCTCTAAGTGTCGCAAGACCGATGCCTTATCCAAACATCGCAATAGTGACACTTTCTACGAATTCGTCGCAAGACCGACACTTTCCACCAATCCATCGCAATTCCGACGCTTTGCTCCAAACGTCGCAATAGCGACACTTAACTCTAAGTGTCGCAAGACCGAAACTTTCCTCCAATCCATCGCAATTCCGACGCTTTTCTCCAAACATCGCAAGACTGACATTTGCCTAAGTGTTGCAATAGCGACACTTGTCTCCAAACGTCGGTATAGTGACAGTTTTGGGCGGGATTTGAAAAATTGATAAAATTTGGGGAAATTTCCAACATTTGGTCAAAAGTGTCGGAACTAAAGTGCCAGAATTTCCACCAAATGTACTAGTGCCATTAGCCTTAACCTCTCTTATGTACTTGTGTTTTCTTTCATGTTGCAATAGTTAATCAATTTCCATTTCATATTTAGTAGCTTATAAAATCTCAAAATTGTGGGCTAAAGCCTCCCTCTCTCACCTCTTCCATTGGAGCTTGAGGAGGGAATACCTTCACCACAAACCAAAATTTCTTTTAGTTTATGATTTGTTGGAAAATTTAGATAGGTTTATTTGCTTATCATGGACATGCTACATATGCAGAGGTATATTTCCATTTCAAATGCATAAGTAGGCTTATTTAAATTCAACTCATCGTTTCCACCATTTTTATGATATATTTGTTAATAATGAATGCATGAACAGGTAGTTTGCTTGCAGGTTTGAATAGAGTAGCAGAGGAGGATTTCCCCAGCATGATTAGCTTTAGTGTCCACCCTTCATCAACCAACTTCCATCCAAGTCACATTTAACCTTGTTTTTGGAAATCTCCACCGTAACACCGAGAGCCACCTTGGAGGTGCAAGAAAGGATTCGTGAAGAGTTATGAGATTGAACAAGGGGTTGGCTATCCTTCATCTACCTAGATCCATATTAATTCCACCTCTCCTAACCCTTTCCTCACCATGTTTGGTCTCAAACTATCGTCGGCCTGTTTCTTGTAGCTTTTCAGGACATCTTGCAGCACTACATGAAATCCTATAGCAGATCCTATAGTAGCACACAACCACTCACTCCTTCAAACCAAAATCACTATTTCACCTCATCTAGGCCTAGTCTAGCCTCCAACACACCTTTAACTCTAAAATCTTGAGTGAGGGACCCTCTTAGGTCCTCTCAACGCCTCCTTATTTTGTTTCTAAACATAGTCATTTAAAAGTTTGATTAGCTCATGGATAGGTGCATTATTAAGCACAATAGTTAAGAATAATATAAATAGAACCCAATTAGTAATTTGTCCAAATAAAATGATTATTTCTCTATGTCTGACTAAGAAATCTAAACTACATGCCAATGGTTTAATTCTTATTTCTTTGCATTAGCTTTAGTGTGTAATTGTCTTTTACTATAGCTATGAATCAGCTATGATCTAGAAGAAGCTTCTTTCCTTCTCACAGAAAATGTCATGATTATTTTCATTCTTATATTTGTATTTTGTTGTGCCAAACTTTTCTACAAGTAAACCTAACAAGAAACCCCTGGAAAGTAAGAATTAGAAGAGGACAGTGAGTAGAACCTATCTATTAAAGAAAATCATCCACACCCAAGTTCAATAACCCCTGGTTTAAAAAAGTAGAGTTGAGTAGCCTTCTGCAGTTGTAGCACTCTTGGTGTGCTTATTGAGGGCTCAATTATCCACAATGCTAAAACTAAACTCAAAGAAAATATATATGTTGTTGAGATCACATTAATCCAATTTTTCACTCAACACACATAGCTTCTATAGTTGATCTTAACATCTTATTTAATTAACTAAAGAAAAGTTTGAAGATAGACAAGAATAAGGGTTTTATAAATCTATCCACATCTTTAGCATGGATCTCTAACATGAATGATAAATTTGTACTACTATGAGGCATGCGGAATCATGGGGAAAATGAAAGAAACTGATCTCAATTTACAAAGATATACATCTTTAGCATGGACTTCTAAAATGAATGATAACTTTGTACTTTTATGAGGCATGTGGAATCATGGGGAAAATGAAAGAAACCAATCCCAATTTACAAAGATATCTAAAGTGAACTCTTGAATTACCATAAGCTTACAAAAGTAATGCATACTTCCCAATATGGAAGTAATTACACTGAAGGTGTTCCTTTGTGGGGATAGGCTAGGTAGATTTAACAAATCAGATCCTTGAATTTCTGCCCCCCTTTGTTCAATTAGTTTTTTACCATGTTGAAATTTGAATCACATGGCTCGATATCCACTAATACTCCCCAATCACCTTATGCTCCATGACAGAGACTTTCTCCTGGCCATACTCTTTCCCATCCGCTTCCATGGATCTAGAGCCTATAGTCTTGTGTAGGCAGTGCTCATAGAATTTGCTAGTTGTCCTAACAGAAAGGCCCGACTTTTTTATGCCAAATTATTGGATCATAACAAATGGATCTGTGTCTCTGGTCATTGACCTAGTCTTTCTATCACATGGATGGGACAAGCTACATGCCTCCATGGTTGAATTTGTACAAAGTGATATGGGGATTTGAAAGTTGAAATTCTCACCTTGTTCCACATAATTTGGATGGGATAAGCTACCTATTTTCATGGTTGAATTTATACAGAGAAATATGGGGAGTT